>JAFIDM010000004.1:45735150-45873598 GCA_023159025.1 Thereuonema tuberculata
AAAGTAATCCCTAATATTGCGATGCACTGCGAAAGAAAATAGGAATTAATATGAACTATAAATGATTGAAAATTATTAAAACGCGCTTTTATTAAAACGAGACGAGATCAGATGTTTGTTAGATGACATCCTACAACTATTTCACGCTTTTTGACGAGCATCAGTCAGGAGTAGTGACAGTAAACAAGAATCCCTCGGGAAGGAGGTCAAGAAGAACAGTCTTAAGAAAAGACAAAAATTGGAACTAAAAACAACAACAACAACGTGATAAAAAGTTTAACATATATATATATATAAAATGTTTAAAATTGATTAATATACGAATAATTATCTTATTCTGATTCTGTAATTCTTTATTTTTTTTAAAATAAGATATTAGTTAAACCTATTATTTTTTAAATTTTTTGATGTAATGGAAAAACAGATCTATAGTAACAATGGCATAGCCATTAATTCTCAATTGCCCACCAATGCAGAATTGGTTACGTAATACAAGGTAACCAACTATAAATAAAAACATATTTTAAAATGAGCCGTCTATTTTGAAAGTAATCAACTCCATTTTTCAATTTTTTTTGTTAACTGCAGTAATGTGTGCAAATTCCACATTTCTACAGTTAACAAAAAAAATTGAAAAATGGACTTAGGTCACTTTCAAAATAAGCGGCTCAAATAATGTAGAATATTCCTTTCGAAAGAAATTCATTCTAGCTAACAAAATTAATTTTAAGGAATAAAAATTACCTTTAAAGCTAATGTTGCTTTAAATTAAAAAGGATTTGTTAAATAAATAAAATTTGGAATACAATTAAATAAATACAATTTTATTTATTTAGTCATTTTATATTGAATATTTTGATAAATAATTGCACAAAGTTTTGTTTAACTTGAAATGATTGGTGTTATCTGTTAAAAATAAACTACGATAACTGCCAAAATTTTTAACACGGAAGTTTGTAATGAACGAAAAATGTGTTGTTTATAAATTTGATTTTTTTTCTTAACTGCTTTGTTTCTTGCTGGTTTTTAAGTTCTGAGATGTTCAACAGCGAGGAATGTTAGCGTCATCCATAACGTACGTAATGCATTCGAACGATGAGGGGCGTTCAAATTTCCGTTATGGCATGCTACAATGGGAGGGGTTATTCCTCTGTGACCGTCACGACAACAGATGTTAAAAGGTTGAAAATAACAAAGCCTAAATAGAAATGCTGATACATTAATGGCTATTATGCGGCACTAAACATTGATGCAGTATCTGAATAACAAAACTGTTCAACATTCTCTACATCTCCATTATACAATATAACCTTAAAAAATGTTTAATCCAAATGAGTTATTTGTAAATACTGTACTTCCGTACTGTGATTTTCACAGTAATAGAGTAAAATTTCAATCAAGGTCTATTAAGTTTAACACTCATGAGCCACTAGTGAGAAACGTCAGTGTCTATTTCTTGTATCTGTGCTTTTTTTATGTTTTACTTATTGTAATGCGCCAAGAAAATGCTTACAAACCTCAAAAATCGAACTAAGGTAAATTGAAATAAAAACTTTGTTTTAAATTTTTAATTTTTTTGATTCAAAGATATGGGGAGCCATTGTTTGGTTTATTAAGCGCTAATTTATAATTAAAAAATTGTTTTCGATCTAATGACGGAATTTCAGAATAAAAGTTGATTTCAGGAATTTTATATCTTATTTCTCTGAACATGTATTTGATTTGAACATTATATTTACTGAATTGTTGAATTTGTTAACAATTTTATTTTTTAATAGTCATATTAATTGCGGCTTCAAATTATATTACCTTATTTTTATTTGAAAAGACTTTGTGCTTAGATATTTTACTTTAAATGTTAATGTTTCAAAAACTTAAATGACTATTCACTACTGCCTAGAATTGATACCCATTATCAAGGTGTAGGGCAGGGAGTGGAGAAAAGAAAGATTTATTTATGTATTTTTGATTTAATTTACACTTTTATTTTTGTGTTAAACTTTATCGTTCCTGTCATCTCCATATCTCTACTTAACAATGAAAAATGTGTAAAATATTTTTTTTCCTCTTTCAAAGTTAGCGGCACACTTTTAGCAATCGTGTTAGGCTTATTGCTTATTCTTTCATTTCGAAAGAGTGTAATTAGAAATTGGAAAGGAATATTATCGCTCTGTTAATAGAACTCCTGTTGAGTTCCCGAATCTCCCAGTGAAGACTGCTAAGATTTTTGCAATGACGTTATACCACCAGATGTCGCCATCATCCGGCTGAACGCCAGCTGTGCAATGGCTCTAAACATCAGCTTCGAGAACTTACGCCTAATCAAAACACATCTGCGAGAAAAATATCAAAGATCCCGATATTTTTCGAAAATTCCAACCCATAAAAATTGGTTAAAGAGTTCGGCCGCATTCTGAATAAAGGGATAAACGCAAGTCATCTTAAACACAAGAATCCATTGTATGGCAAATAAGATACAATTGTCTCATAGTTTTGGAGTATTTTTGTGCAAGAATAGATTAAATATTCCTGATAATAAGTCATGACGTTATGATCCGTTCCCCTATAAGTTTAAAGTGAATAAATAAATAAAATTCATATTAATAAAAAAACAAACAAACATAATAACAGAAATCTAATAAGAAGTTCTTGAAAGGATTTGGAGCCTATTTCACTAAAAATATTGCACAAGCGAAGTAGAATGAAAAAAATATTTTTTCGTTTTTCTTTTTTAATGAAAGTAAATTGCTGACTACTTAAGAGATTAAAATTTAAAGCGCTTTCACATTGGAAATCGAAACACCGTTGTTTATTCTGAAGTTTATGCCTTCAGTTACGTTGTGCTGGACAGACGAACCTAAGAAACTATGTTATTTAGATATATACGGAAAAATAGTTTGTAAATACAGTAAAACCCCGTTATTACGCTCGTCAAGGGACCATGACCTATAAGCGTAATAAGCGGGATAGCGCTTTAGAGGGGAAATGATTTATGAGATGGGGAAACATTTGGACACCATTTTACAGGAAACATACATGATTCTGCAGTAGATATACTGCAAATATGAGCTTATTTCCTATTAAAAAGATTTTTGATTGTGGTTTGCCGGGTATGTGTGCTACTGTTATGAATTATGACATTTCAATGCGGTTCAGGTAACTATTAACGTCAATTGATACACCACTAGGAGCAATACTAATATATTTTCGGAGCAGATTTAATGCACATTTTACTTTTTTACGTTTGCAACAACCCTTCGCTTCATCGGTAATTGCATCCCTGTTTTTCATTATTGTTCACAGACTGGACGAGGGAATTCCTAGAGATTCTGCGAAATCCTTCTGACTTCTGTAGAATTCTCGTCGTACTTACGGAGAATTTGCAATTTTTCACTTTCAGAGATTTCCGCTTCGACATTTTGCACAACTGTATCACAGACCCGCATTTCACAGAGTTCAAGATTCCCTCCTACCAGGGGAAAAAAAAGAATCTTTACAGTGTTACATTTCTTTTCGATACAAAATTTCCTTTACAAAAAAAGCGCTACAAGCGGGATTTGAAGCGTTGTAAGAGGGTAAAAGTATACAGAGTTATATAGAAAACGTCCAGGGACCGTATATATATAAATTATATTATAAGAGGAGCATAAAGAACGGGATAGTGCTATAAGCGGGAGCGTTATATCGAGGTTTTACTGTAAATAAAATCAACAATTGAAAGAATTAATCTTGAAACAATGACAGCCAAAAGTAATAAACTTTATATAACACTTCAAGTTTAATTAAAGAAATGAGTAAGTTTTTGGCAATTCAATGATTTAAAAGAAAAATTTCATTTGATACCACAAAATTAAAAATGGCCGACCACTTGTAGCCGGATCTGCCAAACTTGTTCATTATTTAATGAATTCAAATTAAAATCTAGTAATAAAACTAATAGTGGAACTAATCTAATATAGAAAATAAACAAACAAAACTTATTCAACCAATATTAATCAACTTATAATTTGAAATTTCCTCGGAGGTTTTAAAATAAAGCCAAGTAAAGTTTATATTACTTGATTGATTAGAGTTTAAAGTTCCGTTTCTCCTTCGGGATTTTTCCTGATTATTTTCACGCACAGCAGCAATGTTTATTCAAGATATTTTTGATTAAACCTAAACCAAGAGAAAGAACAGTCCTGCTTTCAACTTCCAATAGAATGAGGTTTGCCTGAACTGAAAACGAGGCTGATATGAAGAAACAGTTGAACAATTGAACTATTGTGAAACAAATATGAGTAAATATCGAGAACCAGTGATAAGAAACTATTTATTTCTTCTAATTTTAAAAGCCATCGATTAACTTCTTGAAGAAATAAGCACATCCATATCTTTTCATTAGGCTTATTACAGCTCAGCAATTACCAATCCTAGGAAACTTGAATTTTATTGTTGGGTTTAGGCTTTACAGATGTAAACACTTTTTTTTGTTTTTGTTTTTTTTGTACCACACTCAATCTGTTGTACGGGTTAATCCAATCAACTTACTGTCCTAAGCAACTTTAATTTTTCAGTTATTAGATACGCGTTACATACATCTCTATATTATTAAATAATAGAAAAAAAAGTGTATTTGTGCTTGCGTACGTCCAGTTGGATGGGAGAAGACCCAGAGGAAGATCGAGGAAGAATTGGTTTGACAACCGGCAAGAATTATCAGGAATGCTCCAGAATAGCAAGAGACAGAAAATTTTTTAGAACCATTGTTGCCGACCTCCTGGATGGAGATGGCACGTAAAGTAGAAGAAGTACGTCCATCACCAATTGAAATTAGAAACAATTCGCACGCGCGTTGCATAGCAACAGGAGTATTGTTGCATGATCGACGCTGTCCACAACAATGGAATTTCGAACGCGCGTTGCCAGCCAACAAGAGTATTATCTTTGGTCAACTCTGTCCTCAACAATGTCATTTAGCGAATTATCAGCAACAAATTTCCGAGTGTTGCAAATGGATTTCAATAGTGAATCAATGCTTGCATGTTTTTAGAATTTAAACTTTATTTTTAGTTTCAGTTTTAAGCTTTAGGTTTTAGTTTAAACAGTCACTGAAAAGGCCAATTTTTTTAATTGAATTATATATTAATTATCTTATACTTGTAAATGACAGAAATCCAATTAGGATAATAATAAATAATAATAATAATAATAATAATAATAATAATAATAATAACTATAATCAGTTTTAACTGTGTTGAGACAATTACAAGTTGCTTAACAATGATATTAAGATGTACCTTCTTTGTATTCGGTCAAAAAAGATTACAACAACTTACGAAAGTAAGCGTCAAGTTTTCTGAGATATTTCGTGAATTTTTTCAAAAATTTTATTATATTAAACATCATAATGTAATTCCAAATTAAAATATAGATAACCTACAAACAATATAAAAGATAAATAAATAAATGAATCAAATATTTGTGGCATTATAACTCACATTGAAAATTTAAAATTGATCGGTGTTAAATTAGGCCTAGGTTATTTATTATGAATGAAATTCAGCATGAATATGAAATCATTGCGAATTAGTATTTCCATTCGTACTAATTATTACTCTCTAATAATTAATTCATTATTCTGTTATAGAATTGAATTAGTAAACACAGACAAAGCCGAAATCGAAATTAGTAATGCTTAATTATGAGAACACCTTCACATGACTGGATCTCAATGTTCCGCTTATAATGAATGGTTGCTGTTGTAACGACGGATGTATTTTTAGCTTCCTGTGAATCTGCCGTACGGAGACACCTGGGTGTCATGATTTCCCCTCCCTTTGGGCGACACCGCCCCGAACCTCCTCGCTCCGCCCACAGGTATTTAGGCGGGATTCTCTGCGGCTGCCCAGGTGTGAGAACCTAATTGTCGTAATAGCACCCACTGCTTTTTCTAGCAAAGGACCTACTGACATTACAAGCGACCTGCCCTTTTCCTCGTTGCCCTGAATTACTCAGTCATACGTTCTCAAAAGAAAGACCATGTACATAAACAATTGGTTTCTCCGAAGGAGTCAGCAAGGTATCTTGCAAATTTCGAGTTTCATAACTTTGAACACAAGATCGCATCTACATGACGACGTGTCAATGGTAAACATCGAAACGTCAGTCAAAAGAAAACCATTCATTTCTAACTTGCACGTTTACATTGATGTTTGTGCTGATTCTTAATCAATAATTACAGTAATCACTTTAAGATAAATCAGTATAACAAAAAAATGTGAATTAGTCTATATTTTTACTTCTAGAAATCCTATTAATATAATAACACTCTTTTTTTAATACCCACAATATTTCGTCCTTCTTTGTGAAGGACTTCTTCAGGTGGTACCAGAGGACAAGAAACTATTCTTCTTCCTCTACATTTCATTAGGATTACAAATAAGAACTAAAATAAAACATTTTCTTATAAAGTTTTTATTTTTAGTTCATATTTGTAACCCTTATGAAATGTAGAAAAAGAAGAATAGTTTCTTGTCCTCTGGTACCACCTGAAGAAGTCCTTCGCAAACAAGGACGAAATATTTGTGGATATTAGAAAAAGAGTGTTATTATATTAATAGGATTTCTAGGAGTAAATTATTTACAAGATATATGAGGGGGCTAGAATCAAAGGCAGCTAAATCCATACCGGTATTTTGAAATTTTACAATTTTTTTTTTTTTTTTTAAGATGGTAACGTTGTATGAAGAAAGCTTTAAAATATTTAGAGTAGGAATTGGAACTCAATGGATAGCACACTGAACGCCTATAATGACGGGTTATTCTTTTATTGAATAATTAAAATGGATTTAGCTGCATTTGATTCTAGCCCCCTCATATGAAAGATGCTTATATAAAGTCTATATTTTTGCCTACCTTTTATACAAAAATCAATAAACAAAACTGGATATTTGTTCAGATATCAATCGAGCAGTTACATACTCATTAGTATTCGAAAAGACATTTTTATAAGGGCTGGGAGCATGTTTTACACGTAAGTCAGCATTTTCTTAGTGTTCCCCAAAATTCAGTTTTTGTTTAAAAACAAAACCACTTATTTTATGTTATTTGGCATTTAAAAGAAAAAGAAGAAAATGTGCTCTTCATTTAGCGTTTGATTTTATTTTTTTTTTATATATTTTACTTGAAATGAAGAATTTACTTTATTATTTATATTTTTGTAAAGTTGTTACTAAGATATTAAAAGATATTAAAAGGGGGAAATCTCAAAACAACTGTTTCAAACTCAATTGGCGATCTTCAGTTGAGAGAGTAATCACTGCAAACACCCAAGGTCTCAATATAGAGATGAACTGAAATGGTAGTAGGAGAAATTATGGCACAAATCTAAACTAAAAACAATAATACACATCAAAAATAAAATAAAGGAAATTGTTGTGCTGCCCTCTGGCAGCCTCAAAGAAGTTTCTTTGCGCGTTTTTAAGAAAGAAAAAACGTCTAAAATTGTGTAAATACATTAAAAAAAGTGAGACTAGTGTTTACAATATTGACATCCCAAAACATTACCATTTCATTTTCCTATTACCATTTCAGTTCACCTCTGTATTGAGACCTTGGGTGTTTGCAATGATTACTCCCAACTGATGATCGTCAATTGAGCGAGAAACAGCTGTTTTGGGATGTCACTTGTAAACATTGGTCTCACCCTTTAGTGTGTTTATATATTTTAGGCGCTTTTTCTCTCTTAAAAAGCGCATAGAAAATTCTTTGAGCTGCCGGAGGGCAGAACAAGAATTTCCTTTATTTTATTTTTAATGTATTTTGTTTTTAGTTAAGTTTTGTGGAGATGCCATATTTGTCCTATTAAAATATCACGATTCTTCGTAAGCAATTTTGCTCCATTTCAAAAATAATCTATTATTATAAAAATAAAAAATAAAAGTCGCGAATGGAGGGAGTTGCAACATAATGGATGAATTTCCAACTAAAAATAATTTTGCAAACTGTTGAATGTAGTCCGTTTCCGGAAAAATAGAAGTGTTCTGATGCCCATCAATACCTCTCTCGGCACCCCAATGTAATAATCGTATATTCCTGATGAAGGTTAATAAGACTGAAACAGCTATCCTAGAGAATTTCTTAGAAATTAAAAGCTAAAAATACATTTTTTTTCCTCCCTCAGAATTGTTCTCTTCTTGTCGAATTAAATTTTTTTTTTAAATGTTCCGATATTTAAAAGCTCGTCTGAGGATTCATAAATAATAATTTATCCGATTGCAGCCTGAATCGATAAATTAAAATAATCGGACGCGATACCGCGTGAGAGTCCGCGTCCCTCCACCGTCTAACCACGGCAGGTCCGAGCGATAAAACGGAGCCGACACAGCGTATACGTATTGCCGTCATCATCGTGGCTATGATTAAGGTGGCTAATACTGCAATCGTAATGGCTATAATTACTATGGTTAGCGCCGTACTATTAGAGACGAACCGGCGCATTGGACGGCCTCAACAAACACTGCGGTTCCCAGATACATGGGGCCGCGGAGCCAACCTGTCTTCGCGTATCGGACTCAGGAGGAACAATATCTGCTGGTGTTATTACATAAGCGGATGTAGCGGGGCTTGGAATAGAAGGAGCTCTATTGTGAAGGGCCCTTAATTAAGCCATTTCGAACAAAAGAGAGAAAGTGGAATTAGTTTAAACAAAACGTTTGCCGCCTGGAAATGAATACGACCTCTTCCATTCTCTCCCGTCATGGTTTTGATATAGGAATTACACAACACGCCAACGGCCGGAGAACAGCAAAATTTAATATGATGATAACTGCCTTTTCTGTTGAATTTCAAGTTGCTGTTTCATTCCTGTCGTACTACGACTTGAAAGGTTCCAAAGTCAATTCGAAAGTATAAAATAGTTTAATTAAAGATGCAGCTTAACGTAGATCTTAAGCTTGGGTTCATAAAAACTTAATATAGCTCATTTTCATATCACGATCGATTCCTTTTTCTTATACCTCCAATTAAATGACATTCTCACCGTTTAACAACAAATTTGATATATATATATATGTATAATTCTTATAAGAAATTCGGTATAAAAATATTTTTTTCTTTTTTATCAGAGCCTCTGCTACTTCCCAATACAATGGTTTACAACCCTCGCCATGTACCATTTGAGAATCACTGCAATAAAGTATGTTAATTTCTTAAATTGGTTTCATTCATTTACATTGAAGAATAGTATTTGGTTTTTTCAACTTCTATAACAGCTTTTTAAAGTTACTTTGTTATATTAAATAAATTTAACAATAAAAATAAAGTAAAAATAAAACAAAAACAAAACAGTAATTTGTTGCAAACTACACTTTATTTCTTTGTTATGTTTAATTTAAATTTTGTTAGTTCTGGTTTACTATAAGAACTTTAAAAGTTTATTTCATTACAATGTTATTTCTAAAAATTTCTCTTTTTTTTTTCTTTTTAATTTCTTAAAGTCCTGAAAAAGAGAAAAAGAAAAGCCTTACATTTTACTGAATTTCTTAATAGACTTCCGGTCGCAGTGCTTGGCTTTCTTACTGTCCACATTCACCACATAACACACATAACATACTTAAATACAAACAGTAAACATGTTCCATTTTCTGGGTAAAAAAAAAAAGAATGAAATCCGTATTACTTAATAAAACGGGCTAAATCAGGCTAATTTTAATAGTATCAAGCCACGCGCAATGAAATAAGAATTTAATATTCGTTGTTTAAGAATATCTTCTGAAAATAATGATATATAAAAAAGTTATAGTTATAGATCTATTTGAAATGTCCTTATTAGCACCCGTCAATCTGAAACGAACTGTACTTGATATTTTTTACATTAGGAAATAAGTATTATTATAAGATCTTGTGTTCAGAAACGAAATCTTAGTACAGCTGTTTCACGGTAGTTGGCGTTCATCGACTAAACCCACTCACCTCTGAACCAATAGGTTTCATATTGTGGAGATAGTAGGAAATTAGCCTCCAAGATAAAAATAAAATAAAATAAAACGAATTAAGATAAAAAAAATAAGCAATCGATGTGTCTTTTGAATTAAAAGTCAAACGCATTTATAGCTATTATTATTATTATTATGTTTGTGTGTTTCAAACCTTGGATTTCCCCAGCAAAAACAATATGGCGGGTCAAGGACCAAAGCACATATTGCCAAGTGTAAAGACATGTGCAAGAATGATTAGGGATGTGTGGTTGTGTTCATAAATTTCCTAACTATTCGTGTTGTGTTGCACAGCCTTCTGGAGTTGTGCATAAGTGTTTTTGTGAAGTCCTAGTGTGCTGAGACTGTGGTACAATATGTGAGGTACTAGACCAGTGGCGGACAAGACGACGGGTACAACACGTACTCGATCCTGCCTCCACTGCTTCTGGAGCTCGTGTGCTCGGTGTATTTACTGATTATTATTATTATTATCATCTCGAAAAAGTTTCAAACCATGGGTTTCCCCAGCTAAGACAATATGGCGGGTCAAGGACCAAAACACATATTGCCAAGTGTTAAAAAAAATTATTATTATTATTATTATTATTATTACTATGCTGCTTTGAAAAAGCTGACACAAGAATTGCTGGCTTATCAAATCAGTTAGTATTTGTGCGTATCCGTCTAATAACTTCTGAACCACTGGATGGATGTTCTTGAAACTAAGTATGCGTATTTAAGGACTAAAGATGATCTAACTTCTACTTTTGAACTCTTTTTCAAAAGGGCCCTTTTAGAAAACTTAGCTCGAGAAGAGGACAAAAAGGCTCTGTAATCTAAACAACGGATTTCTATCTTATTTCTGTTAATACCTTATATTAATATATTAGGCAATGAAAATTAAATCCTTAATCCATTGCGAGTGGTTTGATACAATTAAAATTAATGTGATTCAGATAATTTAAGTAAATAATAAGGATTAATTCATACTATTTGTGGATTAATCTGTACTGTTTGTATTCAGTGGATACAATATTATACTTGCAATATAAATGTACTCTTTTCATTTTGTCTTTCTTTCAAGAAAAGTTAAGAAATGATCCTACTTAACCTTAACTGAATAACTCAACTTAAAATTCGAAGTTCCTTTGTTTTTTGAAGGTCTCTCGTCAAAGCCTCGTATTGGAGGCGAAACCGGTTGTAAAGGTTAATTTTTTAATTTGTATATAATGTTTTTAACTAGTCTCGTGTGTTGGCTGTCCGCAATTTTTTATTTACTATGCGCACACATTAATTTCTATATTTTATTCCTTGGGTTTTTTTTTTTTTTTTTAATAAATTATTTGTTTATTCTTGCTGTCGAGTTCCCAGTGCATTTCTGCTTGAATTTTACTTTATACAAGCTTACTCTTTTAAGTTATACATAATTTGTGCTTATTGTAAAAAGCATAAAGAAAGAAATACATTCTTTAAACTCTCTTGAATAGACATTCATTTTTATTTTATTTGTAATTAAAAAAAACAAAAAAAATAGCAAAACAAATAAATTTTTTTAAAACCTATAATGTATCTACTTATAACATCTTCATATAACTATCATATCTTCTTGTAACGTCATTTTATTTTAATTAAGTGCAGATTTCCTTCTGGGCAAAAGGACTTTTTTTTTATTTTAATGTTTAACAATAAAGCCTATTGAAAATAATTAATAAACGACAACTATTACAAAAGCTACACTGAAATGTATATAATATTGTAGCTCAGATTCATTTCAGCTTATCATGTTGAGAGAATAAGGACTAAACCTACAATACTCTTTAGTTTATAAGATTTAATTTTCTAAGGTAAAAAAAAATATTTATTTAATTCTTATTTTAAATTTTTCATTTATTGTTTTTCTTTGTTTAAATTCAAACATCGTGATTAAACTGATAGATTTAAACTGGCTCTGATAAGTGCAGTTCTACTGTGCAGGAAGTTAAAAAAATACTTCTTTTAACAATTTATTAATTAACCTTTTTAATACAGCCACTTATTTTTTAATTTAGTTGTTACTTTACTCAATAGATGGCGTTGGTTACCGGGCTTACAGATTCGTGGTTTTGGGATCAACAACAAAAGACGATCATCAACAATGCATCATTCACATCCAATTTTGTAAATTTACTTTTTCAAAATTTCCTTAATATCCGGAAATGAAGTTTATTTTGCTCAAAATATGAAATAAAGATTAAAGTACACACAATGTAGCTAGGTATCTTTTTTTTGGGGGGGGGGTAACTTGTTCACATATTGATTGTGTGTGTCCGAAGGAGGAGACGCGGAAACTCCGGAAGGAAATGTTTGCTTTTCTGAAGTAGGACTTGCCTTTCTGGATTCAGTCCAATATCCATTTCCTAAATGCTAAGCAGTCAAGAATTGCCAAGAACTTGTGAACATCCAATTCTATTCTTTGGCATAATACTTCGCAAAAAACACGTGACTGTGACGCCATTTTTTTTTTTTTCCCCACTTTTTCTTTACAAATTCACCCAGCAGAACGAGAAGAGGACAAAAATGATTCAAAAGAAATAAAATATTAAAATTCTTAAGCACCATTCTTTTAACGTCGTTTTCCTGAATTCAAATATCATTAAATATGTATGGTATAGCACCATTACCTTGCGTCAAGTTGCTAAAATCTTTAAAAGAACTGGATTAAGCAATTGTGAGAATAATATCCCTCAGAGATAATTCATCTTTTTTCTTTTTTAAAAATCATATTTAAGCCATGTAAGTTATAATATTTTTTTAATATTATAGATTTTTGGAATATTAGAATTTATAATATTTTTTCTAGCAAAATTAGAATTTTAAGATCAACATAACGATTGGAATTATAATTTGTACTTTATAATAATACAATTCTTATTTCATTCATGTAACACAAGCGAGAACACATTAAAAAAAGACAGCAAATTAACAATGTGACAGAAAATTCGGAAAAAAATTGTAATAAAAAAAATCCTAAATATTTTTATTTAAATCAAAGACGAATAATTTTTATATTTTCTACTAATAAAAAAAATATATTTTTTTTTTCTGAATTAAATGCTCTTAGCATTAAGAAAAAAATGTTTGTTTTTTTTTTTCTTAATAAAGTGATAAATTGTTTATATTGGTTCTCAATTCTACCGCTAGAGCGGCGCCGAAAGCCAAGCAATGAAACAGACATAGAGTTTAGCTTTTATATAAAAATAATGTTTTGGTACAGAAATTTTGAGTGAAAATTAGGTAGATTAGAGCTATCTATGTTATGCACTTAATATATGATAGTGTAAACATATTTTCTATCTTTTATATACATTTGCAAGTGAAAAGGAAAAAAAAAAAAAAGGCTCTATTCCACTTTTGGATCCTGAACCTATCCCTCCATCCATTAAACAAGTTAGATGTTTTAATAACTTTTCAACTAGACAAGGATGTTTCAATACATCCACGAGTATTCATGGACAAGCGACCTTCCGTCCTCTGTAGTTGAAAACCTATGCAAAAGTTCGGTAGGAACACAATGAAAATCAGTCAATTGACAGACAACAAGGAATAGTCTGGCACATGCTAATCCATATTAGAGCATAATCCATATTAGAGACAGTTGTTTTGATTGCGTGAAATTCCAGAAATGGCAGTAAGAATTTCATCAAATGTGAATGTATTGGTCAGTTACAATAAATTAAACAACCAACAAGCTTTTCACGAATTACAGTATTTCACGATTAAAAAAACAAAACAAACAAAACAGAAAAAATTAGGTAAATACACACCCACTAATTTCATAACTTTTTTTTTTCTACTTTTGTTATATCACAGATGATCAATCTTGAAAAGAAATGATTTTTATGCAGCTCCAATTCTTAATTAATTTTTATTTTCCCAAATTCAACAGATTATTTTGAAAATTCGATAAATGAATTGAATCCTGAAATTGGTTTGAAGAATTTCGAAATAAAATACTACAGAATAACCTAATGGCGAATCCTCAGATGTTTGATAGAGAATTAATTAACTCTAAAACGTCCATTAATTAGAAAACAATAGCAAATAATGACTTGTATTTACTTCAGGGAAATCGCAAAAATAAATATTTAACGAAATGCAAGCTAATTAGAGACTTAACAGGGAGCCTGCGGCTACCAATGTTTAACAAGCGATTAATAGAGTGAACCACTGTCAACCATTTAATTTGCACAAATAAGGAGAATTTATAATCAATTCAGTAAATATATCATTTGCAGGAAAAACGTGGAAAAAAAAAAGACTGAAAAGAAAGGGTCGAACAATATAAAATAAGTTAAATCTTAAAAAAAAAAATATATCGCATCGTATATTATTAAAAATTCTCTGCAAACATTAACATACAGTAGAGTCCCGATTATCCGAGTTAATGTGGACCAAGACTAATTCGGATAACCGAAAAACTCGTTTAAACCGAAAATTGTAAATAAAATAAATAGTCTAGCTTTAAATCTATATTTTAACAAATACAAAAGTTATACAGATACACCACATACAATTCATATTGAAAGAGTTCTTTTACTTAAAGTCCTTAATTGTTTTTTAGTTTTACGTTACTTTGGCGTTTTTCTGCAGCAATGTTTCGGCATTTTTTTAAGGATAACCCAAGATTTTTTTAAGGATAACCCAGGATTCCATGTAGGGGGTCATATGACTAGACGAACGAAGATTAATTTCGAAAAAAAAAATCCTAGAAATATTTGATAGCTCGGTTAAAGCGGAAACTCGGATACTCGGGGCTCGGATAATCGGGGTTTTACTGTAATTAAATTTGTGCTCAGTGCCATTTTGAGTCTGTTGAGAACAATCGAGAAACGTATGAATATGCTAACTTTAAATCGAACTTAGAAAAGATGAGAGACTTATTTCAAGATAGTTATCTATCATCAGCTAATGAAAAGACAATTGTCTCAGAACGAAGATAAATGATTTATATTCGGATAGGACGGAAGTAATTTTTTTTTTTTAAATTTAAGAAAAAAAAAAATAAGTTACAGAATGTATCAGTGGCGCACACAGGATTAAAGATTTGAGGGGGAGGGGCTAAGAATGTTATAAAGAATCCATTCAGATGTAGGTCTATTTAAAAATAAATTGTTTCAAAAATCACTCGCCAAAATAATCGATACAGACACGTCAGAGGTTTAATAAAGATTCAGCCCCTTAGCTCTCCCATGGGGCCGCCACGGAATATATTACATACATCTAATGCTAATTTATTTACAAAATATACTATTTTGTAATTTGTTTTTATAGTGTTTTTCTGAAAAGCTACATCGGACTAATTGGTAAGGTCCATTTTGAATTTATTCTGAAAAATTTTAAATTTACATAAATGTAAAGATAATATGTTTGTAATAAGAACTGCCAGACTGCACTTGTGAATAAAAGAATTTATAAAAATACTAAAAAAGGGAAAGTTTCGAAAGCCTATCTTTCGACTTTCTTCATCGGACTACAATGTAATTAAAATTTGAAATAACTTTTTTTTGTATTTTTACAAATCCTTTTATTCACTGCAGTCTGGTTGTTCTTATTATTTTCACATTTGCACGTTAAATAGCTTCAATTAATAACATGTTGATATTAAAATCCCAAAATTTTTAAAATGGGATTCAATTTTATCTTTCTAGATAAAATATCTTTTTATTTTTTTATATATATTTTTGGATTTATCTCGATGGCTGTCTGATCTTAAGAGATAATTTTAATCAAAATTCTCATAATTTTATTTATCTACACTTTCTCTTTAAATCATAAATGACCAACTATTTATCTAGTATTACCTTTTTTATAAAAGCCATTAATATTCTCTAGCTTGCTATAAATGCAATGTAACGACGTAATTTCGACAGAAACCTGTTGGGATCGCGGGAGCATCATCAAAAATTGAAGAAGCACAATTTGTGAAATGATTGACAACATGCTGTTATTAATGCAAAATAATTTTGAAACTCAGTTCCCATTTGATACGTCTGGTCTGTTCTGAGAAAACAGTGTATTTATTTTTCACTTCGATAATTAAAAGGTTGTTTGTACATTTTATTGCTTTGTAATGATCTAGCTATTATTTACCTCTACATAATCATTTTTATATGTTTTATTATCTTTCTTTGTTTTCGCAAATGTTCCACGCCATTGTTTACTTTATTATTCCAACAGTCGGTAAATTAAAAATCAATTCACTTCTTTCAAAATAATTGGGTTCAACGTTTTATTAATTTTAGGAAATGTAATGAAATTTCCATTTCCATTGCTCGAAAGAGCCGGTTTTCAAATAATTTGAGGTTCAGCGACCAGTAACTACTAGTGACCTCTAGTGTTTGGTTTTGGAACAAAATTTCAATTCGTGTCTCGAAATTTCTGGTCTTTTTACTTTTCCTAATTAAAATTATTTCAACTTTAGTTTTTAAAGTTTATAAAGAAATACAAATTTATAAAGATTTCAAAATTAATAGAATCCCATTTTAAAATTTTGGGGCTTAAAATAAACGTATTATGTTTACATATTCATAAATATAAAATTGTCGAAAATAGATCAGGTTGACGTAAATATATGAAATTGTAGAAACTTTCTTTTACTTTTCTTATTACTTTAAAACTAGCCAATAGCACGTCTGACGAACGAAATCCTTCAAATTTACTTTTATTATAATCAACATCGTTTCTAATGTTTTTACATCGAAAGTCTTCAGAAATGAACGAATTTATTTTATAATTTTTTTTCACTCAACTTGAATTTTTAATTTCTTCAATGTTTAAAATGCAGAAATTATACGTCTATAAATCAATGTTAATTTCAAATAAATGGAATTTACAAAATGTTCAATGTCGAGATTCATTTCACTTTAATGAAATGAATAAAAGGCAACGGTCCATTGACTGGCCTTCAAGATCTCCGGATCTTACTCCGGATCTTTCAGGAGTATAACTATATTTGTTTTTTTTTGCTGTACACTGAAACTCTGGATATATTACTTTGGAAATATTCTTCATCTGATCCCCAGAATGGATATAAGGGTTTCATATTATCAAATTTGGTAATTTCTACACACGCTTTTTTACTCTTAATCCATATTATTAGTATTTATTTTGACATTGACATTTTCCATGTCAATTAAAAACTGAAATTCAACTCCACCTGTCTGTAAACAATTATTTTTTCCATCAAGATTCTTTTCCAATTAAATTAGAGTGGGCAGAACTTGAAATTATAATGAAGTAATTAAAGACTGACGATTGAGTCACATTAGATATTCTTAGTAATAAAAGATGGAATTATTTGGAATATCCAAATTGCTGTTAATTTAGTTGATCCTACTCTCATTTCTCCTCTTTTTTAATCAAAAACAAACAAACAAAAAACATAAAAGAATTGAATACGTCTAGCTTGAAAATTATAGTATAGTACAACAGCTGAATAAAAACACAAGAACTTTTCATGGAAAAAAAAAAAACCAAACCAATCCGCGTTACCTTCTTAAGATGCTCAAATCCGATCTATTTTCATCACATGAAAGCACGCGGAATTAGTGGATTAAGTAAAAAAATTAATACTCATTGTTAAATATTCTTGTTTCGATTCTAATATGAAATGAAATGTTTATAAAACATTTCCTGGATTCGATCAAAAACAGCAGGACGAGAATGAAATCAAAACAAAAACAAAAAAAAAAATAGAAAAAAATCTATCATAATCGACATAAGTTGCTTACTTCAAGTAATGGACTTCTGGTATATATATATATATATATATATATATATTACCAAATAAAATTTCCACACTCTTGATACTTAAATTGCCAAAATAAACAGTAATGAAGAACAGTCCAATTTCAGGAACCATTTCATCCTCAAAATAAACAGATTTGGATTTAATGGACGACGCAAATCCTTGATTTTGAACCACAAAAAACATTAATAAAAACATAAAACTTTATCGTAACTATAAGATGTTTTAAAAGTTTACATTTGGTGGTTATTAATTTACGGAAAGTACTAGAACTTGTGGGAATAAAAGAGCTATAAAAATTGAAGATACAAAAACGAATTTTAGAGCCAAGAATGAATTCACATTTTATATGTTTTCTTGCATATTATTGTATTTATTTATCCCTTGAGACCATAGTGCTTTCGTAAGTTCTTTTTATACAGCAATACGATTCAAGTTTGTTTGTAATATTCCGAATTTCTGCTGAACTATGAACTTCTATGCTTTCAATGGAATTAAAAATATCAATTGAGATGTTTGCAAATTAAAAATATTTTATAAAGATTTATTTATATTACATAAATTTAAATTAAAAATTTATAACTGATTTATATTAATATTTATAAATATGTAATTATTATATTTACTTAAATTTATTTAATACTTATTATTATATTTACATAGTATTATACAGTATTTATATAATAATATATCATAATATTTACAATAGTTAAACTTGTATATATTTCGAAAGTTACTAATATTACAGTATATTGAATATCCTTTAAAATTTCTGTTTATATTCATAAACATAAAATTGTCGAAAATATATCAGGTTGACATAAAATATAAGAAACTACTTTCTTTCACTTTTATTATTACTTTAAAACTAGCCTAAAGCCCGTCTTACGAATGAAATCGTACAAATTATACTTTTATTATACTTTTATTATAATCAACATCGTTTCTAATGTTTTTACATCGAAAGTCTTCAGAAATCACGAAATTATTTTATATATTTTTTTTTTACTTAACTTGAAGTCTATAAGCACTCTTTAATTGAAATAATTGCGGAATGTCTATTGAATAAAGTTAATAGATTCAATAAACTATTAAGATCCGGAATGTGACTTCCGGATTTTAACATTCAATATTTGTTCCGTAAAACTAGAGAATATTGGCAGAAATTGTTCTGCTATTAATGTCTTTTTTTAGCGACCCATTTGGGAGCTATTGCGTTTATCCTGTCCGTCCGTATCTGTTTTGACTTGCGACTTGGGGTGAATGTGGGCAGGAAAACCAAGCATCGCGACCAGTAGATCTATTGTACTATCCCACGGAAATATGGACAGACGGAGAGAAAGACTGAGAAAATATGGTGGGGGACTCGCAGGAGAAACGGGAGAACCCCGAGAAAACCTGCCCAGCGTGGATCGTCCACCATCACGATACCCACATGAGAACCGAACCTCGGAACCCAGAGGTGAGAGACCAGTGTCTTAGCGACATTGCCAACCGCGCGGCCCCGTTTTACTCCTAACAACTCTCGAACGGAAGGTCGGATCGCAAACAGACTTCACAATCGTATTCAGAGACCCAAACACCGTAGGAATGGGGTATTTATTTCTGCCGATCCGGAAAAATGCGGACAGAGTCGACTGTTTGTTTCCGCAAATTATGGAATTTTTGTGCTCGACAAAACTACTGGCCCGATTGACTTGAAATTTGGATATGCTTTAGTTTAGTGTCTACTATACAATTTATATTTTTATTTGACCATATCTACAACAGTTTGCGGACCATCGACTGGTTCTGCATTTTCCCGAATAGGCAGAAATAAAAAAATACTCATTGTATAGTAGACACTAAACTAAAGTCATCCATATTTCAAGTCGATCGAGTCAGTAGTTGTCGAGGAAAAAATTCCCAAACTTCCCTTTTTTTTTTCTTGTGTGCTCACTTTGAAATTTATTTCTCTGGCTCTTCTCTCATTGCGTCACACACACAGAGGGAGTGATAAGAGATACTAAACAATAATTTCAATGTACTTCCTGTGGCCTAATGGATAAGACGTCTGACTTCGTGTGCGGAACAATTATGTTGGTATAAAAACGCACACAAATAAAAATCACTCAGCTGCTTTTGGAAATATTGACACCTAAGCTGCAGATACTGAGTGAATTCAACTGATGATGACTAACAAGTCAGAAACATTCAGGTACCAACAAATTTAAAAGCAGCTCAGTGATTTTTATTTGTGGGCGTTTTTATTCCTTTTTATGCCTTAATAATCCTTTCACGCACGTTAAATTATTCCATTAAGAAAATGTTATAAGATAAGAAATGAGTTAACCTCAAGTTTTCACACTCAGGTGGTTGCAGCATTTCGTTTCGTTTTCTTGTTTTTTATATATTTTTTTTTTAGGTTTTAAATTTTTATAAATATAGTAAACATTACGCTAAGTCATGATGATGGTCACCTTTTAAATTAGGCAGGTCCTGGTTTTATTTTTACTTTTTCATTGTTTTGAAAGTTCACACAGCACGTTAAATGTTATGATTCTAATTGTTGAATCTTTCCTTTTTAATATTCTTTTGTTGTTAAACGCCTTTTCAGCCTGCTCGTTGGAGGCAAAAGGTTTTGAGTGCGATACGTCAAGCACTAATTGTTTTTATTGTCTTGTTTGTTTTGGGGGCCACTGCCAGGTTGGACGGTGGCCTCCACTTATTGATCTTGCCCCTCTGATTCAGTTATCGGGGAAGGCGGGATTGGGCTGATGAGTACGTAGAAAGACAAAACGGCCGTTCCCAATTCCTTCCCTGTAATTGAAACAGAGAGGCAATTTTTATTTTAGGCAGGTGCTGGTTTTATTTTTACTTTTTAATTGGTTTGAAAGTTCAAACAGCACGTTAAATGTTATGATTCTAAATGATTTTCTTTTTCTTTTCTGTTTTGTTTCTTTTTAAATTAAAGTTTATTTAGGTCACTTAGTAATTTTCTTCTTCTATTAATTGAAACAGAAAAAGTTAATAAAATTTCAAGCTAAACCTTAAATCTCTTACTTTTTTCATTAAGATTTTGTATTAATTTCTAGACTAAATTCCAATTAGATTTCGTATATTCCTTTCTTACGAATAAAAATCACATTTTTTTTTTCCTTTCAAAGTTAAGAAATAAGGTATAACTTAGATTTTCCCTTTCTCTCAGGCGACTAATTCAGATCTTTCCACTAGCTTCTCTTGGGATGAACGTCGCGAATCGATCGTGGCGCCATCTACGAGTCATTTGGGTAAAGTTGTTTCCAGGAAAAACGCCTCGTTTAGAATGTTCGTTTACGGTGCATGACTCACTTAACCTCCTCGTTAGATACGAGACTCTTATCCATTACTGCCCCCCCCCCTCTCCCACACACCGTTATCTTGCCAATGGTCGGCACTGAGCAGATTGTTATGACTCTCAGCCTGTCATGCAGTTCATTATAGTTAGGAGTGGGTAGATGTACTGGTCGTGTTCTGTTAACATGATCGTATATCATTTGTGTGCGGACTCTTAATTCAGTGTCTTCTGAATTAAACTAAAACAGTAAAGTTGGAAAGATATGAATTAAATATAATGAGTACAGGTCGATATAAATACAAGTTATCACTGATTAAAGTTAACCTTTATACAGTTTATTCAACTTTTCATTGATTTTGATACAATATCTAAAATTCTGATTGATTTTAAGTTATTTGGTGGTTCGTTAAGTAACGAACATTTATTGTAAACAAAATAAAAAATGCAATTATAATAATTGTTTATGAAACACCGTTAATTCGCTTTAATATCGAAATATTAATATATATTTTAATAAATAGCTACAGTCCAAAATTAAACATTTCTTTACATATTAGTGGCGCAGCGGTGAGAGCACAGGGAGGAAGTAATGGTTGCTGAAATTATTAGGTGCATAGTTATTTATTTACTGACTTTTTTGTGCTGACTTTGCATAACTGAAGTGTGTCCACCACGAGTACCAAACGATTAAGAATCACTGTGACAAACTTAAAACTAACAACAAAGAAGAAGTTAAGGATCCTTGATCCATGGCATTCCTATATATATATATATATATGTATATGTAATACCATTCCCAGGAATTAAAATAAAAGTGAATTATTTAAAATAATGTCATTTAAAGGCACAATAATAATTAAATAAGCAAATAACAGTATACGATATTATTAATGTTCAAAAGAAAATCACTGAAGAAAATATATGGAATAAAGTCAGAATTAAAAATCATGTATTGATAATTGCGATTAAATAGAATTTTAAATTTGCAATTAGAACTTGTCTATTATAACTGATGAAAATACAAAAGTACTAGACTCAAAACAATAAATAACAATGGATGAGACCAAATTATTCACAAGTGACATCCTGGAACAGCTATTTCACGCTGGCACATGGTTTTTCTCACTGGTTTTTTTCATTGGTGAGTTTTTCATTGTGTATTTTTTCCTTTGAGGCACCACTGCGCTTCCGATGTATTAAAATAATAAATGTTTAAAAATTCCGACAGCTCTGGGCTTCACAACAAAACATCAGAAACCATAGTGTGAAGGCTTTCCTGCACTGTACAATCCATTCAGTAGATTTGTTTATACGTTATTATTCAGTGATAATATCATAGTTATTTTGCTTAATAATAAAATTAAATATGATACATAAAATCATAGAACTACTTGTAAAAAAATACATTGATAAGTTAAATTAATTTAATCTACTAAAATTTCTAGTAGATTATGTTATGTCAACTTCTCTCCTTAGGAATTGGAAAATTGATTATGAAGACACTGAAGTAATAGATAAGTACATTTCCTTGTATATTAATGTCAATAATAGTGGAGATGTCCTGATGAAGTGAAGAGAAGAATTGCAATGGGAAGGAGAGTAATGATAAACTTGGACAAAAGTCTGAAAGATAAAGATATTACAAGGAACACAAAAATCAGAATTGTCAAAATTCTGTGGTAATCTATGGATACGAAAGTTGGACTTTGATAAAGACTGAAAGAAGAAGAATAGATGCATTGGACTTGGAGACGTTTACTTAGAATTCCATGGACTGCTTAACCAATCGTTTCGTATTAGGTCAGATTAAACCCGACTGCTCCCCTGAGGCTATGATATGCAGGAGAAAGCTAAAGTACTTTGGTCACATTATCCGTGCTGATAATAGTATTGAAAAAATGTTAATACTTGGCAAGGTTGAAGGGAGAAGGAGAAGGGATAGGACAAGATGGATGGAGTGCAGAATGTCTGTGGAAAGACTTTGGAAGATCTGCGAACAATTGCAGAACAGGATAACGGATATTTGCTCATGGTGTCACCAAGAGTCCACCATGGATGGTGGATGGATCCAATTGAGTGATATAAGAAGGCGAATGTTTGTTTATCTTGAAACAAAGTCACCATTTCTCAACGGATCTTTACCAAATTGAACACGAAGTTTCACCAGAATAATGCATGAACAACAAAAACCCAGATGCGGTCTAAGGGGAGTAAACTTTCTTGGATGGTACGCCTATCTCTGAAACCGTTTTAGTTAGAAACATGAAATATGCCATGAGTGTTCTTTGTCAAAATGAAAAAGATACGTATTCGACGAATTTTCGATATTCTTGTCCTAAGGAGTGGAAACAGAGGGAGGGTTATAAATACATTTGTAAATAAATTACATATATGTACAAATGACAGTTTTTATATTACATATAAATACATATTACATTTTAAAAATAACAATTATTTACACTAAGGTTAGTATTTATAAATAAATGAATAAAAATTAAAAATAAATAATAATAAAGCAGCCAGACACACAATCTAAAATACTTAAATAATTTATAAAACACAATAAAAAGCAGACATGTTTCGGGTTGCTAAATTTGCAAATCTTTTTCAATATAAATTAGCAACCGCGGGACTCTCTTTAAGTACAATTCCATTCAAGGAAACGGAGGCCTCTGAATGGGATTGTATTAAAAGAGAGTCCCGCGGTTTGCTAATTCGCATTGAAAAAGATTTGCAAATTTAGCAACTCGAAACGTATCTGCTTTTTATTGTGTTTTATAAATTATAATTTATAATATAAATAATTATTTAAGTATTTTAGATTGTGTGTCTGGCTGCTTTATTGTTAAAGATTTCATCAACACACATAAAATCTTTTCTATTAAAAATAAGTATTTAATTAATTTCATTAAATTTTTATTTAAGACCAATAAATTAAATGTCTGAATTCTCGGTTTTTTAATTTGTATTAAAAACAAGCAGCATTTAAGGAAATCTTAAAATGAATGCAGTTGTATTTGATGATACATTCCAAGAATTCGTTCTTATGTTTATTTGTTTTTCTGTTTTGCATATAAAAAACAAAAAATCTACCTATATTTTTTATCTATATATCAAATAGTAAATCCTCAAAAAGGTCTTTTTATTTTTATTTTAGTTTAGCACTATCTACAACTACACCGTATCTCACTTTTATTTTCAGGAAATCATTTTCAAAAAAAAAATTATAGCGAAGTAGAGTGTAGACGCTTCAAAACAATTCATTCCTCTTATTTTTTTGTTTTTTTTGTATGTCTACGCCCTTGGAATCGTTATTAACATCGGCGAATAAGGATTCCATTTTTTGTTTTTGTTGTTTCCCATTTCCGTCAATATAAATTACAATGCTAATAAATTATTTTACTAATCATTAAATTCAGTGTTATGGCATGAAAACAGAATCAAATTTTAACATTTTTTTAAAGTTATTTTTTTTTCCTTAATATGAAAAAAAAAAAAAAAGTGGAGTCTCGCTGGCCTGTTAGTAGCCACCCTAACTGCACTGGTCTCGGTACTTTATCTCCACGGGGACTCCCCGCCGAGGGGTTGCCTCACCTCCACACTATCCATAAATTACCCTGACGTTGAACAACGATCCGAGTCTTCATGCGGTGATGACGGAATTTAGTTGCTCCGTCTCATTCGGTTCCAAAAGAAGAGGAAAAAAAAAAATGCCGTCCAAAGCAATGCAGGACCCTCACAACACTGTGTCATGACAATTTTTTTTTTTTTTAAATCTATAGTATATTTTTTTTTTTTCCGTCACACATTAAAAACAAAAAAAAAGGAATTGAAACCTTCTTATCTATAACTGCGTCTTATCTTGACCTGATAAAACCCAGTGACGAACAACGCATCGCAACGGAAACTTATCACATTACATTTGAAAGTCTTCTACATCTTCATGAGAAACCTTACATTGTGGTAATTAGATACCGAGTTATCAATGTTAGGTTTATGATATTGTTTAATGCATTGGCAATGGAGATTTAAATCTGGAAAATCCTTATTATTACGTAAGATAATTGTAAATCTAAGGACCTACTTTGTAAATTTGTCTAATCATATCGGGAGGGATATAATGTTGAACGGTAAGTTGTTTTTTTTTTATTGGTCCACCATTTAACAGTAATTGCTTTGACTGTTCAATTCATTATTTCTCTACGATCATTTGCAGTGATTTATACAGGATTTCATGAAGGACGGCAATATTCCTCCAATCAACCATCAACTCAAAAACAAAAACAAAAAAAAAGAAAAGACAGTACCGGTAGGACCTTTTCTGTTTTTCAGGAGTTCTGTTGCCGAACTTAGATAATGTTCAGTTTTATCGTTCTTTTTGTTTTGTTTTTTTATTTTTCTTGCCAAACATGAAATAAGTTGATAATTGTGACATTTTATATTCATACACAACAAAAAAACAACAACAACAAAAAAACCACACACACAAAAACAAAGAAAGGCTGTGTTTATACAATGTAAAATATAAGTATAATATTTATTTAGTCTCGTGGAGTAATTCGCGTTTAATGCTACTTTTTTTTTTTATTTTTCACTGGGGAATCCCAAAAAGAGCTTTAATCAAAACCGGACGGTCAAAAAAAAAAAAAATAGCCACCAAAAATAAGGTGATTATGGAACGTTGAAGTTACCTAAATCCAAATATCTCCAATGTCTCCTAAAGGTATCACAAAGAATTGTTAGAATTTCAATAGAATTCATTGTTTGCTATTACTTACTAATATCTTCTAGTGCTTATAAACTAAAATGTAGTTTTAGTTTAAACTGAGATTTGTGTTTTTTACGCTTAAGCTTTTCCATAAAAATATACACACAAAATTTCGTAAAAAGAAGACAGATGTCTTGTCAGTAAATAGGCATATCAAGTTAAAAGAAAATCCATTCACTGCATCAGAAGTTATGGAGAGACATACAGCTACACAGACAAATTTATTTCGTAAGCCGAACTTGGCTCAAGAAAATAATCTGAAAAAAAATAAAAAAAAAATAAGAATATTGTAGATTTTAAAGGGCCGTTGGTAGTACACCTACTTGTAATGCAGCCTTTTAGGCCTACTGTACAAAATTTAATACTTTTTAAGAAAGAGAAACATACAACGTAGAGAGAGAAAGAAACATCCAAGCCTTGCCGGGATTCGAATTCGGGTTCAGTCGCATGGTAGGCTATCGCCTTGACCACTCGACTATGCCAGAATGGCAAGATAAGAATATAAATAAATTAACGACATATAATGTCGTCGGATTCATAGTATAACATACAGACGGGTTAAGATTGTAAGTGAAAAGTTTTTAATTGTTTTTATTTGTTATTGAAACAAAAGGTATTTAACAAATTTTCACGAATAATGGTTCTGAAGATATTTGAGCACAACGAAATCATAAGTATACATCGAGAATTGTTTTCAACTGAGAAATAATATATTTTTTTTTAATAAAAGCTTTACTTTCTTCATGAATCTAAATATTTAGAACTCTCTATTGGTGCATTCTTGTTTCATTCTCAATGTTTTCATGTCCACATGTTGTCTAAACTAGTGGATAGTTTCAACAAAATTTGAAAACTTACATGTTAAGTTAAAGGATGTTAGGTCACAGGCCACCGCGGCCTCTTCGCGACGTTAGAGATCATTGGGATGAAGTTAGGTATCGGGTGGTAAGTCCCACGCCCTCTTGTCTTTAATACCGAGAAAGAAACTCGGTTCCATTATAAGGGGCTGGGTAAACCCTAAGATCCATCTGGAGAAAAAAACACTGAGGTAAAAATTCCGGACCTCGACCAGGAATGGAATCCGGCTTCTTCAGTCCACAGCCCAGTGGTTTTACCACTGGATCACACTCCTACATACTATACATGAACATATACAGTAGAGCCCCGATTATCCGCGGAATTGGGTGGCAAGTGTACCGCGGATAGTAAAAATGGCGGATAACCCGAAAAAAGACTAAAAATGAGGTGTAAACACGAAAAAAAAATTTCAGCATAAAAACTACGTTTTATTATACAAAAAACATAATATACAAAACTTTTAAAATATGTACAGTACAGCAGAAACCTTTCTGCAGAGCAAGAACCTGCCACTCATCCACAAATTCCGAGAAGGCCTATAGGATTACGATGCACAATAAACCTGTCAGTAATTTTCGACCTTCGCACTGTAGGGTCTATTGTACTTTCCCTGTTGTTGGCTTGGATTAAAATTGGTTTTTTTGAGGTTCGTAATTAAAAAAATTTTTTCGCGGCACTCGCGGATAATTGGGGCTCTACTGTAATAATAAAAGACAAAGAGAGCAAATTATCCTTTCCGCTTTATTTTTCAATTTTAGTATAATCCATATACTTTGTAATCGCAAGCTTTTCTTTTTTTTTGTAATTTACGATTTTTGCTCGTAAATTATATATATAAAAAAGTTCTTTATCATTTTGTGTACTTTTTTATTTTTTTCCTATTAACAGTGAATTTTCTCCCTCACCTCCTCTCAGGAAGGTACTCCATTATAAGGCGTTGGGTAAACATCCATGATAGTGTAGAACAGATGTGCTTTTTTAGTAATTAATAATAATAATAATAATAATAATTGTAATAAAAATATGAAGCAGTTGTAAAATAAGCTGTAAAAACATTAACTTTACAGAAATTAATGAAATTTTACTTTCCAGCTTCGAAAATAATGAAATATTTTCAGGACGTACTAGACCAATTAAAATATAAATTTTTAATAACCTCTACAAATAATGAGGGATTTAATGAAAATTTAAAAGCATAATCTACAATCTTGATTGCAAACGAAATGTCCCTGTTTGCAGTCGACTCGAATTAATAGCTTTGTCTTAAAGCAGATCACTTTTTAACTAGTTTATAGCTTTCAACGTATTTGAAAAATGAATGCCATTTAATGGAGACCTAATAGATATAACGAACACTTCTGTAATATAGATGCATATAAAGATCTCAGCTATGAATTGTAGTGTACAATAGCAAAAGTAGGTTTTTGATGTTTTTGGTAAAAATTAAATTCGATTATAAATATGCCGTTTAAAAAACATTGATTTAGAGTCGATTTATATCCGATTGAGGTTTAATTGATTAAGTTTTTCTTTGCGAAATCAATGCTTTGTAATATTGATAGTAACAGAAAGAAATGGGACTTCAAATGCCTCGCTTATTTGAACACTGTCAAAAACCGAAAATCATAGAAATGAGGAACCCAGCTTTTTTTTTTCAGCTTTCAAAAGCATTTTGGCCGCCGGAAAAGTAAGTATCGCACTAATATCATCACTTGCGAATGTAAATGATATTATACAAAAGTATATGTATACAAAAGCAGAGTACGACTTCAGTAGACAGAGTGAACGAAAAGATGGCGCCGAGTAGATTGAAAGAAAAAGCAGTGATCGCAGAAGCCCATGGAAGATCTTGGAAACATGAATTAGATCATGTTTCGACCTTGCGTCGAATATATGAGTTCTGGTTATATTTGAAAAGTGGACATGTTTTATTTAACATGCATAAAAAATGGTATTAAAGTAGAAGCAACATCCTAATTTGGGATTCTGTCTTAAGAAATTAATAACAGTACTAGGCCATCCCTCTGTCTCCCCTTCGTAAGTATGAGATAATCCAAGAAGAATCGATTCCAAGCGGTTATGGCAAAAAGTGATATTTTATTCCTTTTTGAATGACTTCATTATTTGATAGCGCGCGCCATTTTTGATGCCTTACTGTTAATGAACATTGAAATTTAAATTAATTAAAATTAATGAGTTCTTTTTCTTTTTTCTCTGGCTCTTCTCTCATTGCGCCACACACATACACATACACACACACACACACACAAAGGGAGTGATAAGAAACAATAATTTGAATATAGTCCCTGTGTCCTAATGGATAAGACGTCTTTCTTCGGATCAAAAGGTTGCAGGTTCGATTCCCGTCGCGAACGTTTCATTGTAGCAATTTTTTCACAGGAAATTAGCAATTGCGCCGGACAGACATAGAAATAAAAGATTTTAATAATATAGATTAAAAACGAAGGAAAAAGAAACTGAAGATTCATCTGTTTATAAATAATCTCGTCAATGGCTGTCAAAAAATGCAGTAGTTTCATTCTGTTACAGCAAGTTTCACGAAATGTCGCACGAAAAATTCCTAGGACGGATTATATTCCGACAGCTTTTCGAAAGCTGTTTCATACGATTTGCGAATTTGAATCATTTCCGGGTTTACAACCGGAAACTAAAAGTAATACTTTATTTGCGTTCGGCGGGAAGAATCAAGCAAACAATTCAAAATCGCCTTGGCCAAACTTTACTTCACAAAGGGAGTTAAAAACTGATTGGTTTCCCTATATCAATAAATCAGAATTTACCTGGAAATTATTATTTAAAATTGGATTTTTTTCCCAGCGGCCTTTGTGTATCTATAGTTTTGCTGCAGATTCTGGGAATGGAAAATGCTTTTCATGAGTGAAAAATTTCACGTCAATTCGCAGTGTGATCTTTTCATTCTGTCGCAATTTTGACGATGTCTAATATCCAAACCGGTAGTAGGGCAGACTTTGGAAAGAAATTCGTTGTCGCGTGAAATAGATACGAGCGATATTTTTCGTCGGTCGGACTTGCTTCGCTCGCACGAAAGTTCATGTGAAACAAGCATAAGAATGAAGAGCAATGCGTAATGTCCGTCTCATATTAGATTTTTGACGTTTCTTAGACACAGCTAGCAATGGTACTAAGTTTGGTCTTGTATTAGGTTGTACAATAACAGTTGTAATTATATTTTATCGTTACATGATCTAATATTGAAAGCGCAGTTCGTTTCACTGTTCGCCATCAAGAACTCTGCGATGGTCAGAATCATTGATTACTACCGTGATCTAACAAGGAAAGATCAATAAATGTGACCAAGTGTTTTCTTAAGATAGTATAACAAAACGACTCTTTCACGTTTATTGCAATCATCAGCTAGGTATATCAACAGCAAAAAGAGAGTTCGCAGGACGGTTACAGATATCTCAAGGCTGGTCATATAATAATAGTTTAAAATAATTGAATGCGATTTTAGTTGTAATAGCTGTGTTACTTCATTTTTCAATCTAATTTCGTTTTAATGTCTTATTTCAGGTAACTAACGTCCGACAATAACAATGGTGAGTTAATGAGACCACGGGTTGTTTGTTTTGTTTTTTTTTGTTTTTATCAGATTTAATTTTTTACAGCAAAGGAAAGAGGTTATGTATAGACAAATAACTTGTCAAAAGTAATAGAAAACCCACAAAGTCAGATAGAATTGATTATTTACACCTAAATGCTACAGATGTTTCAGAAATGAAAGAAATAAAAAACAAATAAACAAAGAAAAATTAGCATAATAGTTGTGGACAGTGCTACCATCAAATATTTCTGATTGACACACTGCCGGAGTTACAGAATGACAGTGCTAAGATTTAGGCCCGTTAAATTTTTTTTTTTTTTGTTTTTCATTTTGCATTTTAGTTTTGACTGCATTTATGAGAAACAAGCTAAATAAGTCAGAGTTTATAGAAGTAAACAGACAAACAAGCGATTTCGCAAAAAACGAGAAAACAGCCCGGAAGACAACATAAGGGAATTTAATTAATTTACTTACACAAATTACAGAAGGTATAAACAACATTAGGATTTAAATGTTAATAGTAATAAATGTCTTCTGAACTGTCTAGTACTAAGTTTTTTTCCTCTAAAGAAATAATAAGAGAGAACGAAGAATATTTTTAAAGTAAGATATATATCTACGATTCTATAGAATTAATATTTAGTAGCAAAATTAGATACTTTTTTTCCTTTCTTTCCATGTTATTTACGTTCTTACGTGTCTTCTATAAATTACGAGTGTATAAATCATTGGAATTTATGATTTTCTGTGACACTGCAATTATTATATCATACGAGATCACCTACTTACTGTTAATCCCAAGGAAAAGCTATAGCAGATACAAATGACAGATAAAATATATCGTTCTTTTTTTCCCTTTCTTTGTAATAAAAGTGATGTCCGGAAGCTAAAAAAGAAAAACCCACGTTCACTTCCCCTTATCTATTACAATCAGAATTTGAAATGAAACAAAAATTGCTGCTTTAATTGTGGTATGTTTCGGGAGACTCACAGTTGCATATTACGACAGCAGAAAAAGAGGTTTCCTTAAAATATGGCTCTAGGATTTTTATTGAAACAAGAGACACTAAGCGAAATCGTAGGTTTTTAAGGCGTTCTTTGCCTTTGAGCAAAAATTAAAGACTATACACTACGATCCACCCTTTCGTATGTATACTTACTACTGATTTTGATGAAATTTGGTTAGTTTTATAAAAATCAAGACTGAGTTTTAAAACACTGGGTAACAGATATCTGTATAATCAATTTCATTAATATAAACGTATAAGACGCAGTGTTATCTTGAAATTGTGAAATGTTAATTCTTTAATTCAGTATAAGTTGTTAGCATTCAAAATTATTCTCGTCTCTGCATGATTTCCTAACAGAATGTTTATATTTATGTTTGCTTTCTTTCTGCAGATGATTTTATTTAGAATGACGTCATACATCCTTTGAACACTTAAAGTTAGAAGGCGAATAGGAAAACAGCTCTCTAATAAATTTTGAATTGGGATTATTTTGTTTGTGGTATTATACCAAGTAGTAAACTCATTCACGTGTTATATGAAACAAACTGTAGGTATATTTTATTTAAGGATATTTTGACTTACGAAATGAAAGCAAGTCCTTAAAAATAGACAAAGAAAACCTACATTTAGAATTGATTCAACTTAATCAATTTAAATATTAAAAGAACGTGAATACATTGGCTGATTCACCTGCTAACAAGCGTATATACTTGTTATTATATTATATTATATATATGTTATCATATGTTGTCATCTATGTTGTTGTTTTAAAAGAGAAAGGAGTTCATGTAATAATTGAAATTTTAACGTGACACGACACACAAAAATTAAAAGTTTAAAAAACTTTAACACATTAAAAATAAATGGATGGATCGGTTTCGCTTTGCTACCAGGCTCTTTCGACTAACGTAGTCGAAAAGTCGAAAAAGGTTGGTCGAAAAAGCCTGGGAGAATAGACGAAACCGGTCCATCTATGTACTTTCAAAGTGTTAAAGCTGTTTTAAACTTTTAATTTTTGTATGTGAGTGTCTACTTTATGAGTTTCTGTAATCTTTCTACATTTATTCTATCAATTTTTGATAGAAAAATATATACATATATTTTTCTTATTTTCTATAAATGTAAATATATAGAAAAAAAAAACTGAATTATGAAGATCCCATCAAAATCGAAGGAATAATCCTAATAAAAACGAAATTCCAGAAGAAAACCATCTTTCTTTCATTTATTTTAATTTCTAACTTTTAAATTGATTTTTTTTTATCAGTTTTGCAATATTTTATAAAAGATGAAACTAAATAAAAAACTATAATATAAATTAAACTTAGGGAACATTTTTTTTATTAAAAAAAAATCTTTTTCGATTTAAACGATATAAGTTTTGTTTAGTGGTAGTTCCTTTTCTGCTTTAAGCATTTCCTGAATCCTTTTATCCTTCCATGATCCTTAACATGGAATTTTTAATATCTTTCAATCCGTGCCTATATATCCGCTTCGTCTTGTACTAAATAATGCAATGTGGAATATCTTAAAAGTTAAACCAAAATTCCATTGGTGAAACGAATGATTAACAAAAAATACACATTCACACATATATGGAAGCAAAGAAGTAAATAAAAACTAGGTCAAAAATGAAATTTGCTCTATTGAAGTGTATAAGATCTGTTGTCACATTTTTTGATGCAATATTTAGTTATTTACTTTTTTTGTAAAGCGAAATTGATGAATGCGTGAGAGGTTGTAAAACCACTTTTACATTGGAAAATGAAACATCCTTACGGTGTTTCATGACACTTTGAAAATTGCTAAATATTGTTGTGTGTTAACCTTTCCTTCATCAGAATACTAATAAATTTTATATATCACTATTCACATTATTTAGAAATAAGATTAAGATATTGTAACAGTTTATATGTAAATATTTTTAGATATCATTTATTTGTATTTTTTTTGTCGAAATTATTTATCTGTATTTGTCTGTATTTTATTCATTTTAATCGTTATTTATTTTAAAGCATTCTTTTTCTATTTCCTAATTATTGATGTTTTGTTCATTTTTAAATTCTTTTCCGTTGTATCCGTTAAATCAGTTAATTAATTTAAGTTCGTTATATTTTTATCCAATCAAGATGTATATTTTTAATTAATCTTCCAATCAAATTCTTCAATGTTAATGTATAAAAACCAATGTTTTCCGTTTAATAAATGAATTCAGTTCAGTTTCAGAACTTGACTCGTTATCTTTAGCTCACAAAGACTCTCCCACTAACACCATTACAATATTTTAACCAGTTATTGTGACGGAGTAACTTAGTGAATTGTGATGCTGTTTTTAACTAAACTCAGGCTACCACATAATTAAAATGATTACATTTTTTGTTGTATCTCTTATTTTTTCTTTGTATTACTTAATTTTTATTATTAATCTCCGAAAATACATTATCGCTCAATTGAGCATAGAAGAAAAAAGCTGACATTCAGATTCTGTGCATTTTATTGATGTTCTTTTTTTATTTTTTTTTAAATACTTAAAAAAAAGACGACTCCTCCATGATTAATTTGCCCCAAACTAACTGACTGACAGGCAATCCCAAATTCTTGTAAAGGGATGGGTGGTTTACACAAGTGCCCTGCAGCATTTCCCACGCCAGTTTTGATGTAACTAGTTTCATAAATTACATTTATTACACATATGTTTCATTACATTAAAAACTAAATTTGAAATAGAAAAGTCTTGAAGTAGCACTAAAAGTGAGGGTTTTTGATTTTATCGGGTAGAACTTTTAATAGATTCGCAATTGAGTGGCGATGAAAAGCCAAACTGTTTTTTAGTAAAGGGCACTGAATTAAAACGAAATCCAAGATCACTTTACGCAATCAGCCATAAGTAAATTTTTTACTTTTGTGATCCTGAAGAAAATGAAACATAATCTAATTTTTGAGATGAAGTTTCTGATTAAACAAATGGAACATTCTCGATCATAATTCAAAAAGTTATAAGTTTAGAACAGACATAATTTCAAGAAATGTGAATTCATACAGTTCACCTTTTCAGTTTGATGTAGCCGCCGTCATTATGTAGATGGGCCTACTTTGGTTTTCAGCCAATTTAATAGGTCTACCATCAAACATTCAACTTCGATTATGACAAAACAAGTAGATCCCGTAGAAATTCTACAGTTGAAAATATAGTTCTTCTAAATATAATTAAGTGACACTTCAGATTAAATTGCAATCTTTTAATCATATTTAAACGAAAAAAAATTACTTAGTTACAGCGATTACTTCAATGCGAATGGATTCAATCACTTTCTAAATTGTAGGAAGACGCAATAACAGGGATCCACGAGGCGTCAATTTTTATGAAATTTTTTATTAAAACTAGCAACCCGGGAAAAGTGGATTCTCCCAACCCACGACTGCTTTTAGAACCAGCGAGTGCGTCTACGACATATTTGTATTTTTTATAGGGATCAGAATGTAGGCTCCGTGGCCTAATGGATAAGGCGTCTAACTTAGAATCAGAAGGTTGCAGGTTCGATTCCCGTACCGAACTTGTAGAAATTATTTCTATTTTCGCAAATCACAGCAATTGCGACAGACAGAAATGAAAGATCTTATATAATTCTTGATAATTTTTAACAAATCAACATGCTCACGCACGCCTCTACATCAGGTGCATTTGATATCAGATTTACCCCTGTATCTCATGTGGTTCTCGAGAAAAAGGGCTTCCAGACTCTTTCTTTTATGTAAAAATAAAGATTTTAAGTGTGATCGCGGAAATAAGGGATCCCGTTGTAAAATATGTTACAAGCGAATCCCTTGAATACCGGGATCAAGTTAAATTTCATTTGAAATTCCAAGTGAAATTGATAATTGCAATTATTTTCCCTTCGTTCAGTTTAGTTACGCCAGCATACAAGGAAAAGTTACATCTAAGAATTTGTAAATATATACAAGTTTTCTTTATTTAACTGAACCTGGTTCCTGCAACGGATCGGCGCTCCGATCTCCAACCTCTGTACTGCCTACCTTCATTGAAGATGCTAGTTTTAACCTCCTAATTAATTGAAACAGATCATTAACCAACTAACAAAATACTAATTCCTTTTGATTAGTATTTAGCTTTGAATGGGATGAAATTAGAACCTTAATTTTACACTATTAATTAATTAATTAATTTAATTTATTTTTATAAATGCATAATCCAGCACTACTAGAGCGAAAAATAAATAAGGAAGGATGTGTCTCAAAGAAGCAAGCCACGCAAACAACTTATTGGGAAAACACTCACAACGGAAATGCGCAAGGCTTAATGTAATAATCTACATCTCCTGAAGAAGGCCCAAGGTACCGGACCGAAATATTGAGTATATCTCACCCCGGGGTGGGAAAATTCCTCAGACAATGAGTTTATCCACTCCCACTCCTCCTTCAGAACCAAATAAGTAAGGTTTTAAATGTTCCACAACGTTTCGAAATTCATTTATTTCCATTGATTTTATTGATGTCTTCAGAAGCGTGACTTATTCTTAGTTGCGAAGAAGGCAGAGTAATATCTTCCCCAGAAAAAATTATTTAGGAAAGTTAGCCCAAATACTATCAAAAAAACATCAGAACGTGCTCTAAAGATATCTTTTCAACTAACTTTAAATAGTAAATGGATCTAGATAAAATTTGGTTCATATTAAACTGTTTACTACCTCACTGTGTAAAATTTCATGATGATACGAATACCGACATTCGGAAATATGTATTGAATTTTTAAATTCCATTAAATTTATCATCATTTTTTTTTTTTTTCAAATGATCGTTTTGTCGATTTCAGGTAAGCAAAATACATTCAAAATCTTTATCACGTTTTGAATATGTCTTTGTAATAAGCATAAACCGGGGAAACTATATTATTAACATAATAATTAACGTCATTAAAAAAATATATGGATGATATGAATACACATTTTATCATTATCAGCATATATATCAGATAGCAGCAAATTGATTGGAATGAATAAATTAGCCTAAAAATAAAGTAGTATTTTTCCCGCTTTCTATTTCAGAGCCGATAAACTGTAAATAATAAAGTTGTTTAATCAATTTTTTGATTAAAATGTTTTAACTATTTTTTTTTTTTTCAATTTCGTGCGTCCACTACATCCGCTACCACGAACGCGTTGCTGATGGAAGGTCTTTCCCCTGGGCCATCCCATAACCCCAATTTTCCTGAGACGGGGCCTCCAACCAAATATGGGCACCAACACGGCGATCGCCTCTCATACAAAATCAACGGCACACAATTTACTCGGTGTGGTAAACCCGATGGCTTAGGGCGGAGTGCGGCTACGTTGATCGTTGAATATGGAAGGAGACAGGAAACTACTGAAGGGCAATATAAAAAAAAAATTAAAAAAAAAGGGGTAAAATATTTTGATGGAAGGAAAGGACACCGAAAAGGTGGAGACCCAATGTGAAAATTTCGCGAAGAAAATTATACTACGAAAACAATGGCGAGTTGAATTTCCTATCCGCCTTTCCGTGGTAAAAAAAAAAAGGAAAGTAAACAATGGAGATCGTGACATTCGTGTTTACTGTGACACAAAGATGAGAAACAAAATGGCGGCTTAGAACTGTTTTTCTACCTTTCAAGTCTCTTTTTTTTTTAATGCCTTAATTCTTTTTTTCCTCCATGAAAACCAGTGAGGTTTTGATGAACTCATTAATATTCTACGGACTAGTCCAACAACACACCCGATAGAGGGAGAAAGGAAGAGCAGAAAACCCCGCTGCGACAGTTTCTCTTCATAAAAATGATGTACAACAACCTCCTGCAGGAGACAACCAAAAGGAAAAAAAAAATATAAGCAGATAAAAATGTAGCTTCCACTCGGGCATTGATTGAAAGATTAATACCTTCCACATTAATGATAGATTTACAGCCGATGAAATTAAAAGCAATCTCAGAGTGACAAGCATTAAGTTTAATCTTAAGCCACTGAAAATTGAAGTGATTATTACCCTACTTCTCATTCAACGGGAGTAATAGTTTATTTGTAGTTAAGGCTACGAATTTTTATTACGAGTGATAATGTGTTTTAGGGCTTGTTTCTTAAAGCTGAGCTGAATGGAAACGTATTAGTTTTAATAAGATTGTAATATTTAACAGATGGATGTTGACGATCCCGTATTTTCGTGATTTCACGTAATTTACGCGAGAATAGTCTCTATCCATGTCTTCTCACAAAATATTGAAATATTTAAATGAATTATAATACGGGGAAATGCATGAGACTTTTACTACATTTTAATATAGTTTTAATAAATTGGAAACAGTCAACAAAACAAACAATAAATTCATTATGTAGCATATTCCTAGTGACAGACATTAAAAATACTAAATTCCTTGAGACCTGCTGAAGAGGCTAATGTTTTTCGTAATTCTCGCGCAAAACGTGATCGTCAACATCCATCTGTTAGACATTACGTCATTAGTATTATTGAAGGATTGATTTTAGGTTCCCTTGAAAGCTATCAGTTATACTCATACTGAGTTCGTTTTATCTTCAACAAAACTAAAATTAAAAAAAGAGAGTTTGAATTTAAAGACAAAAATATATCTGTTTGTATCTAATGTAAAAACTATTCAGCTTGATAAAGTAATTGTTCATGAAAGTAGAGGATCCGTCATCTCTTTATAGAGAAAGGGCTTGAAAGTACTAGCAGGAAACCCGTCAAAATTGATAAGTTAAAAAAAAAAAAAAAAAAAGATGAGTAAAACTGAGAAACGTTGCATAAACAGAAACTGAGATATCACCAGTGAAGAAAAATAGGAACCGTTACTTCAGCTTTTCCCAGACAATTTCAAGTTAAAGTGCTGACAAAATAACCCAGTTGTAAGCGGGTGAAAAAAAAAAGGATATTTTATATTATAATAAAAACGACCGACTGTAGTGTGAATAAAAGGATTCATAAAAATAAAAAAAAAATAGTTACAGTTTCGAAAACCTGTCTTTCGGCTTTCTTCATCGGACTACAATGATTGGACATTGTAGTCCGATGAAGAAAGCCGAAAGACACGTTTACGAAACTGTAACTATTTTTGTATTTCTATAAATCCTTTTATTCACAGTGCAGTCTGGTGGGTTTTATTACTTTTATATCTGCATGCTAAACAGTTGCAAGGTATTTTATATTGTTAGAGCAGCTTTTATTCTCAGAAGATGCTGCCACTGAAGCATAGGTAATCAAGAGAAACTATTAGATGTACGATTCAAGGTCAGTGACTAAAAATACAAGTTGGCCTTAAGTAGCCCGCACACGAGGGAGCTTTTGGCCGAGTTGCATGTGCAACTTGATGCCTAGAGCGGTTTTTTGAGCTGCATGGGCCAAGTTGCATGGAAGTTGCATGGAAAAAAAGCTTCACAGAACGGCGGTGCACCACGGAAAGTTGCATGGAATTACCCAATCACAGTGCAGCATTTTTATACGTCAGGCGTGACGTCATGCTCAAGGAAGAAACATGGCGTCGAAACATTTTTCCTTCGCTTGAGATGGGCGAATCGCGAATACAGCAAAAATATCAGATTATTTCGAGTTTCTTTCACACATAAATACAGTTTATATGTAAATGCAGTAATTTAATGCGGCAGAATGTATCAGAACGTTTCAAAAACCTAGTTTTTTTGAATATTTCACATCGCAAGCAGAGTTTCGCTCATTCACCATTTCCGGAAACTGCCACATGACGTCATTGTTTCAGTGAGCAATGGATTATTATTGGCTGTTGGTCGTTGTTATTCGTGAATCGCATTATTGCCATCAACTGCGATTACATACCGGCTAATAATATTATAAAAATATTTCTCATATGTTTAAAATAAATCACAAATATTTAGTTTTGGAACGTTATCACAGCAGTCTCCTTGACGTCATGTCCAGTGACGTCATTCAAATTCGTAGTGTGCTTCGTTTGTTGTCCGCACGGCGGCGCTAACAATGTTGCATCGTTTGCGCACTGATAGTCGCATGCAGCTTTTTCTGTGCACCTCAATTTCCTCGAGTTGCACAGAAAAAGCTCCCTCGTGTGCGGGTAGCTTTAGAACAATCACATATTCAATACAAGCTGAGTTACCGAACGGTTCTAAATTAGTTCAAACAGTTCTGTCGTAACCATTACCATAATATATAATATCATCGCTTTGTGATCAATATTCATGTGAACAAATTGCTATCTTTTGATGAGGCCAAAAAATCACTGCATAATAAATTATCAGAAAGTCAAAATCTTAAATTTTTGTTTTTATCACACCATTTTGAAAGGGTCCAACGCTATCTACAACATGTGCATGATTTTTAAATTACGAAACTTTCTTGTGAGAAGCGTTTCATTTAAAAAGTTAAAGTTAAAATCATGCTGTGCTATTTCCATACTTTTATATAAGTTTATTTTGACCAATTTGCACTTACAGAAATTGATTCCGTTTTAATTTCTATTGTAGGATTATGGTGTTCACGTCGCAATCATGTGACAAAACTACGCTTGCTACAACAATAAAACATACTCTTTACAATCATATATGTAGTGAATAAAAATTGATGCCCTTTAAATTGCAAAATAATTAAACTGGGAAATTAATTAATTTTAATGATGTTTATAGACTACACTCTATACTGTTCCATATTGTTCATTATAAAGGAATAATGGATCGTCGTCAAATTGCGAAGTATAAAAGATATAACTGAACTCAAAGGATTAGATTACAAAGTTATATTATTGTAGCACCCTTATGTGTCAGGATCAATTGTTAGAAGTAATGGCATTCCTATTTAGGTGACATCAATGATTGCTGCAATGGCTCCAAATGCTAATCATAAGTTATCACATCTGTGCAAATATTAATTTTAAAGTTTACATATCATAAATAACTGTAAATAAAGAAAGATCTCAAAATAAATTAATTCAGTATTAGCATCTTTAATATAACAATAAGTTTAACTTGCGGAAATAATATTAACATCACAATGAAAAACATACACGCCCTTTAAATAAGGAATCACTGATCTGTTTTTAGTATTTTCGAGACCGGGAATCCAGAACAGCTGTTTCAGGTTTCCTAATCAGCGAATTCAGCTGATGATGGTTAGGAAACCTGAAACGGCTGTCTTGGATTCCCGGTATCGAAAACACCAAAATAGATCAGTGAATCCTTATTTATGGGCGTATATGTTTTTTATTGTGATGTTAACATTTTTAGTGTACTGTCACTAGGATAGGAATGGATCATCAAAATCATCAGTCTATGTGTATGTGTATTCTCTCGAAGAACTTTGAAACCCTACTTGTAAATGTCTGGCATGTCCGGTCGAAACCTGAGTGTCATAAAAGTTTTTAACATGTCTTATTTTTTTCTTTTTAAGTAGTTGTGAGTCTGACACCTTTTTTTAATTACTTCGTTAATTTTGAAACCCTAGATGGATCTTCTTAAAACATGGTAGGCCTATTTAAGGACTATAGATGATCCAACTTTTAATATATATATTTTTTTTATTATTGTGAGTCCTTGTCGATGAAGGCGTGGGCAGATGAAAAACAGTTCTTACAGAAAAGGGTCGTGCTATTTTGACGACGTAACAAAAAAGAAACAAAAATAAATAAATAAATAAATAAACTTTGCAAGATTAGAAAAGTAGCCTCAAGTTCTTCTTTAAGTTTAATGATGATGTCTTTTTTTCATTTTCTCACCTATTCTAAAACTGATTATCTTTCAATTCTACGTTTTTCTTTTCTGCCTTGAATCGTAATAGAAGCTCAGAATCACAAAGCCGACTTCCAAAACTGGATGATGTCTGAATGAAAAGAACTCGAGAGAGAAGAGGAGGAAAGAAAAGGACGAATAATACATTCAGTTTTTTTCTGGACCTTCTTCAAGTCAACAGAGCGAATCATTGAAATTCCGCGTTTTTAAAGAAAGAAATCCACAATGACCAATCGTTAATCACTGATCTTCGATAGATCCCGTTCGTCCTTCTATGAATAATTCACATTCGCGGTCAATCGATATATTTCCCTGGTCAGCCTACCATACTCACGGGGGCTTCCAGCCGACAAACCGGAAGCCGGAGAGCTCCGGCATTCATCATTTCCTTTCCGATGCTGGTAGCTGTACGTGTTGCGAGAAAATAAATCTTGATTACAAGTGTGGCTTTTGCACCAGCGACTTTCTACGCCGTCTCGAAGACCGGTCATGGAGAAACCGCCAAAGACCCAACACCAAAACAAATTGACAAAGTGTGACTTGCTTCTCAATAAGAAAATATCCAAACTCATTAAACTCTAGGGGGAATTCCAACTTAGAAACGATTCCACTGTTTCTAGGCGGTGGCCAGCTGGTGTAAAGTGAATCTACAAATGCCGACAAATAGGTTCCAGAAAATAAATTTCAAGAACACTAAGAAAGAAAACCTCATCACTAACAAATAAATCTTCAATTGCGAAAAAGAACATAGTGGGGCGAGTGGAGAGATAACAATTTGCATTCCATATCGAACATTTGATCAACCTCACGGCAGTCTTTCAAAAACAATATTTCTAAAAAAAAAAGGTCAACATTTAAATCTCAACAGATGTTGAAAGTATTCGAGCTTAAATATTTACAAACTGCAAATTCAAGTATTTTCAAAGTTATTTTCTTAATAGAATAAATAAGTCGCTTATACAGTATTTAAAAAAAAAATTGAAAAATAGAAGAACAGTGTGGAATTGTCCATATACTGCTCATATACTTTATTGTTCCTTTCATCATATTGAAACACATATATTTAACTGAAGTAAGCTTACGGTTTTTTTTTATATTTGTTTTTGAATCTATCACTGAAATGATAAATGAATTTTGAAAACAAAAACTTATATATTTTGAATTACTGTAATGTGGAAGGTTTTCAGAAGCAAATATAAAACAAAACAAGGCAAAAAACTAAAAACTGGTTTCATATTGTAGACGAAACGTACCTGTTCCATTTTCGCATGAAAGCAGCGCATGATTTTAAAGCCTACATTTTGCTAAAACTTCTTTAGTACCTTTCACTTAAGTATTTTAATTTTTATTGAAGAGAAAAGACAAGTGAATCTTCAAAAGACCTAAATAAAATACCACAGAAATTATAATTTAAATCAATGGCCTTTTGGCTCAATAGAATTTGATGAAAAATTAAAGAAAATAATGAAGTATTTTACCGTAATACTTTCAGATCAGAAACGTTGAGATGGATGAATCTAGCTGATTAACCTAGAGAAAAAAAATGAAACGGCCGTCCTAGGGTCCGAATGTTCATGATTTTCAAAAGTTACTTTTAAAACATTTTTTTTTTTTTTACTGTATTTTACCTGGTCTTACTGTGATCAGATAAACCAAACAGTTAATGGTTTAACAATTAAACTTAAAATAAGTTCAATGATTAGTTATCTTGTAGTTACTAAATTCAGACTTATTCTACTTGTATACAAAGCTTAGTTTTTTCCAAAAAAAAAAAAACAAATAAAAAAAAGAAAGAAACTTTATAATTTATAAAGAATTTACTATTTCTGGGTAAATACTGCAAAGGAAAGAGAAGGGAAAACGTTTAAATACGTTGGTGTAACTGAGAATAAGAGATCAAAGCGTTAACTGGTCATTTCACTCCCAATTTTCATGATATCCCTCCAATCAAATAGAATCTTCGATTTCCCGGTCTCCTCTTGGTTAAAATGTACTGAACCGCATTCTCCGATCTTTAATTAGAAGATTAGGCTTATTTAATTGAAGCCTGTCCACTCTCGTGAGAAACAGCTGCTAATTTGGTGTCAGAGTTCGATTTTACAAGAATGATTAAAGAATGAAGGAGTTTCCGATGAAAAATTGAAAAACATATCTTTTATTGCATAACGATACCGTGTCTTTTTAGTCATAAAATTCTATATGGAAATGGCTTTCTCAAGTAAACTGAATTGAAGAGAATATGAACTTCACGACATACATTGAATGGATTCTAGAACTGTTTCGATCTTATTACCTCTCCTCAGCTACAGTTACCATCCATATATGATTCTGCAATTTTCTTGGAGTAAATTTAATTGTACTTGGAAATTCTATTAAGCTACTTCAGAAAATGATATGTAATGATAATTTGTGTCGTACTCAATTTTTATCAATTTTTTATCATTTTTTTTTTTTCAAACTTCAGTTCGAGAAAAAAATAATAATGTCGATTGGACTTAACAAGACACTTCAGGAGCAGTTGCTATCCAAGTTTGTTTTTGATTGATTTTTGAAAATATTTTCTGTAAAGAATTGGAAATATGGCGGATTTTGTCCAAATGTTGATTTGAATGACAAATTCTCATAACACTACTAAACATCAAAATCATTCTATTGGAAAGCTTTTTTACATTCTTATTCTGTTTTAAATGTACGGACAGACTGACACACCGAACTCAGGAAGTCCTTCACTTTGTTCGATGTTTCCTCTAGATCAGGTCTTAATTTGCATTTACTGTCTGAGCACAGTAAAACAACACTGACACAAATGTTTTTTTAAAAAAAATTTCACAATTGACTGATAATAGAAAAATTACCAGTATATATAGTTTCAGAACGTGTCGTTCAATAGTTCAAAAAGTGTGACAAAGCCTACACATATATACACACACGTACACACACACACACATACGATGGTTACGTAAGGCTTATCTTTCCTTCAAGAAAAATAATAAGCAAGGCTAAAAAGATACAGATTTGAAAATAGGTTAAAAGATTGATTGGTTCCTTGACAAACTCGAATTTTACGAATTTAATGATTCTGTCAGAATTATTTTTTTTCAAGTCCATTTTAAAGTCATAGGTATTGTTCAGTGGCGACTCGCGTATAGGCACTGTGGAACTGCAGCACCCCCTATTTCCACTTGATATTATCGATAATATTTAATATAATGAGTCCTTTTTTCTTTAATTCTTTCTTTATACTTGTATAATATTTACTCCTTAAGCCTAATGTCAGTAGCCATCCCCCAGTTTATGAAAAAGCTACAAAAATCTTTGTATGGAACTGTGCGCTTCACAGTTCTAGCGGCGCGGCGTAGTGTTTGACTGTTGTGCGCATGCCGGAAGGTATTCAGTGCCGGAAGGTAGTTTTTTTTTTTTTACTCCGCGTGTGTTGTGATTAAAAACCGTGTTTTTAAATTAAAACAAGAAGAATGGATTTCATTTTTAAATGAACAGATCAAACTTGAAGTGTAACAATTTAGGTTACAGTTAAGTAAAAAATGTTTGATATTGTTCTTTTAGGATTTATCAAGTTTCTGAATAAATTTTCTTCTTATAAATGTATGTTTCCTTTTACACAATTTTAAAACAAAGGCTAAAATTCTTCTGGAGCAGACCCCCACTAATTTTAGCTACGAGCCGCCACTGGTATTGTTATGAAGAATTTTACTCAGTTTTACTCAAGTTCTAGATTACTAATAAATAATCTAGTAACATGAAGGTAGACAATTAAAAAAATTGAAAAAAAAATATCCATTTCCCGATTACACCTGTGGTGTAAAATGAATAGCTATCAGTTATGACTTGAAATACAGTACAATTTCCTAGAAATGTCATCATAAATTGATTCTAAGATAGCATTTGATACTCCCGACCTCTACTGCTGTCGATATTTCAGTTATCGATAAACTATAACTTGTCATTCTGCGGTTGATAATCCTTTGACAACCAATAACAACTAATTTATTAAAACATCGGGGAATCTGACACCGAAAATTCGAATTTTCCAAAGCTAAGCCAATTTGTAAAACAAAGCACAAAAAAACCAACGTAACTTATTACATAGATTTGTGTTTATCAGTTTATCATAGAATTCAAAAACAAAAATTAAAATGGGAATAGGTATATTTACATACAAATTGTATTGAAATCAAAAGTGAATTAAAACTAAATCTTATCATTAAAATTTCAGCTTACTAGGATACATCATTTTTGAGTTAATCATAGAGGATGAACCGCAAATGTTAATCAAATATCAAATAATTACAATATCTTCATTTGAATCAGTGCATCCTTTGAGACAGATGCTGAATACAACAATGGCATTTTCTGTGTTTATAGGTGCTGGGAAGTTTTAAAAACAATCACTAGACGGAGACACCCTCTACATGATCATAGCATTAGTTGTTAAATGTTAACATTCCAAATTAAAAAGATAGTTGTATTTATTTAGCCTATGAATTTAAAAAAAGAAAATAACATCTCTTTATTTTACTCGTACGCAAATAAAAGTTAATTTGCTTATTATTAAGACTACAAAAATAATCCGAATTCTCGATATATTTCAAATTCAGGGACGGAATTTTTTCTTTTCTTTTTCCACTTTCATAAGCTCCAACACAAATAATAAACGGTTAAAGAAAAATATAAAAATTAACAGATATTTACTTGGTATTAAGAAAAATAACTGAAGATTGCTCTACCTTTGTAGATTATGTAATTATGTTTCTATTTTTTAATGTTATTTAAGACGAATATTTTGTTTGAATATTAGCGTCTGTGGAATAATTTCGAATTGCGGTGAGAAAGGTGTAGACAACGTGAATGAAGTAAAGAAGAAATATTAACTCCATCTATCTGCTGATGAACTGTGGCCTCACTTGCCAATGGAACCAGTAAAATATTAGTTGTGGACTGAACTCTCGGCCCATACTAATGAGAGCCAACACTCAGCAGGACGCGAAGGGCGGACTGCGATCGACTTAGAATGCATTTTAAAAATAGATAAAAACATGATATCACTACTGCGATGACGCCATGATAACCCTACGACAAACTATCGCTGTTTCTCGTAGAAAATGTGAATCAACAGATATTTTCAAAGATTAATATCCCCTAAGTAAATGTCGCAATTCAGACGTTAGGAATGTGTTAATATGGAATCATTTCTATAATGAAATTTCAGGTCTTTTGAACTGTAATAGCTGATGAGTGGTGAAACTATGAAACCCCGAGTTGACAAACGTCCTGTTTTTTGCACAACTTTTTCTATTATAGTTTTTCATTATTTCGTCCCCACAAGCTCTTGTGTGCTCGTGAGATTCGAGTAAAATCTAACTTCAGAAACTTTTGAACTAATAATACAGAGGCCTGATATTTGATCTAGACTACTGTAAGTACCATTTTTCATATACTGTAAGAACCTTGTATGATGTCAATAAACAGACATTCAATCTTCACTATAACTATCATTATCTTCTTTAATATAATGTATTTCAATTCCTTATACAGGAAACTTCTTCAGGTAAATACAAGGACAGATAAGTTCCTTTCCTCTTCTTCTACAGAATTCGCTAATAAAATTCTTGAAGAAAAAGAGTGGAAATTATTAAATAACCAAATAAAGAGTACATCACAAAGAATAAAGTTTTTACAAAAAAAAGCAACTAATAATAAAATAAAACTGAATTATAAGGTACCCTGCCCAAATAACCTTAACATTTAAATTACTGTAAGTCTGGAAATAAGGTCTGGAACACGAAAATTATGACCAAGAAAGTTTAATCTTCTGTTTGAAGCATACCATAATGAAACATATGATAACTTTTACTGGAGCAGTATGAGAACTCAAATAAAAAAAACTTTGCAAACTGGCGTTATTAGGAACACCTGGTCAATTAACGCCACCTACTTTCTAGTAACTTATTTAAAATTAAGAATTATTCCATCATTGTAAACATTATTTGTACAAAATTACAGTAAAAAGCAACTAAATTTGATAATTCAATGACAAAGCCGGCGCACCTGTTTAAAAAAAGTTTAATTAACACTTTTGATTAAGACATTTAAAACTTATTTAAAATTAAAGCTATGTACAATTAAAATTAAGTAAATACACATTAAAATGACCGGGTTTCGCGTCTGCACAGTCGACGCTTCTTCAGACAAGTAAGTAAATGATTGATACGTAGCAATTAATTTATGTTTTTCTAATTTTATTTTATTTTTGAGGTTTTCTTACAGATAACGGCCAACACACAACTTTCACAGCAGTAAAAACGAATTAAAGAAGAAAGAAAGGGAAAAAAAAAAAAAGGAAAGCTGGATCCATAGCGCCGTCATATCAGGGTTGAGAAAGACGCCACCAGAGTGCCCAAACATCAATAACGTCAAGGCCTTACGTCACTTCGAGCTACGGCGATACACACGGACTATTTAGTGCAATATGAACTCTATTTAAATCCAGTTGAAATGTTACTTACTTGTCTGAAGAAGCGTCGACTGTGCAGACGCGAAACCCGGTCATTTTAATGTGTATTTACTTAATTTTAATTGTACATAGCTTTAATTTTAAATAAGTTTTAAATGTCTTAATCAAAAGTGTTAATTAAACTTTTTTTAAACAGGTGCGCCGGCTTTGTCATTGAATTATAAAAATATTCAGCGCACGTAAAACGTACTTGTATCTCTATCAACTAAATTTGACTTCCTGTAAAAAATAATAAAAAATCACTTGAAATTAACGCAGTTTTTCTAATCTGTAGCTAAAACAAAAGAGGAAATGTAAAAATTAATTAATTTCGGTATTTTCCAATTATAAAAGCAAAATAATAAATAAGATAAAAATCTATATTTTCATGAAACATATTAGTAACTTATGAATGGCGTACATAACCTAAAATCGTATATGTAAACCATTAACACCACCATGGCGTTAAAGCGCTACTGAGCACATGGATCACATGATACACTTGTTTGTCTACAATTTCGAATTTTAAAAATAACAGTTAACTTATCTACATAGAAGAATCTTCAAGAATCAAGAAAATATATAGTTTTATATAGTTAATCTTTGCTGAACATTAAAAAATTTATATTTTATCTTACGTTGATATAGTAGCAGCCTTTCAGAATCAGTCCTCGACACGAAAAGTTGGAAATATAATTTCACTCGAAAATGTTGGCGGTCTGCTAGTAACTCACTTCAACACTAGATGGCAGGTCAATGCAAACTACTTTAGTGCAGTACCGCCATCTCTTATATTTATGAAGAATTAGATAGGTGGCGTTAAAGGTATATATGGCGTTATATGGCTGAAGTACCTTATGCTAATTGCAAAGTAATTTTTTGAAACATCTAAAGCTTACAATAGTAAGAAGGCAATTTCCAGAAAAATAAGGCTGTTTGTATGTAAAGTGCGTTTAAACAAAAAAACAAACAAATTAGTATTGCTTTATTTATTAAAATCAGATTTAAATTCAATGAAATTGTTTGTATGTGATCTAGTGATTGAACTTTACTCAATTTTTGAAGCTTTACATATTAAATTTTGGTAATGTTTTAAGAATATTAGCAACGTTATTTTTTTTTTTTATAAATTTTCTGGTTTTCGTAATTAAGAAAATAATCAATTTGAAAGTTTTATTTTGTTTTGAGTTTTTCAAAATTAATATCAAAATTTAACAAAGCGAAGAACATTTTATTGTAATATAAGTAAATAAACATATTAGTAATTCAACTTCAAATTGCTGCAATTTTAATTACAATCTTTTTAATTAATTACACTTGTATTCAACAGTACTCGGCGATAGTCAGATATTCTTAGAGGTTTGATTTTTTTTTTTTCTCTCAAAATTCTGTTAAACTTTTTTTTTCGCCCTTAATCTTCTTTTAATTGTTGGTCTTCTACCTTTTTTTTACTTTAATTGTCTATCACGTCCCCCTCCTTTTTTTCTTAACTGTTTAATCACGTAACAGAAAAGCTTCCTTTTCTTTACTCTTTCTTTGTTTTTTCTTGGACATTTCCTTAGCATATCTCCTTTAAACATCACGCTTGAAATACTTACATAGACCGATATATTCTTTTTTTCTTTTTGACTCGACCTTCCCCACATCGCCAACTTTATTGCTGAACAGGCAGCTGCACACGAATTTCTTCAATTAAGCCTGTGTAAAGCTGTATTCGCAGCAATTAAGATACTGTATGGCTGACAAACGCTTTCAACGGAAGAGTAAAGAAGAGAACGGAGTAAAACGAAAATCTCAAATTAAAAAGATAGGAAAAATGTTATTATATTGATTTTTTTAAATTATAAATCACGACATTCTATGAAGAATAAGAAGATTAATGAGAAGTAGTAAGGTCTCTCTAGTAATTGAAAAATAACAGATAGACCGCGTGACAACTTTAGAAAAAGACAATGGATATACGTATACCGGTACTCCTCATTTTATGACCTATCTGCTTAACGACCACTCGCACTTACGACCTCCGCCCTTGAAGGTACAACTTCTATTTCATGGTCGTCATCTCCCTTACCTGGACCCTCTACAGCTCCAGATAACCAAATAAACAAATGATAATATGTACATATGCATGTCTTTTTTTGAATAAATTTGAAGTTTGTTGCATAATTTTTATAATTTTGCAATTTTACAACGAGCCTGTATTCCCGGCGCAAGCTCCTCGCTTATCGACCAATTCGCTTAACGACGTAGTCGTCGGAACGGAACTCGGTCTTAAAGTGAGTAGTATCTGTATATAGATGTAGGGGAAGAGACCCCTCCTACCCTCTTTCCCCCCTGAAAAAGTAGATATTCATTTTTTTTTTTTGGTTGATTAGGATGCGCCCCACAACCACCTTCATTTTTTGAAGATAATTTTTTTTTATTTTTTTTATTTTAGAGGTTATCTTCTTATCTACTTACACCCCTTCTCGAAAACTATCCTCCTACAACATCCTCAAAAAAAAAAAAAGAAAAAAAGCTAACAAGGGAGAGGATTTTTTTTTTTTTCCACGGGGTATTGGACGTGAATGAAAATATATTAGGGTGGTTTTGGCCCATAGTTCTTTATCTATGGTTTGGTACATATCAAAATCAGTAAAACCTATACCTTCTACAAACCTACACCTTCCGCCCAAATTCTGATGTTGTAATTTTTGAGTTACCTTGATTACACAAACATATGTACATTTCTGAACCAGAAATACAACGATGAACACAATCATTTTTGATTCAGAAAAAAAAAATGGATCTGAGGAAATCTCGTCCCTATTCGAGATGGAACCGTCTGGATTTTTTATCTGATTTTTTTTTAATTATGACTTTAAATTTTAGCCTTCAAATTTTAAATTTTAGTGTATGTATTCGCCTTTTATATTTTGAATATTATTATTTTAACCTGTTATTTTATTTCCTGTGAACAGACCATTTTCCCCTAATTTCCTAAGCTTATCAAATCACTTTTTCTGTGTGTGTGTGTCCCTTTGTGAATATGCCCGCACACCAATTAATAATTTGTGAACCGCTGGATTGATCTTCTTGTAATTTCATGTAGCTAATAGAACATCAGATTTTTTTATTGAATTTTAATTGATTTTAGATTTGAAGTTTTGTTGTGTGGCTCCTTATCAAGAAATTAGCGCTTAACAGTGACAAAACTTTTCACAGAAACACATTAAAGCCAAAGCAATAATGTCTAATAATTGACATTAAGTCTTTTAGTTAATCCACTAATTCCGCATGCTTTGATATTATTAAAATTAATCGATTCAAGAAACGTTAAGTATCGATGATTAAATTATTCTTTTTTTTTCCTCCGTGTATATATATATATATATATATATGTAGATAGATAGATAGATAGATAGATAGAATGAGTGTGTATGTGTGTGGTTTTCTACGACCTTACGACATTGTTTTTTTAATGTCAAAATAAATTTTTAAGAACAACAGTTTAAGAAAGTTAAATTAAAAAGTGAAATTTCTTTAAAAAAATTCCTTTTTCTTTGTCTGTTTTATTTTTTTCTTTTCAATCGATTCTGGACCGTTTTTTGATGGATCATTACAATCGGATAAAACTATAAAAATGTAATTACGGAAAAGGTTAAAACAAGCACTGGCTGAGACTGAAAAATTATATATTTCTTATTTTATTATATACCAAGCAGCCATAGAGATCGAAAGAAAAACAAAAACCATCAGTATATATCCTGAATCAAAATAAATGATAATTTATCTTAAAAAGTTGAAAACTTAATTTTTAACTTAATTATGTATAAGACTATAACCAACTTGAGTAACAACAATAATTAGCTTATGTATTTATCAAGATGTATCTTAATTCGCAGAATAATTCTTAAAAAATTTTGAAAACCCGTATAATAATTTATCGGCAAATTATCCATCCGTTATTTAACATTAATATCTTTTTTATTAGTGTAATGATAACTGGTAAAATAGTTCTGAAATTTGATGTCTATAAATATTTATATCTTCATACACAACAATTTATCTTTATAGTTTCTTATTGTCCTCCCAATGAATGATGGCCGCCCTGTTTTTGTGAGATCTGCGCATGTATCATCGATTAGTCTTGTCAGGCACTTCCGTCTGATTTAATGAAAGGACGCCGCCATTGTGCTAATCGCTTGTTACTTTGCAAAAGAGCATTGTATTTATAAATAATATATATTTATTTATTTATATAAATATTTATTGTTAGCAACTGGTATTGAAATAACGCTAAATAGTCGAGAGAAGTTTTAATTTGGCGTTATCAACATGTCTTTCTCAGTGAAAACAGACTACGTCATCCATTGTGACAGGAAAACATAATTGATAAGCTACCGGAAGGGCTGCGCAGTTCAAACTTCCGCCGGTCAACTTTCATTTTGAGGACAGTAACAGCTTTCACAATATAATAGTTCATAACAGTTACTTACTAGAATTTCCTTATTGAAATTTGTTTTCACTGAAATTTGACGTGACTTTCGCATATCCACATCAATTCCTAAACTTAATGAATAATTTCTTTCTATCTTCCTTCATATTTTCCACAAGTTCAATTATTCATCATTAGAGACTCAATCTTCTGTGTTCTTTATTTTCCGATAAGTTTCCATCTATAATAATAATACATCTTTTCCCATTGACAAACATCACATACACCATCTTTAATCTCTTTTTTTATCGCCAAGGAGATCAATTGTTGAAGCACCACCTTACATGCTTTTATTGTTCACATCACTGCTATGACATTACATTGTTATTTCTTCACATCTTTAATTGTAACATTAAACAAGTGAATATAATTTTGTGCGGAAGCATAAATTTAAGGGCGATCCATAATAATAAAAAATATTAAAAATAATAAAAAAAAAAAGAAAGTACAATAACGTAAGGAAAACTAAAAAAAAGTTAGGAAAATAAGAAAAAAAAAAGCAAAAACAACGAGAATAAAAGATAAAGATTAAAAAAAATAAATAAATAAATAAATAAATAGATACACGAATTCGAACCGACAACCTTCAGTATATGAAAATAGCTGACAACCGAACAGAGATTGTAGCATTCCTAACATTTAAGCTAATAGTGGAAGTTCAATGAAAACATGAATCTCGAATGGGGGCGTTGGCTCATGAAAATACCCCATTCCTATGTTGTTTGGGCCTCTAAACACAATGATAAAATCCGTTTGTCGATCCGACCTTCCGTTCGGGAGTTGTTAGGGGTGGACAGAGACGGACGAACGGACGGACAGGACAAACACAATAGCTAGCGATTTTGGTTGCTCTCACTATAGCTCCCGAATGGATCGCTAAAAATTTCGTAATTTAAAAGTAAATTTATTTACAACGAACCGTGAATATTAAAATATTATTCACAAATCTTAAACTGTAATTACTTTCATTTTGCACAAAACAGATAGCAACGAAGTTTTGATCTAAAGTAAACCATATTCACACCATCGATTTCACGAGTAGCTGTAGGCCTACTAGCTATAATTTTCTTGTTTTTTTTGTTTTACTTTAGATAGGTCTACTTTTTTTATTTTTCAAGTAAATGTAACGTGAGTTATTCCTAATGCTTACTTTTGCAGAATGAAAGAAAAATGAGGGAATTCGAAGCCCGTATTATAAAGTTCTTCCAACTGAAATCCGTTCCATTCATAAACGATGCAGTCGCCGTCCCAACTGACCCACTAGGAGCTCAGTCGATTCCGTATCCCGGTGAGACCGTCCCGCCGTTCTTCGACGACTTTTCTGCAACGGCAGCCGAGAGCAAAGCCGTCCAGAATGGAGTCCCAGCCCCGGGAAAGGAATTTTATTGTCGCTCGCTGCTTGCATACGGAGTGGGACCCTCAGCTGTGATCTCCGTCACCTTTGACCGGTCCCCGGAGTTGGTAATGCGGGGGCGGAGAAGCATGAATGGTTACACTCGCTCCCTCTGTCTCCGTCCTCCCAGTGCCTCCCTGTAGAGGCAGGCGCTTCTGGCAAATGAACATAAGCCGACTTATCATTCAACTTTTTCGTTTAGTTTGTTTAAGTACTGAGTCTTTTTTTTTTTCAAGTCTTGTTTTCTTAGATTAGCTGAAAGAAGAAAATACGTTCAAGAAGAACTTTCTCCTTTTTCTTTTAACATTAACATAAGAAAAGACAACAAAAGAAAAACCTAAGGGCATTTCGTGGATCATTTCATACAAAAAAAAAGAAGCAGAATTTGGATTATTATTTTGTTTTGGAATTATTTAACTTCAAAAAAATTATATCTTAATTTAATAAAAAAAGAAAAAGAAAAAGAAAACATTCAAACATTTTTATGTTTTTTGAAAATATTTCTTTTTTATGTAAGTTTAGTCGATTTTCGATTTACATAACTTCAAAAATCATGTTATATAAAAAGTCAAAAAATAGCAAATAAAAAAATTAACAAAAAATTTACGGTACGTGCATTATTGAATATTACTGAGAAGGAAATTAAAGTTGCATGTGAATTTAAAAACCCTATTTGTTTTTCCCTTTTCGGATGCAATTTGGGTGGGGGTGGGGGGTGGGGGTTATAACTTTCCGTCTTAGATACGCCAATTTCCTATCCTTACTAATTTTAATAGATTTTAATACTTTTTATTGCGGTAATACTAAAAATGAACTAAGTAAAGCCATTCGAGAAAGAAAGAATCTATACTACTATTATAAAGCAGAAGATTTTGTGTTTGAACGCGCTAATCTCAGGAACTACCAGTCCGATTTGAAAAATTCTTTTGCATTAGAGAGCCTGCTTATTGAGAAAGGTTATAGGCTATACAACATCACGCTACGATCAATAGGAGCGGAGCAGTAAACATAAACATCAACAAATCTGGCAATCTGAGATTAAAAAAAAAGAGGTCCAACACACTATTAATAGGGGGAAAGGGAGGTCGAACACACTATTAATAGGGGGAAAGGGAAGGAAGCATGAGTCAAAAAACAATATAAAATAAGTTACAATTATAATTATGTATAATAACAAGGACATGGTATGATATAATGAAATTAATACAATAAAATAGTCATTATAAATACAGATAATAAATTTAATTAAGTAATTAAAAATATTTAAATAAAGTATAAATAAATCATAAAAACCTCTTCTTCCTTAATCACATCCTTTAATTCTCAATATTTCAATTCCTTTAGCAGGTTTGAAAATTCCTTTAGGTTTGAAAATGTTAGAGAAAATGTTAGTTTCTCTACATTTTTCTGTAGTCTCCGTGAAGAAGATTCCTGCTAAAGGAATTGAAATATTGAGAATTAAAGGATGTGATTAAGGAAGAAGAGGTTTTTATGATTTATTTATATTTAGAAGGAAGATGAATTTTGGATTTTTCATTATTTAAATAAAGGTTTAAATTCAACGCTGTACGGCTCAGTCATGTGGTTGATCCCTTAAGCAACAGTGCTGCTTCAACGAACTAATTTTTGTGGATGTGTTTGGTTAATTTCATTGAATAATTCTATGCCTTTCCTATATAATAGGTACTAACCGTAATAGGTAAGCGTACGTTTGACTTAATATATATAAATTTTAGTTTTTTGTTATATTTAATAAAATCAATTTGTAGATAGTTTTTTTTTAATAGGTTGCAATGATCGTGTTATAAATAGGTAACAATATATTATAGACAAGGAGAAAAAACTAAAAATATCGTCTACAATGAAGTACTGTAAATTTTCATTAAATAATTTAAAATATACCGGTATCGTATTCGTAAAAAACCTCTATTTTATTATTTTTAGTATATAGCCATCAAATTGAAGACACTTTCTGTTAAGTCGGTTTATTTTTTAGTGATTGGTCCTTTTATGTTTCCACATAATTTCCAGATGGTATTTATAGTTAATGCGATGCACTTAGTTATGTACTCATAATGTGTATGAAACAGATATTTAATTTAACGCGGGGCACCGCTAGTATAATATAAAAGAATATAATATGAAAGAATATAATATGAAAGAATATAAAGAAAAGAATATAAGTATGGAAGATGTAAATAGCTAAAAATAATCCTATAATTTTATAACTTTATACCTTCTTTATAACTTGCGAAAAATTATAATTTAAACTTTGAACATTTTGTTCTTTTAATCTTTAAGAAAATCAATCCAAGAAAATTAAATCTTAATAAAAAATAATAAAAAAAAAACCTTTTTTTTTTTAATGTAATCCTAGTTTTAAATTTATCATTCAGACTATTATTCTGTTAAAAGAAGACTTCTTTATTCAGTAAATGAAATAGTAAAATTGAAAATATTGCAAAAGTCGTACAATAGATATTACAATATCGAATTCAAACAGATCCCTTATGTAAACTTATTCATTAAATACGATAAAAGTACATATGATAAAAGTATAGATGTATATAAGAAATCGTAGATACGCTCTTATTTACCGAGTGTCAAAATATGCCCTTATATTGTAATAGTTTACATGTAAATATTTTTAGAAATCATTTATCTGTATATATCTGTATTTTATTCATTTTAATCTTTACCGTTATTTATTTTAAAGCATTTGTTTTCTATTTCCTAATTATTGCTGTTCTGTTTATTTTTAAATTCTTTTCCATTACAGCAGTTTAATTAGTTAATTCATTTAAATTCATTAAGTTCTTTCCAATCAGTTTGTATATTTTTAATTACTGATCCAATGAAATTCAGCTTTGTAAAATCTAAGTTATTAAAAACCCATGTTTTCTGTTTTAATAAATTAATTCAGTTCAGTTCCAAACAAAGCTCGTTGTTTCTTCTCTCCTAAAAATCTCTCCCATAAACACCATTACAATATATAAAACAAAAAACGTATTATCGGAATATCCTGAGAATTATTTGTATTTAATACTAAACAGAATTGAAGCTTCCTACTGAGTCAAACAACCAAAAATCATTTTGTGAACTTTCTGAAATAGTTTTTCTTTGATTTACTTTTTAGTCTTATTAATTTTTACCACAGACAACATATCCGGATTAGTCTCCATATTTTTTTAAACTAGAAATATTTTTAAGTTAATAAGATCTGTTATGAAATGAGAGAAAAGAATCCAGATTTTATATAGCGAAACATAGGAAAGGAATTATAGAGTTGAAGAATACGGTGAAATTTAAGAATAAAGCCTGCAGAAATGGAACTATACTGAGGGTTAGAGTTATTTGTAATGACTTGAAGGGGAGAGCTTTCCATAAAATAAGATTTAATGTGCAGGTAAGTAACTGGAAAAACAAATCAAAATGCAACAAAGTAATATTTTCTTTCTTATTTTTAGCTTTATAGCTGACGAGAGGTGATGCCTCGAAACAGACTTGCTTAAAAAAATTAGAAATTTTTAATTCTTCTGGTTTTAAAAAGTACGAAGGGGAAGCAAGTGGTTAAAGAACATGAGTGAAGCTTGTAGAATCTATTATGGTTCTATAAGGGTATTATGGTTCTAAATTAAATCTTATTATGGTTCTAGAAGGAGAACCATAATAAGATTTAATTTTTCTACACTTTCTTTAATTTTGTTTCAATACTAATCTTCATCGTAGATTTAAATTCATTTCCTCTTGTTCTTTACTTGAACTGCATTTTACCTGCATTCCTTGAGCTGCCCACTCTTTGAGTATAAACCCTTTTGGTGTAATTTGGTGGGTGGATATTTCGCCGTGTAAAAGTTGATGGAGAAATCTTTTTTTTTTTTTTTTATGACGATTGACGATCATTGTCCTACGTCTCCACCTGAACTGCTCTCCACCTCCGGATCGAATGGAGGAGTCGTGAATCTTTTTCGTGGAACATATAAAGACGTTGGGAAAGGCCCGCCAGCAGCCCAGCTGTATACCAGCTAACATCTCGCCCCCTTTATATTTTTCTTTCCACTTAAGAAGGGAGGAGTTGCGAACGAATGCAAAACGAGAAAGGCCTCAGTCGCCCCCGCTCTCCTACAGAACCCAAGGTAAAGCACGACCGTCCCGGGGAGCCTTCTCAGCCCCATATATGGACGGCTGGCGGGCGGACATAACTCCTATTCTGGACACCCCACGCTGAGGGTCCGCTTCGGAGACCGGCATCGATCGCACGCCCGGCCACTGAACTTGAGTCTCGTAAACTGGCGAACATTATGTTCCTGCTATCGTGGGTGATAACGCGTAAGGTCTGCTGCCACCAATTACTCCAGATTTATATGGAGCGCAGCCGGTTATTCGCAGTTATGAAGGAAAAAAAAATGATGGGAAAGCAGGTATCCCACCGAAGGATCTTCAGGGAAATGGGGAAGAGTCTAAATATCCCAATGCACGAGGAGCGGCTGATAAAGACCCTATCCGCAGGGAAAGGGAGAGAAAATTGGAAGGGGTGTCTGAACGAAAAAGATCAAGTTTTCTTCAAAATCTATGTGAAATAACTTTTCTCTAAATAAATACTGTATTTTATCTAGTTTTATCACTGATAACTTCAAAATAAACAATGTACATTATCTGTAAAGTAAATATATATTTTAAATTTATAAGTATTTTTTGTAAAGTTTAAGATTACGAGGAGTCTAAATAAGACCTTAGCTCTATATATATACCGGTCATCGCAACTCCCAAGAGAGTTCCCGGAAGGTGTATTGATCTGATAAAAGACAAGAAAAATTATCGTAAATAATTTGTACCTCGGCAGCTGAAAAAATTGAGCAACACTGTTATAAGATACTGGAAAGTTTCATTAAAAGATTCTTAAGTTTATTGTATTATATATTATAATATAAAATATAAAAGGTAAAGACAGTTCTTGTTTGTGTTATTGCAGCTTAGAGGTCGTTCAAATATTGTGTCAGCATTAAAGGGGGGCTTATTCAAGCTTTGCTTATTTTTACTGATACGGGGGAATGGGGATTAGAGCAATGCTTACGTAAGACAGACAAACATGCATGCGAGAGAGTGCGCTGCGCGAGATAGACTTTTTCCATAGTGCTTCATGTGCACTAATTTGTTACATTTTAATTCAGGAGTGAATATTCTGTAATTTTGATTGTTTTCATGTATTGTTCAGTCGTATTTACTGTTAATGATTTGGCAAATCTTACTTAAGCACAAGAGGGGTGGGGTCGGGCATCTGCATTCAAGGCGGGGGGAAAGGGTCTAAAAGGATTACAAAAGTGCTGACGTAATACTTCAAATGCCCCTTCTATAGGCTTCGGCGTTTCAAAGGCCAATCTGGGGTAAGATGTAGATGTAGGTAATGTAAGCTGTCAGAGCATATTATATGTTTTGTTTCTTTCTTTTCCAGTGGATTTTCTAAATTTTTCTATCGAGAATTAACTATATTCTGCATAGGATTGTGTACTAAGGAAGTACTAATAAAAGTTTATGTTGTTAAGTCAATACAAACTTTTATTAGTACTTCCTTAGCTACATTATCAATAAAACTGTCTATTATCCTAAAATGCCTTTTTTTTTTCACCAAATCTTATGATTATTTCATCAAACAATTTCTTTGATTGTAATTTTTGCAACTTGAGATTATTAAGTAAAATAAACGAGAATGGAAGGGAAGCGGGAAAAATTAAAGAAATCAACAATCTGGATTGATCAAACTGTGGGTGGTTTGATGTAAGCTTGGAGATCTTCGTAATATCTTGTCGAGAAAGAAAAAAAAAAAAACCCAAGGAAATCTACAGAAGTCTATTCTAACCAACTTCTAAAACCACTTAAAATAGAGTCTTCTTTAAGCATTCTACTTGCATGGATAGTTGAGTTAATCTTCTCCATTACTTCAATTTCTCCAAAGTCTTTCTGCATGAATTCGTTCCAAACAACAACCCTTCTGTTCTACATATTCCTTAGATTGGGTATCCCAATCTTCATCAAGATCTTCCCCTTGGTTTTGTCCAAAAGCTTTTAACATCTTGACATCTTTTAACATCTTAAGCTATCTTTGAGATCCTGTCCTATTTCATTGTTTAAATCCTCAAGTAAAAATGATACAATAATTCATGTGAAAAATTTGAAAACAGTTTATTATAGGAAGTTGAATATTCTGATACGTTATCAATGATTTGAACTCTAATGCGTTTCTTTCTATTATAATTGAAAACTTAGGCAGATAAGACACCAATTACCCTAACAATTTTTACGCAGATAAATTAATAGTAGCATCCCAAGTATACTTTTGTCTTAGGTAATTGCAGATTTTAAACGAAGATTGAACAACTTACTTAAATCGTAAATAAATCCACATCATTTAGACGCAAATCTACAAATACATAAATCTACTTTTCATATTTTTTTTTTATAGAGATGAGTATATCATCGCTTAAAATGCACACAAAAAAACCTAGCGGCAAACATGTCTAGTGTAATGTACCTTCTTTATTTGTTTGTCAGTGCTACGTGGGGAAGGAGTGAGACACTACAACTAGGTAAGGCATAACATTTCAAGGAAATAGGGCAGCTCAAAGTCTGCTGGTGACACACCATCATTTTCCCGCTCAGAACCTTCGAGAGTCAGTGGAATTACAATTGCGTGACGGCGCTTCTGAATCTAAAAATGTCCTCAACTTTGCGTCCATAGGATTTTTTTTTTTTTTTTTTTTTTTTCTATTTCTTTTTTTTTTTTTGGTTTCCTAGACAAAGAACGAATGAAGGGGAGAATAAAAGAAAAACTTGCCGACGGAAAATGTGACCGGAAGTGAACTGATTGATGTAGGGGTGGAGGTTTCTTTATTGGGAGAAAAATGGCTCGGGGTCATTTCCGGATTTCTCGAACAATCGGCTCTCGTAAAATTGAAGGAAGACACCATCTTTCAAAATGATTTCAACTTTTATTTGAAAGATATAGAAAACGTCTCGGCAAAGATAATTTCTTCCCAAAGGTCTTAAACTTAATTGTTTCTTTGAGTTTGTAGAGTTTCAATACTAAAAGTTTCTGAAGTTTGAAAGAATAGAATATGTTTTAACCTACTTTCCTAAAGAACTTTGTGTGTCTGTATGTATGTGCGCATTTCCGTCCTCTGCCAAAATCTTATATAGTTTTCTAGATCTGTCTGTGCGGAAAGCAAATTCCTGTGTTTGAAAAATAATTTTAATTTCCTGTGAATATAGAAATAATTTCTACAATGAAACGTCCGTGACAGGAATCGAACCAGCAACCTTCTGATCCTAAGTCAGGCATCTTATCCATTAGGCCACAATAATTCAAATTATTATTGTTAAATATGTCTTATCACTCTCTCTATATGTGTGTGATGCAATGAGAGAAGAGCCAGAAAAAAAAAACTCATTAAGTTTAGTCTACTAGATTAAAATTTAAATTTCAATGTTCATTTTTTTAGCGTACTAAAAAAGCAGGCCAGACGAGCATTAGATGCAGAAGCTCGCCCTCAGTGACGAACTGAAGAGTCGTTAGAGACATTTCTTGAGAATGAATGAAGAAATTAAAAATAATATTTAAACACAGAAAAACTTCTACTTGAAATATTCTATCTCAACTAAAAGCCGTCGCATTGTTCTCCCGTCATTGTTAACGGGCCAATTAGTCTAGTAAGAAAATAAAAATGGTTGTCGAGGAATGTAAACAAGGGTAAATTAAGAAGACAATGTACTGACAATTGCTATGAGTGGATCCTTCTCGAAGAATTTGCACAAAACTTCCTAAAGAAATAGAAGTGAAACAAAGAAATTTTTGATAACAGAACAATAAACGTCTACAAACCTCTTATAATGCATTTGTTTAGTTTTGATTAAAAGTTGGAATCAAGCCTTTCAGCAAATCTTGTCTTCTGCAAGTGTTATATTTTACAAACACGATTTTCCTTTATGTTATTTTCACGACATTATAAACAAAAAAAAAAAAGAAATTCTTAAGAACTTAAAGCCTACTTTCCTTAGAGTGTTATTCCTTAACATTTCTTCACTTTTTGAAAGTCATGAAAAACCACAAAAACAGAAAGACTACATTTAGATCCAAATTGTATCATCTACTGAGCCCAGAACAGATTTTCCGTTTTCTGAAGAAATTAATTAAGTCGCATTACTTATTTGACTAAACGGTCTAATTTTTATCGTAGCTAAATAACAGAATAACAGCTAAAAGGCTTTACTGTATGGTAATCTTCTGGATATTAATAGAAATAGGATAGAAATCCAATGTTTAGATTCTACATTTTTCTATGGGAATTTTTGTTTCCTTCTCAAGTTGATTTCTCAACACCTGTTTAGAAAAGTCAAATCGTCCTAGTCCTCGAATTAGCAAACCAAGTTTCAAGAAGATCAATCCAACAGTTCAAAAGTTATTAACGTATCCACAGACTGACTGATCTGAGGAGCCTCACTTTCCTACTGGAAAATAGGCTTAAAATGGAGTAAGCAAGAAAAATGGCTTTATTTTTTAGTAAGCTTGTTTCGCAGTATCTTTGCAATGCTCTTAACTAAAAAGGCAACTTTAGTATCACATTAACAGACGTCTTGAAACTTTCTTTAGCTTTTAAGAGTTTCAACCATTACCATTTATTTATCACTCTCTTAGACTTTTGCGAGTGTCCAACACGATTAGTGAATGAATTTGTCATTACCTGAGACATTCTTTGAATTTCAATCAGAAAGACACTAATCTTGCTTTTCTCGCTTTCTTTATCTCTTCTGACGAAATAGAGATATGAAAGTTGAGAAGATAGCGTTCATCAATTTTTCATCAGCTTATTGCCAGTGAATGACTGTTAGCTCCCTCTGGGATAAGCAAGGATTCAGAATGGGATTGGGTAAGGAGAATGGACAGCAAAAATAGCTGTTCAAAAAATTAACACATTCAACAAAGAAGATTAAAGTAAAAATACAAATAAAGACAGATAAGCAATAATCCAATGTTATGTGACTTGATTGTCTTAAAGATATGCGAAAGATTTTACTCATTTCCTACATTTTTCTGCATTAACTATAATGAGAGCATTTTATAAAAGTTAGATAAAAGACATGTAGTGATTATCGTCAAATTCCAGGGAGATCGAATACATCTTGAAGGTTTCTGCCATTTTTATACAGTTTACTTATTTTTTTTCCCCTAGCAAAGCTTGCTCCAGGGCTTGTAATTCAAGTGCTAAGGACTGGAGAATTCAATCCTTGGCGGAGGCCTGGATATTTTGTTACCTGATTATTTCTCCTCTAGATGAAGATTCAACCGACGTAGGTCGAATGAATATACAGCTTAAAGCGTGCGAGCGTCGAACAGGCTTCTGATCTCAAATTCAGTTCGGTTGGCGATTGTAGGAGAGGAAGAAACAAACAAACAAATAAACAAACAAAAACTCTAATTGATTCAAAAAATTGTAAGCGAAAAATTCAAAAAAATTGTTAAAATAAAACATTTTTCTATTTTATTTTTTAGGTGTAGCAGAAGCATACCAGTCAAAGTAGAGTTCTTTCTTTTCATAGCTGAATTCTTCATAGTTGAAGTACTCTATTTAGTTAGCTAAAAACCTAAAAAAAAAATGTATTCTTCTATAGATAGCCGTCAAGTATTTGATAGATCTTACGAACCAAGATCAGATAGTTATTAGGCTACAGATGGTATCTGACTCGAATTATAGAAACAAAATGGCTGATTTACAAGAAATATTTAGTAAATAATGGCGATATATAAAAAAAAAAAATTCAAAAATAGTGATGTGAACTATGTTACATAATAAAAACAATAGAATAAAAATTACAATATTACTTATTGGTTTAATTCAATCCTCACTATATAACTGCTACAGACATTGCAGAGATGTACTTAAGTGCTTCTAACATTAAATTAAATTTGATGCAGAACAGCACATTTTATTACAACCATCGCATTATTTTCGCAAGACTATTTGTATGAAAATGTGTGGACATTAGAGACAATTTTTCCTGGTCTACATTCATGCAATTCTACAATTCGCCTCTGTAATGTATTTAAAATTCTTATTCCTCTCTTCAATGTACGGATTATGGGTTTACTGTGTCAGGTAATTGCAACTTCGTATTCGGAAACATTCATAAAATCATCATTGGCATCCCCTTCTTTAAAAAACAAAAAGCCAAACAACTATTATCATTCAATGTGATATTTTTTGCCCTTCTGCTGTTCGCTCCAAGAAATTCAGGTGGTATTCTTGTACTCTGTGACACCAGGTGGAATCGCTTGAGCCAAGTTCAAGGTGAGGATAAAGGCTTTACATATGTTTCGAGTCGACTGCTTACGTAACTCCATAAAGGCAAATGAAACCTTCCTGAAATTTATTCTTGTCTGTTAGAGAGGGCGCGGCAATCGCCCCGCTCCATAAATCTAGGCTAACGTTGTTTTTCATTCGCAAACAAAGATGGCGTATGTTTGTTTGTGATTAGCAAGTTTCTTTTACTGTGGGCTTATTTGTGTTTGCTTTCCTTCTTTGTTTTTCATTAGGGTTTCGTTTTAAATGTTATTAATGCTTTCTTTTTCCTTTTTTTTTTTCTTTGTTCATTAATTATTAAAATGTGGATCTTAAATGAAAGCTTTTGAAATAAAAAGACAAAACACAAAAAATTATTTGTAGGAAAATAATAATTTTAGCATTTGATAAGCATTTTGTGGGCTTATTTATTTTTGCTTTTCTTCTTTGTTTTTCATTAGAGTTTCGTTTTAACTGTTATTGATGCTTTCTTTTTTTCCTTTTTTTTAAAGGCTTTTATTTAACTTGCTCTCTCTGGGATCACTACGGTCGACAAATTGTAATCAATATTTCACCCATGTTGCGATGAGCTACAGAGCTGAAAATTGACACACACATTCATTTTGAATGACAATGTACTGAATTGCAAAAATATTACAGATAATTGTTTAGTTATGCAGGAATTAATTATTTAAATTTTCAGTTAAACTACTTCTTTTCCTGCAGAACTTTCTAAGATTTGATTGTTAGTTTTCTGTTTGGAATAAAACCCGCACAGTTTTGGATGAATCAAGTAGCGCCTTTGCATTTCCCAAGCAATAATACATTCAATTATATTCTTAAGTATTAATTTGTATGTAAAATGTAGTGATGGCGTTCAAATAATTATCGCGAAGAAATACCACTGGGTCATCGGTGACGTCGCTTACTTGGTGTACAGTATAAATATGACAGTTGATATAATAATGTATTGCTTCGGTAGTACAAATTCTAAACTTGGAACGATAAAGAGAAGACACTTTGTATGCTAATCTGAAAATTATGAGAAAATGTAGTTCAATAAGTGAATAAATATCTGTTTTGAAAATCTTTTAAGAGAGAGATTTTTAGTTATAAAAATGTCTTATTCGATTACAAAATAGACTAAAAAGTATAAAATACATTTAAAAAAAATGGCTTTTATTTAAAATACACTAAAAAGGAAGAAATAATTTTGTCTCTACAATCAGAAGATTGTAGGATTTAATATCGCTAAAATAAAAGCATGGTGCGCTTACCGTTATGCCATTGAAACCTAAATGAGATACTTCCATAATAAATTTATTTTCATACGGTAAGTTTGCAACTTCGTGCTGATGTAATGTAACCGATATTGAGGGAAATTGAATAATATGTTGTACTTAATTTTCAGTCATATAGTGCATTATTAGGGAGCCGCTCGCTATTATTTTAGACATTAAATCTTAAAAATCTTGTGATTGTGGAGACAAACTTATTTCTTCATTTTTAGTTCATTTTAATTAAAAGCCTTTTTTTTTTAAAAAAAAAATCTAAATTTTTTATTTATAATTATTTAATTTCTTTATTAGTTATTAACACAACACCTGGGTCTTTTGAAATAAAAAAAATATATAGGAAAATAATAATTTTCAGTATTTTAAAAAAACTATACCGGTATTTGTGCTTTGCATACAGCTAATCTAAAAAATTTTACTGTAAAAATGAAAAGCGAATCACTTGATCAAACGCTTTTCTGAAATCCACAGGAAAATAAAAAAAAGTAAAAGACTATTTATTGTTTTTGTTGCTACTGATATAGATTTCGATAAAACTTACAATTTTCACATTAACTAAATATAAATAATATATTTTAATAAAAAAAATTAATAAATCTTATTTTAAGCTTTAAACTGAACATATTTGTATTTCTTTAAACTTAATTTCATTTCTATTGTAAATGACTTCTTATGTATAAATAAAACTTGTGAATTTCAGGAAGCTTTAGTAGCCTAAGTACAGTCATTTTTAATGCAATCCTGTTTTTCAATACTCAAAGAGGCTAGTTAGTTTCATCAATTACTAGTGATAATGAGTTTATCACTAGACCTGCATAATTCATTCGCAGGCGAAGATTTATTTACATTTGTTTTCTTTTTAATTGCTGACTTTACTCTCCATATGATCACTAGTAATGAATGTTTTCATTCATTACTGTCTAGTTCTGCACGACTGGTTGTGGAGGCGTCTGTCACGTGATTGCTTTAATAGTAAATACTTTTTAACGAAACGCCTAATTGATTATTTTTATCTTTGGCGAAAACGCGTCCTAACTAACAGAACAAAGAAAACTTCTTGGTGGAAATCAAGGGGAAAACCTCTTAAAGGCTAAACATTCACTCAAATTTAAACAAGAGAAAATGTCAAAAACGTTTGAACTCATTCTCCACTTCCACTTTAATAAGTATAGAAATAAAAAGAGTAAGAATAGAAAAGTTTTAGAATATAATTTTAAATTGAAATAGGTGTGCTCACGTACTTCTGATCAAAATCACGAGTAAACAACATACTCATAAAGTATATATCCTAAATAGCTGGACGATTATAGGTACTTATCTTGGTTGTTAAAGTAAGATCATATTGATATCGTTTATATCTGTGAAATAAGTTAAGAGCACTAGAAAAATAAAATCCAAAAATGCTGTCGTTAAATCTCAATAACTCGAAAAAGATTTATTTTAGAAAACTGAAATTACAATGGAAATAAATGTTACCAAATGTGATCTCCCTTTCGATTTTGATAAAAATTAGACCCAAATGAGCCAGAAACTATCCACGTGCTTCCGGAACCATTGTAATGACAATTAATGAACACAATTTACATAAAGCTAAAAATTTAAACTCACTGTCTTTAGTATAACTTTTAGGATCTTCCTATTCGGTATTCGAAATTTACCATGTCTTGTACTCGTAAAAAGTACATCGTTCGATATAAGATATCTTCCCACCTTAAGTACAATGTTTCTTATGAGATGTTAAAATGCAACTATAAATCTTAAAACAAAATACAAATAAAGCAGGACCTTCTTTGTCTGCTTCAGAGCTTTCCCAACTTGTTTCAAATCCAACTCGCCGCTATTAAAAGGACAAATTTGAATTCATGGCACCATAAATCTAATAAAAAGTTTCTTTTAATCATTTCTGTTTGTTTGACGGCATTATTCTAAGATCTCAGCCTCGGTGAAAACAAATCTAGTTTCATTCATTTTTATTTATTATTTTTTTTTTCCTTTTCCTGACAACAAAGATTCGCATTAAGAGCACCTTACGTGGAGACTTCTGGAACTTCACGGTTAACGTCGAATTAAACCATACGACTAAGCTTTTAATGTGAAGTCTTTTATACGTGCCTTGCAAGCAATAAATCAACTCCAAGTTTAGCAGAACTCACACGGAAAAGGGTTTAAATTACGGAGAATACTTCAACGCTTCAAGTTGTTAATCTAATTTATGGCAACACAAAATTCTAATTACTCTTTGGTGTAAATCCTTTGCTAAATTTCCAAAGTGTCTAAAAATATTCAAGTGAAAATGTTTGCTAATCTTTCAAAGCGCAGAAACAAATAAGGCTGAAGAAATTGAAGGAAATGGATTTAATAACTTAATAAGCACTTATTTTGATTTGTTTGATGCTTAATATTTGGTAGCTTATCATTCATTTAAGTTTCTACTGTAACAACAAATATTAATTTCCATACGACATAAAAATAACTTACATCTTGCAAATATATCCAGTAGCAGCTGAACAGCTTAGAAAAAGATATTTTTATCAAGAACTTACAACCTACTTTCTTATCATTTATTTTTTTAATGTTTCATTTCATTTTTAGTCTATTTTAGGCTTATATCCCCGGTTTGTCTGTCTGTGGACACATATCCCACGTTGCTTTGCAACGGCTTCTGTTAGCTCAGTTGGTTAGAGCGTCGTGCTAATAACGCGAGGGTCGTGGGTTCGATACCCTTATGGGCCATTCTTATTCTTCATTTTTTTCTCCCAATTTTAAATCTTTTCACAGTTTCTCAACTTAAGTTTTTTTTTTTTTTTTTTTTAAATCATTATTAAGAATTCAGTGTATTTACAAGGTTTAAGAATGACGATTATTCCATATAAACAGGGGTGGGTAAGATAGTATGGGGTCGCTAATAGACTCGCGCGAGCATTTTCTAGACCACCTCGGCACAGTTTATTCTAAAGTAAAGGTGACTATCCCTATCTTGTTTCAATAGGATATTCATTAGATGCTTCAGTCTGTGTGTGTGTGTTCTCTAATAACTTTTGATCCACTGAATGATTCCTCCTGAAACATTTCCAGTATGAGTTCCTGTCGAGAAATTAGCATGAAAAGGCGATAAAATTCTCATTAAAAAAGCAGTGAAATCTAAACAATGGATCTCTACCCTACTTCTGTTAAGATCTCACTGTCGTAAACATTAGTTTAAAATGTGAAAAAGATCTTCCACAAACACACATTTCACATTTTAATAAAATGTTATTTTATAGCATACGCAAAAGTCACATATCAATTAACTGTCTTCACAGTGAATATTAAATCCTTACTTCATTGCTCGTGGTTTGATTCGAATAAAATTAACCCAATTTAGACGATTCAAGTGAATAAAATGCGAATTAAATTCATTTCTTTAGAGAATTAAAATTTGTACGGTTTGTATTCAGTAGATGTAATTACTGTTCGTTTTCGAAAGCCAGAGCCGCCAATCGCGGACGATTGTACTCCACAGAGGGGGTGATACGTTGGGGACTTTCCTAAGAACTGTTTTTTTTTTTTTTAGTAGCATGCACGTGTATTTTCGGATGATTACTGACTAGAATCTTTCTATCAGTTCTTTACTTTCTATTTCGTTTTAATTCGGTTAAAAATTTCTGTATTTATTCTTCACATGAACAATTACACAAAAACTAACACTGATAAAAAGTAAACATCCCCTCTTTATTTCTCCTCACCCCTATTTTGATGAAATCGAAGGAGACCTGACGCATGCGCAAAAGCGATGAAGGTTCTCGTAAACAAAAACAAACAGTATTTGATTGTAAATGAAGGTTTTTCGTTTTTGCAGTTTTTATGACTTAAAAAATAAAGAAATTTCAAGATATTAACATTTTAAGGACAGTGAGCTTAAAGTTCTTCGACTTCTTGTTTTTCTTTGCTTTTCAAACATTAAAAAGATAACGTCTTCGTGTATTTGTAAATTGTAAAATATCAACCGATTATTAACAGTGTTATGGAATAATTTACGTGCGTTGAAATGGATTAACCAAGACAGAAAAGGCCAGACACACAAATATTAATTCATTTAAATTAATGATGATTATAATCACAGACGTTTCGATTTGCTACATATTACAAATCTTTCTCAATGTGACCATTAACATTCGCAAGAAAAACACAAATAAACAATTCAGAAAATATAATACAGCGCCCTCAGTTGCATCAAAAAACTTTCTGCTCATTTGTTCCCTAGAGGGCGCTGTATTATATTTTCTGAATTATTTATTTGTGTTTTTCTTGCGAATGTTAATGGTCACATTGAGAAAGACTTGTAATACGTAGGAAATCGAAACGTCTGTGATTAAAATCATCATTAATTTAAATGAATTAATATTTGTGTGTCTGGCCTTTTCTGTCTTTATTAACAGCGTCTTCAAACTTTTCATTTTCTAAATTTAATAAATTTGTTACATACTTCAGTTGCTTAATCCAATTCGTTTGAATCACGTCAAAGCACGCGCAAATTATAAACGGATTCATAAGGATTCTTTTGATCGTAATATTTTTCTTGGGAATTTTTGTATTCATGCAAAAATTTCTCCATCATGGAATCACCAGGAAAATTTTTCTCATTCAGAAATTAGATCGTCCCTTATCTGTAAATAAGCACGCCAAGTTGCAAGAAGATCCATTCCTGGGACCAAAACTTATTGGGGCATAAGGTACACTGACATTTATTATTTTCCTTACGAAAGCAGAGCTTTGAATTTTTACCTGAAATCTGCTCTTAGTTAATTTTTTTTTCACCGATCTTGCTACGTTCCAAGTTTCATGAAAATCGACCAAGGGAGAGGTTTCATTTTTATGCGTTGTACGTTTATGCCAAACAAGCCTAAAAAAGTAATAATCTCATGAAGTCACCATTGTAGGGAAAAGAGACCTACACAAGCACACACGCATAGCTACAACATTAAAGAACCACTACTAGAAAATGAATTGAAAACATGGAAATTCAAAAACAAATAATTAATTCTCCTTCGATTTCCCTACAGCGTTTCACAATATTAAGAGGCAGATCCGGAACAGGACATATCCGGTATCGTGAAACTGATAATTATCTTCCGGAACTTGTGATCGAACCGCGTTTTTCACAAAAGCAAATTAAATTAGCAAACATGCCAAGGAACGGTGCTGACATTGGAACAATAAAATTACAGGGTAGACAACAATTCAAATCTCATTTAGAAAATGGACTCAATATAAATCTCTTTCTTCAGTTTATTTGATTTACAACTGTCTAGGAAAAAACTATTGAAAAATAATGAGTAACAGTGGCGAACTTCGGTTTAATATTGCGCATCAGAAAATATTCCGTAGATGAAAGCTTATTTTAAACCAATACTAAGTATTAATAAGAATTATACGTTGTGAATTGGATATAACATTAATATTTATAATAGACCTTTTATATTATTTCAAATGAAAGATAATATTACAAATATTGCCTTTATGTTCAATTAACAATACAAAGCTTTACCATAAGTCTTCTTAATTCTCCCTCTTCTAGACATTCTATCTATTGAAAAGTCTTCAAATCTTCAAAATAAAAACAAAATAAACGTATAAAACCATACATTTATTGAAATAAATATTTCTTAATTTTCGAAAAGACATGACTTCTTTTCTTTCTCAAAGCCTAAAAAACAACAACAATACGTTACAAACAAGTAGAGGAAAACGATACAGATATGAGACATTCATGAAATTGTATTGTTACAACAATACTTACAAATGCTATTCTCCTAATTCTTTAATTTTCACCTTATTTTTACAATTTGAAATACATATATTGTTAAACTCTTTGGCCATTTCCACAATAAATTTGTTTACATTAACACCTTCATTTCTATTAATATTTATCTTTTTGGTATTTCTAATTAGTAAACTTTCCATGGTTTTTCTCGTTTTACAATCTTTTTCAATACATACAATTTTGATTTCATTTTTTACACAATGATTTTTATTCATACAGTGTTCAGCCAATTCCGATTTCTCCTCTAATTTGTTTTTTATGTATGAATTATGCTCCAATGCCCGTTCTTTTATTGTTCTTTTGGTTTCTCCAAGATAGAACGCATCACAAATCATGCATTCTATTTTGTAAATAGCCCCCATTTCCCCTTTTTTGTCACTTGTATTTATTTTATTACAAATAATATTTTTTATTTTATTATTGTAATAGAAACCTACATCAATGTTAAATTTCTTACAAATCCTTTGCAGTCCAATACTATTTTTATTTAGGTAAGGAATAAACACTTTTTTCCTTTCCTTATCCATATCCAATTCCTTGTTAATAGGAGAGCATTTAATTAAAATAATTGTTTAGATAAGGAGTATTTTCTGATGCGCAGTAGCAAATCGAAAACATTATTCTATCTATTTCAATGCTAAAATTGATAAATTCACGAGAACCGTTGTTTTCATTTTCAAGCACGTTTTAATTGTATCAAAATTACTAAAAATAAGTGGATATTAATTTAAAACAAATTGACAGCAATCAAGAAATATAAGAAAACAAACTTGTTAAAAATTTTTTAAAATTTCGAAGTTTTCTAAGTTTTTCATCTTAACTCAACTCCTAAAGTTTTGATCCTGATCAGAAAATCAAAAAAAATCTAATGAATTGGTTCTTGGCCAACGTGCAGCTAATTTCGACATAAAATTTGAAGGACTATTTATCAGAACTGATATTTTTAAAAAGATTTTGTAACGAACTCTTGAAAAACATTTACATATTACATCTACGGTATCTGCTTTCATAGAATTTTTGGCAAAGAAGTTTTCATTAAATAGGAATTACACTATAGCCTCGTTTATCCGGCCCTCGTTGATCCGGATCTGCGGAGTATCCGGATCAGATTTGTAGGCATTTTTTTATTTTTTTTATTAAATGTTCACATAGATAATAATTTTAACTATGATAACAAGAACATGCCAAACAAGTACGCCAAACATTCGCTTTTTATTTTGATTAAATGTATAGTTCCTGCATAGATTGTACAATGAATTATAGTGTAGTCATTTTAGGAAAATTAGTTTAAAAAATTGTTACAAGCATGGGACTTGGTATGTGGAAAGTACTTGATCATCCCAATAACATACTAAAAGTCCCCAAAAATCAAACTTGTGCTACGGCCGCCATCTTGGAAAATGGCGGCTGAAATGAACTTTTTGGCAGCAACCCCTTTTAACCCCTACAGGCAGGCCTCTAATTGAGATAGAAAGATAATTTTGGTGTCTACGGCTTCGTAAGGGATTACTCTATCCCCTGATGTGCATTTTATGAATGTCAGGGGTCGTACGGGAGAGAGGGAGGGTAAAGTTCGAGCAATTTGATCAATTTTGTCGAACTTTTTTGTTTTTCTTCTTCATCTTCTTCTACAAATTGGGTACTATCCTCAGAAGTGTAACCTCCTTGGAATCCCTGTTTCATTAGCTTTCCAACGATGTATAGTTCATGGCGCTGGGATAATTAGGAGCCGTGCTACGGCCACCAGTGTGAAGTTCTACGACTTCATTGATTTCACTGGCAGGCGTGTATGAAGGGTTAATCCAAAAACTTCAACATGATATAAAATCTTACCTGTTTGTTTTAAAATTGTATTGACAGAGCATTTTAATGAAGATGAAAGTACAAATTAGTGCCAACAATATAAATTGCGTTGAGAAGCTTTTTTATGTCCTAAATGATTAAACCATGTTTCTCTGAAAAAACAGTACATAAAACGTGGGCTGAAATGCCATACCAGTATATCATAAGATACGCTCACTTAAATCTTAATTTCTTTCAAAGAAGTAAAAACATTTTACATATATTAAATATTGCTGAAGGCTACAAATTAAGGTATGCTTTCTTAAAACTGTTAGTATACTCAATTAAATATATTTTATCTTTAACTTTTATCAAATTAACACTAATTGATTTTGATTTAGGAAAATAAAAAATAAAAATAGAAGACATATGTTGCCTTAATGAAAATATAGTACATAGTTAGTTTTCTTCATCATCATCAGAAAGAATTGTAGTGTTCACTTCAGAATTCATACATGATAATCCTTGACAGTTTCTGCACATGGCAGAGCACGTCAAGCCAGATCTTCTACAGTCACATCTATTAGTACAGTCTGATTTGCAAGCACATGAGATGAGTGTTAACAAGTCTGGTGGAGCAGGGTTTTTGGTCATGGGCACAGGTTTCAAGAGGTTTCCTTCTTGTATCCATCCCCATTCAGTGGGATTCATCTCATTACCCATCCACTGTTGAACTTGAAGGTAAACGCGATATGAATGCTGAGCTGCTGCATCACTAGTTGGAGGCAAAGATGCAAGGTCAAAGGTTTTGCCCACTGACTGCTTAGAAATCAAGTGATGGTATTTGTAATATCTGAAATCATCTAAGGTAGTACTGTTTGATGGTCCATATAGTTGAAGAAAAAATACTTCGCCTGCAGCAGCTATGTCTTCTTTGCTTGAAGAAGGATCGTTAAATACTTTCATTTTCTCTCTGAGAGCACTGTCTTTCTCTAATACCCTAAATGCATTTAGCTTTCCTTTCCTGAACATGGCAGAGGTTGTGTCACAGCCTGTTACTGCATGTGCAAACATAAGAAGCTCCCTAGTTTCTCCAAGCAAAGGTATTTGTCGAGCTATACTGTACAAAGTTTCTTGTGATTTAGAACCAGAAGCAGGACTGAGGAAGAAAACCTTGTCTGTTTCAGAAGCAAATGTAGTTAAAAGAACAAGCAAATCTGTGTCTTGGCCAACAACTACAACTGCAGCACCAGTAAGTGCCATTTCTAATGCTGTTGAAACGATTACAGAATCTGCATCTGCTTCTGCCAACTTCACTTGTATATTCGATGACATGAAATGTCTCGCAATAACTTCTATAAATGACTTTTTGTTCCTACTGTTAGCTAAAAACTCTGCCTGTGTGGTTGTTACCACCGCATTTTCTTTGGGTTGAATTGTAGCAGACGTTCTTTTGGCAGCTCTTCTTTGATGTTCACAGCACTTGGTTGTAGGATAATCAGGATACCCGTCAAAAATCACCCAACAGTTACTTCCATAGCGAGATGTGATGTAAGAAATATAGCAATTAACCACATCTCCGTATGTGGCAGGTCGGGGCCAAAGTACACTGTGGAGAAGATGTCCCCCGTCCAAAATAAATACACAATTATCAGGAATGTTTGTAGTTTCCGCAGCTTGAAAGACTTTAAGTAGAGAAGACTTCACACCTTTTCTTAGTGACACTTCATCAAATAGAGAAGGAGGCCTTGGTGCTAACTCATACATGAAACACTTTTTCAATTTCTTTGGTTCTTTCTCAACACATATAATTCTGTTGAAAAGCTGCTGGGTATTGACAGTAACAGTATCAGCTCCCAACCTGATTGCAGAGTTGACTTCTGCAAGCGGTTTTGCCTTATATTTCCTTTTAATTGTGATCGTACCAAAGATTTTTTCTTTCATATCTTCCATAGACACCTCTCCCAACTCTCGTGCTTGATCACAAGTTATTGATGAATCACCTACTAGTCCCGTGGATAGAGATACTAATTCCCCAGAGGCATGCTGAAATGGATTGTGCTCCAATAACCAGTTACAAAATATTTGTAAATCTTGTGAATCTCGAATTTCTCTGCTTGGGTTCTCTTCTGCATGATGTTCAGATGTCTTTGAGAATACACCAGTAAAATGTTCAACAGTTTTGGTAACTTCAGTGCATAGTGGAAGAGATGTGGTCCATCGTAAAATAGTTTTCTCTGTCATACCCCGGCCATGTGTTAGGCCACCAATAGATTTCATAGGTCTCATTAGTGATTGTTCTATTACCATATCAGACCAAGTACCAGACCAAAATCTGGAAGACCGACGAATGCAGAAAAATCCAGCCTTAGAAAAACGCTCAAAATCTCCATCTTCCATCTTGGATGGTAGATCAAGCATCTTCTGGATATAGAGTTGAGCACTTTTTGCATACAAATTATGACCTGCGGCATGAAAATAAGGTAACATACAGATTACTGTATTCAGATGAAGTGCAAAATCTCCTGTCCTTTCAGCTCTGATAAACTCCATAATGAGAATAACCATTTTAATATATTGGACCCACAGTTTAGCTGTCCTACTACTTTGTTCTGCTTCTCTGCAGGCAGCTAAAATATCCAACACTATGCGTTCTCCTGCGTTTGAAGTCATGATATCCTCTGGTGCTACTTCATTTCTTAATACCCGTTCACTGTCCGAAACAAAAGTTTTCAAGATGTCACTTACCAGAGCTGGAAATTTTACAGTTAGACACTTGAACAGAGCAACTACTGTGAGGAAATGGGCTCTCAAAGATCGATAAAATGCATGGCCTGATATCAAATGAGGAACAGTATGTTTGGCATAGACACTTCCCCACAGCTCTTCTATGCCGCTTCCTTTCATGATGTTTCCAATACATCCCAGATAACTCATTAACAGATGAAAGCCTCCGAGTCTAACAATAACTGAAGAGATTATGCTGTCCTTTTCTGCTGCTTCCACTATTTCGCATGCTTTTATGAAAAGTGGTTGGTCAAAGGTTACAATACAAGACCTATTCTTCAGATTGCATTCTGATGCAGCAAATGTCAAAGCAGAATTAATTGTGGTCAGATTGCTGGCCTCTAAATGGATGACAGGCAATGGTAGAATTTTTGAAACTTCATAATTTCCAGCTTCTTGCATAGCTTCTTGCATGAATCCATTCCAGAAGGGAAGAGAATTTTCTGAAAATAAGAATCCTGCAATCCAAAGAAAATTGACCTGAAATCCATTTTGAATCACGCCTAACTCAACACTTTCAACATCAACTGATTTCATCTTTAGGTTCTTTAAACCTGGTGTGGATGGTTTCCTGTATTGCACTAGAGGTATTGAGTTAATAGCAGGATTTAATTTCCTCTTAGTGTCTCGAACCAAAGGAGTGGAAGTCAAAACTGTATTGCCTGGCGTTATGCATTTTATACCGCCAAGTACGTGAATTGTACCATGTCCATCTATAGTTTTTGTGTTTACATCGGCATTGTCGAACACATATTGCACAAAGGCATCATTACGTACCTCTGGTTGCACATTTTCATTGGCTGCATTTAGGTATGCTACAGTCTCATTATATGAAGCACACAGTGACATTGAATGAAGCAGATCAATTACATGTCTCGAGCCATACTTTGAATGTAAGTGTACTGATAGGGACAGGTGAAGTGGTGAAAGAAATGATCTTGGGCGACAAGCTGCTATTATAGATTGGCTAATGGTAGTAATTGCTCTTGATTTTTCATTTTCTTTCCCCTTACTTCCCTGAATCAAAATGTTAAGGAATCGTTCTAATGATTGTGGGATAAGGTTTGAACCTCCATTATTCATTTCATCTACCGTTGGATACGCTGACATGTCATAAAATTTTCCTCTAATATCCTGCCTTACTATTTCTGCAGCCATTTCTACTATCCGAAGACGTTCACTTTCTATTGTTTTCTTTCTTTGTGAATACCACTGATCAAAGAGAATGTTATGAGCAGTTCCCAAGAAACTGATAATAAGTGGCCTGCTTCCAAACGCTTCAGTTACTATTATTCTGTCTTTAAAGTGACTTTTTAAGCGAGTTTTAAGAAGGTAGTCCGAAATATCACACTGCTCTCCACCTGGAATATGATTGATAATGTCTTTCATTTCAGGTAAAGTGAATTGACATTCATCTTGGCTCTCAATATAATCATACAAAAATTGCAATACAGCATCATATTTATCATTAGTTGGTCTTCCTGACCTGGTATGTTCCTTTATACGCCTGAAACTAACATAACAATCAACATGATATCGCGCCTCCTCTGCTATCAAATCTACATTCATTACCCGATACTTCACATCTTCACCCAATTGATCTTCACGTTCATTACATTTAGTCAAAATAGATTTCTGAATTTCCTTCGTTTCAATCAATGAAATTCGCCTTCTCCTACCTTTTGACAACTTACGATTCGGAGTTACTACATTTTTCTCACAAAATAGGCAACAAGTCTTGTAACAAAATGATGATCGTGATCTTCGTGAAGGTCCTGCACTTCTTTCTTCATGTTCTTGCTCTTCACGTTTTCGTTTTGATGCTTTAATACTGCTTGGTTTTGTGTATATTTTTCTGCAAGTAACGTGAACTTTAATTTCCTCACGATTTACAAACTTCTGCCACAACTCATCTTCTCTTTCTTTACTTGCTGCAATAAGTCCACCCAATCCTTTTCTTATAATCACAGTTTTTTCTTTACTGAGGTTCTCATTGCACAAAACACAATTCACTGTTTCCATATTTATGGTTCACTTTCAAACACATGTATTCTTTTGATGATGTCTGATCTGTCTCTTCCCCAATGTCCAAAGTCCAACATCACCCTGACAACAATTTAGCCTCGCACCCATGTCCCCTTCTAATCCCACCTATTAAGCCACAACACACATTTTATGCAGCAGATCTTCACCTGGTAATTCAAGTTCAACATACAAATTTAAAACATTTCGTTACGGTGCATACTTTCTGAGAGAATAGAAATATCTTAACCCTTCATATACGTCTGTCAGTGAAATCAAGGAAGTCGTAGAACTTCACACTGGTGGCCGTAGCACGGCTCCTAATTATCCCAGCGCCATGAACTATACATCGTTGGAAAGCTAATGGAACAGGGATTCCAAGGAGGTTACACTTCTGACGATAGTACTTAATTTGTAGAAGAAGATGAAGAAGAAAAACAAAAAAGTTCGACAAAATTGATTAAATTGCTCGAACTTTACCCTCCCTCTCTCCCGTACGACCCCTGACATTCATAAAATGCACATAAGGGGATAGAGTAATCCCTTACGAAGACGTAGACACTAAAATTATCTTTCTATCTCAATTAGGGGCTTGCCTATAGGAGTTAAAAGGGGTTGCTGCCAAGCGCATGAGAAAGTTCATTTTAGCCGCCATTTTCCAAGATGGAGGCCGTAGCACAAGTTTGATTTTTGGGGACTTTTAGTATGTTATTGGGATGATCAAGTACTTTCCACATACCAAGTCCCATGCTTGTAACAATTTTTTAAACTAATCACCAAAATTTGACTTAAAATGACTACACTATTACGGTAATAAAATGCTTTTTGTCGAGCTTAAGAAAGCTTTACTAGAGTGTCACAGGACGTTGAAGCTACAAAACATAGTTTTTTATCGTAATAAACGGTAAGTCTGTTTATTTAAGGATTTGTTTTGCTTATTACCCTTATTACCCGGATTATCCGGATTTTCGATTTTCCGGATTGCCTTTGGTCCCAGTTATTCCGGATAAACGAGGTTGTAGTGTACTTAATAAAACAACATAATTATTTCGGAATTGTTTTATACGTGATAATTTCACTACAGATTACTGGTAGGGCTTATTCTAAGTTCACTTACATAAAAAAGAAACAAACAAACTTCAGAACAATAAAAATAATCCTAAGTTTCTGTCCAATAAAGATACTTTTAATTATAAAAAAAAGATACCCATCCTTTTTTTTAACATGTTTCAACCTTATTCTTAAATCCTAAATATAAAATATTTCAAAATATGTGGATATTCTGTAACTTAAATTACTGCAATTTTGAGATATTTATCATTTGAGATATATACATAAGAATTTGTTGAAACATTTATATATATTCAGTAAATGTACAAAAATATCTTAAATATACAGGCAAAAAAAAAAAAATAAGTATAAAAAAACTATCTTCAGACATCGAGCATGTCTCATAAAAATAAACAAATGATATTTTTTTTTATGTTGATTTTTATTTCTTTTCTATCGATCACAATGTCTCCTTACTTTTGTCAGACCATTTATCTCCTGCACACTGAGGTCTAATTATCCCTACTACTTTTTTTAATGGTTCTTTCGCCCTCCCAATTACGAGACAATTTCATGTCACAAAATAAGAAAAATTACTGCTGTAATGTTTTATTTAGGATAAGGTCTTAGCTAAAAAGAAAAAACAAACTAGAAACATAGTTGCCTAAAAGAAAGCGATGAAGTTAGGGTTACTTTCTTTAATTATACCAAAGTTCTACCAAAATAAGTTTAATTACATACACTGTATATTCATTTTATAATGTATTCATTCTGAATACTATTCTGGAATTTCTTAAACCTGTTTTACCATTCCTGGTTTGATTTATCTGGCAATGTCTTTTATATGTAAATGTATATACACTAAAATCTCGTTTATCCGAAAATCTGGTTCATCCTAAACGATTTTTAGAATATTTTAAAAATACACAAAAACATTTTTCCGTCGCTTTAATCAATATTTAACAGCGTACACAAGCGATTATGTAACTGTAACTATTAGTAACATTAATGTACAGTAATTAATGTAATTAATATTAATAATATATACAGTACATGTTTAGTACTCTATAATCCGGATTATCCGAAATTTTGTTTATCCGAAACAGGCGCGGTCTCATGAAATTCGGATAAACGAGTTTTTAGTGTATATAAGTTATATATCTTCCTACAAAACTTAGCTTCGTCGCTATCTATCTGTGTTTTACAGCGAGAGGACAAAGTACTGTTTTCACTTTTGTTCAGCAGCAGGAAGCTTGCGTTTGCCGCCCAGCGTATTGCTGAAAGCTTTCGAGTAACTTCTCGTCTATTGCAGTATTATCTTCTGCATCTTTTGCTTCTAAACATTTTCATTAATTTATATCAAAAAGATATATCCAAAAGTTATATCATATGAATTACCATGCGCTTCTGTGTAATTTAAGTATGTATAAGGTTATATAAGTGATTGTTACACATAAGAATATCTCATCAAATCAACTTATGAATACCCCAAAAGAATTTACAAGATCAAAAAAACATATAACAAACTGCGATTTGACCAAAGTAAGTTGCATTTTTTAAAAGAAATATTCAAAATCAGATGTACAGTAGTTAATTATCGAAATCGTTTTGTAATTATTTATGGAATTACTGTAACTACGTTGCTGCTAGTTTAGTTTTTCTATGTCTTAATGGTTCGATTTTAATTTCTAAAATGGTAATTTTTATATGCTTCTTTTACTCTTTCTCTGAAATTATATTGACTACAACATAACATCGATGGGCTTTACTTATTGTTATCCTATTTTACTGTTATACCTCAATGGACTGGAAACATCTAAGAAAGTGTAAAGCACTTCAACTTTACTGGACGAGATCCGATGGACAAATTTACTGGGAAGCCAGAAGACTAATGGCGTATGTTTCAAATGTCTGAGCATTAGAGTAAATAAATAAATACTGTTATAGGATGTATTATCCTTTACTAAGTCTTTTTACATTTGAATTTTTAAATTCCAGAAATTTTTTGCCTTATTTACATATTAAATATTATAACTTGCGTAAAATATTATTAGCAAGAAATCAAGACCACAACACAAAAACATTTATAATAAATCACAAAAAACTTCTTCTTCCTTAATTATATCCTTTTACTCTTAATATTTCGAATCCTTTAGCAGGATCCTTCTTCTTAGAGATTACAGAAAATGTCGAGATAACTAACATTATCTCTAAACATTTAAAACAGAATTCCAATCGTGAACAAACATGGTACAAATTTACGTGAATAACATTCTTACTTTCTTGAACAACAATCTTACTTTCTTTTAACAATAAAGTAATAACCTCATTTAAACTTACGTGAATAACATTATTAGTATTACAAATTAATACTAACATTTCCATAAAAATTTCCTTATTCAAATTGTAACTGTAACTGTAACTATTAAATAAAAATAATAGTATTAATTTGTAATAACAAGTATTTTAAATTTGGGGACAAATTGTACACACAAAAGAAAGGTTTCCCAATGGGATGCCCAATTTCAGGGGCAATTTGTAATATTTATTTAAACTGGATTGAAAACAAGTCTATTTTGAAATGGTCAAAAGCAAAATTCCAATATTTCAGATACGTTGATGATATTTTAATTCTGTGGGAGGGTACTAATCGACAATTTAAACTTTTTTTCAATTTTGTAAATTCTATAGAACCGAATTTAGAATTCACCTACCAGGAAGAAAAGGCTGGAAGATTACCTTTCTTAGATACTATGTTATTCAACAGTAATAATACTATAAGTTACGAATATTACAAAAAGCCTTACCAAAGTAAACACATGCTAAATTTTGCATCAAATCATAGAATGTCAACAAAGAGAGAGATAATTTTAAATAGTTTAAAAAGGATAACTACCTTTACTGAGGAAAAAAGTAAATGGAAAGAGAAAATAAATAATCTGAAAGAACAGTTAGAAATGAATGGCTATCCCAAAGGCTTTGTTAAAGCATGTATGGATAGATTTTTTCGTACAAGAAAAATCAAGAGGACAGAGGATTTAAACAGTATTAAAGTTAAAGATTACAAGTTAATTAGGTTTCCAATTGGATTTGAGATTGATAAGTATGTTAAAAACGTGTTAGAAGAAAATAAAATTAGAATTGTTTTTTATAAGGGAAACTTATTGTTCAAAAAAAGAAGGCAAGAAGAAATCAATAAATTGCACAAAATGGGTGTGATATATACTTTGAAATGTAGAGACTGTGGGGGGTTATATATTGGAAGTTCTGGAAGGGCATTTAAAGAAAGGTTAAAAGAGCATACTAATGCATGTAGGGACAATCATCCAGAGCTATCAGATTGGGCATTTCATTCAATAAATTCAGCACATAATCCGGATCCTATTATCGATATTATATATGTGTCCCAAAATGAGGCAGAAAGGTTTTTATTGGAATCAGGTTTTATTAATCTAACAAATTGTATCAACAAAATTAAGGCACTAAAAATGAGTCAAATTTCATTCAGCTTTTTTGAAAAAATTGTAAAGAATAACAAAATTTTGAAACAAAAATTAGATTTGAAATAAGAAATTGCTCCTAAATGCATTTAATAAAGTTTTTCAAGTTTGGGTTTGTTTCATGATTATTGTTAAAAGAAAGTAAGATTGTTATTCACGTAAGTTTAAATGAGGTTATTACTTTGTTGTTAAAAGAAAGTAAGATTGTTGTTCAAGAAAGTAAGAATGTTATTCACGTAAATTTGTACCATGTTTGTTCACGATTGGAATTCTGTTTTAAATGTTTAGAGATAATATTAGTTATCTCGACATTTTCTGTAATCTCTAAGAAGAAGGATCCTGCTAAAGGATTCGAAATATTGAGAGTAAAAGGATATAGTTAAGGAAGAAGAAGGTGTTTGTGATTTATTTATATTTCTGAAGGAAGATGAATTTTTAGACTTTCATTTATAATAAGTTTATAAATTAAAATTACAAACGTTTTCAAAACGACCTGCTTTTCATTTTCAAGCGAGAATTCTAAACAAAGTTTTCGAGAATAAGAAGCTAGGAAGCGAGAACAGGATCACGTGATCGCTAGGGTGATTTCGTTTCGATCAAAACGCAGGTCGTTTTCAAACGTTTGTGATTTTTTAATTTATAGAGTATTATAAATATATTTGTGTGATGGCCTTGATTTCTTGCTACATGTATTTTTTATTTACAGTTTTCACAATGTGTAGAAGTTTTAAGAAACCATTCTTTTATCTGAATTTTATCTTTTATAATGTATTGAAATGCTTATTATTATTAACACAATGTAGCTACTTCGACTTTTATGGTTATTAGCATTAGCAGTACTGGACCAATAGATTATTAGTACATTTGTTATAATACATGCATTGTAATATTGAATATGAAATATATGTTATGTATTACGATACAGTTTATTAATAGAAATGTCTCCAAGTGTATTTGTTGACTTTTAAGCTGGTTTCCAACTTAAAAAAGAAATTTTAGAGCAAATTAACTGAGTGTTTTACACTAGTTAATAATAGAAGAAATGTACAGCGCTAATTTGGTTATATGCATTGATATTTTGTATTTATTTATTATATTGCATTTATTTATTGTTTTTATTTATTTATTAATTATTATAATTGTATATTTTTAGATCTTTTAGTTAAATCGTATATCGCTGCTTTAGACTTTATTATATAGGCCATGATCATATTCTTGTTTCAACAGTCGGAAAATGTGGCTGCTAGCAATTTGTGAAATTTCTTCAAATTCTTCAAAAGCAACGCAGGTTTCATCTTTCCGGACGATTGTCTGACTTATCTCCAATTTCCACTTCTTCTCATTCGACTACTGATCTCCTAAGTTGTTTTATCTCCTAAGTTGTCCATCCTCTTTAAAGAATTACGGACATGTTTAACCTTTATTATGAAAGCAAATATGTATGAATGATATTGTTTAAATTATGCATTTTTATAAATGTAAACATTGAAGCAGCGTTTACATTTATAATAACATGTTTATCTACCGGTTCGCATTTAATGAATAAATTCGCATTTTTTTTTACTTTTCCAATAATTCGCAATGTATCAGAAACGTTTAACGTGCAGAAAATTTAAGAAAAGAAGCTTAACATCAAAAAGGGTGAATTCTTTTATTTACCCTTTTTCAAATTCGCAATGTGATTCTGAATTGTAAAGCATTTCTATAATTAACGTTTATCCTTATTTGTTAGTATCTGTTCAATATTCATTGATAAACTTTAAAAATAAGTATTTGCTAATAGATTTTAAGGAAACTTAGAAGAAAATGAAAAACAGAAATTTGTAAATTAAAATAAGGCATTGTCGGTAATTTTTAACTAATTAGAGACCGTTCTTAACTTCAATTGAAGAGTTGATCTTGGGACTCTTGAAAATTCTAGTTCGTGATTACTTTTAATATAATTTATCAAGGCATATGTCTGATGAGTGGGTCCGGGAGCCAAGATGTAAAATACCAATGATTGTGACCTAGAGGAGCTGGCTTCTATCCTCCGGAGTCGGGGATTTTTCCATTCTGAATTCTCCTCCAAACAGCTCCTAGGGTTCACCTAGCCCTCTCTTAAATAGGTAATTCGTGTAATAAGAGTAAGTTTTTCTTAAATATTTTAATAAGACAAACTTCCTATCCTTTAAAAAATTCAATGGCAAAACTAACTAACTAACTAACTAACTAAATAAATAAATCAATAATTGATTTATTCATTTCTTGACTAGTCTAAAAAGTAAATGTTTGGGATTGTGTTTATTCATGCAAATGTTTTTATATATAATTATATATAAATATCAATGTAACATGTAATGTAATATGTAAAAATGGATTTCCATGTAATCGAATACTTCACTGAGCTAAGTGATCATATCAATGTACCAAGTAGACTCCAGTGTATTTTCTACATATAAAAAAGGCTAATGCTTTATAAATATACAGTATACCCGCTGTTAGAGGGTGTTATCCTCAAAGACAAATGAACAACAGAAATGAAGATTAAGAAGAAATTAGTTCTTAAAAGTACATAAAAAAAAATTAAAAAAATAAACAAAAAGAATTCTTGTCGTTTTAAGTAGATTTTCATTTAGTGATATATATAATATATAAAAAAAAGCATTCGCAATAAAGAATTTTCATATTTAATTTTTGATCACAAAAGAAGAAAACTTATATTTTGAAACCGCTAACTTTGCCGCTTTCTGTGAAAACACAAATCGTAGAGCGTTTATTTGTAATGGTCAGAGATGGTGAAACGGGGTCACCAGATGTTGCCCTGATCGATGGGCTTCAACATGAAGATTGCCGTATTGTGCCAATGGATCAGTTACGGCTGATTGCTGCAAATATTATTTGCGAGAACAACCTTCTCCTAACATTAACATCAAAATTGTAGATGATATTAAAAAAAAAAAAAAATGCTTTACTTTGTTCAAACGTAAATCATGAATATTGACGTTAATATTATTTCTTACCTACTTTCTGTTCTTTATTAACTTCAAAAACAGTTTAAAATGTTTTATAGAATAAAACCTTAAAATAAACAGAAGATAAAGAAGGAAATACAGTGTTTGTATTTTCACAGATTCTGGCAGATTTAGAGACAAATTTTCGAATATATAATAATTACAGTACGTTAAAAATTTGTAGGAGGTATTTAAAGTCACATTTAGAATATAAATTTTAGAAATACGCTACTGTAATCTAAACCAAATAATATGGCAATGTGATTTCATCTCAAGGTCCGAAATCTCCCCTGGTCGCCGTATATATTTATAAAACAAACTTTTAAATTCTTCCGTTTTTGGTTTTTTTGGATGAAGAAATCTTGCCTTCCGAAATTTTTAAATCGACCTTTTTTTTGTTGTTGTTTCTGATCTGTTTCCTAGTTGGTCCTTCCCTCTAAATAAGATCTTGTATAAGTTAAAATTAATGAGTTCAACATCACCCTTTTTATCCTACTTGAGGTTCATCAAATCAGACAGTCTCATCGTCTAGCACTGTCTTAGTTTAAAAAAAAAATTAGTACAACAAAGCAAAAACCATTAATACTACTAATATAAAACTTATTTGAAAATCTGTGGTGAATTACTGAGTGTTAAGGACTCTATAAAAAAAAAAGAAAGAAAAAGAAAAAGAAAAGTTTGGAAAGAACTGGTGGAAATGGAGACAACCGTCACGAATGACGTATGACAAGGAAATACCATTAGATTCCAAGTTCAAACGACAGGATTCGACCAAGAACAATCGAAATGTAAGAAAAAACGTTAAATTCATTTTGCATGTCAGAACTGAGAAACCGAATTCAAGGAAATTAAAGACTGGTTTTTTTATCTAATCTCCCGGGATTAAAGTTTTGTGTGGTTTTAAAAAAGTTTGAAGAGCCTGTTGTTACAATTCAGTAAAGAAAATGGAAATGCTTGCAGTGTAATAAGAAATTATGCCTTTAGGTTGTGTTACATCAAAGAGTAAACGTAATTGGTCATTCATTTGAGAGAATGGTGTCCATGCCTAGGCAGTAAGCTTACTAAAAAAATTCCAACATTTTTGTGTATTTATTTATTTATTTTAAATTTCCATTGGTCCCGCTAGAGGGATAAACACATAAAAATTTAAAAATCTCTCTGACAGCAGAGGTTCTGAAAATTGGTTACAATTTATGATAAACTATATTATTACATTTTAATTAAGAATTTATTATAATCTAATGCATTTATTAGAATAAGTTAAAACTTTTTCAATTACTTACAATATTTTTTTTTATATTTATTTTACAACTTAATCTTACCATCTGTAATGTCACTACATATTAGTATTTTTTAGTTCTTTTTAACCTTTGTTTTGAGGATACTTTTGGGAATTTGGTTAAAAATAATATTAATAATTCTATTTTTATTTCTAAATCCATAATTGTTTTTTGGAGGGTCAGTATTAAAAATGTTTGTAAAATTCCTTCTAGTATTGTGTAAACTATTATAATTATTTGAATTACTTATAATTTAAAAAAAAAAAAATATTATTATGTACCCCATGTATCTCGAAGTATAAGGATTTTATTTTTATTATTATTTATTTGTGAAGTAAAGAAAGTAAAGAAAGATATTTATAGAAAAAATTAAAAAGAATCAAATCATCAAAGTTTTTTATTGATTTCTGTAAATTTTTATTTGTGAATTCATTTTGAGTTTTCACTTAACTTTTCATCGTTTAAAAAAAATATCAAGAAGATATAGCTTGAAGATATACGAAGAACATTTCACTTGGATATTGCTAAATGATTAATGACATTCACGTATGCTTTCTTTCTGTAAGGTGATAAATTAAAATTCACTGTTGATCTAAAAGAAAGTAAGTATGCATCAATTAACAATGGTCCACAGAAGACTGACTGTACATTTGCAATCGACTCTTAGATATCCAATCTCGTCTGAATATAAACTAACACTTTTGGAAAACGCGACAGTTCCCTGAATCTACCAACGAAAATTTCACCTTATTTTCACTAGTTAAAAATATCAAAACTTTTCCTACATTAACGTCATTTGTAAATTAAACGTAAACTCCATACAACAACGGTTCTTTAAGCTACTGAATGAAACGAGCTGTTCTGTTTACGTTATCGTTGTTTCTGTGAGTGTATTTTGTTTTGGTCACTAGGATTTAAAGATATGCAATGTATTAAACAAGGAAAACTATGCACAGTCACATTAGGGAGAATCATTTAATGTTTCAATTCAATATTAAATTCAATTTTTTAATCATGGATATAAGAAGTAATGTATTCAAGTATTATGTAGAACGAATCAGATATTTCAAGGAATAATTTATATTTTATTTATTGTATTTTTTTTTGTCTTTGACCTGAATGAACATAATAAACAATCCAGTAAAATAAATAATGCTTTAAAAATACATAATCTACAAGCAATGCACTGCTATTAATAAGTCTCACATTTTCATATTATTACGAGAAGCAAAATTTAAAGATAGAAACAATGTTAATATTAATAATTTATACATTGTTTGTAGTTATAACATGAAAATGCGAGAACGATTAATGGCAATACGTTACTTGTAGATTATGGATATTTTTAAAGCACTGTTTGTTTGACCTAAACTTTGAGAGTTTTAAAATAATTTATAGTCCAACAGACGGATCTTGACGATCTCGTTTTTTCGTGATTTCACGTAATTTACGCGAGAATAGCCTCTATCCAACTATTCTCACAAAATGTTGAGAAACAGTACTATACGAAGCAGCGCACGGAAAATAATATTGCAAGTTGAGAATATTTTCGGAGGGAATTAATTAATGGAGGACCTCTCATTCCTTTATAAAGAGTTCAAGACAGAGTAGCTAAGCTACTCGTACATATTTCATACATCTCCCAATTCACGCAGTTATTTACTGGAAACAACAGCTGAAAGAAAAAAAAAAACAAACCAGAATTTAACTTTAAAGGCCCTTTTCAGGGCCTCAAAATTAGACGGAAGAGCTGTCAAACATACTGATCGCCCACAAAAAATATTAGAAAAACGTTAATTTTAAAAATTTCCTACGTAAACAAAACAAAACAAAATACAAAAAAAATTAACAGGATTATGTAAATACATTTATATAAGACAATCGATTTTAAATTTAAAATGCACATTCCATTAACGAATTAATAATCAAAAAGGCACACGATTTCTCATTTATTTTATTTGCTAATCACAAATATCAAAAACAAATAAAAAATACATGAATGTTTCATATATATATATTTATATTTACATTTCATTGAAATATTTAAATGAATTATAATACGGGGAAATGCATGAGACTTCCGCTATATTTTAATATACTTTTCATAAATTTAAAACAGTCAATAAACAACAATAAATTCATTAGGTAGCATTTTCCTAGTGACAGACATTCAAAGTACGAAATTCCTTGACACCTCCTGAAGAGGCTAATGACCAGATCTCGTGTTTTCCGTAATTCTCATGCAAACGAGATCGTCAAGATCCGTCTGTTGGACTGTAGTTTGGGCCATTTTTTCTCAATTTAATTCATTTCTATTTTGGCAATGATAATATCACCTAACGTAGACCTTTAAGAAAATGGCCTAACTCTTTTGGCAGAAACTTTATGTTTAGAAATCCACGTGACAGAAGTTTTTCAAAATATGAATACATAAAATTGATAATGAAAAAATAAAATTACATTTGAATTTACAATAATAATATGGGCACCATCCTCAAGATATAAGGAAGTAAAATTAACGAATTATAAGGAATTAACATAATCCATTAACGAAAGTTTACAACAGTACAGTTTTTCAACAATAGATGTCGCTAAGATACCTGAACTGATTAATCCATTCATAATCACCACGCCCCTTCGTGAACTGAACTATAAGTAGCTCTGAAAGAAGGTAAATCCATTTTGCAAGATTTACTTACCGGTTTTTGTTTATTTTATTTTTAAGGAGTTACATCGCTTTTCTTAATATTTAATATAAAGAAAACAAATGAATTGGGACCTCTAAAAAACGGCCGAAAATATAATTGTATGAATCCATTTATATTTATAAACTTCCAGAACTACAACCAACTTGATGTTTTGGCAAACCTAAATAGACGATCATATTTCTTTGCCAGCCCGTGTTTTCTTTATTGATTTTCCGCGAAGGTTGTCTTAGCAGCGTTGAATGAAAGGAGGAGGGAAGAACGAGGCACTGCTGAGAAGTTTTGATAGTAAAAAATGCCAGGCTTTATATCCATCTGCTGCGCGGCGGAGGTCTAGGAGTGTTGAACATGTCCGCAGGATGCCAACGAGCGCTACGGACACAGCGGGTACCGGGACCCCGATGGCTTTTTCAGACGCCGCAGCTGACGGGCCCGGCCTCCCACAGTGAGGACTGCGCGACCCTTCAGAAGGGACGCAGAATTGCATGGGGAGTCCAAACTCAATTATCGGAATAGGAAAAAAAAAAAAAACCTAGCCAGTGTTGTGCACAAAAGGAGCGGGTCAAGAATAATATCAGCCCACATGATATACGCGAATGATATTGGTAAGTGATAGGTTGGCTCACAATGAAAAATATGTATCTTTTCCTTCGTACATAGATAGGCATGGAAAATCAAACAGAGTTCAAGGAATTCTCCTGACGGCTTACAAATGATACGTTCTCGTTGAACAACTTACAACTTGTTTTTCTTTTACTATACGCCTGTATTAATAGTACATAGGGCTTGTGAATATCATCACATAAAGACTCTGTGTTTATTTTATATAATGTAGGCTGAAATAATACTTTTATTTCCTAAGAAATTGCTTTAAAATTGTAATAGTCAAATTAATTTTTTTTTAGAAATATTTCAATAAGTGATGTGTCCGAAAATTCTGAGATATCTTTTTGATGAAAGATATCCTATGGTAGATGTATAAAATAATTTACTATTACTGTATTAATACTACGTTAAAATATTAGATATAAGTTATGCAATCACAAGGGAAATTTGAAAAACTGTATTTAAACAGATTGAAGAAAACTCTATATTAAATGTAAATTTATCTCATTTCTTTGATGTACAATGAATACTATTTATTTATTAGACAAAGATTATTAAGAATTAAGGGAAAATACTGGTGTTCATAGTATAAACGATACCAAAGCTATCCCGTATATATTTCTGTTACTTCCTGTGAGACAGGAAGTTACCTCAGACCGGAACGATATTTTCAACATCTCCACAAGTCATAAGAGTTCCAATAAGATGTGACTCATGTCTATCCGATTTGTAGTTTGGGTTGTAGAAGTGATGACAGAATAAACGTAAAAGCCCCCCCCCCCCTCTTCCTCTTTACTCTTCGTATACGGAATCGCTAATAAATAAAATCCCCACTCTTTCTTCACATCTATCCCATAGAGTTTATTATTCAAATATGATTTTGTGTGTGTGTGTGTGTGTTTGCTATTCACTCTGGATACCAGGTTTTAAAATACGGTATTTGCCGGCGTATAAAACTAATTTTTTTCCCTAAAAACTTGTCTCAAAAAAAAAAAAAAAAGATGCGTCTTCTACGCCGAATCTATATTTTTTTTTTTCCAATATAATCATCTTTTTCCCAAAAAATGCCCCTAAAAAAAAAGTGCGTTTTATACACCGGCAAATACGGTATACTGAATTCAGGAAATAATTAAGATTTTAATATTTGTAAAATTTATTTTTCACTTTACTTTTTTTTTTTAACCAATGAAGAATATTTATGATGAAATAACCATCAATCAATAATCCATTACCTTTTTTACTTTTACTTTTTCGTCATTATAAAGATCTAACTGAGATAAAGAACCACCTTGAAAATGATTTAGAATTCTGTTAGATCGTTTACAGTTAGTTCGTTAGAGCTCTTAGCAGTGGACATAAGCATTCTTTGTAAATAGTTCTCCTATTAAGATAACTCTTGCTAATGAACTTTTAAGTTATATTTTTGCTTTTAGCGGTTAAGATCGATGGTAATGTTAGAGAATTATGCGAAGGAACGAAAAATATATAAAATAATTGACTTTTTATTTATTTCTGCTACAATTTGTTCCTATTTCTCCAGAGTTAGCATGTATTTTCTTTCTATTTAGTCGTCGAATAATGAATAGTGATAATTAGAAACCCTATTGCGGTCGTGCAACACAATCATTGCTATCACATGATTCAATCACGTGATCGAAGTTTTCCTCATCGTTTAGGCCACTGAAATAGTCATACTTTTTTGATGACGTGCTTCTGTCATTTGACTTGTTTGCTCCCAAATACATGTTTATACAAATCTGGTGAAGTCCTTCGTGGATTGGTGCTGCTTTGTAAAACTTTTTAAAAGTCAAGAACCAATCAGCGACGAGATCTTAAAACTTTCGACTTTTATTTTCTTTAAGCCGCCTTTAAGCAACAAATACTCCCACAGTCCTTTGCGAACCCGTGTAGCTTCAACAAGAAATGAAAACTGTCTTTAAGGAATCGACATTAAGGGTAGCTGCGCAGCATAGAATTGAATTTATTTCAGTGAAAATACTATTTATTTTCGAAAATAATCTCCTGACTGCATTCGTAATACTCTTGACTAGAAGCAGCGGCAAAAATAGGGCCAGCTGGTTAGTTGCTGCTGAATATGGGGTTCTGCTTTGTTTATTGGTACATCTAAAGCTTCGCCGCAATGATTGGTGCTCACTAATCATCTTTCACTGAAATTTCCTGAATACTAGAGCAAGTTTAAGGCTATTTCAAAGATGAAACTAGTAATGGAAAAGATGACAGAAGCAAATCACACGATCAATGATAGTTTCAATGATCAGAATTATAACGAAAACTAGGATCATGTGATTTGATCATTAATCATTTGACAACAGAAATTTAAGATGTCCTATAATCTTACTCAGCATTATAAGCTAAAATATTAACTCAAATGTTATATTAAGCAACAGTTCTGGGTTTTCCAAATTAGGTAAATGGTGTTACAATTCAACATAAGATAAAGCTTCCTTTATTTTTATTTCCCTGTAGACAGAAGTAATCAAAACACGATTTAAATTATCAGAAATCCAATTCTAATATTATATATATATATATATATATATATATATATATATATATATATATATAAATACAATCAAATAAATGATAGACAGTTGTGGAGTAAGATATATAATTTGTATAACAATAAAAAGCAAACTCATACATGAATAAAGGAATCACTGTTTTTAGATTTTTCGATACCGGGAATCCAGAACAGCTGTTTCAGGGTTCCTATCCTTTATCAGCTGGATTCGCCCAGTATCTTACAGTCAGTGATCCCAAGAAATATATAAAGAAACAAAAGTGAATAAGAAAATGGCCCTTCATATTAAAAACCACAATAAATAAATTAAGAATAAAAAAGGACAAAAATTTAATTCCCGCTAGCAACTGCTAAGCTTAGGATGGATTAAATTACAAAAAAGAATACATACAACAACAAATTTAACGTGCGAAAAAACTAACAACACAATAAAAAGCAAACTCGCACCTGAATAAAGGAATCACTGATTTGTTTTTAGATTCTTTTTAGATTTTAGATTCTTGTTCACTTTTGTTTTGTTTATATGTTTCTTGGGATCACTGACTATAGGATACTGGGCGAATCCAGCTGATGAAGGGTAGGAACCCTGAAACAGCTGTTCTGGATTCCCGGTGTCGAAAATTCTAAAAACAGATCAGTGATTCCTTTATTCATGTGCGAGTTTGCTTTTTATTGTGTTGTCATTAGTTTTTTCACTTGTTAAATTTGTTGTTGTAAATAAATTGTATAGAAAATATTTACAGAAAATATAAATTCTACAGAATTTATTTGTAATTAAATATTTCACACATATGGCGGAAATATTTTTTTTTTTTTAATACTTTTATGTATTTGTTTAAAGTTTACTTGATATATTTAAAGCAATCTATTTAATAGTTTTTTTTTTAAATTTATTTATTTCCTTATTTTTTTAGATTTTGTTAAAATGTTTTTTGAAAATTACAGATCAGTTTATTTGTAAATAAGTAATAATAATAAAAAAGGTGGGAGTCTTCCACTCCCAGGTCTTCAATAATCCGCCCAATGCATAGCTTGCATTTTAGGAAAGAACGAGAATAACTTCAAAACAAATCAGCCCAAGTCTTTAATAATGGATTGTCAGGCTATAATATTCTAAACCTTCCGTGGCGCCCCCTGTCTGTCACACGAGCGTGGGTCCTCCTAACAAAAGCATCCATCACGGACGAGGTAGGCGGCAGATGGGGAGACCTGTGTATGGACGTGCAGATAATGTTAGCTTACGTTTCTCTAACCGCTATTCTGGGCCAAGGTCTACATGTGCCTAAAAAGCGCGGGCACGCGTCCTGCCACTATTCAATTCATAAAAATCATTGGATGCAGTCGGTAAAGAAAAGACGCAATCTCCAAGGGCGGGACTTTGACCGCAACCAGAGCAGAGAAAATTCTCGAATGAGGCACTCACTGTCTGCAAACACAGCAAGATATAATAATACCTTGAAGAAAATACAAAAGCTCCGAATGGGAATGGCATCATCCAAAGTAAGCTAATATGATGCAACGAAGTAATGAAGAAAATTCTGAGGATGAGGAGTTTTAAAAGTTTACAAAAAGAATAAGATTTAAACTTCCACAATTATGGTTTTCGATGATTAATTTTTGTTCCTCTGACTTATACGTTTAAAACTTCTATAGTATTCCTAGATAACTGCTGTGTAGTTTATTATTCTCTTGTAACTCTAAGATAATGAGTTATCATAGGAAAATCAGAAAAAGCTTTGAAAATAAAATCATTTCATTAATAACTTTTGAACTGGTGAATGGATCTTCTTGAAATTTGGCATGAAAATTTAAGGAGAGATAAAATAACGTTTATTTTTTAATTTTTTTCTATGTGGGTCCTTGTCGAGAAATTAGGGCCTCCTTTATGAGACAGATTCCCGTTCAAAGTCATTGAAAAATGGCTATCAAGCAATGGATATTAATCCGTTAATTCGTCATTAATTTCCGCGCAATTTCTACGTTTGTCAAAAACAGAAATTACAATTTAAAACTATACGGAGAAGAAAAAAGAAAAGAAAAATAATAAATTTTTAAGGAATAGTTTAAAGAAAGTAGGCTTAAGTTCTTTTAGGAATATTTTGTAATCTGAATCAAACAGCAGGAATTTTGCTAAAATCTCGCTTGGTCTAAAATTACTTTTAAATGTACAAGCGTTATTAATTGGAAAATTTCCTAACTAAAATAAAAGTGAAGAAATAAGTTCCAGTCAATACACAAAAATAAGTTAAAAAATATAAACATAATTTTAATTAAAAATTAAAACCATACATACATGATCTAGAGCTTTCGAGCTTCCTTTGCGGAGCTCATTTTCAACATGGTTTAGGTTGGAAATGAGCTGCGCAAAGGAAACTCCAGATCACGCTGTATAATTCACTTTTTATAATTCCCAAGCAACCAGATGAAGACTTCGATTAATTAAGAAGTCGAAACTAGTAGTTTCATTTTTAACTTTTTAAAATTTTTAATGTTTTTAACAATTTTAACTTTGTTTGTGCGACGGCGGAATATATAATAGACTAATAGCGCACGTAAAATTAAAACTTTGAACTAAAACTAAAATTAAACAGTTTGTTAACTGACCGTGATCGTAGACGAGCAGACAGACGGACGGACGGATAGGCTTATACAAAGAACTGACATTCAAGGCTGTTTTTGAAAGATGCTGCGTAATAATACCAAGAAAATAAAACAAAAATCCCAGCCTATTTTAAAGACAATGGAAAGGTCTATTAATTTGATACGAAATGGAAAATCACAAAGGTATAGACTTACAGTCAGATTGAAGCTGGAGTCAGAAATATAATATTTTGAGAAATTGCCTTCCTCCTATTACAGTTGATACCATAAATCACAGACTTAAAGAGGATACAAGGTTTAGTCACGTAATTATGACGACACATCGTCTGACCTTGCAAGGATATTCGCCAAACTGTACATTTCAATACAAATAAAGTCTATATAACAAAGAAATAAAAGAATATTATTTTTAGTGGGTTCTCCTTCACATTGTTTTTCTATCAACTGGCTTCATGTTTTTAGCTAATTCGATTAATTAAATTATTAATTAATTTATTTATTTATTCTGGGTATTTCTGAATGTCTATTTTTGAAAAAGACAAACTTTTGCTTTTTGAAATTGCTTTTATGTACAGGATGTCTCAAAAGTTTGCATGGCAGAGAAAATACATAATAGAAAAAGATATAGTAAAAAACGAGGGAGGGTATAACGAAGAGAAATCAAGGAACACAGTACAGTCAACACAAATAGTGTGGATAGTTAAACGCGCAGGCCTGGCCTTGTGTCATGTTCTCACCTTGAAGATGATCTCCCGTGAGAGATCGAACCGTCCGTGGAAAATTATGCTTATATAATCCCCTTTTGCTAATCCACTAATTTGCGCGTGTTTTGACATTTTTGATATAATTCGGGTTTAAATAAGTAATGCAGATTTAATTATCGTTTTTATTTCCGAAAATGGAAAATTTCTACTAAACAGATTTAGAATTAACAGGATTAGATAAATTTTAGAATTAACAGGATTAGATAAATATTATAATTTAGCAGTAAGTGAAGTCTTTTCATTTCCGAAGTTTGACGCCGTATCCATTAGGCCACGGGAACTACATTCTAATCTCTATAAAAAATACAAATATGTTACAGACGCACTCGCTGGTTCTAAAAGCAGTCGTGGGTTGGGAGCATCCACTGTTTCCTCCCATGAAATTTGAAGAAAATACAAAAAAACAAAACAAAAACAAAAAAAAAAGACGAATTTTTATGTTTAATAATCATCACCATATCCTTCACAAAACTTTGCGTTTAATTATGATATAAATTAATAGACAAAAATACTAACCAAACAGCAGCATGTTCAAGTGAAATAGGAAGACTTCCATGCTTTGCACGCTGAGTCAATAATTCATTCTACAGCCAGTCTCACATTTCTGTAGATCACTGTTCTGTGCTTAACAGTGACATGACATGTGCTTTTTCTCAAATGGATTTTAATTATCACTAACTAACGTTGCGGCGACATAATAGGAAGAAAGCAAACACCGACGTCATCTTTAGCCATCAAAATGGACCACAGAAATCTGGCTCGACTATACACATTTTTGAAGCATTTTAAATTTCATTATTCATATTTAGCTTTACTAGGCCATCCTCCTGTCTCCCCCTGGTAAGTATGAGATAATCCAAGAAGACTCGATTCCAAGCGGTTACGGCAAAAATAACTGTAAATAAATTATAAGTGTGTAAGTTTTTTATTGTTAAGGAAGAATTCTATGAGTATTAATAGTTTTGTTGTTCAGGAAAGATTGGTTCATTAATGATTTCATGATTGTTTATATTTGAATTCTGTTTTTTAAGTGTAGAGGAAAATCTTAGGGTTTTCTCTACACTTACTGTAATTTTTCCTGAAGAAAACTTCTGCTAAAGAAGTTGAAATATTGATTAAAGAAGTTTAGGATGAAGGAGTTATTGCGAGTTTTTTTGTGTTAAAAAGTTATATTTTATTTCTTTTTAAATGAACTCATTATTTGATATAGCGCGAACAAATAGAATAAAATTAGGATTGGGTTTGGGGGACCAGCAGTAGTCCAATGATTAGCGTTCTTGACTGCGAGAACGAAGGTCCTCGGTTCGAATCCCAAGCAAGGCGAAAAAAGAAAAAAAAAAAAGAAAATTTTATTATCTGACTTTCTCAGCAAGGGAAACTAATAATTAACAATTGCGCCGGACAGACATACAGAGAAATAAAACATTTTAGTAATATAGATTAAGTTAATAAGAATTGATTTCTGAAGTTATTTAACATAGGTCTAAGACTCGGTTTATGACAAACTAATAATTCTGTCACGAGGTTATTTCAATAATAACTTGTCTTGAATCCCAGAATTCAATAAAACAGTTGACTATACAACTGAACCCAGCAGATTGTGATAGTGAAAACAATTGACTTCCTCTATGAACACACACAAGTTAATCACCTGCAAATCTAGATTACTGTTTACTTCACGAATGCTCTAGATAAATAGAAACACATAAGTAATAAAAATTACAAGTAGGCATACAATTAGCTATCATCGCGAACAGTACCGTAGCTAGAGGATTGGGGGCCCCGGGGCAACAAGTAATTATGGTTTCGTAAAAAAAAAATCCCACTTCGTTCGGGAGCCCCCTTTTCTCGGGGGCCCGGGGCACTGCCCCGGCAGCCCCGGTGGTAGATACGGTCCTGATCGCGAAGTGTAGCATCGAGGAATCAATTTTGAGGACTAGAAGAGGGTCGGAGACCAAAATAATTCTGGTTCTATTTTACGTTGGACCATCACTACGTATATTCCGAATGAGATGGGAATTCTTCAGTCGTTTTATAACGTGATGCGCATATAAACAGACAAGATGATTTAACAAAGAGGCAAATACGCAAATGGAATAGGACTGCTTAGAGACAAATAATTGAAAAGACCTACAATACGTAATTCAAACAAAAGTGAGCTTTTTTTTAAACAGGTATGTGAATATAATATTAGTCAAGTATATTTTCATGTAAATATTGTGTTTTATTTTTTAATTTAAATATGAATTGTAACTTAAATCAAATAATATTAAATTTATTGTACACGATTCTGATTATTACAATTTACGTGTTTTGAGTTTAAAAATTTTTATTGTTTTCGTGCAGGCACAGAATTTGCTAAGCTATAAACATTTTGCATTGTATAACCGTATTATCTGCAATTGCAGGTGATCAACCACTCACGTTGTTTACAAAGGAATATCGAATAGGGCATCTTCAACCACAGCTGAATAGATCTGGCAGACTTTTCGGTAATCTTGTAATTACAGTGGGGGTTTCTAAGTCCAACCGCCATAATCTCCCATTAATAATAGACCATTTTTTCTCCTCCCCTCTTTGTGGATTCCCAAATGCCTGCATCAATGGGAAACTTGGACAGTCTAGACATTGCGAATGGTGACAGCAATCGCATCACCCACCACCCCTTCGGCCATCACCATCAATCCCGCCCTATCGTTCAAATCAACTCAAGAAAAAAGGCGACAAAATAGAGTAAAAAAAAAATTAGAAACGATCATTCCACGAGATTTTTTTTCGGTTGATTAAAAAAAAAAATGTTTACTGAAAATATGACGAAAGTACAGAAAACATGGATTGTTTTCCCCAAATAATGTTAACTGCTTTTACATATAAATATGCATATATATATAAAACAAAATTCCAATTTGTTTTCTTGAAGCTTGTCAGGGTTTGAATTAAAAGTAATTATAAATGCAACATATATCTCAATAATAAGTAAACAAATAAGTAAATACATTCCTTATTTATTTAATTAAGGTAATTAAAAAATCATGTGCTAGCTTAGCGCTGAATTCAAATCAATTGCATAATTCAATGGTTGTCAATCATCTAATATCCATGTTGAAATTCATTTTCATTAAAGATATTGTAAAATTTTGTAAAGCAATAATAATTTAAACTAAGATAATATTTTTTTTTTAATTCAAACAGTGTTATAGTATCACAAACCGTTTTTTAATTTACCACTTTTCATTGAAAACAAATAACTTTTTCTTTTTTTTTTCGTCTGATTTTTGAGATAATTTAAAAAAAAAAAATCTATCATCTTCAAAAGCCTCACTGATTTTTTTTTTTTAATAAATCTAATGAAAAAAAACAAAAACAAATGGACAATAAATATATTTTCGCACACTGAGCCAACATCAACGGGAATCCTGAACAGCTGTTTCATCCTTATTAGGAATCATCAGCAGAATTTATCCTTGATATTAGGCTCAGACTGCGCGAAAGTATATTTATTGTTCATTTGTTTTGTTTTTTTCTTGATTTATAAATTATTACGGACGTTAAACTTTGCTTTTTCATTACTTTTCTGAAGTTTGTTTCTGTCCAACTTGCGTTTTTTTTTTTTTTATGTCATACTCCTAGGATACGCGTACCACAGACCCACAATCAACTATCTAATTCTTTAAACACATGCACAAAAACCTACATCAAATGACACACCTATTCAAATGAATTATTTGAGTATTTCTCGAATATTTCTTTTAAAGACAAGACCATTTTGAAATTTAACCTAATACTACCTATTACAATTGCTGTTAGGGAAGGTTTTGTAATATTTTTTTCTCGAATTGACATCGTTATTTTAATTTTCAAAACAAAAACAGCATTTTGCTGTGGGAACAAAATAAAAGTGTGACTAAAACTTGAAATATTGTTTTTCTTCCATATCTTTACAACTTATTGTTATTTAAGGCTTGAAAAAGAGAAGACGAGAAAATTTGTTTTTTTGATATTAACTGTAGTTTACATTTTAATTTTGGAGTGATGTTGAAAATATTTAATAGTAGAGGCTCTAGAAGAAAGGATCTACTAAGGAAATATGGGAAATTTACATATAAAAGTGTGACTAATTGTAATTAACAATTACTCAATTATAAAAATATATTTAACCTGCATAGTCCTTCAAAAGCTTTGTGGAAAAATAGAAAATACAGAATAGGGCTGCAAAAGAAAGAGATATGAAATGGTCAGGCGATTTTTCAGTTTCTGTATACATAACAACTAAATCTTGATATTATTCGGATATTACTTCGGATATTACAAAACAATTTAGAAAAATGTAAGCTAATAAAAAACTACAATTTGTGTACTTGTGTAATTCTTTGATAGGTATAAAACTGACATAAACATCCAAAACAATAAATTTGCTATGTAGTTGTAAATACTAAAATACATCAAACGTACCGGTAATGTCATGCATGAATTTTAGAATTCTTTAATATCGGAATATATAATATATACTGTACCGGGTATATATTATTCAAAAAGATCATACTATAGATATAGTTACCAAAACGATAATCTTAATCATGATTTAGATTGAAAAATCTTCTTAACATCCATGGGCGGATTTACGGGGGTGCTAGAGGGTGCACCGTACCCCCAGATTTTTGGGATGATAATTTTTTTTTTACAGATAAATAAAAATGTTTTCTGTTATAATAATTTTATTCATTATTAATTTGGGCCTAAAAACGGAACATTTAAATTGGGTTTTAGTGTTTGAATTTGGTATACAAATACCTCAAACCTTCCGGTGAGCTCGCACCCCCAGATATCAAGACCTAAATCCGCCCATGTTAACATCCCTTCTTTATTCCACAATATTTCGTTTTCATATAATTGAAAACTTCTTCAGGTTATTAGAGGATAAGAAAAACTTTCTTCATCCTCTGGCATTCATATTATACATTTGAGAATACTTCTTATACAATAATATACGTACTTATTATCCGTGGAATTTAACAAAGGTATGTTTCTAAAAGTCAGCAATGCAACATTTGGATGTTTTAAAAATTATTTTAAAAATCAAGAAAGATTCTTATAAAGTAAATGAGTATATTACGAATTGACTACAAATATATTGAATGAATGTGAAATGTCATTAAATTGTTAGTACAAGGTAACAGAATTTTATGTAAATTAATTTTGAATTGATTTATGTATTGTAAACAGAGAAAGAAAGTCAATGTAGTATTGTGAGAGAATTATTATTTTAGAATTTAATGTAAATTAATTACGAATTGTTAAAACGTGCTGAATTGTAAACACAGAAAGAAAATCAACATATTATGTGGGAGAATTATTATTATTATTATTATGTAAACATATTGATGGAACGTGTTGAATTGCACGGATGGAAAGTACATATATTATTGTATAAGAAGTATTCTCAAATGTATGATAACGAATTCCAGAAGATGTAGAAAGTTTTTCTTAACCTCTAATAACCTGAAGAAGTTTTCAATTATATAAAAAAGTAATTACATTGAAAACGGAATAAAGAAGGGATGTTAAGATGATTTTTCAATGTATATCATGATTGATTAAGATCATAGTACAGATTTATTTGATACATTATGAAAATTAAACAAAACAAACACTTCTTCATCTTTCGTGTTATATATGAGAATTATTTTAATATAAGAAATACCGTCTTTTATTAAGTAGGATGTATTAGGCCTAATTATTCTTGAGATGTTTTAATTAAAATCTTAATTAGGCATTGCAATTGTTCATAAGGTCATGTCATTTCGAATGTACTGTTTTACATGAATATCATTTCAAAATTTTAAAATTCAATTAGAATGTCATGAATTTTTTTTTATAGGCTATAAATTTACATTTAGGGTCTCAACACCTGGCAATCTCGAATCTTCATTGTTTTCGTAAATAATATTCGATATTTTAAATTTTATTGAGAAGTTTTAAAACACATGTATTTCCTGCAATTATTTTCGATACCGAAAACATGTAAAAACAATTAAGTTAATTTTTACATGGGATAATTTAAACATAAAATATTTGTAACATTCACGCAGATATGTTACTGTAATGACTTAATTTTAATGAGAACGTATTAAGGCCAATGAATAATTATTGTTAATTAAAAGTAATTAATAAAATATTACCTAGTTGCAAATTTAAAAGAATATTTTGATTATCTGATCACTAAAAGTATTCTAAACTAATGTATATTTAGATATTTCAAAATCCTAAACAATCTAGTTTATATAGACATTCTAGAAGATTCGAATACATCCGATTTAGTCCATGAAAACTAATATTGATTATAAAGACATTATAATCAACAATCCTATATTCCAATCTCACTGGAATACAATACAATATCACTTTCAGAACTATATTGAATAATCTTCATTACTCTGCGGTAACAGCTATGGGTTAAAAATCCAAGTAACAGAAGTATATTTCATGTTTTTGTTATTTCTAAAACTAAGCTTATATAATAAGCAACAATTAATTCATCATTAAAGACAGGTTTAACAATTCATATGCCTTCAATTAATTTTATTATTTGTAAACACTATAGAATTCTTATTGATGTTAACACTTGCTGCAACATTATCATAAGCTTTGTTAACAAAGTTGTATACGTAAATTGATATGAATCAATGTATAAAATTGTTAACAATATAGTAGAAGAAAACCTTCCTTCTGTTAGACCATCATAACAATGAATTTTATTTAGCTACTACAGTTCTGTATCTGAAGAAAAATGAATAATAATGAAACTTTCTTGCTGGGCTACTTCTCATTCCTAACAAGTATATTTATTACTTAGGTTACAGCTTAAAAATATCTTTTGAGATGCTAGTAGGATATTTTTCCATATATTTTTCTTGTGTGTGTAGATATCTGGTTGCATTCTAATTTTGGAATTCACATAATTATGAATATAATTCATGTACCGTAAGTACTAATATCCTAATGATAATAGATATCAATGTCATTCATGCACAAACAGCTCTTAGGACAATAAATTGTTATGGGTTTATATGCAGGGAATAATTTAGTTACAATTGTAATATGTAACGCTCCAAGAACATATAATAAAATCTGCGAAATTAAATGTGTAAATAAAGAAAATTAAGAGATTTCTTTATTTGTGTATTTGCAGTTACTAATTATTTTAAAAAAGTAAAGTCATTTCATATTGCATCTTAATTTCACAGTTACTTTACAAGATTGTGCAGATGACGTACGGTACATTATCAGAACTTTGGTTACCTGGGTTTCGAATTGGAAATTAACGAAATCCACTTCCCAATTCGATTTATGTACAATGTATACTACAATACTAAAGAAAAAGTCATTCTAAATTTACTAGATTAATTTGATTGCGAAAATACGAAAGTTTTGCAAAATTGTTTCAAAGTAGGATTTTTTTCAACCTTAGGAAATATTTATTAGACCAAAAAGGAATTAAAAGACAATGTTGGGATAAACTTTAAACGAAATTAATACTTCTTCAGTTTGTATATTTTGTAGAAATCGCTTGAAATGCAATTCTGAATTTGTTCAACTTCATTATAATGTCACGTTTTCTGGCAAAGATTTAACAACGAGAAGAATTTATACGTTTCTCCTAATTGCTTTTTTTTTTCTTTCTTCTTTCCCATCCGTTCTACTTCTTAAAAGATTTCCGTTTCATATTACCTAAGGAGTTCTTACTTCGTTGGCAATGGCATCTGCTGTATATTTCATTTCACATTTTCTCCATTCCACCATTGAAATTTATATGGGAAGCTCGTATGTGAAATCGATTTAACCATTCCTCCATTATGTGACTTCACATTTTAATTAGCTTACGCAGGATGCCCCGGTGTGTGGGAGAGAGAAATCCAACACCGAAAGCAATTACACTGAAACGGAGACTGTAATATGCCTCTCACACAATAGTCTCTATCTTTTTACAATAACGTATCCCCTACCAACTCGCGCCTTGTTTTCTTCCCCCCTCTCCTCCGCACGCCGAGTTAATTTGAGTCGCTGCGACGACCGTTGCAAGAGGTGAGACCCGCGGCCACCGCCGACCGGGACTCAGGACGGTGCTATTAAAGGGCTCGGCGGTGCAGGAGAAGCCACTCTTGATTGCTACCTTGCGAACCGCGGGCGGGCGACGGCAGTGCTCGGGGCCTCGCCTCATCCACGCTCGGAATACCTGCCGTGTGGTAGGGGAAATGCTACACAAGGGGGCGGCGGGAGGGGTTAAAGGTGAGATATGCCACAGTGTAACTTAGATATCAGGGTTAAAATGCAGCTTTGAAGAGAGAAAAAAAAATCTATCTCTAGTTTTTTGCCAATTTTTTTTTTTTTTTAGCAAACATTTGGTTGCAAAAAAAATAAAAATAAAAAAAAAATCGGCAAAAAAGTAGATATTTGAGTATTCTTTTTTAAATGAAAAAAGAGAAAAAAAATATTGTGAAGAGCTAAATTAAGAAAAAATTATCAATTTTACCTTCGTTCAATTTTAGCATATCTGACCTTAAAATATATTAAAAGTAAAATGTTCTTAATTGCTATTACTTATCTTTTTCAATAGTAACTAATGGGAAAGGAAAAAAAAAAGCGAAAATAACAATAACAACAAAAGCAAAGAAAAAAAATTACCAGCAATTATTACTTTAAGGAATTATATTTAATTAAACCTGAATTGTATTAACATAGAAAATTATTTCTTAGATTAAATTAAATAAAGAAATTCACTGAAGTAATAAGAAGATTGTACTGTATGATCAATATAATTTTGATTACGAAAAAAGAAAAATATTTAAACCACTTTTAGTCTTTTAAAGTAACTTGACAAATTAATGTACAGTAACGTTGGAATTGTCGTTGCTGAAGACCATTTGGTTTAATGTATTTGAACAAGATACCATTACCGTAATGAGACAGTTATAAAGAAACAGTTATAAACAGTGAAGAAACAAGTTCTGCAATCAGCTAATTATTCAAGAAGTAACTATAATACAAGAAACAATGAATAATTCCGTGAACAGTAAACAAACAGAGACCAGCATCAAACCGTCCATTCCCCATTTGAATAATTCATTTCAACAATAAACAAATCCAATTGCGAACAAGGTAACGAATAACACAAAAGTCATCCAATAATAATGGATACCAGAATTGCTTTAGCGCCAAAATTACCGTATTTGGCAACTCAGAGAATCAGACCAAAATATAGGAAGACATGCTGTTATTTTTTAATTGGAAGTAAGTTTTAAGACTTTTGGTTACTGATTTTTCTTACGAAGATCAATTAATACAAAAATATAAATATTCATTTTGGCTTTAATACTCATAAAGACGATACAAAGGCCACATAACTTCTAAATTTGCTTCGTAGTCGCGGGCATTTTTTTTTTTTTTTTTTCGAGCTCTGAAGTGATGAATTAGTGACACCAATAATTATGGAGCAACGTTCCTCCCAAACAAGTAAAGAGATAGCTTAACTTCATAGATAAACTAGTTTACGTTCCAACGGCGGGAATAAATTACTCACAGAGACTCAGCTACCTCCAACCCATTTTCAATGGGAGTTTGAAAAAGCTGCTCGTAACGTCCACGTGAGAAAAGCAAAATGGCGCTTTCATTCATGGAGGATACAAAATACCTAATAGCATTTGTGAACGAATATATATATTTTTCCGTTTTATTTTAAATAGTCTATGATTTTTTTATTAATGCAATTAGTTCAGGGCAGCACATAGCAAATGCACGGGCTTTCTAGATCAATCATTAAGAGTATCTGTACTCCGGTGTGCAAACGAAAACAAATGTGAAACCTAAGTTGAAATAGAGCAAACAATAAGTGGAAAGAATGTTAATTAGATGCTTTTAATTACCGTAAAGATCAACATTACTTTATGTGATTAAAGCAAAGTTAACAAAAAGAAATTAAAGCTGTACAGCAATTGTAGAGCATTCTGAGCTAATAAAGTTGGTTTAGATTATAATGGTGTAGTTTAGTATAATCTTGTAGATGAATAGAACAATGACATCGGAGAAATCGTCTCTCCGCGCCATTATTCAACGCTTATGTCATTGTTGCCGGGCTGTAGCTCTTTTTGCTCGGCGGAGACAGGCCCCGTCCACGGATGGTTAATCCCGGCTGGAAAAACAACATTGGCAGATAGGTTTGAAACTTTCGTTCTGACCGCGTCTCCTTAAGCTAATCCAAATTCTCGAATTATTATCATTACTTTTTTTTTAATACTAGCTGGTTCTACGAGCCTTTTTTTTTTTTAGCTCTGCAACTTGATCCCGGTCGAAATTAAACATACTTATGCTCACATGCTCTACTCAGGAATGTAACTCGCCCCACAACTACCACTTACCTATTTTCAAGGTTTTTCTTCGCCGCTGCTGGCTTCGAGTCGACGGCGGCTAGACAAGCAATGCCCTGCCGATGGTGAGTCGCTGTTTCCGCCAGGCGGGAATCGTGGCACAGTGAAAGTTTAGTAAATCCGAGCCACTTGTCGTGGAGTTCACAGATGAGAGATGTACGAGCACGTGCTCAGGAACCTCTTCGCGTGCCCATTGTTGCCCCAACCACTCGACAAGCTGATGATGATGGATCCACGTGCTGTTCGCGAGAAGTGGGCGCATGCGTTAGGAGGAACAGATCGGTGGTTGGTCGTCCACTCCTGTATTTGGCAAAGCGTCTCGTGTCCGTGCCGCCGGCCAACGTTGCGGTGCTCCGGCCAAATCAAGCCTGGCAGGCGGAGAGGGACCGTTAACGAACTGAAAACACTCTCGTATTCCCTCCAAGGGAATAAATCAATTTCCCAAAACACCGGACGTCAACATTCGAACTTTTCATAAGTTTCACTATAAATTCAGTTGTAAACCCACAAAATTTCAAAGAAAAAAAAAACAGTGTAACCTTTATGAATATATAATTACAGTACATTCACGATAGAACACCAATACATCGTGCACTAACACAATCTTCACGAATATGTTGATTTATTTCATAATGATGTAATATTTGATCTTTAGACCGTGTCAAAGTGAACATAAAGTGTAAGTTTACATTTTCACAAGCAAAGAGTGAAATATATTAAATTGAATAAATAATTTTTATAAGGTCATTTTACATATTAACATCAATAGTGCCATTTATCAACTGGCCATCCAGCACAGTTAGGCATTTAAGATTTACTAGTAATTACTTACAACTATAGTATATTTTTGCAGTTTAGTTATCTGTTGAAAGATTGATTAACGATTTAGTTTGAAAATTAGTTGGTTTTTTTCCTTTAAAAAGTTGACTTCTACGGGCATATGTAGGAGAAAGGGGCTGAGGCAACCATTCCTTGTACCTCGAAATCTCATTGCAGATTAGTCCTATTTTCTTTAGTTTTTTTGGTTCGATACCAATGTGAAGGAATATTAGCTCTCTCCCTTCCGAAATTTTGAAAAAAAAAAAAAAATTTTTTTTTTTTTTTGTTATTGTTTAATTTATTCCTTAATTCCTTCATTTAGTCCCCACCTCCTGAAATAAAATCCTAAAAACGCTCCTGCTGTTACTGGTCCATTTTTGAAACTTTAAAAAAAGCAAGTAAAATTTAGATATTTATCTAAACAAATGTGCGCATAGATACAGTAATTGAAAGATAATGTACATATATGTATTTCTATTCGTCACAATTTGAATATTGTTTCTGAATTAAGTTTTTTTTTTTTCTTTTTTTCTTTTGCTAGGCATTAACTGTGGATAATGAAGTAAGATTGTCTGGGACTATCAAATCTTATTTTATAAATGATATTTTGATAATCCTTTTATTAATGAACCAGATAATTTGACGTAAATATTAAGATATAGATTTTGAAGCAGCTGAAATTATTCTAATTAAAATAGGCCAAAATGAAAGTTACCAAATAGGCGAGGAGGAACCAAACTTTGCTTCCCCGCTTTGCAATAATTTTTTTAACTAAATTGATTTGAAAAAAAAAAATGCTCTAATTCGCTTGCAATTCAAATGACTCACCCTGTAATTGTCTTATGTTTATGGATGATACATCAGACGTGTTCGCTTACCGGAAGTTAAAGTAACGCAGTCACAAATACAACGCATTCAAAGAAAAAGCCAAAAACATTAGTAGAATCTTTACTATTTTCATCTTAGTTCACACGTGAATGTTAACACTTTTCCCGCTATTGTTTCATTTTGATTACCATATGATCTAGTTCTGATAATTAATGCCAAAATAATGCCTTTATTACCTCTAAAATCAAATAATTATAGTATAATTACAGAGGAAGTGCTAGAATTTGACAATAAAAAAGAGATTGACATATTTAAAGTAAGAATTCTTATTTCTGATGAAAATGAAGGAAAAATCACACGTCCTTAAAACAGATGCTAGTGAAGATACATCATTAAAAAATAAAATAAGAAACATATCAACAATCAAACAAATCAATAACAATTCTAAATTGATGAACTGAACATCTGTCAATTTTCTATTGTTAGCAGAATATTGACATACTAATCCTTAATATAGTTTATTTGTATTTTTTCAGTATCTGTAAACATCCTGACATTGCAGCAATTTGCTTGAAAGGAAATGTTACCACTTTAAATGATTGTTGACGAAATATGAGAACCACGGGAAAATTGGAAAAGTTTAGTTATATGATATTATGTTTAGATTTTGTAAATCAATTCAAGGATGTACATTGAGGAAATCAAAACAAAAGCGAACCAATGAAAACATAAGCAATTCTCAACATTACACACGGATAAACAAAAGCAAAGATTGCAGAGATTTTGTTTCGTATTTCTGCACTTCAATTAATTCGAGTTATTCATAATTTTACTTGTTATTCAAGTTGAGTTGTCTTATCTAATGATAGAATAACAATACTATCAAACTTTTAGGCTTATTCAATAATATTGTGTTAAGTTCCTAGGTAACTATTATGTGCCCATTTTCAGTAGAATACGATTTCCAATAGAATATGCTTAAATTGTTAGAAGGATTGCAATGCTCTATCAGTTTTTATGTTATTTAAATGAAAACTTTTGTAGCAGAAAATTTGTTCTTAAAATCTAGAATTAGAAATTTCTATTAAAGCTAGTTGCTATTTATAGACTCTGTCCATCATTTTTCGTTATTTACATTACAAAATCCTATGAACTTCGTACGATCTGAATTGTCAACATGATTATCGATATTGTGGAGGAGGCAGGTTCAATTGCCGGCGGAGGCTGCTTTATTATTTATCCGCTTATTAGTAAAGCTCGTGCTGAAATTGGTGAAAGTAAAAAAAAAAACACTGTATGCATTCAGATATATTGCAAAAAAAACAACAAAACCAAGACCAAAACAGAAGACCTTATTGTTTGTAATATTTTCTGGACTTAAAAAAAAAACAAATTGTAAGATTTTTTTAGGAAAGTGAGCTTTAAATTCTTTCAGAACTTCTTGTTAACCATCCAATAGCAAGCAAGAAGTCTCAAGTGATAACTATTAAATAAAAACTCTGAAAATAATTACAACAGCTCTAGAATGAGAAACTTGTTTAAGATTTAATAGTTAACCGTAAAGCCTTCTGGGCTAAAATATATTTTATATATTGATTTATTTCCATAAATATAATCAGAGATGACACAAAATATGCACGAAGTTTTCCTACTACAAATGTGTTCAAGTCACTGAGTCTGCGCAGCTAAATGCCATAAAAAAACAAATAAAAAGATATTCTTACAGCTGCGAAAGGCAGGGTTAAAATCTGTTCCCATAAATCATCTGGGTGAGCAGCAATTGATCAGAACGTTTGAAAGAAGAACGGAGAGATGGAGGAAATTTAGATCGGCAAAAATAAAAACTTTTCTAGAAAAAAGTGCAAATCACGCAATCTACGGGTATTACTCCCAAGTTTTTTTTTTTGCTCCTTGGTGAACATAAAAATCTGAATGTAAGTTCCTATAATAAATCGTTTTAAATTCAATATAAAAGAATTAAGAATGGTTATAAATTAGAATAATGTATAATCAATATAAGATTATAATAATTATAATAATGAATTAATATAATTCAGCATACAGAATCATTAATCATTGATCATTCAGAAATTTAATCATTGGCAAATTTGAAATATAATAATGTAATTATAACAAACTAATAAAATCACAGTTATTGCTAAATGGAACTTGGTATTTCAAAGTTGTGGAATTATACTGTTATAAAAATTATTATTATATTAACAAAATCTTAAAACTGCTATTAATTTTAAAACATTGTAGTAAGTTATAACATAAGAGAAAAATTTGGAAATTTACAATGACTATCTTAGAATAAATAATAAGAAGTCTACGTATAAAGTATGAAATTTAAATACATGTACGGTGATAAATTGTAGTATCTTCTATATAGTTTAGCTTTAATTCGTAAAGAGATATTTCAGGAAATCATTATGACAGTCTTGCAAATCAAAGAGTCCCAAGAATTTTTCTGAGTTCAAGCGGACCGAACATGAACCTGACCATGTAAGTTCCCTTTGGTATCAAAATAACTTTCAGGAATGAATGCTTTTTTATTGTTCCGGTTCAGACTGAAACTCGGACGTGAAATTAGTAATAAATGCCGCAAAAGAGAATAAGGGTCTGAGAAATGGTTCCGAATTCTGATATTCAAAATGGCGTTGCTTTCCGTAGTCCAGTATCAGGAATCGTCATCAGGGTTTGGGAAAGGGGCGGAAGAGGCAGAAATAAATACACAGCGGGAGGCGGACGTAAGAGGGTAACAGCGATGGGAAAGGCGGTTCCAAGAGGCATTTCTGGAAAGAGGTGGTCTATCGTTTGGGGTGAAGCAAAGGAAACAATAACATCCCAGATATGGGTTTGTGGTTAGACCATCATTCAAATTAACAACAGGGATGCCTCGCTTTCAAAACGCCAAGATTTGTCAACGAATTTCAAGGCTGAGGGAAAATAGCGAAGTGTGCCTAATTGAAGCAATGACATAAGTCAGGAATGATATGGGAAGTTTATTATTTACTTTACAAGTCTCATTTATGTTCTGTGGCCAACGTATCTCTGTCTTCATTGGTAAAGAATCGAAAAATTACTGAGATTAATTAAGAACAAATCAAGGAATATAATCAAATTTATACTTTGATGATAATTTAGATAACTTCGAAAGAACATACTTGAAAAATATGTAAAGCTAACTTTCTTGTTTCATATCTTTTACGAAATTAAAATACAAATTGTTCTTATGTTAAAACAGTTATCATTTAATTATAAATAAACAATTCTAAAAGCATCAGTGAGATGATCAATTATAGATGTTAGTATAGCTCTTGTAGATAGTCTTGATCAGCAGATCTCCAACTACAGATCTAAAATACCAGATATCTCCGAATTATTATTTTCTTACAATAAAAAATACAGTTATTTTGTCTAAATGCAATGAGATATTCATATGAGCATTTCATTCTTAACCAATTGTCGGTTACGTAATGTATTTATAAACACAAATGATGTTAACTTTAAAAAGTCTTATGGGTGTATATATGCTGAAATTAAAAAAATAAGTACTATTAGCCAAAACTATTATAAAGAATTTAAAATTGAGTAATAAAACAAAAACAAAACAGAAAATTCTCTGATTATTAAAATAATTATAACAAATAACTTATTTGTATAACTAAAACCATAGTGTTATTCTAGAATTGATTAGTTTATAATAGTAATAACATATTACAATGTAGTCATTACATAATTTTTAACAATATTTACTTTGAATAAAAAAATAATTTTATTTTATTACTAAAATGTGTGCATTTTATATTTATTTTAATATGAAATGATAAAGAAAGCCATTTATTTCACTTTTCTATTTCTTTTTTGGAAGAGAAGATGGAATTTCATTAAATGAAAATGGATAATTACAATAATAATTCTTTACTACTTTAAAGAATGTATTGAAATATAAAAGAGCACTCTGATATTATTTATAACTTGATAACATCTTTAGTCAGCCACAATCGGATAAGAAAAACGTAATTTCATACCAAATACTTTTCCATATTTTCTCGAAGTGGTTTGCTTCAGTAATTTTTAGATTTAAAGCACTAAATATTAATTGTAGGCACGCCTTCATTTGATTCTCCAAATATTTTTCATCTTAAGCGAAAGCAGGTTTTCGGTTCAAAATCAGTTGGGAACTCGGTGTGTCAACCTGTTGGCGCTGTGCATGTCGGGACGGAGAGTAGGTTGCACTGCAATACGCCGACGGCAAGAAAACGTCGAAATCAAACAGAAAGAGCAAGGTAGGGAGGCCTGGAACAAGTCAACCAGACAGCGACGAGTCAGGGTGGCGACCCGACTAGTTGTAGGACAACTTGGCCAGCCTTCGAGAACTCTCCGTGTCGATTCGAAAGTGAGCAATTAGAAGCCTGTGGTGCATGCAGCTTCCTGTCTCCAAAGAAATACAGTAATAAAAAAAAGACCAGGAAAAAAACCAAAAAAAAAATCTATCAAGGGAAGAAGTAGAATCCATTGGCGCATCCGCTTCCCTTTGGTCTCGTGTACAGCATATGTCTTAATCGAACAATCCAGAAAGATTGCAATTATCTTACCAATGTAGTAATGGTAAGGTAATTGCAATTCTCTTACCAGTATTATGGGATTGTATATATTTTCACTTTAATTAAGTAATTAGATATGTAACAATAAACCAAAACACACTTTACAAAGCCTTCTTTTTTCTTAGTTTGGAATATATTTTGAAATGTAGGATATATCACATCACTGTTTTATTTTAGTTTGCTTTTGTAAGCATAACATGTAGTAGGTTTACAAAAGATTTTCATGAGTTGAGGATTGAGATCTTAAAATAAGTTTAACTGATATAGTTTCGAATATCTGCTTAGTAAAATAATAACTTATTTAAATACTTATATACTCCATACTTCTTGATTGAATAAACATATCAAAATTAATAAGGGTCTTCCTTCTTTCATTACGTTAAAGTAAAAGAAAAGTATCAATAAAAATAATAAATAAATAATTTCTGCATCCTAGAATGTCACCAACCTATATGATCATAGATATAGGGACTGATAAAGATAGTTCATTGAAAATTGCATTTAAACTTTTTTTTGTTTTTATCATACTTCTGTCCAATGCATATGAAAGTGCGTTTACAAACATGACATCATTTTTAATAACCTGTTGGATAAAATGAAGGAGAACAAATGTGGAGGAAGAAGAAACATAATAGAGATGTTGAGAAGTTTTCCAAATCTAATCGAAGCTTGTTTATTCATGATGTAATACCTAAATAATAGTTAAGAATTACATTGTTACAACTTTTGTGAAAAATCAAAGTTTCAAAATCTCATGGACTATTTTATATATAAAAAAATCTAGAATTGATGAAAGAAAAACAAAAACAAACTAACAATTTCAACCAAAAATCTCCGAAACAACTACGCAGATTAAGATACTGATATAACAACAACAACAAAAAATGTGGTTTTACGTGTACTGCGTAATATTGGATGCAAAAATGAAGCTATACACCTGAATATATGATAAATATGATAAATATGATAAAATATGATAAATAATTTATACAACAAATAAATAAAATAAAAATACGCGACGTTTCGCTTGAGGAGGCTGTTTCTCGACGGCGAAACGTCATGTATTTTTATTTTATTTATTTGTTGTATAAATTATTTATCATATTCAGGTGTATGGCTTCATTTTTGCATCTAAGATACTGATATTACAATCATTCTATTAATAGGCAAAAATTATACGGTTGTACGGATATTTGTGAGTTTGTCATCCCAAAAGCGCTACAGACACAGTATTTATGCAGAAACAAAATACAAGGTGGCGCCACCAATATTTCTTTGTCTGGATCGACATTATTTTGGGGGGTTAACTTATAATGACAAAGCGTAACATATATATATATATATATATATATATATATAGCCGGACAGTGATATGAAATTTGAAACCAATGTAAAGAACAATATATTATTTTAAGTCATGGACTACTACGCACGTTTTGTTTTATTAATCACACGTGATCTCACACCTTATTGACTCTTCAAGCATATTTCGAAACTAACCTCTAAATATGGATAATTATATGCTTGCAAGAGTTACCATGATCAAAATACATATTTTTTTTATTGCTTAGTCATCATTCAAATTATACGTGGGACGTCATGGCTTTTAAAAAATGAGCTTAGAACATTGTTTGTAATCTTGTTTTTGAAAAATTTCATGGTATTTCAAAAATGTGGAATCTGTTTTACTTCCTTGGATATTTCACGGGTTGCCACTAGTAAATACTATATTACACCTAAAATTTGTAATTGTTACATTTAAATATATGGCTGAAGCAAAAAAATGTTATTAATTTCTGCAATATAAAAGCATTTAAATGTAATTGTAACTACATTAAATGATTATTATTTATGCTTTGCGTTAATATAAATGTAAAAACAATGATAGTTGGTGTATCAATTTTCGAATGCTTCGTATGAAAGGAGCACTGAAAAAGTGGTTGTAACAGGAAAACAAAAAGGAAAAGTTGTTCATTCACTATTATTCGATAGATTTTTAGCTTCTTATCTACTGGTACAATATTTACCAAAATGAATAGAAATCCTGCTTATAAGCACCTGAATCCTCTACAAAATTTTCAACTTTCCAGGAGAAAGAGTTTTTAGAGTTACTTTGATCACAGATGGCAACGGATATTAGGCCTCTGTCTCAAGTAGTCGGATATGTATCAAAACCAATTGTTTTTATTTCTTTGATCGCATTCATATTTCAAGTGTGACATTTATAGCGGCGCAAAAGTGACAGATGCAAAACTGCGCCAGGAACTTATAAAACTGCGTTGTTCATCAGGAAGACATGAAATTTGATAACAAATAGTTGAGAGTAAGTGTAAAAGATACTGAAATAAGAAGGAACATCCAAGCTAACGCCTGGATTTCAAATCAGATTGCGGCTCATATCCAAACCATTATGGTTTTCTTTTTAAACCTACCTCTAAAATGTGGGCATAGTTGGATGTTTATTTTCTGATTTGCGGTGGCACAGAAGGACAGGCAAACATACATATTTCGATTTAAAATTACAATTTAAACCTTTTTTTTTATTCTATTTAAAAGAACTACAATTGGAAGTATTCTTTATTACTCTTTTCTTTCTCAATACATATTCGGAGACCTTACAACCAAACATAGATACAAAAGGTTTTTTATTATTTTAGTAAAACATTGTACAATATTTGTACAAGAGCTATTTAAAAATAAAAATTAAAAATTAGGAATAAATTTCGGGAGGCGCTATTTTTAAATGACCCAAATGCAATTTGAAACATTTCCAGTTTTTTATTTACTTTCATGTTAAACTGTAATAATAAAAACAGTGTTATTAGTTTTATTGATTGATTGTTTTTTCGACTCCGTAATTTTTAGCTCTTACGCTCATCTACCTCGGCATTTTTGACTGGAATCGCCCACTCAGTAGGAAATCTTTTAATTTGCATCTGACAACACATTCTGGGGTGTAGTGCCAATGGAATTTGATGGTGTCAAACATTCCTGACATTTCAGTTAAAAGCCGATAGCGAAATTGCTTTATGTATTTCGGTTCAAACTAGTTTATGAGATTTCAGATTGTAATAGTGTTCTTTAGTTATGAGGCAAAAGAGACATTGAAATTGAGAAACAATTTAACAGTATTTGAAGTTGATCATTATTAGAAATAATCTATCTAATTGAAGTTGAGCTTAATAATAATTTTTTTTTGTTATTTAGTAACTTAATTAATAACCTTGCGAGGTTAGAAGTATGCATTTTCTTTAGAATTCCAAATTTAGTATTGAATTTAGTATAGTTGAGGCTGAATTTTAAAATACTGAGAAACTAGTTTAAGAGAAAGAAAATATGAAGCCTATATTATTATAAGTTATTTAACTTATCCTACAGGCGCTCACGATGGGGATCTATAGGGCACTTGAAGTAAGTAAAGCTTCTAATGATTCATGAACAGGGAAATCAGTTGAGTTCATAGGCCATCTAAACCACTGGCCTTCTCCTCAATGTCATATAAGCTTAAACGTCATGAGTAAAGATTATAAATTACATTTAATCAATGAATCTAAGAATGTTCAATTTTTATATCTTATTATTCATTATTATAATCGATACCAGAAAGTAGTTGCTTAAATTTGATTATTCTATGTTTAATTACTGCAGACTGCTTTAATAGTATGCATTGTTTGTTTGTTAGTTGAGTTTTAATGGCGCAAAAACATCTTAGTCTAAGCTGCGCCAAGAAAGGAAAAGAATGGGGGAAAAAAAAGCAATAAATAATAAAGAAAATTGTGTAAAATATATATAGATATATAGAAATATATGTAGATAAAAACAAGACTGTCTGTCTATAGAACAACAGACAGTAGTGTGTAAACGTCCTGTTTTTTCAATTGATCTACGGTTGGATGAACAGGCTTCAATTCCGTTGAAGGTCGGGAATTTTTCTGATTGTTTTACATTCCAGACTTAGGCTTCACCCAGTCCTCTGTAAACTTCAGATAGGGTTTCTTTCATGTGGATATAGGAGGGCGAACGTCGAACTGGATTTCCGACCTCAACTCATTCAGAAGACACGTTGAATCGAAAATTGCTAGGCGTTTACAGTTCCAGTACCCAATTGGGCATAACTGGTCTAAAGGGGAAATCTCTCATCCTTGTCTAATTAGTTCCAAATTTTGAATGCCTGCATTGAAAACCTATTTTTCCAGCTCATATCATTTTTTTATGTCTACTTCATAAATGAAGCTTTTTTTTCTGTTATGACAACTTTCACGAAGATATCTATTTTCAACTTTAAATTGTCAAATAGATCAAAGTACGAGTATATTATCAAAAGATTGCAGCTAACAGCATTTCAATTAGTTACTACGCTTAAGACAAATTGAATAATTGTCACATTTATAAATGATTCTTACGTACGAATTATGCAGATTCTTTTTCCAAATACGTAAGTACGAAAGAGTGGAAAGCTCAAAGGACTATTAGATGAATGTGTAAATAAACTTCGCTGTGGCTTCTGCCTTTGAAGTTCTCTGGCGAATTTTTTTTTTTTTTTTATCTTTTATTCATAACAGCAAAAGTTAATGAAGTCAACACTGAAAGTGATAGGAATTCCCAGGATTCCGTTTGCGCATACATAAATGCTGAGATTAAAACGAGAAAGGACGAGAAATGAAAAATTCACAATGCCCATCGATTTGATGTAAGTTGGTTAATAAGAGACTTAGTTTACTCGGATTTTCTCGAGGTTACGTAAATACCGCTGAAGAAAAGTTAAAGGAGAAAAGAAAATAGGAATTTCTTTGGGAAAATTCTTTGGATCCTATTTTGTATTTGCTATTTATTAGAAAAAAAAAAATAGCTGATTTATAGAAAAAAAAACAAATCAATATTTTCATTGTAATGAAGGTATGGAGATTGAATGAAACTGATATAACCATACCCATATGTTTACTACTTGCAGTGAATCACAGCAGTCTAACCATGGCAGCAATTAAGATGAAACTGATTGGTTGATAGATAATAAACTTGTTCTCTGGAAATGTAAGCTTTTCTTAGACCTGAAAAAGGATCTGTCAAAAAATACTTGAGGCGTACCTAATATCCAGGATTATGAAGAACATGGCTAAGAACTTGAGAGGCTTACCTCCACCTCAAATTACATGCATTTAGGTTATTGAGAGTGAAAATGGGACAAACTTACATCAACTGAATATTTAATCTTTGATTGAAATGACGCACAGAAATTTCAACTAAAATTTAACAAACTTTTAAGTATAGCTTAATCTATGTAGAAGCTTAAAATTAAAGAAAAGACAATTATTAGGTGTTTGTTTTTCTAGTAATCGTTTTCTTTTTTTCTTCGTATTATTTTCTTACAAAAAATCTTCGAAAACATATTTTTATCTTGTCTCAAGAAAAATCCATTGATTTTTACCAAATATTTTTAGAAGTGAACATATTAAAGATGCTAGCAGTGGCTCTACAAAAAATTTAATAAAGAAAATGTAAATTAGACAAAAAGTGGTAATTAAAGATTACTTCATATTTATATTAAGTCTTTTTATTTTGTTTTTTCATTACTTGGTTTTTTTCATTACTCGCTTCAAATTGTAAGAAAAGGATTTGAATTTAGATTAGAGGTAATCGTTGGTAACGTTTACTATGAAAAAAAAAAACCCCAAAGGCACAATAAATTGATAACAAATTCTAAACACAAGATATGTTATATTAACGGTTGTAGATACGTTAAAAATTTAGACCTCTTTAAGATAAATATTTTCTGAATTATCGGCCAATAAGGACGGACAAACAACTAATTAATTTATAGTCAACTGTATAAAAGAAATCGCTAGGGAATTTCAGTTTCTAAGCGAATTAAATCATAATTGTTTATACCGAAGAATAAGACAAAGAAACGAGTTATTTCATTGTGTAGATGTTAATCCATGGAATTTCATCGTACAAAGATAAGTAACATTCAAACTTCAATGAGACATGAAAATGTAAATCTGAATACGATTTAAGTAATTCAATAGTATTGAAAAACTTTTACATAACAGTAGAATTTAATATCATACACAAGTAATAGATAAAATTGACACCAAACTTCTTCTACTTCTACTAATGTTTATTACATATTATAATATAAAATATTTCGACTATTATGATTTTCCAGACTTCTTGAGGTGTCATTTAGTCCGTTTCTGACTAGACTAATACATAACATAGCAAAGTAACATAGACAATAACATAGCAATTTAGTAAATTTAAATGAACAAATGATATAACAAAGAAAGAATCATCACATATAACAAAGTAACCATGAAGTTAAATAAAACAATTTACAACAAATAATTAAGCGAACTTAATTATCGTATTTTGACAAATTACACCTGAAGAAGACTGGAAATTTGTTCCAGTCGAAATATTTTTATTATAAATATGCTATAAACATTAATAAAAGTAGAAGAATTTTGGTGTCAAGTATAATCCTGATTACAAATCCTGGATACAAAATTACATTTAGTCATGTGATAATAAAACAGCTCCAACAATAGCAAAAAATATCATGCATAATTATGGTTTTTGAGTAAGAAGTCACTTTTGAAATCCTAAACCCATCATTAAAATTAATCTTCCTAGCATAAATAGTTTCTGAACTATCGTAACCACATAAGGGTAGATGGATGTCTTACTAAAACTGCTGGCACTTTTAAAAGCGCAGGATAACAGAAAAGTTTTCAACTGCATTTTATTTCGATGAAGTTCTGATCCAAATCTTTGGATGCTATTTCTTGCAATGGAGGAAAAAGCTGTTCTTAAGTGGTCTTTCGACTTATCTTTTCAAACAATTTCATTTAAACTTTTTTCCACCAATTAGACACACTTTGCACGTAATTGGAATGGAATTAAGGAATTCAAGTTCACACTGTGCGAATAATTAAGTCAAAGAGGAAAAGAAAACACCCTTAGGGCTAAATTAGAGCTCTTAGTCTAATTGAAGTAAATACTTTAACAAAATCAATAGTTGGAATGATGTACAGAATCAATATATACTATGTTAAAAAGAAAACTTCGAATATTATAAATCTTGCCATTATTATTGTACTCTTTGCCAATAGTCCTTCATGACTAAACTTTATTTTTATTTATTTTAATTCCCTTAATTCCACTTAGACATTTTTCTTCTTTTTTTGTCTATTTATCGGTTTGTATGCGCTTTCCGCTCAAACGGCTGGACAAATTTCTTTGAAATTTGGTATATATTAATTTGGTACATTTATTATCCAATTTAAAATATAGGATTATTTGCGTTGGTATCATTTCTCCAAATGACTTCCGGAATCCTTCGCCAAAAACGGCTGAAATTATTTATTTAACAACAATCCATCATCAAAAAACAGGACATGAAATTATGTTTAACAAACCAATAATCCTTACCACAGAAAAGGATTGTTATCTTAGGAAGTTCTATGAATCATTAATAATCAACACGCACAGATGTTACAATACAGATGTATCCATTCGAAATGCATTGTTGTATGATTTGAAATGATTCTGTCAACTTGATGTATTATTAAGAATATTCTTTGTTATTATGTTGTAGTTTTGATTACTCATGTTTTTAAATATGTTTTTCTTTATATATGCATCTGAAGACGAGAAAATAATCTCGAAACATGTTATGTGAAGATATATTTTTGTTATTGAAGATATGTGTGTTATGGTCTCTTTTATATTTATTGAAAATTTGGTGTGATATTTAACTTTTTACTTTTGATATTATGCTTATAAATATAAGTTAAATAAGGTAGTAGTAGCAATCCCTGTAGCGATCGCATAATGCCCCACGGCTTCTACACAGAGCGAATGTTAAAACCCCACAGAGAAAACATAAATATTCAAAGTGCAATAGTATGACTTCGTTTGTGTATTTTTTTCCTAAAGTTGATTCTGAAAAACAAAATTCCCTCATTAAATTTGATATTTTAAAATTTGATTCTATCCTCAAATCTTTTAAGCAACTCTTATCTTTAAGAAGCTATTATATGGACAACAATAAGTGTTAGTACGGTTCTCTTCCATATGAATCCGGTAAATGCAGCACAATCTCTGAATTTTCAGTTACGAAACATCATTAACTAGAGTACTATACTATTAATTCTACTATTTACCGAACAACAAGTCTTTTAATCCTTACTAAGTAAAATCATATCTTTTTTTTCAATATTCTTCTATCAGAATACATCAGGAACGTTGTGTAACAGCGTTCAACTGGAATGGCAATCGCAAGATTGTTTCCTTAGCGACAATGGACAATAGATTGAGTTTACATTCAATCTTTATTGTGTGTTAAATGTTTTGTTCCAAATGATACATCACCATAAAACACAAAGAAAGAATTACATATTGACTATTTTACTGAGCATGCAATGTCATTATTTGTTAACTTTTATTTATTATAGGAGCATTTTGGGCTTTCAATCTATCTTCAAAATTGTGCCTCCAGCTCCCAATGCTTAGTTCTCACTACGCGATACACAGCGGAACGTATACTGAATTTTGAATTGCAATTCTGAAGCCCAATTTTGCTTTTATTTTTTTTAATTATTTTGATATATTTAATTATTTTGAATTCCGTTATCAACTTAAAAATACTTTATGAATAAGCCTGACTGTTTTAGAAAGAAAAAGTTACTATGTACTTCTGTAGTTGGCTATTAAAGCCTGCATATTATTGTCCTGTTATTCATTGGCGTGGATCTCATTCTCTTTGTGAACTTTGACTTAACTTATAGCTGTGAAATGACATCACAAGTCAGTAAGATTCTAGCAATTCCGCCTACAAGAAATTTTATTACCTTGAGTGTTTTATTTTTTTTAGTAGAACAAAATATGAGATAATTACGACAGTTTGCAATGGAGGATTTTATGGTAATTTTATAGGTTTGCCTCTCAAATGAATTTCAATGTATCTGATTTCAAAAGTAAGAAATTAAGTAAAAAAGAAAACGGTTTCTAAGAAACTTAAGGAAGAACAATGAGCCTAAAATAACAACCTATTAAAAAAAAAAACCTATGGGGAGCAAATAAATTTATTATTCCTTGAAAAGCATCAACATCTACTTTATAATTTCCAAGATATATAAAGATGATCGAATATTTTATGAACAATGAACTATAAAGACGAAACGATTCTTACGAAAATATTTTTAGAAAGCTTACTTAAAACAGATTTCCAGTTGCTGATGTAAGTGTTACACACAAAAATAACACAAATAAATATCAAAGACATTAGAATTTTCACTCTATTTAAAACTGCTTTAAAATTATTATTTTTAGTATAACTGCAATCTCAAAGTTCTTTTGTGAATTTGTTAATTTTGATAATAGAGTCATATTATATATGACAAATAACTGTGAGTTATTTCAATTTCAATCCTATTAATCAAAATAACATGATTTACTTACCTTTACCTGACGTATTAATTAATTATTAATTAATTCAGCGTTAATCCCAGACTTAACAACTTTATCTGTAAAGTCTAGAAATAAAGCTTAGTTGTTTAATTATACTTTAAAGATAATATTAATGCTTTATTACCTTTAATAATTGTATTTGTTAAATGTAAAGGCTTTCTATTGAAATATTAAAAGAGTGACATTAACTTCTACCATCCAGGTACGTGTCCCGGGGGGGGGGGACCCGGACCACCCCCTTCAGGGAAGAAAAAAAGAAAACAAAGTGTGCATGTTCAAGAGCCTATGTGTAAATGACGAAATTCAAAGAGCCTACTCTCGCCATAGATTTTAGTATAAGATCACTTTACTTTTCAATTTTCATTTAAAAGACAGAAAATTCCTTTTTAACAATTTAATGTAATGGACCCCTCCCCCTTATATCTTGGGCACTGCCTGTCCCACCTCTAAACTGCTCATCAGTTAGATAAATGTGGCTGATGAATCCTAATAAGAATGAAAGAGCAATTATCAAATTCCGTTTAACAACTCCACGGTTGTTTTGCAAGAAGCTTCCATATGTTTTGTTGCTTTTTTCTTCACTTTATTCATAAGAAATATGCTTATTAAATTCCTCTCCTGCATAAAATTAAAGCTTTCTTGACTAATAATATATTAACTATCATTATCCCATATATATATATATATATATATATATATATTCTACTTAAAGCATTAGTAGCATTAGTATTACATCTAAACTCATAGGATTAATGTTGAATTTCCAGTATATTTGGGAGATTATTACCGTTAATCAAACTCAGTTCGTCTTATCAGTCTCTTATATATCAACTTCAATCCTATTAATCAAAATAACATGAATTACTTACCTTTACCTGACGTATTCCTAATGGCGAAAACGATTTCTGCATTCGATATGTTGGTCGCTTACGAATCTCTAGTAGTTCTATGATTTGGGATCATTTTCACTTCTGGTGATGAAAGTTCTTGTACTTGGACATGAGACTTGACGATAAGACATGGCTTGTTCAAACTGCCACAGAAGAATGTATATAGTTCGCTCAATCCATATTAATAGGCAATAACAATCACAGTATCTTCTTTTCAGTCCATTGACACACGTCCATCACAGCAGACACCAATCTTCACAACAACCAGTACATTTCCACGTGTATTCCATCCATGCTGCAAGCTACATCAAAACATGGTTTTATTGTTTGCACATTTTACTATTGTTAACAAAAAAAATAAAAAAAATAAATCCACTTTTCACAAAAATAAATTGACTATAAATTTACCTGAAATGTGCTGCCAAACTTAAAGGTTTATTCTATCATACAAAACAATGAATAAATGTCATATAAACGTGTGTCTGAAAATGCTTTATTTCCAAGATATGAACTTTGCAACAATACGGGGGTCTTAGCCGTACAGTCGCTCAGTTTCACAGAAAGTGCTCGAAATGCTCTCCGCCGGTCGCAATGCACGCAACACAACGTCGTTCCATCGACCACCGAACACGGTCGAAGATACCAGTTGCACGTCGAATTATGTTGCACCCATCCACTATGCGATCATATAGTGCCTGGGCGTTAGGAACCGGTGTGGTGTACACTAATGCTTTAAGATAACTCCATACGAAAACCTTTATGGTTTGGGGGGGGGGGGGTTATTGAACATTACATGTCACGATTAGAGAGGAGCAATTTAATGATTCTACGATACGACTTAAGGAAAACACCTCTGTACTGTTGCATCGTTCATGTCTTGGAAATAAAGCATTTCCAGACCTTTAAGTTTGGCAGCACATTTCAGGTACACCCTGTAAATTTAGCCACAAAATTTTAAATATTCACCACAATATTTGCATACCGGTACCAAAACATAAATAATCTGTTATTGAAAAAGCAAATTCCTGATCCTAGAAGGTTAGTGCCAAAATTTATTCTTGCTTAACACCAGCTGCAGATGATATTAATTTTAAATAATTTGTTTATAAAGTTATCCCCCCCCCCAAAAAAAAAAAAAGAACTTCTTAACCAAATATTTTTCTTTCTAGTAAAATAATTCATATAAAATAAATTTAGTGTCAGAAAATGAAATTGAAGTGTCAATAAAGTCGAGTGATTGTCACATTTCTACGACAACGTTTGACACCTTTATGAAAGAACAGAACAAATGCCAGATTTTCAGTTCTGTAAACGATAGAGATGTTTGTGTCGATTCCTTCACCTAGTGATTGACTTGATAGATTGAATGAAGCCGGATGGTCAACCCGCCAACCGCCTGATAAAAAGAAAGAAAATTCAAATCGCTGCAGCAACATTCCCACACTCGGTCCCATCTCTACCTGTACCGGATGTCTCTATTGCACATAGTCTTTTATTTTACTCTAAATTTGCCTACACATCATCGACTTCATTGTACCAGTGTTAAGTTACTAACAATAACAATAAAGTATAAAATTTCTTTTTTTCTAACAGCAACAATGAAAAGTGCTAATTAAATTCATTGTTTAGGTAATCCAAGGGGGAAAAAAATCTGTATTAATGATTGTTGATATTAAAACGTATACGAATACTCTCTAATGAAGACCGAATACTCTAACTACATTTGGAATTACTGTATATTGTACGAAATATACGTATTTCTATGTATTGTAGTCGTGTCCTGATATTCTTTTAAAATTCAGCCTTAAAATGGAAACATTGTTGTTACGTTACATTACTGCTCATAAAATAAATTACGAATCGAAATACCCAGAATTCGAAATGATGGAAACATTGGAATTGTTTTGGCACTCAAAAGGCCTTTAAACTAACTTCACTTTCATTACTATATAGGCATGAGCTAATTATTTTCTGTAGATTTTAATGTCTTATATAGATAGATAGCTAAAGAAACAGTGGCTCCATGCCCCGAAATCTCGGTTGTATTAAAGTATTTTTCTTTCTTTTTTTCTTTGGTAAGATTGAGGAAATCTTAACACCACTCCTCGAAATTTTAAAAAGAAAGTTCGTTTTTTTTTGGGTTGTTGTTGAACACAACTACGAAAATGATTTGAACAAACAAAAAAAAAAAATCACCAGATTCATTCGAACTTGAAATAACAAAACGGAAGTTTGTTGATAAATGGGTTTTTACTGAAATGCTTTCTTGGATGTTGTATCAGCCTGAATATTGGCTACGTCCTTTTGAGTTCATGTAATGTTGATTCACGGATACTGTTCCCATTTCCATTTTACCGGATGATGAAAATGAAATGTTTTGGAGATGGTTAAAGAGACAGTGATTCAATATCCAATGTACTTATAAGACAATCCGTCAGAATCACATTTGAATTCATGAATTCAAACTTTGTTTTCACTTAATTTTTAAAATTATAATTTTTTGCAAAATTACAATAAATAACTGAACTGTTGTAATTATTTTCTTTCTTTCAATTTCCAAGCCTATATTTTTTTTAAAGCATATATTATTTATAAGCATACATGTTTAGCCTTAAATGTATTAGAAAAAAATTTCGCATTTAGTTTTGCAAAATGTAAACAATCTACGGAAGAGGAACCCAAACTATGCCGAACAGATTTAAATACTGTTTGGATCTAACTGCTTAATAAATATAACAATAAGTATTTCTTTTAGCCTACGGGCGCTTGTGAAAAAATTGCCGTGATACTAAGGAGCCATGAACAGAGAAAGTTTGTGAACCTCTGCTCTAAGGAGATTTTAAGCAAAAAATTGTCAATTATTGTATCATCAGTGTTTGGAAAGTTTTTGGAACAGTGTAATTCCAAATAAAAAAAAATCACTAGTTGATATAGAATCATAATAGTGATAATTACGTATACGGTACTGTAAAAGTTATATATTATATATATATCTCGGGAAGGAAACCTGGTTGTGACCTTTTAATGTTTTAATGTTTTAATTCAATTTTAATGCAATTTTTAATTTTTAAAGTTTTAATTATTGTAGATATGTTATAATTTATTAAATAGTTTAGTCAAGTGTACAGGCGTTAATAAGACAACATATACAGTGGAACCCCGCTATTCGTACACAATCCGTTCCAGGAGGCAGTTCGAATGGCGATTATATGAATGGCGAATAATTTTTTCATATAAGATATAATGTAAATTGGATTAATCCGTTCCAGAACCCAGAGATGATTGCTTATTTAAACCTTTGTAATAATACTTTAAGCGTAAAATACATAAAAACTATGAAAACAATAAATATATAGGCCTCTCTTATTATGTCTTTCTTTTTCAGTAGAGACGATATGGTTGATTTCGCCATGCCATACTGAGTTGCCAGGTCAGAGACACGAGTTCCACTTTCAAACTTCGCAACGAGTTCTTTTTTCAATTCAATTGTCGTTCTCACTGCTTTCCTTTTAGGCTTAGTTGAATCAGTAATCTTTTTTGGACCCATGGCTGCACTATTTTCAATAAAAATAACAGAAAATAACAATAAAATATCACAAAGTTTCATGAAGCTTGCATGGATGATGCGTAGCGTACGGAAGCTAGCACGAGACTGAACTGAAGCGACCGCGTGGGGCGGCCAGTAACAAGGTCACCCTGTCCGAATCGCGAGCAAGCGTACGAATGGCGAGTTCAATTTTACTTGAAAAAATTGGACGAATAACGAGTTGTACGAATAACGAGGCGGACGAATGGCGGGGTTCCACTGTAATTGATATAGAATCTCAGTGGAAAGAATCTTATCTGTAAATAAATCTAGGTAACAGCAGCGAGTATTTTAATGACCAAAATACCATCTCTTTTAATCGTTGATCTTTAAATTAAATATATAATTTAGTTATTAACCGGTAAACTGCATCTGTTTGCTTAACCTGTACTCGAAGGTAAACAACAAATGTTATTTATTTATTTAGCTTGAACACCACTCTCTGTTTATGCGCACACACCCTCACATATGGCCGAATTGATTCAATTTGATTTCGAATAAATTAAGCATTTTCTCACTTCTGTTTTAATACACAGCTTGCATTTCAGTGGCCAACAGTAATAACCCGAACCTCACGAAATCCACGAGCGTTTGTTTCAATGTTCAATCAATTTCGTTTAGACTATTTATAATAGATGAAGCGTTAAAGTGGATTCCAGCGAAAGTGTAACGATCGTTGCCAATTTTGGCATTGAAGTTCATCTATTGGGAAAACTTTATTAAGATGTAACGGTTGTAACTTATTATACATTTTTGGAAAGTTCCTTATTGTAGGTTTGTTATAATTATTTCGAATGATAACTAGTACATTAAAGACGGATTTCTTTGAGATTCAATGCTTATTTATCGACCAAACAAGATTACCGGGCAACGAATACGTACTGTTTGTTTTTGTTTACGAGAACCTTCAGCGCTTTTGCGCTTGCGTCAGGTCTCCTTCGATTTCATCAAAATAGGGGTGAGGAGAAATAAAGAGGGGATGTTTACTTTTTGTCAGTGTTAGTTTACTAGTAGCTGCATTCTATTTTCGCTTTTCGGGAAAGAATTATGGAAAATTATTGTTTTTTTTTATGGGGGCGAAAATACACGTGCGTGCTACTAAAAAAAAAAACAGGTCTAGGAAAGTGCCCATCTCGTCCGCGTAGAATCGTCCGCGAGTGGCGGGTCTGGCTTTCGAAAACTAACAGTAGTTGAACACAGTGGTGGTAATAATAATGAAGTGCTGAGGTTTAATTTGATTAATTATTAATTATTTTAATTTGATTAAATAATAGAAGTTTGAATTTGGTCTAAAGTTAATGTAAATTATAGTTATTTGAAGTTAATTCAGTTTGTTTTTTTGTTTGTTTTTTTTTTCTGTAAAATATCGTACATCATGTTGCAAAAGTGCGTGGATAGTTCCTGGAATAATTTTTCTTGCTTAGTCAAAGTCAAAACCAACAGGAAAACTTCCACCTGAGTAAGCACAACTTGTGATATTTTACTAAAAACGTAATTGATGTTCAAATGTTTCGCCCTGCTACACAGTAGCGGCCATGAAAACTGCCTCACATATGAGATATACGGTTAATAGATGCACAAAGTAGTCTATTTAAGCTATGATCTCGATTAGTAATCAAATATGTAGTTAAGTTAAAGTTGCGATCAGGTCCAGAGGACCGCGCAATGCTGCTGGAGGGTAGGCTCCAGAGATCAGAACCTACGGGACAAAGTTGAGGACGGGGGGGTCGGCCCGTCGCTCGCCCGCCTTTAACTCCCGGGAAAGAAACCCGGTACCCATTCTATAGAGGGCTGGGTAGACCCTAGGGCCCGTTTGGAGGAGAAAGAAGCGTGGAAAAATTCCCGTCCTCCGCCGAGGCCGGGAATCGAACCCGCTACCTCCAACCCGCAGCCAAGCGCCCTTACCCACTCGGCTACCGGGCCCACTCTCATATGTAGTACAGAAAATTAACCAAGAAGAATAAATCAAAGAAATATAATTTATTATATGTAATGCTATCAACATTGAGCTGAAATAAGTGCAATTTCACACCATTGGATCACCAACACTGTTAAGGAAAACTGCCGCAAGAACACGTCTTCGCAGGCTGAAACGCTTCACCATCCTATTCTATAAAGACATACTCACATGTTTACTTCCTGATCCTGATTTTTCTTTCCATGCTGCCATACTCGATACTCGTTTGTAACAAACGCACAATTGTTGATTGATGACAATGAACTATTTGGCTATTTCAAGCGTTAATTAAGGACTTCTTTCGCGGTGTTATATTTTGCTTACAACAGGAAACGCTGTGAGAGTTTGTCTTCTGATACAAGTATCAGAAGACTTATAATCTTGAGGACAAGTATTACTAAAATCTCATTAAATTATCACTAAGCACAACAATCACAAAACAATCGCAACAATTGCGTCTTTTGCGTGCGCAACAAAACATTTATAATGCAGCTCTACAATAATCACAATAATCGCAACAATTGCGTCTTTTTCATGCGCATTAAAACATTTATAATGCAGCTCTACAACAATCACAATAATCGCAACAAGCACATTTATAATAATAAGGAAAGTAAGGCAATATCAATTATATTTTCATAGACGTTTCAGAAGATGTTGCGATTGTGATTGGTTTACTAATTGCTATCCCTACCTTGTTTGTGATGCAACCACTGTAAATATTGTAAATATATATATCGACCAGCTTTTCCGTAGCAAGATATAAAAAAAAAATAGTGATAAAAATATAATGAAGATAAAAATATAATGAACAATTTAACTCTCTTTGTATTAAAGTTACCAGTGTTTTCAACCAAATAGTCTTCGATTTTCTACGAACGTGTGATTCTATTACACCTCTCCCCCCCTTTATATTAAAATAGTAATGAACTTCCAATAGAAAAGTTATGAAGGAAATTACACTATTGATTTCCCCCGTTTCAAGAAGAGAGATCATTGGAACAACCAAATGGAGTTCACCAAATAAAAAGATGTTGAATCAAAAGTCTTATTTCAATAAATGATTGAATTAAATAGAAGTTGTTTTTGTCGAAGGTAATTTAAACTCAAAATTTGCATTTAAGTTGAATTGCAGATTTTGTGCTAAGCAAGTAAATGAGGCTTAAAAACGGAATATACACATTTTAAGTATATACACATAAATATTGTATATGCATATCCCGCTATACGGACCTTCACATTACAGACACTTTTACAGTAACAACATTCCCTTGTTTACTATCAAGCGCTCTCATCGCAAGAATTACGGATACATCTGTCTGTAATCTGTAGAGATGTAGCTTCTAGCACTATTTTTTTTTTTGTTGGTTTACAGCGCTGAATGGGACAGTCAAGTCTGGATGTCCAAGGTTTTGGAGATCGAACGCGTCTTTCCCACTCAGTGCTACAAAACAATGGGAAACACACGAGTTATGGGGGAAAGAAAAATTTCAGCAGCTTATGTCTGTACAAACTACAGATGAATACTCTGCTTTAACTGCATGATGCCATGGACAGATTGGTTTCCTATAAAGCTTGCGTACAATGGTTAGTACAATTTTCCCAGTCGTTAGTTTGTCCTCAAACACGTTTCGCTTTGCGTCTCAGTACTATTGTCTTAACACGTTTTGATTAAGTGATTAACTTATATATTACTGTTTCCATGTGATTAAATAATAACTAATTTAATAATAGTAGATACTTTAACTCGTGCCGTGCTGGCGTGGCCGTGCGGTCTCGGCGGCGGTCTGCCGTTGCGGCCAGTGCGCCAGTACCTGGGTTCGAATCCCGGCAGTGGCTTGGCTGTTTCAATTTCCTTTCCTGTTTTGTTCGTCTCTTCTTCGCTTTCTCTTCGGTCTGACGTCATTCCTTAATGGCGTCCTGAGGAAGGCCACGGGAAACCATCTCAGTATCTTTCCCTTGAAATTCCCGGGAGTCTTCTAGGGGTTCGCCATCATGGGAACACTAGAGCTCCCTGGAACCGGATGCTTCGGTTACGAAGCTCGCACTTCGGTGCGTACCTTACACAACAACAAACTAAAACTCGTAAGACTGTCAGTAAAACATATATAGGACTTTATTATACATTAGTGCTGCGATTAGTGGAGGCTAGTTGTGATAAAAATAGAAAAAAATTTAAGACTTCATCCTTCCCACAATAGATTTTCGTTATCTGCCAGCGATAATAAAAATTAAAGCCGACATTAAAGTTTACATTTTTTGTTAAAGTAAGACGAGAAAAATTCCTGTCAACTATGATTATTTCGAACAGCAATACAGACCTCACAGCGCCTTTTCATACTTGCCACAAAACTGGCACCTATTCTAAAAATAAATACTATTCGTAAAATAATATTAATTAATTAATGACCATTCACACAAAAAGTTTTAAATTCAATAAAGAGGAATGAAAACAGAACCCATTTTCCAAGAGTATCCTATGCAAATTCAATCGGATTCATGTCTGAAGAAGTGACTGACCATTCCGTTCAATCAATTCCTGTTCATCAAGATGTTATTCCAGGATATTCCGTTCATCAAAGCCTTATCATCTACCGTATTAATCCTAGACTCACTGCACTTGTAAATGGAAGAACGTATTGTTCAAGTATCTGATTACCGTAACGTTGTCTTTCGGAAAGATCTGGAAATCTCCGCGTTCATAAACAGTAATTCCTTCTCGCACCGATAGCCTGGAAGATATCTTTGCTCCACATATTAGTAATGTCATTCAAATATATCTTTTTCTGAATCAGGATAAGAAGACGCAGACTGGACAAGAAAAAACAAGTTGGGAAGTAAGCTGAGAAAGAATAATACCTATTTGAAACGGTTAAATGTACGTAACAGTTATTTGAGGCCTTGTGTCCATCAACAGGTCTTCTAACAATGTCCCCGGAAAACATATCTCCTTAATTTTAAAAGAGTGATTCTTAACTTTAAAAATAACTTTAAATTTCAAATTGTAAATTTCGTCATATTACAATTTCTTTTAATTGCCATTTACCTTTATAGTATTATTAGACATTTTTCAAAAAAAATAAAAAAATAATTAAATAAAAATTAACAAGTCTCTAATTCTTTAATTTAATTTTTAATTTTTCATGAAACATGTGACTTTTTTTATGTTTTAATAAAATCATGAAAGATGCTTTGCTGGAAAGCATGGACAGTTGTTTCGAGCTTCTTAGACTCATCATAATTAAAATACTCGACCAATAATAAGTTTTGCTTGATTTTGCTTTTCTTATTTACAGCAAATGTCAGAGGATTTGTATGCCATGTGTTCTAATGTTAGAGGTATTTTGTATTTATTTGATTACTTTTCGTCAGAATTCATTTTGTCCTAGTAAACGTAATAAAACAAAATTTTCGCATTAACAACAAAAATATTCACTCCAAAAATTTTCGGAATCAGTCAGAGAAGTAAAATGCTGTTGCAGATGCCAGAATCTTCATTAGACATCAATTTATGAGTAAAGGGTCATAAGAAGAATTTAATTTTCTATCCTTCTTGACAGTATCTACTTGGTTCGCTTGACCTAGCAGCAGCAGCATTTCCCGGCATACAGTATCGGCGGCGCCCAAAGGTGTCAGATATCCGGGCGTTTTGATCGATGTACGGGGATTGCTTCTCATTGTTTCGATTAAGGAGAAGAACTGAAAAAAAAAAGGAGAGGAGCAGGAAGGTCGGGTGTTTATGGCTAATGACACTGGCCCTTCACTTTGCCGCCTCAGTGCCCTAATTGAGAATTCCCGTAAATGCTTTCAATTTGGCACAGTGGATTAAGAAGCTGCCTAATTAATTTACGACTGGAGATAATCATTTCAAAAGCAGATAAGGTTAAGTTATTGTATTACTTTGAGTGGATAAGACTCGGTAATTGATTAACTTATATCCCGATTTAAGAGAATTGTTTACAAAAGATACAGATGGCGTTGGAGAAAATTTGCAGGATGGTGTTAATAATGGGCTACTCATAATGTATGTAATAAGATAAAGCATGGCTTATTTATTTATATGAAATAAGATTAAGCCAGCGGTTTTCCTAAAGAATCGCAGGAATAAGCAAAAAAAAAGTTAAGGGAGGACAGATATAATTTATAATAATTATAAAAAAAATCACAATAAAATTTTCTTGAATTTTAATTTCTGATTTTTTTTATACAATAAATCAAATAAAAAATTTAAATACAGCATTCAAGAAACATCTGTAGTTTAGATATTTTCTAAAACAACATGTTCAAATGTATGAGAAAAAGAAAAACATTTTTTTGAACTAAAAAATTAAAAAAAAAAAAGTGAAAGAGAAATGGACAATTTAACATAAGACTTTTTTTCTTTTTTATTGAAAACTAAATCTATAATTTTCTTCCTTCGTTTTGGCTTTTCGCAAAATTTAGGAATAAATTTAATTAGATTTAGGCTGCCAAGAGGTATTCAAGTTATAAAAAGTAAAAAATAAAAAAACTGACAATGGCATTTATGAGATCAGACATTTAAAACAGTGAAAACCACTAAATTAAATTAGTTTTTGTGTTAATTCAGTACACTAATAAATAATGTTTAACAGTGTTTTCTGAACAGCATATATTATTTACAAATCAACAAATTAAGCTTTTTTGTGGCGTTTTCGAAAAGTTTTAACTTTTATAATGAAAATTTGAAAAAGGTTTCCTTAAGTAACGGAGACTTTTTTCTAGTGGCGTATGAATGAAGTTAAAATGTTTCTAGTGGCATATGAATGAAAATAGCAAAACTGTTCTTAAACTACAATACAGAAACAAAATGCATTTCTGAAGAACAGGAATTCATCATTTAAGAAAGAGAAATCCTAGGAAAATGAAATTCATCTAAGTTTAATTTGAAGAAGGATAGAGGAATAGATTGGAAAACGTTATATTCTGAATACTTATTTGCATTGCTTTCTTAAAATTACAATAAAACAAGCTTCTCCTAAAAACGTGTCTAATTTTTCAGCAAAAAACTGAAAAAGAAGAATTAAAAGAGTATTAAACTTACCAGAACATCATTTTCCTTGAAAAACATCTTTATTATTCTTAATATTTCATTTCTTTTAACAAGAAACAAGAAATATCTGTAAAAAAGAAAAGCTTTCTCCTTCCTCTAAGACTCCATAATTCTACGGAGTCTACAGGTAGAACCTTGAAGGAAAGAGTAGCGGAACACGAAAGAGCATTTAAATACAATAAGAGGAACATATCAGATTGGGCAGACCATTGTGCAAAAATGAAGCACAATCCAGATCCTCAGGTAGATATAGTTTACAAAATTCAAGAAGAGAAGGAAAGACTGACAATAGAATCATGCTTGATTAATTCTCAACCGTGTATGAATAAAGAAAAAATTTCTTAAAATTTGTGAAATAGCTTTTGGATATATAAACTTAAATGTATTTTTAGTTTTAGTATTAAGTTTTAGTTTACTTGACTAATTTTTTTTTTTTTTTTTTTTGAATAAATAAAAAAGTATTGTCTTCATTTGAATATGCAAGACTTCCCTAGCGAAGTGACGCAACGTTTAGTTACGCAATTAAAAATTGTTTCTTCAGATCAAGCTTTCAAGGAATTGTCTTAAGTATTTTTTTACTTATAGAAATGGATGAAAATGATAATATTAGGGCTTTTAAATACAAATCCTAATCCCTAAAAAAAAAAGTCTTACTTAATCTTTTTGAAATCAATGACGCTGATCCGGCTTAAAACTTCAAACAATTTAACTTAAATTTCGTTGAACTTGATATTTTTTTCTTCTTCTTTTTGATTCATCCAAGAATTTAATTTTGAAGGTTCGTTTCTTCTTCCATCAAATTATAACTGACATGATTTGAAAAGCTTATTTGAAACTAAACCGATAAAAAAAAAAAGTGGAGGAACGACTTTGTCAAGGAAGAACAGATCCATCTTGTCTTATGGCATTCTGTAATCGCTAATTAATTACCTTACTTCTGTTCTAATTTTCACCTGAAGACTCACGCCTACCATTATCACACCACAGGGGATAGGGTTTTTAATTATTAGGAAGAAAAGGTAAAGAAAAAACCGCAACCATAAATCAAGTTTTGATGTATTACTTCCATTCATTCTGATAATACATGTTTTGATGGGGTTTTTTTTTGTATGTAAGTTTTTAAGTGTTCTGTCATTAAAGGTTATTCGAAATCCTAATTTTCCAATTAAGAACTGACAAGACAGACTCCCACGGACACAGAAAAGAGTTTCTTTGGGCTCGTTAATTTTGCTTTTACTCCTTTGGTTATTCTGTCAAGGCTCTGAAGGTTTTACTTAGATAGGCCTAGGTTTTCTATAAATCTCTTATATTTATTGAAGCAACAACGTCAGTTAACTTTTATAATTCAAACTGACAGAATTAGTGCCAGGATTTTAAGCCATATTTAACTGTCTTTAACCTAAAAATCATAGGTTGCATATATTATAACTTAGAACAAGTGAATGTAATTCTGTGCTAAAGCATAAATTTAAGGACCCACAATAATAAAAAAAAATAATAAAAATAATAAAAAAAAAGGAAATATATTAAGTAAGGAAAAAAAAATAGGAATAAAATAATAAAACGTTCGGAAAATAATAAAAAAAAAAAAACCCCACGAGGACAATGAGAATAAAAAGATTAAGAGAAAAGAAAACCAAAATAAATTGATATACGGATTCAAACCGACAACTTTCAGTGTGTAAATCCGAGACCATAAGCATCAAGCTGTAGCTGACAACTGAAATGAGATGGTTGCCTTGCTAACATTTAAGCTAATAAAGGAAATCCAATGACAACAATGCCAAATATCTCGAACATGGTGGGGGGAAGGCGTTGGCCCCTGAAACTAATTCATTCATACGGCGCGGCGTCTGGGTCTCTGGACACGATAGTGAACTTCGTTTGTCGATCCGACCAACGGAGTTCGGGAGTTGCTAGGGATGGACAGACAGACGGACGGATGGAACAAACGCAGTAGCTACCGATTTTGGTCGCTGTCACGATATCTCCGAAATCGGTCGTTATGAAAGTAATGTAAACTCAGAATAAAAATACAAAAAAAAAAAAAAATGATTCATACAACCAAACAAAAAAGGTCTTCAACTCATGCAATTCCTTAATACTTTATCTAAAAAAAGAAAAAAAAAAAACATTTATTTATATTTCTTAAATACCACCTATTTGTCAAAATCTGCTTTAAAACTCAGAAAGCGGGAAAAAGTGTATTTTATGCACAATAATGTTGAATTAGAATAGCCTGAGGAATTACGCTTATCAACTAAAACGAAATGGAACTCAGAAAAAAAATACATGCAATGAAAATATGGGCATCTCATGATAACACCCAATAATTCTTGCTTTCTGAAATCCGTCGAAAATGCTCTGCAGGATATTTAATGAAAAAGAGCATAGACTCAGGAAAATAGAGTTTATAAATCGCTGTAGCTTCGCAAGGAATTACACAGTAGCGAAACCCATTGTTCCATCAGTCTTTAAGTAATAATTAGTTAGTTATCTCTATTTTATATTAAAAAACCTTATTTTTATTTGACATCTAGGAGAAGAAACAACAATTAATAGCAATATCATCTAATCACCAATTAGAAAAATATTATTAAGCTTCTAAGATAAATAAATAATATACTTCTTTTGTTATTAAAATTTACATCAATTCATAAGAAATTGAAATGATTTCCTTAATTTTTTTTATAACTATTAAAACTTACTTTTCTTTTTTTTATTTAGCAAGAACTAAGGCTTTTTTATGAATTATTAAGAAAGTAAAAATAATATAAAAATAATGATCTCAAATTCAAAGCTATATCTAGTGGATATGTGTGTTTCAACTTCATTTTTAAGACTCTCAGAAGGGATAAATTAATACTAATTTTCTACTTTCTACCAATTCAGAATAATAAGGCGCCTATTAAAAAGCAATAAGCAACTGAATTGGGGAAAAAAAATCTAAAAAAAAAGGTTTGGTGATTTTTTTTCCCTTTGTTTTTATTATTATTTATTTTTTTTTTATTTTTTTTTTACTTCAGCTTAGAAAAAACAATAATCACGAACATAAGCATTTTTTTCTGATTTAAATTACTAAAGTAAATAAACATTTTTTTTTCAGTTAAGTTAAATTTAAATAGTAATGGGCTTTATTATGTAGATAACTGTTAAATAAGTGTTCAATAATTAGAAAAACAACAGTCCTGAAAAATAATTTAAAGGAATAGACAAAATCAAATTTCAGCTTCTTAAGATAAATACCTTTTGAGTTAAATTTGTTAACCGCCATTTACGTCCATTAAGTTAAATAATTCGATCTTTATAAAACTACCTTCTCAAAAAAAAAAAAATTAAAAAAAGGGTAAGGTCAGAAAAATACCAATATTTATATTTTTATGAGTTTTTAAACATTAATGCATAACTGATAAGAAGAAGTCATTAGCAAAATTTATATGAATATAAAATTGAGCTTCTGTGTTGCTGTCATGAAGAACTTATTGTGATGTCACTTATTTATCGACCGCAGAATTAAAACAGAAAACATTAAATCAATATTAGGCATTTGTAAAATTAGGAAGGGTAACCTGACACAAAAGAACTTTCCCTAAAAATGAGTAGAAATGTAATGAGGTTGTCAGTTCAACTTCATAACTCCCTTTCACCCCGGAAGTGGTTTAAAGTTTACCTTTGCCATACTTTCATCTCAAATGAAGGAAGATAATGATACCAATGTGGCCTACAATAACCAACATGGTGATTTCTAGGCTGGAATGATGAAAAGAATTCCATTTCTCAAATACTCATAAGTATTTCTCCAAAATCTTTATTATGTTTTTCTTTTACTGCAATATCTCGCAGAAAGTTAGGAACGTTTCACTTCAATTATGAAGACATGAAGGAAGGAATTTCAGATATTTTGAGCAATTCCAGCTGATGAGACATGATGAGTCGAAACAGACTTGTTCTGAAAAGCCTAAAAAAAAAAATCTGAAACTCTTAATGATTCTAGCAGAAGAAAAAGGAAATTCCAGGAACTGCGAATTAGAACAGGAAAGGATTGGCTGAGCCAAGCTGTTTGGAGCTGTTTATTTATGATCAAAATATCTTTTAGAAGTTTTATAATGAGGTTTAACATCGCTTTAACATCGATTTTATTTTGGCCCATTTAACAATACAGAGGGTGTCCCAGGAGGAATGGTAAATATTCTGGGCTGTCATAGTATCGATTATTTTAAAACAAGAACTTTATATGAACATGTGTCTACCCCGAGGTAAAATTACTTGAATGTACAGTATTTGAATTTGGCACACAATAGTGTCCTCTTCTACGCCTTAATGATGCATGATTTGCAATTAACTTTCGTTAACTAATGTATTATGTAATGAATAAACATTATACGTATCACCCTCTCTATTATATATATATATATAATGTTTCTGATGCACATATTCTATTATTCCATCATGGTCTCGGTCTAGTAAATTCTTCTATATTTTCAAATAAAGATTTATTATTAAAAATAGTTATCAAAATATTTTTATTTATTATGCATACATTTTCCGCAATTATTATTTTATCATTTATTTATCACATTGACGACTCAACGATACCGTGTTTACTAATAATATTTGTGTACTTTTTATAGGCATAGTCCAAGTATTTCTGCAGTCCTAATCAGCCCTTATTATTCACGCTTTCTTAAAGATAATCCGATTTCCAAGTAGAATTGCTTGACTTATGTAGTTGGTGCCAAGTTGCACTGTATTAATATTCAACACAAACGCAGACGATTAGTGTCAGACAACGCAACCTGTATCGATTCTCATCAGAACCTTTTTTTCCCCTCTAACATAACTTGCTACCACTTTCACAATTCACTCGTATTTCATACTTCTTTTTTTTTCTCCTCTTGTTTCTTCTTTTTTTATTTCAGTTCAGTTGGATCTACATTACAACAACGGAAACTGAGAAGAAGAACTCCGTGAATATGAATGAATGGATGATGAAGGAATTCTCTTTCTAAAATTCTGCGAATCGTAAGTGGAATTGATCGTTTTGATGCTCGACATTCTCAAGAGAGAAGAGGAATTTCATTTCGTGTTAAGACCGTTGGACTTGGGAAGAATTAGAACAGACACTTACTTCTTTCTTTTTTTGTTCGAATTTAACATTTATTCAACATCTAAGAAAAAAGGAAAGCAGCATCACAAAGTCAAAGAATATACTAAACATTTACAATTTACGTCTTGTAAAGTTACCTGTTAGTGTTTCTCAACTTTTTAGTCTTTTGATACACGTATCAGAAGACTTATATTCCCGTTTTTGAGGA
>JAFIDM010000004.1:45879381-45902030 GCA_023159025.1 Thereuonema tuberculata
GTAAGTTGATTGAAGGGATGACATTTCAAAGGAGTTTATAAGAGAAAATTCAAACCATTTTTTACCAAAATGCTTATTAAAAATTTTATTAAAAAATAGATTATGCTTTAAATCTAAAAAATGTCTTGTAATAAATCTCTTTCTTTATATACATATTACAATTAGTAATTACTCAATTCCAGTAATTTAAAATTTAATTCTTCTTTGCTTATCAAACAAAGCAGAGAATCACCTTGGATTTAAGTCATTTCTGTCTACTGATAAAATATCCGGAAGGCCAAGTACAGAAAAATTGCAAGGTATCAGTTGATAAGAGTAAAAAAAATAAATAAACAAAATTACCATATTCTAGTCACAAACATATTTAGTTTTGTGAAAGCTTGATTAATCCATTAACACTAACATCTTATCTCTGAACTCACAAGCAAAAGATTTTTAATAATTACTCCATAGTCTTAACATTTACATTTTCTGCTCCGCACACCTTGTCCATTTCAATTTAAAATTTATCTCTGGATCTATCTTTGTTCGAAGTCGGACTGAAATAAATTCCTTCGCTGAAACGCAAAACGATAAGGAATATTTCGTTAATGAACTATTCATACAGATTTCACGGATAGCATTCGATACTGAAAAGGATGTAGAACCTCAAACAAAGAGTTAGACTGCGATGAATAATTGCGGTCTCTTTGATATTCATAGATAGGGGGATTGATTATTTTCTTGGCTAACCTACTTTAAGAACTCTTGATTAATTGTATGATCGTTCTGTCACGTTTTAATTAATGGAGTGATTGTTTTCTTATCTAAATATGGAGCATAAATTCTGTTCGACTTTTAGTTTCAATTAGATATTCTGTGTAACCAAAAGCACTTGGCACAAATTATTTATTATTACAGTCATAAATAAGCTAATAAAAGTTATTTGAATTTTCCGAGTGAATTGCCTAAAATATGTATCAACACATCATTAATACTTACTCTACTTAACTCTAGTTTTACGACACAGGAAACAAAGTTTATAAAAGTTAATACTGTATTGAAATTGTGGTCCATGCTTTTTTTTAAACTTCGAAAGAACTTTAAGGCTACTTACTTTCTGTGATCTTATCTTATATATATACTAATATAAAGAGCTGAAGAGTTTGTATCTTCGAACGCGCTAATCTCAGGAACTACCAGTCCGATTTGAAAAATTATTTTTTTGCGTTAGATAGTCCATTTATTGAGGAAGGTTATAGGCTATATAACATCATGTTACCACCAATAGGAGCGGAGCAGTAAACATAAACATCAACCAACGGGTGCGGCGGCGGAGCGGCTTGACCGCACGACGAGAACCGAACATTACCGCTAAGGGCCGAATTTAACCCGGGTGAAACAACGGGGCACAGCTCGTAATGTGATAAAAATGAAAATCCCGATTTATAAAACATTAGTGGAAGGACCCGGAGTTGCTCTGTGCATAGGAAACAAAGAAATAGCAAACATACAAACATCGTTTTTCCGCTTTTTATATTTATTTAGAGTGTATGAAATTACTTAAAGCAAAAAAAAAAAAAAAATAAACTTTGAATTGTATAATATTCTATGAAATATCGCCAAAAACATACAACTTCAAAAACGTGTCCATTAGAGCGAGAAAAAAAGTTTCTTGTTATCGATGTTTGCTGGGAATATAGAGATGATTTAGACCTACAAAAAAAGCACAATTTAATTCTCTACAAAATTCAGAAAACTGTATCAAAATTAATTGAATGGTTCAAAAGTTGTAAAGGATTTTTGTGTTAATTCTAAAGCCCGATAATTAAAAGATGCAGCGAAGTTATGTTTCATTTTCGGTTTTCAAAAGCTTTTTTGACTAATTCGAGCAATTCCCGTGAGGTTTTAAAATTTTCACTGCTTGAATTCTTAAGGCAGTAAAGTGATACTATGTGATCATCAACAATCCCCATTTACATTTCCTACTGAATATTCGCGAATGGTGAAATTGCATTCAAATTGGTTTAGTAGTTTTTAAGTTTTAACCGAACAAACATTTTTGTGCTCTGCCCTTTATGTATACAGATTATAATATCTAATGAATACAAACAGCACAGATTTTCCATTTTCTAAAAAAAAAAAAGAATTAAATCCTCATTATTTATTATTTTTTAACTCATCAAACTACCACAGAATTGATTAGAAGGATTTAATATTCATTGTTTAAGACAATGAGATATTAACATAAATAGGATAGAAATCCATTATGTGGATTCCAACGCTTTTTTTCTGTGGGAATTTTTTTCCCGCTAATTTCTCGACAAGGAACCATATCGGAAAGATTCATACACAAAACTTAAGATTGTCCATAGTCTTCTGATATACATACAAAGTTTCAAGACGATCTACCCAATGGTTCAAAAGTTATCAGGGGAAGGGACACACGCACAGACTGAACGCTTTGTTAAGCCTCACTTTCCTAGTGGAATAGCTTAAAATAAATAACAATTTATTCCTATTCTTACAGGTTCATAGAATGCTAAAAGAATTAATCTTTTTGAACTCATTTGAGAGCAAAATAAGAAGCATAACGTGTAATGATTAAAAAATTATCTTTATGGGTAAAATATACTGTTTTTTTTAAAAAAAGTTATAAATTAACAATAACATTAACATATTATTGTAAAATTAACAATACAACAACTTCTGGTCAAAGACTAACTATTTCTTAAGAATTATTTACTCTAGAATGATAAATTTTTAAGTACTATTAGCCTTAATTTTCACTGATTTTAGGGTAAATTAATCTCGTAATAAAGTAATATGAGTTTAAAAACTACATATATCTGTAAGTCGTTAACTAAAAATGTTGAATTTACTACAATATAAATAACAGGAGCTTTTTGTTTTTAAAAGTTTATTATTTTAAATCACTGATGGTTGAGTACAAAATTTGATTTCGAATTATTCAAATCAATTTCGTAGATTTCTTTTTTGTATCTAATTTACTCTTGTGAATATTATGTAAAATCATTTTTGTTGATGTCCTGGAACGTTGTGGAATCGAAGTATAGTAGAACCTCATTATAACGGACCCTATTATAACGGACGTCGCTTATAACGGACAGTTTTAAAAAAAATTGTAATAATAATAAAGGATGCTTATTTTTATCTGACGAGTTTTACATTTCCAACTATATGTGTTTGAAAATGTGTTTGCATATTATGAACACCTCCATCAGTTATTAACTGAAGAAATAAGAAGCAAACAAAACCAGCAGAAAATAAATTATTTTTTCAAACCAATGAATGTAAGCATTCAATATGAACCTGGACCTTCTTGTTCTAAAGATTTATGCAATGTATACGTACACATCTATTTCAATTCAACCTACTATGTTGAAGGCTGTTTTTTTATTTTTAATATAATACTTTTTATAGCTAACTATTGTACTTTCATTGATATACACCCTGCTGCATTACACCCCTATAAAAGAATTATTTGTTACAGCCGGACTTTCATTAAAACGGACAACCTTCAGCCCCTAATAGTCCGTTATAATGAGGTTCTACTGTATTAAATTTGTGTTTGTATATCTTAATGTTAAAGTCGGAAATTTCATTATTGTGGCAGCTTTGATGTATTATCTCACCTTTTTACTTCCTATTTCTTCCTAGATAGGTCTATTTATTCGTAAATAGCTAAAGTTACAAATTTATCTAGAGATTTCCTTGAAATATTTCTAGATTGTTAACATTCAGACAGCAAGTTTTGATGACTTCAAGTACAAAAGCAAAAAACTTTGGAAATTTTAACGGCGCGGCGTTCACAGATATAGCTAATCATCAAAAGTTCAAATATAATAAAAGATTAAGTATTTGATCAATTTTAACGTGACTAAAAGTCAATTTATTTTGTAATTTATAAAGTAAATATGAACTAACTAAAAATGAACACCTCATATTCTTTAATTTATCCATAAAAATAAATAAATAAATAAATAAATAAATAAATAAATAAATAAATAAAACAAAGGAAACATAGAATCGAAAATAATATAGAATACCATCATGTCCTACCTGAAAAAAAAAAAGCTTGAAAACACCTGAAATAAATTTTTTTCCAGAACATTTCAGAAGTTTACTTGAGTCAAGATGGCCGTCGACTACTTTAGATTCACAGCCAAAGAGTAAAAATAAAATACAGATGGAGAAGATGCGGTGACGTTGACAGCTTAGGAATCTTAAGATGTAACATGAAATGTAGTAAATAGGAAAAAGTGCAAAGGGTAAGGTTTTATCATTGATTTTGTTTACGTACATACGATCAATATTATTGTTTCTATATTGAATCGACTTATTTTGGTTCAGAGATTTGACTAATACTAGTACACTGAGAAATTTCAGTTCTGAACCCAAGATCACGTTCTTGATATCAATAAACCAATAATTTAATGTTCTTAAATTAATTTCTAATCGAGCTTGTAAGTAGTGAATGAATTTATTTACTTTCCTTTTTATTCTAAATGTACCTTTAGTTTTTTTATTCATTTTTATTTATTGATTTTGAAAGCTTTAAATTATTACATAAGTTATTAGAAATGTAGTCTCATTTCACGTCTGTCTTATTTTCCCGTAATAAAATCTATTATATTTCTGCCAAAATATTCTTAAAATTTTGTCAATATTAAAATATTGTTTTCATAGTAATCCCCTACATATTTTTTCTATTTTACTTCAAAGACTATCTTTAATTAATATTCCTAATTAATCATTCTGCGTTGACTATATCATAATTAGAAATGAGTTATTAACTTTTTGTATTTTAAGTACATTAACATCAAAAGAACATAAATATGTCATTTGCCATCTGCTTAAAATACAAAGTCTTAAAAGTTAGACATTATACGTTAAAACGAAGGAAAAAAGTAAGAAAAGAAAGGAGACGATTTGTTCTATGAATATCGGCTTAGCAAAAAATTACTCTGTGGGCACTGGAAAAATAAAGAAACGAGCAAACTGTAGATTCGTTAAACTCAAAAATTATTCGAATACACTCATTGCCTAAAAAAATTAGCGCACCTAGAACGAAAAATCCAGATCATCCTAGATATTTCTGCCAGTGATTGCAGTTGGGTTGCGATTGTCCGCTGAGAACTGCCAACAGGGGCATCAGTATTGCTACGGCTGTGGTCATTTGAACCGCTGTGTGTTTCATAATGTGTGGTTGTGGGATGTCTTTGAGTCCACAGTATGCCTCGACGACACATTCAATCCAGTCTTGAACAACTGATAGGGTTAGAGAAAGGTCGTATCGTTGGACTGCGGGAAATATGTTGATCGTTCCGTCGACTTGGCCGCCACAAGGACTATCCCGACTGTATTTTGGGATGTTGCTGGGAGTAGTGGAGACATGAGGGAACACATACGCGAAGGGAAGGCGCTGGAAGATCAAGGCAGGCTTTTAGAAGAGAGGATCGTGCCATCATCCGTTGGACTGGCGAGAGCTGAACCAAGGCTGCCTCTATCCACTATCCAGAAACATGTAGCGGCATCACTAGAAACCCCTCTGCTTCCCCATTTCGACTGCTGCTTCTGGATGAGCTCATTTTTATGTTAATCAGTGTAATTTAAATAAAATAAAATAAAACTTAATAAATAACAATAAAATAAAACTTAACATTTATAACTCTTAGTTTAATTCTCTTCCTTCCCTTGCCTCCTTCCTGTCCATTACTCTATTGTTGCATCATCGGATAACCCTCACACTGCATTATTAACAAAAGTTAATTATTATTTTTGTTAAAACCTATTTAAAAAAAAAAACATATGGAATATTCAAGAAGATCTTTGCAGCAACGCAAGCACAGTAGAAACGATTTTACTGAATTCAGCATTACATGAATTAAGACTCTAGAGAACAAAACTAGTTAATACTAATTATACAAGATAATTAATTAACGATAGCGAAATAACATTATCTTATTTACTGATAGTTTTGAAGTATCAAATTTTATATTTGATTGTTAATGTCAATATTGGTTTTGGGACATTCCAACCAGTGCTTATTAACAATTTGTTTATTTATTGAAAATTAATTAGAAAACTAGTTCTAGTTTGGCTTAATTTTGAATTGTTTTCTTATAATCTATTATTGGTTATTTGCTTTCCTGTTAACTTACTACTTAAATAAATTTTTATTAACACTGCTGTATTACTCTTCAATTTAAATCGTATTGATAATTTACAAAAGTAATAAATTTTATAATTTTGAATTGCATCGACTTTTGTAACATTTGGGGTTTAAATTAAGCATGAGAATTTGCAGATTTCATTAGTTTTATAATAAGTGGTAGAGAATATTTATTGTACAGAACATGTAAAGGCATGTTTAACGAGTTTTCTAATTTTAATTTTTAACCTCCCATTCTAGAAAAGTGAGTCTTATGAAATCAGTCAGTCAGTATGTATACAGGGTGTCTCCGGAGGAATGGTCAATATTTTGGGAGGTGATAGCCTCGGTCTAATTTTAAGCAAAAAAAGTTCCTGTGAATGAGTGTCCTATTCCGAATGGCTTCCGAGATAGAGCTGTTTGAATGTACAGTTCCAAAATGAATGATAACAAAGAGATACTATGTATTGATTCTAATATTTGTTAGTAAAGTTACACATTTCTTACAATTTATAATAAAATTTAAAAATTCCACCGCCAACATCAATGTATTTCTCAACTCTTGTGAGAACATAACGTCTTGCTTGCCGAAGTTCATCGTGGCGTTCCTTTAAGCGAGCAAAAGCATTCATTATGTGAGCGAGCAATTCTTATTCACTTTACGTCTGTACACTTTACTTTTCATCCAACCCAAAAACAGAAATCCAAGGGGCTTAGGTTTGGAGATCTTGGCGCCAAGCTGTGGACGAAAAGGAAAACAACGCCCAACAGGCGCAGTGACAATTGCTCGTCAAATTTCCATTACCTCAGAAATCACTCGGAATAGGACACTCGTTCGTATGAACTTTAAAATGACCGATACTATCACTTCCCATAACACTGACCTTTCCTCCTGGGAAACCCTGTATGTTCCCTTAGTAACTTTGTATCCCTGGTTGGATCTGTTAGATCGTATGCATAATCGAGGACTGTGCTCGTTCTTTATTTTATATTTGAAATCTTTCCCAAACGGGTCCTCGCTGAGAAATAATCGCGAGAAGAAGACAATTCCCATAAAAAACCATTAGATAGTTTGCATTCCATCCTATGTCTATTGTCCTAAAGAATGGGAATTAAATCCTTTTAATCAGTCCATTACATGTGGCTCGTGTACGATTAAAATTAAATCGATTTAGGAAACGTAAATAAATAATGCGGATTTAATTATTTTTTCCAAAGTGGAGAATTTGTAGCATTTGTAGTTTAAAAAAACAACAACAAAGAAATTTCAGGATAAAACATTTTAATGAAACATTTTTCGTTCGAATTTCTTGTTTTTTTAAAGAGAAATTATGTTCTAATGTCTTATGTTCTAATTTTATCGCGGCTTTTGTCCATTTCCGTAAAGTGCCGTGTAATAAAATTTTAATAAAATTTGAATTAAGTGCTCAACTTTGTAATATTATAAATGTCTTAAGCCTATTTTCCAACAAAAACTTATGTTCATCAAATCAACCATCTTAATATCTGTTGAATTACTGCATGAATCTTCTTATCTAACTTTATATTTAAAATTTTTCCCTTGTGTTTCTTTGTCGACAAATAGTCGTTTGAAGATGACAAAATTTCCCCTAGAATTAAAACAAAAAGATCGGAATTTTTTTTCATGATTAATACAAAGAAAAAGATAGATTTAAGAAATGCAAGATCCAAATTCATTCATGAACTTCTTGTTTGCATAAACAGTAGTCATAAAATCTTATGACCGCGAAGAGGTTTATTTACATATTTATCCAGATTTTCATATTTTCGTCTCTAATAATAAGTTTTTTAGCTCTTAGACAATCTAAGTTCAATTTTCGTTACTTATTGAATAAAATAATTTCATCCTAGTTTTGGTGGATTTGATGATCAACAAAAATTTCGAGTTTTGAATAATTTTTTATATATTTAAATATTTCTTTAATATCGTTCTTGGTGGCCCGAAGTGTTTAAGTATGTACAGGCTACTTGGATTACACTACTTTGCAGATGATCATTCACTCAGAAAAGCCGTAACTACTACTGCTATCTAGGTTCTTTTCCGTAGATTCACTTAATATCCATAAAATACCGTACATCTTAGGCATTCGAGGTAGATGATTCATTTTACTTATACCAGTGCTCTTCTTCTTCTAATGTTACGGCTACACACGGCTACACAGATATCGCCTTCACTTGCTTCCTGCTCATTCTATTCCATGCACACTGCTCTGTCTTTCTTTAGGTCTCCTTTGGTCTTCCTCGTCAGAAGGAAACAGATGTCATTGGAAACTCTAGTCATTGGAATATGGTTTGGCCCCTGTTCAAAGTGTACCCAATCCAGAGCCAATTGAGTTTTCTTATTGGGAAGACTACATTGCGGCAGTCCCAGTCCAAAACTGGTCTGAGTTTTTTTTTAATGTGTAAAACTTTGTAACTTTAGCTTTGTCTGTAATTCGTTTTTTAAATTATGATTTAACTTTTTTTTTTAACAGTTGTCCCGTATCTGCGGCCATTTGGTTCCAGGCCTTCATTCGGATGCTTTATTCTAAGAAGTGCCTTACGGAGTATATAAAGTATAACTGTTGTTTGAAGGCGGTCTAAAATATATTATGACAGAAACCCAGTAAACTCAAAGTAATGCTGATTGTTGCCTAAGCAATGGATGATGTCATCCTTCATCATGCTGTTTGGGAGAATCGTACTGTGACTGCCGAGTATTATCAACGATTTCTTGAAAAACATCTCAATCCTGATTACGAAAGAAAACGTCCACATTTCATTAAAGACAACCCATCACTACGATAATGGTCGTTGTCATGTTACCCAACCAGTGAAGGAACTTTTGGCACGTTGGCGTTTGGAAACCTTGCAGCAACCATCTTATTCTCCTGTCATGAATCCCTGTGACTGAAGATATCCATAGGAGGGCAATTTCCGTGATGTTGCTGAGGTATTTCCGCAATAGACCGGACTATTGCAGCTATCAACAGAAATGGACTATCCACTATCCCCCACAGATTTGGAAGGTCATTCATCTGGCCGGTGGTTATATTGAGGGACAGTGATGTTCAATTCATATCTAACTATCAAAACTTGTCTGCTATAAGCCACTTGCCACTATTTTGAGTAGTATTAAGTCTAGGTGACCGGAATAAAAGGGCCCGAGAGTTTCGAGTTCAGTGCTACACATGCATCAGGTCGTTGCAGATGAAATGGGAAAATGGTAACTTCCATTTCTCCAATTGGCTGATGGGAAGGACTGCGAACGTTTGACATGTGACCAGATCATGGTAAATAAGCCTATAAATCATCTCAGTTACCCAATCATCTCAGTGATTCCTAAAGGCACTCTGAAGTTCCTGAAGTTCCAAGATGGAGAGTCACGATATTTGTGTAATTGCTCTTTATGAGTGGAAGCTGCGCAGGAACGCGAGCGAAGTGGCAAAGAAAATCAACATGGCCTTTGGGGAGCAAACCACATCCAAAAGCACGGTGCACTGTTGCTTCCAGAAGTCTCAGGCCGATGATGAATATCTGAAAAATCAAGAACGTGGAAGGCCAGTCAGTCAGTCAGTCATCAGCGAGGACGAACTGAAGGTTTGTGTGGGAAAGGATACATGGCAGACCCTCCAGTGACTTTCAGTGTCCACTCTTCAACCATTTCTCGCCATCTGGAGGCGATCGCATCACTTTCCCAAATCACAGTTGCACCAAAAGAAAATCATTGTTTAATCCATCGGACCTTCCTGAAACCATGCCAGAGGGTCACCGCTGCTCTGTATAGCTCAGTTTTGGAGGTAGTACACACCAAGCTGCTGAAGCAGCATCGGAACATGGTGAAATGGTCTGGTATTCACTTGCTCCATGAGAATGCACGTCCTTAAGTTGCAAAGCAGACCAAGGAGAAGATCTAGCAGCTTGGATATCAGAATAGATAACTTTATAATTAACTTTGCCATCCCCCTGTCTCTCTTGTAAGATGAGATAATCCAAGAAGAATCCAAGCGGTTATGGCAAAAAAAGTGATATTTCATTTGAATTATCCTTTTTTTTGAATGAACTCATTATTTGATCGCGCGCGAGCAAATATAATAAAAGGAGGAGCAGTAGTCCAATGGTTAGCGTTCCTGAATGCGAAGATGAAGGTCCTCGGTTCGAATCCCATGCAAGGCGAAAAAATATATAAAAAAAAAAAGAAAATTTTATAATCTGACTTTTTCAGCAAGGGAAACTAATAATTAACAATTGCGCCTGACAGACAGACAGAAACAAAAGATTTTAGTAATATAGATTATTTCGTTATAAGGTTAAACGTAAATGAAAACGAAATTTAGATTTTAGCGTATCGAAAAACTAGTTAAAAACGGAATTTTTGTTTTACCTGAAACGAAAAACGTAACGACTTATTTTTTTATTTCTTTTGCAGCTCTGAAAATTAATAAAATCAGCTACAGTGTCACACTTTTTAGATACAGGTCATTCACCCGACTTCGATTATGCAATAGCAATACAGTTGAGCCCCGATTATCCGCGGAATTGGGTGGCAAGGGCTTCGCGGATAACCCGAAAAAAGATAAAAAATGAGGTGTAAACACGAAAAAAAATATTTCACCCTTAAAAAATACGTTTTATTGTACAAAAAACATAATATGTTAAACTTTTAAAATTTGTACAGTAAAGCAGAAACCTTTGCTCTACGTTTGCATCCACAAATTCCGAGAAGGCCTATAGGATCACAATGCACAATAAACCTGTCAGTAATTTTCGACCTTCGCACTGTAGGGCCTATTGTACTTTCCCTGTTGTTGGCTTGGATTAAAATTGGTTTTTTTTGAGGTTTGTAATTAAAAAAAAATTGTCGCGGCACTCGCTGATAATCGGGGCTCTACTGTATCTCATATCAGTAAACTTCAAGAACGTACAATAGCTAAAGCCTACGCCATTCTTAAGTACAAAGTATACAATCTAATCACTACAGGAAACATTATAAAAACATATCATTAATAATTATAATTTTCCCCCTTTCCTCCCCTCCAGAATTTCAGTGATATAACATTGAATTACCTTCCGATTACAATGAGACATCCCTTTTTTATAATTGATTATCTACATTTACCTTTTCTCTTTGGTTAAAAGCATATGCAGTATACTATCTCACAATGAATAATCACATTCTCTTTCCCCTTCCCTCACCATTGCACTTCATTCGAAAAAATGGATATTCGAGGATAGGATAAAAATAGATAAAGTTGAAATTAACCCCCCCCCATACACACATTTCATTCCATCTTCACATTTTTTATTTTTTAATTCACATTTTAACGATCCAAAACCTTTTTGGTGAATCATCATAATAATATTTTGTGTTATTGCTTTTTCAACGTTAAACTTCTGGGGTGTCATTGAATGAACTTGACACCACATTACCAGACTATGAGTAACTGGCAAGATATTATTCAAAAGTATAATAACAAATATACAAAAATAACTCGAACAAAAAAAAATCAAGGGAAAGTCTATAAATTTTATGTCCTTTATTAGAAAGAAAATTAATTAAAAAAATCACCACATTCGATTTGTAAGTCGAATTATTGGTATAATTAATGTCAAAAAAGTAGGTCAATCTGACTCATTTCAATAAATGAAGAGTTCGATTATCTAAATGACTAATCACCAATATGTAAGTAACTAGTACTAACAATTGGTAATAATATAAGTTAAAACTCACTTTAAATGTTTTGCACATAAAATACAGTATGTTTTGAAAAAGTAATTTCACTACAATTTAAACGATACGAGTAGACAATTCGATACGAGTAGACAACTACAAGCACAAAATGTATATTAGAGTAACTGAAACGGATTTAAAGTAATGTATCTCCGAATACAAAACAGAATAACAGAAATTTAAGTAAAAAATAACAGGGGAAATATTCTGAAATAACGATGAGAAAAAAAAAGTTTTTTTAGGAAAAGAATCTTTTTCAACGATAGTGCAATATTTGTGTAGTGATTAAATACGGCTACTTTTTAGGACTTTTATTTTATTTTACCTGATCTTTATTTTCAAGCTCAGTGAATTAAAATTGCTTTCAATTATTATATTATTTAAATGTCTTACTGACATTTTAGCCATATTATCTCCAACTAATCAGATTTAAAGATGATTCTGTTTTTGCCTTCATCATTTTAAACTTTCCGTCAGCAAATGGTTGTTACATGAAATGCAGATCCCTTTAATTATATTGGAATTCAACTCTGCTTCGACGTGTTTACAATTTTGACAGTAAACACCACAGGTGACAAATGACCTCGATATTCGAAGAGCATACAGCCACAATCGTCTAGATCAGGCGATCCTGTTATTCAATCGAAAAATTAAGACGGGCTTTGTTCATTTCAATACCATTACTCAAACGGACGTTTACAAACTTTCACAGCAATGACAAAGCAGCAGAAGATTCAATTTCGCTGAAATCCGAACCGCCCCTCGCGCGAATAAGAGAAGCGATCCATGTATTTGGTAAACGATGCTGAGCACTAATTGAAATAAATGCTGAGATAAACATTCATTCCCTTAATACGATTCTCTCGCAGACAAGAGCATGTTTCTGAATCGGTTGTTCAACTTGAAACTGCATTGAGTAATTCTACAATGATTTTCAGTTTTCTTCCACTTCGTTATGTAACTAGTGAAGCAAAATGTAGGTGTGCAAAGACGATCTTGAATGAAACTTCGATCAAATTAAAGGAAAAGCGATGGTATTTCCACTCTAAATGTTTGAGCCAAGTTTGGATCCATCAGGAAATGCTTGATTTCTAACTCAAATCTCCTCTTACTAAAATTTATTTATTGTTCCACTTTAACCTTTCTTCTTTTCTTTTTCTAAATATTCTGTCTCTTAGAAATGTTGCTTTTTTGGCCCCAAAAAAACAAAAACAAAAACAAAACAAAAGGAGCAAATTCTATGAACTACTTAGGCCGAAGAATCGTTGCTCACCGTAGGAGGTACACTGCAACCTCGTTTATCCGGCGCTCGTTGATCCGGATCTCCGGATAATCCGGATCAGATTTGTAGACAGTTTTTTTTTTATTTAATGTTCACATAGATAATAATTTTAACTATGATAACAAGAACATAACTATAAATACACCAAACATTCGCTTTTTATTTTGATTAAATGTATTTTATTTTTTAAAATAAAATATTTTTTTGATTAAAAGCATTTTATTACCGTAATTTATTGTACAATCTTCCTAGCTTGTACAATAAATTATGGTAATAAAATGCTTTTTGTCGAGTTTTAGAAAGCTTTACTAGAGTGTCACAGGCCCTTTGAAGCTGCAAAACTTAGTTTTTTTATCGTAATAAACGGTAAGTCTGTTTATTTAAGGATTTGTTTTGCTTATTACCAATATTACCCGGATTATCCGAATTTTCCGGATTGCCTTTGGTCCCAGTTAGTCCGGATAAACGAAGTTGTAGTGTATTTCACATTACAATCCAGGAAAATGACGAAAGCCAGAAGAAGAAAGTCATGTTCATGAAGACTTCGAGATTCGAACGCAGATTCAGATGTACCAGAAGACCTACGCATAGACCACAAGGCCTGAATGTCTTTTTCTAGGAAATTGAGATCTCAAACCGACCAGTCTGTGTCAATATATGTGTCGTCATATACCCTTCACCCCCGAATAATTTTTGAACCGCTGGTTGGTACTTCTTGAAACTTAGATATGAAACTTAAATCTGCAGTTAGATCGTCGATATGCATTCAAGGACTACAGGCGGTTTAACTTATATTAACTCATTTCCAAGTTGATCCTTTCAAGAAATAAAGAAATCCATTTTTTTATGTCTTTTTTTTTTTTTTTTAAAGAGCCATTTCTTTTCCCTTTCATTGGAAGAAGGACTCAAATTTTTTTTCTTTTGGTTGGACGGTGAGATCATCAGAACCACATTCCAAATTTCTGAATATAATACAAGAAAGTATTCTAGACTTATTTAGTTCTTAATTGGTTTTATAGCGCAAATAGCACCTTTGGCTGTGCTGCGCCAGGAAAGATCAGGAAACGAAAAGAATAAATACTTCAAATTTAACTACAAACGCCAAAATTATACTGCAATAATAAAGAAAGTAAATTCAACAGGTAAAAGCCAATCTGTAAAAACCAAAGTAAAAAAACAGAATACGAAAAGACAACTTAAAACGCGGAGAAAAGTAGAATGCTTCTAATTTTTCTACAAAGTAACTTTTTTGTCTTTTTTTTTAGAAGATATTTGAATTACCTCATTTTGTAACTGTTTTAAAAAATGCCAAGAAACAATAAACAGTAAACATTACTTAACATTTTACGTACTTTATCTAATATTAATTCGCGTATAAGATGGTTTTATAACGTTATTTTACATTCTATTCTCACATTAAATTGTTATTAATATAATACTCTTTATTTATATTAATAATGTTTAATTAACGACTATTTCGGCTGGCAAAAGGCACATTGCAGGAAGGCCTCTATCATTAATCTAATATTAAATATTATTAATATTTTTAATCTAAATAGATGCATGAAGCAAACTGCAGACCCCGGTCACCAACTCTTTACTCATTCTTCAAATCGGCTTCAAAACCTCAAGATGGTTTTTTTTAAAGTTACACATATATTCATGCCTTCAGATCTTCTTTACCAGCTACTTTCTAAATAATACATTCCTGATGTAACTTGGAGGGGAGGGAGCATTTATCAATTTCTCACAAGGACATAGTGATGCCTACGGGCTGCTCTAAGTCCTAGTGGTTTAGTTGTTGCCAATCACAATTTCAAACGATGGCTTCAGATACCTATCTGTGTTACCAACATTCACGCTTAACTATTTCATGCCTTACAGTTACGCTGTAAATTTGGCAAACTGGCGTTTGGCCAAGAGGCTAAAACAATCAAATAGCTCAAAGATAATCATTTGCTTCTCGCTATCATCAAGCTCTTAAGATTATAAATCTTACTTTTCATTCGGCTGTGAAACTCGGCAAACAAAAATATTAAAAACAATGTATAAAGAGTAATATTTTTTTTTTATTTTTTTTTTAATTCTTGACAGGATTTAACAAATAAAAGAAATTATAAAAACAGACATTGTACAATTATAAAAATGCACAATTAAAAGTAAAGAAAAACAATGTTTACTGGATGTCAAAACGTTTCGGTTGCTCAAGATTAGTTCATCATCAGTGAATTTTCATTTTTTAAGAGTCTTTCCATTTCTTTAAGAGTTAATGATAAGATTGTGAATAATTATGGCTGACAATGATCATAAGCAGAGTAAGTGACCATGGATGTTCATCTGATTACATTTAAATTAGATTATCAGATACATTTATTTTAAATATTCAAAATTGAACTTGTTTATTTGTCACGTTTTCTTACTTTCAATGGTCAAGTATTTGTTGTTTAAATGTAGGACTGTGGATGGGAAAACTAAAGGCAAGGTTCCCAATTCAAGTACTTTGTCCTTAATACTTTATTTTTACTGAAATACTTACATGTTTAAAAAAGATACATCCTTACACTATTTTTCTACATAGTTGTCCTCTCTGTTGAGGTATTTGTCTAGGCGGGAAATCAGTGAATTAAAACCCTGTCGATAGAAGGTAGCACACTACTCACGCAGCCATTTTTCAATGGTTGACATCATCGTATGATTGGAATCGCTTGCCACGAAGGTGTTTATTTTTTCATAGCTGGCAAGAGATGGAAATCTGAAGGTCTCAGATCAGGACAGTAGGCGGTGTGCTGAAGAATTTCCCAGTCCCAGATTTTCACCACGTATATGAGATAGATTGTACACTTTTTGATAGATTTTTTTTCCCATCAAATTACAGTTACGAATAGTATCTGAATTAATTTCCAGATTATTTCGCTATAAAATTATTTTTTCTGTGGATACTTTGAAAATGAAGTAAATATAAATGAAACTTTGCACATAAGTGCTACTAACATGCAACAGTGAATGTGAGAGTTTTGATGGCGAAAACAATAAAGATTGAGATCATAAAGAATAGTCAAAAATGACATTCAGAATGTTAATATGTTCCGTGTAAATGAAAATTTATAGACCTATATAAGTTTTTTTATGCCGAATCGTCAGCTTTTGAAATTTTCATCAAAATTTTCAAAGCGAAAATTTCCAGTTCAATTTTGGTATGTGAATATATGAAGAAATATTCAAGCATAAATAAAAATAAGCTGAATAGAAAAAAGTCGAATACGAAGATAGGGAATTCGTTAAGATATTCGATGCTGGGAATTTCTATACAGCAAAATTAGAACAATTTCTCACAGTGACACAGAAAAAGTTGTTATTACGTCATCAAAATAATGACATCTATGATATTTTTATCAGCTAATAATTCGGAAATAATTAACAATAATAAATAATAAAATAGAATGTTCTCGCTTATCTCTTAGATGAAAAATTAGGTCGTTCTTTCAGAAGCCTGTCTGAGTTATGAAAATTATTTAAAACAAACATACTTAAAATTTAGCGGAAAAAAAAAGTTGACGTCTGAACGCGTCTTAACCTGTCTGGACTTCGGAAGTGGCCCTTCCGCAGCAAAAACTTCTACATGTTTTAGTTATCAAAACAGCATCTTCTTAGTTTTGCTTTTTTTTTTTTAACAGAAGTTACTTGAATTTATTTTGTTCATCAGAAGAACTTTATTTACAATTTTACATTCTTTTAAAGCCAGTTACACTATAGGCCAAAGTTCATAAACTACATAAATAAATAAAGTAAATTTAAAATACTGAAATAGTTCAATGTTTGAGAACTGTTCAGGCTAATACTGTAGGTTTGATCAAATAACTAATTTTAAATTTAGGGTATGTATTTAACAATATTAAATTTTTAATTAATAAGTTATAAATAAAGTAGATTCGGATTTATTTGATCAAAGGCCTTCTCAAATATGCCTATAACTGAAAAAACAAAATTAAAAGTTTGACTGAATTATAAACAAATTCCTCATAAATAAAGTAATATTATTAATCTTCTTTAATTCCACAAATCTTCGTTACTTGCACAATATTTCGGAGTCCTAAACGGTCCTCCTTTTTCAAGCTTTACATCATAAATGAGAAAAGCAAACCATCATTCCTTCTTAAACAACTATAAAACTAACAATCTTGGTATTTCAAATTTTGTAGCTCCTCTTTAGCCGATTGTTTTGTAGTTATTTGAGAAGAATGAATGATGGTTTTTCATCATTGTTTTTGCTTGAAAAAGGAGGGCCGATTAGGCCTTCCGAAATATTGTGTAAGTACGAAGATTTGTGGAATTAAAGAAGATTAATAATTTGACTGAATTAATTAATATAAATGTTTTATAAATTCATTCGCTGACGTATTTTAATCTCTAATTCATTGTCTCAACTGTAGTCTAAGTTATGTAAGTTAGTTTATACCTGTTTCTTAAGGAATGTTCTAACAATTTTTTCAAATGCAGATATCAACGGACAATTTTATCTGGCTTAGATGCATCATCAACAGCTATTCTAATAATACAGTGACATCAGAATAACTATCAAATTTATATCCGAACAGCCGTTCCTAGAGACCAACTTTATAAAAATATACAAGGTTGCATCAAAAACTCTCTATTCAAATTTTAATGGGAGATAGAGAGAACCAATACAAACTTTTTTTCGCTTGAAGCTACCTTCGATGCTAGAGGGCGCTATTACATGGCCACCAAGATCGCCCGATTTAACAAATATCAATTTCTTCCAATTAGAACACTTGAAGAAACTCGAATACGAGACTTCCGTTGACTCACTTGAAGACATTGTCGCAAGAATTGCTGTCGCCGCTGCAACTGTTAGCGAAATGCCGGGAATATTTCACAATGTATGGCAATCAATGTTTCAACGCTGTCATGCAAACACTGATGCTTCCGGCCATAACTTTGAGCACCTTTTTTGAATAAATATATTGTTCACACTTGTTTCCATTCATTTAGGTTTGCCTTGGCGTTTTATAGCTCCTCTCTAGCCGATTGCAGCGTTGCTCAATAGCGCCCAGTAGCACCGTAGGTTGCCATCAGCGAACATAGATTCGTAGATGTCATGGTGTTCCGTATCTCCCATTAAAATTTGTAGAGAGTTTTGGATATATACATATATATCCAAAACTCATTTCGACCGTACTTTCGAACAAGACACTAGCGAGCGTAAAGTAAAAAAGTTTCTGTTTAGCAACAATCTATCATGCGCAGTGACAGTAGCGCATTCAGTGGCAACTTCCCTCGGCAATCGGGAATCGGCACGTGTCTTGAACAGTTCCTCTGAGTTCATTTTGTGTCTGAGAAATAGGTTATTTGTGTATTTATTGTTAATATTTGGTGATATTTTGTGCAACATGGAACCTACACTCCCGATTGTAAAACCTAGTGATGAATCACAGAAAAAGAGGCGAGCAATTGACGAAGTTGCAATTTGTAAAGCAACGTGAAACTGATAAGCCCGTCAATGTGATCGCACATGACTTCGGATGGTTTCATTCCGCAGTGACGAACATTCTGAAAAACAAAGGTAAAATCGTAGAGGCTGTGAAAGGATCTGCTTCCTTTAAATCGACGATAGTGACGAAGCAACGACAAGGTCCTTTTCTAATCTAAAGCTACAAAGTTCAACAACAGTCTTGGTGAATATTATGGTTTCTTCTTCTCTCTTTCATCGTTTTACTGTTTTTTTATCAATAATAATTGTTAATAATCCAATGTAAGTGATATACTAATTACGGTTGGGACAGTATACTAATTACGGTTAAGTCGATAACCCACATAACTCTTTTGATATAATGATTTACGTCCGTTCGATTTACGTCCTGCCGAATGGAATGGAACCCGGACGTAAGTTGAGGGATGACTCTGTAAGTCGAGGGAATTCAGCAAAAATGCTGAATTCAAGTCAAAATCTTTCCACAAAGAACTTAAAATTTTAAAAAATATATTTTATTTTATACAAACTTCATCAACATGTCTTCAATATTTCGTCCTATTGAAGACATGTTGATGAAGTTTGTATTTGTTTGGAATTTTAAATGATAATGAAGATAAAGATATGGTTCTTTAATATTTTATTTTATGTTTTTTTTCCAATATAATAATAACAATACGTATAAAAGAGTCAACGCTTACGTTTTTCCATTGTAATTGCAGAATTGAACTTAACTGATGTTTTGTTTTTGTTTCAGAAAAAGAATGAATTAAATCCGTAGCCGGCTACTTCGGTAGCTTAATGCCAATTAATTTTCATTTTATCAAACCATGCGTAAATAACAATTGATTATTAAATGGCATAATAAGGATTGTTAGATATATTGAAGAATCCATTGTTATGGTTCAAATGCTTTTCTGTGCTAATTTTTGTTGGCTTCGCCTGCTATCTCACCAGGGACCTGTACTGGATAGGTTTCAAATATAAAAGTTGGAAGCATAACTTAGGATGCCAAATTTCAAGAATATTCGTTCATAGGTTCAAAAGCTATAAGCAGAACAAACAAATAGACTTAAGAGTCTCTAAGCCCTTTTTTTCGGGAACCACATGAGAAACAGAGGTAAATGTGGTATCAAATTAATGGTCCTGTTGTGGAGGCATGCATGAGCATGTTGAGCTTTGGTAAAAGTAATTTTAATAAAAAATTTGTTATTGCGTCCTCCTAGAACAGAAAGTGGTTAAATCCATTCATATCTAAGTCTAATAGGGGGCTGCTCACTTTAATAGTATCTTTTTTTGGAAGGGGAGGGTTACTTTACCTTAATTTTTACATAAATAAGATTAAAATATCTTATTTAGTCTGAATTGTCACTTAATTACGATAGAAGAACTTTATTTCCAACCGTAGAATGGTCTACGTATTCTACTAGTAATAACCAATAAAGGTATATAGCAAGCTGGCGAAGTTTGTCGATTTCGTGACGGATCACCCTGTAACATACAAATACAAAGTAATCTTCGCTTGCAGCTGCTAAGTTTAAGAAACCAGATCTGATCTAATACAATCTGCACCTATATTATACACAGTGTAATGCAAACAAGTTTCTATTTTTTTTATTTTTTATTTTGCGAATGTCGCAAACTGTTTGCTTTTTGACTCCATAAATCTTGCACACTGCGCAACAGATACACAACTTCCCAGGTTCTCAGTTAACTCTTAAAGACGTTTATGTTTAACTCTTCATCCCTCGAAGCCATAATAACGACAGATATTGTGCATTTATAATTAAATGAAAGTTACAAAACAAAATAAAAGTTGTATCTAAACGATATAGGCAATCAAAATGTAAATAAGTGAACAAAACGAACTACTTTGGCAGATTGATCTCGTGAGACTAACCAATGGAATACTGCACAGCTGTATTAGAAAATGTTATATAAAAGCTTAACGTGTGTTAAAAAATTACATTTATTTGAATAAAAAGTCACCAAACACACAAAAATTTGTTAAAAAAAGTTTATATAATAAAAATATTTTAAAAATACATTACAGTAAAACCAGGTCGAGAACTTTCGGAATCTGTGAGATTCCCTTGTCAATCCGGATTAGATTGTCAATCTGAATAGATTGACAAGGAATCGCACAGATTACGAAAGCTCTCGACCTGGTTCTACTGTAATGTATTTTTAAAATATTTGTATTCATAAACTTTTTTAATAAATTTTTGTATGTTTGGTGGCTTCTTATTCTAATTAGAAAATGCTGATTCATATATTGTCGTTCGGAACTTATTTTAAAATTTATTTTACTACTATAAATATAGGAAAACATTACATTTCATAATTTAACCTTATTTTATAATTTATTTTAGAACCTGGGCACAAAACCCTAAATAGGAAGACGTTTTTTGTTCATATTAAAAATATAGGAGCTTTTCTAACAAAATAACACAGTTTAGCATTTTAAAATACGAGCTTGACCCATCTTGCAATTTTTTTTTTAAATTTTTTCCTTATTTAATAGAAATTAGAGGTTTTCCCCATTTTTTTAAAATTCGACAGGATCGTAGGCGTCCGCACTTACGGACAAAGGGAAGGGGGGGGCATTTTCCCCATCCTGGAATTTTCATTATAAATGACAGTTTTGGAATTTTTTTTTCTCTCAAGAGAACTAATAAATAGAAAGCTGGTAAATTTTATTACAACAAATTACTTTAGTTATATAGAAATAAAATATATATAAATAATTTTATATAATATCAAGTACAATTTTTACAGATTTTGTTTTACACTGCCAAAACATTTTTTCCCCTGGAAAAAAATCCTATGAGAACTCATATAAATATACATAAGGCTCATGAAATCTTATATATAAAATTCCATGAGTCACGTCCTTAAGACAATAAATAAACACAAATGCAAAACTTTACACCTCCCACCTTTAAGATTAAGTTGATAGCTTTCAATTCGTAATGGCTGAAGCTTTTGTTTTAATTTAATTTTAAGTTCCCTGCCATTCAAAAAAAATGCTTACAACAGTTCTGATAATCTCTGCCTGTTATCAATCACGTTATCTTCCTCTACTTTATCTGCAATGCATTAGAATAACAATATAAAACAATCCAGCTTTAGATTCTCGTGCATTGGGCACTTCAGATTTCAGAGGAAAATTGTCTATGAAACTGAATAAACTCAGTGACAGCGATAAACATCTAGGAATTAATTCAGGTAAATTGGACAGCTGTGGGCAGGGTGGGTTCTTGCAGCTCTAGGCAGGGCTCCGGAATTGCTGGCATCACAAAGAAAAAAGCCGATGTCTTATGCATTTAATCAATCTAGTGCCGACGGTAAATACAGGCCTACTTAACATGGTTTTTCAAATTTGCATTTGCTCAGATGCAGGCATATTTTTTTTTTTTTTGCTGCTTCTTTGTTTTCTCTTCTGGGGTCCTGAACAAAACATGAAACCTGCTATCAATTTACAAAGTTTGAATGAAATAAAACACACAGCGAATCATTAGCATATTCGAATAACTGTGTTTTCAAAGAAGAAATTGTAGACTCCAAAAATGAAATGAATAAAAATTAATATTTGGTTAAAAATTAAAATTAAAATATAATGAATAAATAGTTGTATAAAGGAATATTTTGCTGTAGTCTATAAAAGTTAAAATAAAATTGGTTGCTTTTTTCTTATAAAGTCTTATTAACGCCTGTACTCTTGACTAATTATTTTAATAAAAATAAAAACTTTACAAATTAAAAATTACATTAAAATTAATTTAAAAAAACAAACGCATTTAAAAAATCACAACCAGGTTTCCTTCCGGAGAGGGAAATTTCTCAAGTGCTTTGTTTGGTTGCTTTGTTTGGATATATTTTTTTTTTCTTTTTAATTTCTTAGATTTTTAGAATTATGTTTATTTTCAAACAACCAAACCATTGCTTAATTATTCAGAAATCAAAATAAGAAGTTCCTGATAGAAGTTAAATC
>JAFIDM010000004.1:45907030-45925383 GCA_023159025.1 Thereuonema tuberculata
AATTACTTATATATTTATTAATTAAATATAAATAAATATTTTATTTATTTTATTTTTACCTTTTTCTTAATTATACTTATTTATTTATTATTTATAATTACTTCCTTTTTTATTATATTTTTCTTTCTTTATTTTATTTACTTGTATATTTACTAATTAAAGATAAATAACTATTTTATTTTTTTTACTTTTCTTAATTATACTTTTTTAATTTGAATAATTTATTTATTTATTGTTTTTTATATATCTTAGTGCAGGCATCCTTTAAGTTTTATTATTATCCCAGGGATTTTTTTATTCCAACCTTCCGTAATGAAAGTGCGGAGTTAGTTCTGTGAAATGGAAATAGGAAGTTTTTCCACCAATAAGAAAACCATTGGCAAAGCCAAGATTCAAAAGCAGTGGAAGAAAGTTGAGCCACGGGGTCTCATTTCGAAGTCGAATGTCCATTGGTGTAATGAGTGTTCAGTTGCTGTGTTGCTGCTTCTTCGGTTTCTCCTAAACTGTTTCCCATTTGGACGCAAATTTCATCAACACTCGGATCACCTGAGGGGAAAGTTTTGTTCTTTTCCACCATAGGGTAAAACGATCAGTGCAACGGAACTACAGTAAAAGTATCTGCGTCTGTTCATTAATTTATGGAATTGAACAATAGACAAAAACAAGAAGTTCCCTGGAAGAATTGGAAGTCTGATTTCCTTAAAAATCTTACGTTTTATTTTTCTTTTAAAGTCGTAAAAATAATAAAAACTAAAATTCTGTTGTGATTTTTTTTTTCCTAATATCTGGTGAATACGAACAGTAGGAATTTATTTTTATTTTCTGGAAAAATATATATATTTATCATATTTACTGAAGTTGTCTAATCCAATCTTATATGCATATTAAATCTCGCGCAAACAATAATAGGATTACTAAGCTGTTTAATGTACTTTGTTTAGATACAGATAGATAATTATAAATATGCATGTCCAGTTTCAAGAAGATTCATTCAGCGTTTCAAAAATTATTAGGATAGAAAACAAACAAATAGAATGGCTGATTTCATAAGCCTTATTTTTCTTGGGAACTGAGCTTAGGAAACTGAATAATATATTTTGTAAATAACTATCAGATCATTTTTATGATACTAGCCAATCAGCTTTTTGGCTTCGACGTTTTCGCATTATACAATGAGGTTCGGTAAATATGACTTAATTTTTTTATATTTCCGTGTAATATGTAATTATTTAACAGTTTCAATCAATACACATTCGGCCATCATCACATAAATTGTACCTGTCTGCATTACTTTTCTTTCCAATTCTACTCACACTCTTTTATGTTATTCTTGTTATTTTCCTACTATCTACTGATGTTTCAAAGTAAAATTTCTAGACAGAAATGAAAAATGGAAGATCTTATTTGCCGCCTGATCGTTACGACCATTTCATCAAAAGTAGGCGAGGAAACTGTATTGGGTTTGTCAAAAAGTTCGTTCGGTGTTTTTACGCACGGTGACTCTAGTAGCGCTTAGATGTCTTCAACGTCATTCGACACCAGTTTGCTAGATTGTATTGTGACAGGTGTCATATCAGCGTGCAAGTAGAACAAAAACTGATCAAAACTGGTGCATTTTGCGTCGCCAATTTAATATTGAAGATGGAAGACAATCAGCACGCAAGACCGCATGGTTCTTTGATGACCAGTTAAAACTCTTACAGCTTGGCTGGGAAGTTCTGATTCATCCACCCTATTCGCCAGACATTGCACCTTTGGATTTCCATTGATTTCGGTCTTTATAAAATTCTCTTGATGGAAAAAATTCAATTCCTTGGAAGACATCAAAGGCACCTGGAGAATGTTTTTGCTAAAAAGATAAAAACGTTTGGGAAGATGGAATTATGAAGTTGCCTGAAAATGATGTAAGGTAGTGGAACAAATTGTTGAAGACGTTGTTCAATAACATTATAGGTGACAATGAAAAAGTGCCGCTTATTTTGACTTAAAAACCGAACGAACTTTTTGGCCAACCTACTATATAGAAATTAATGGGTGTTTTTTTTTTTTACCCTTTAATCTTGAGTATTTAATAAATCAATATCGTAAAAATATGTAATCATTAAATTACATTAAAAAGATTAAAAGTTTCATCTTTTTAATCTTTTTTAATCTATTTTTTTATATTAATCTAGTAATGATATTAACGTATTTCGGATCTTTGATAAGGATATCCTGTCAAAGGCCGTCAAATCTACGTAATTCTTCTGAAAATACAGTACACAACATGTGTGGAAAACCGAAGTAGCATATTGGGATATTATGCATTTATATATTAATGATTAATCGCGCCACTGAAAAGTCACTGATAAACAAATGAATTCTCAGCAATTTAATTAATTAGTAACATTAATTAATAAACTATATTGATTAAACTAACATATCCGTTGTATAAAATCGACAGGAATAATTGAAAAGGGAGTAATTTTTGTTTCTTTTTTTATAAATCTACTATGATGGAATTTTTCGATTGTTTTTTTTTTAATTATATAGAAGAGAAAAAAATATTTAAAAATTACAATATTCAAAATTTTACTATTTCGCTGGTAATTTTTATATTTTATGTAGGCTACCAGTTCTGACTTTCGGGGGGGGGGGGCATTAAAGTTGAATTTCAGAAATTTTAAAATTTATCTCCTCAGTACGGCTCACTTAATTTAATAATTTCCCTGGTATTACAACATGTTAAATTCCAGACCGTGGTCGTAAAGCATTGTATTGCGAAGCACTGAATTTTTTGTTTTACTTATCGATGCATCTATTGCACAGCACAATTGAAGTAAATTAAAAGATTTATAACTAAAATAAACACTACATCTAGAATCAAATTCCTCGTAAATAAAGTAATATATAACTTTTTTAATTCACAGAACTTCAACAACTACACAATATTTCGAAGGCCTAACCGTCCTTCTTTTTCAAGCCAACATCTTAACGGGCAAAAATATAATCCGTTAAGATGTAGAGGTTGAAAAAGAAGGCAGGTTAGGCCTTCGAAATATTGTGTAGTTGTTGAAGTTCTGTGGAACTATATCTAGAATTTCGCAATAATCTATTCTTAAAATTAATCTTCAACTTATTTTAAAAAAAAGGATAATTATAAGAAAAACAAAAAAAAACAACAAAACAAGTGAATATAATATTGTGTTAAAGCAAAAATTTAAGGGCGACCCATAATAATAAAAAAAAATTACAAATAGTAATAAAAAAAGAAAGTACAATAAAGTAAAAAAAAAAAACCATGCGAAAATTAGAAAATTATATATATATATATATATATAAAACTCCTTATAAATTGGCAAAAAAAAAAGAATTGTGATCAGGACTGCCAAATAAATTGCTAATAAATAAATAAATTAAAATTATTCTCTTGACAATCTATCTAAACAGTTAATAATTCTTAATTAAATTAATAATTTAAATTAAAAATCAATAACATTAATATTGAATTCAGTATAATTCTTATCTCCATTGGAATACTAATTAAATACAAAATTGTCCTTAAATTAATACTTTATTTGGAATTGGATAGATATTTTATATTTATTTTATTTCTTAAATATTTTTATGTTGTATACTATCTAATAATATAATTATAGTTATTTTAAATACAGTAGAGCGTCGATAATCCGGACGTCAAAAATCCGGAGCCTCGATAATCCGGATTCAATTCCGGTGAAAAAAAAAGTTGAAGTGAATACATACAGCTAAGTTGAACAGGAAGTGACAGGAAGATCCGGTCTGAAAACGGAAGCGGAAATTACTTCGATTGGCGCGAAGCGAACAAACAACGATAACTAACCGGTAATTATTAACGGTTTTAGCAAGTTTTCTTTTTGTTATGAACTCAAACGACCTTTTTTTTTTTGGTTCTTTTCGAAAATCCGGACATTTTGATAATCCGGACAGGGTCCGGTCACAATTAATCCGGATTATCGACGCTCTACCGTAGTTGTTGTTCAGCAATTTATCTTTTATGTATGTATGCATGTATGAATAGAAATGTAAATGTATTCATCATATATAATAAATAAGAATCATCCTTGTCAAATCATATACCTGTCTCTTAAATTTCAGCTTTCGCGGATATGTAATTTTTGACTTATCATGACATGGTTGGACATAATATGCGCTCTTTTTGACTTAAAACTATTTTTTAAATCTTGTGTTCACACCATTTTTTTCCATCCGACAAATATTAAGGGCCAACAGTTATGACAAACCAAACCCCTCTGGTATCTATCTAGCATGCAGCTTTAAAAAGAAACATTTATTATTTCTTATTTTATTAATTAAGCTACTTTACAAATCACATTAAAAGCAGTTAAGAAAGAAATAAAAACTTTCTTTTTCTTTTGAGTAAAACTACATAATACAGTATAAAAAAATAACACTATACTCAAAGAATGGTACCTGCTGAAACACTTTCCCTTCCCATTTTAGTATAATTAACATTTGATTCGTAGTGTCAAGTAACGTAGTGCTCCTATTTGTTGGCTACGGTTGGAAATAAGACCAAAAAATGCAATAATTACAGCTGACGATCTTGGTTGCATCAACTTTACATATTTTATCTGCATAGATTTTATTGAATGTTTAAAATCTTTAATATATCACGCCATTAACACAATTTTTTTCAATACCGTTGAAATCGATTCAAACCCCGCATGTCAGTAAAATACAAAAACAAGAAAGTTAGCTGTCTGCAGTAGGTTGACTATTTAATTGAATAGCAATTACTTAGGTGATATTAAAACAATATTCATCGCGTGTGATATAGATAATGACATCATCATCATACGCTATTATATCCGCAAGATAAAAAGTTGTATGATTTACGAAAGTGTTTATCCTCACTTAAGCCTTTGATAGGCTATGACAAAGCCGGGAAACGAAGGAAGAATTTAATTAGACAAGGTAAATCTCTCCAGATAATTCAGCGATCTTTACAACAGCTAGAGACAAAAGAGACAACCTTATCTGGAATCGAACCCACAATCTCGAAAACGTTTGAGGGTTGGCCCCACAACCCACCTATATATTTTTGAACTTGTGTTGAACAAAATGGTATTGATTTTTGGTGAGATACAGGATATGACCTCTCCTGTTAGATCGCCGAATTCCCTTATGATCACCAAACCACTCCACTACTGCGCTTTATTCAAGAGAGGAAATTAAACAAATAAATATACTTCATTTCCTTCTCTACTTCCGCTCTTGCTGATGCATCTTTTTCTTCCATTCTTTTCTAGAGTATTTCTTTCTTTGATTGCACATACATGTATGCGATCTTTTTTGTTTAATGACGCAAAAGGCTAAGCTGCGTCCAGAAGAAGGTACGAAACTAAGAACACAACTGACAATAACATAAACATACACAGAAGAAAGAAGGAAAAGTCCAAAGCCCGACGGGTTATAAATCAACAGAATACATTCAGGAGAAGAAGCATAATATTCTCTTACTAAAAGAATAACAAAGTAAAATGTTGTTGAAGAATTATTTATAGACTAAAGTAAATTAAGTGAATTTATTACTACGAGCTTTTCAGTCATTTTGTTGTTATGTTACGTTTTATTAAACTTGGATAAAATTAAGTAAAGATATTACTTCATCCATAACTATTTTAATTTTAAACGATAATCCAATTTTGATCTTTGTTGAGTTCTGTATTACATTGAGCCAATTAAAATTGAGCCAATTGAGTCTTGAGTATAAAACTAGTCTGTACTTAAGAGTTTTGCAGTTCAAAAACTTAAGAATTTCCAACTACTGGATTTCAAATAAAAATTCTACTAAAGTACATTTAAAAAAAATCTAAGTAAACTTAAGCATCAGGTTTATAAAAAAATTAAAATTAATAATAATATTTAATCATAATTTAAGTTTTTAACATTAACAGAATTACTATGTACTAAACATCATTTACGATATCGTAACATAATTAGGATTAAATCCTTCCTGTTAAGGAAGTTAAGAATTTGATATGAATTTGATTTATTTTTAATTAATCAATTATTCTATACGAAATTAATTAATAATGTATAATGTAAATATTTTACGTGTACTGAAATATCTTAATTTCAAAAATATAGCCATACACCTGTTTAAACAAAAACACATTTATACAATTTAAATTACAATACAAACGCAACTAGTTTCTCCACCGAGAGGTGGTATTCTCAAGCAATTGAATACGGAATTATTGTTTTAATTTTGGTATATTTAATCCTAATATATTTTTGAGTGATCAATCTTTCTATATTTGTGTTAATCAGCATCTACAATACATGTTTTTTAATTATAAGCGTGTCAGGACTACAACGCACCAAGTGTATAATATGAAATCGGCAAAATTTTAAATTAACAAGCAATGCAAAAAAAAAAAAAATTATTGCATATTGTACATGAAACTATAGCGACCCGTACATGCTTTATCATTTTCGGCCACTTCCTGTAAGACAGTAAAGGAGCGCAAACCGGAACTCGTATCTTTTCCTTATCCCTATAAGTCGTAATGGTTTCAATAAGGTATGATTCATGTATGTCTGACTTATAGTTTGGACTGTTGAAGTGATAACATATGAACGGCAAGACGTACTCGCAAAACGAACTCGTATTTTCCCCCTATCTCTCAACGACATAGGAGGTTCTAATAAGGTACGACTCTTATGTCCGACTTGTAATTTGGACTACAGAGATGATGATGGATGAACAGGCATAACGAATGTAAGAACTCTTTTACAATTTAAGCCACGAAAAAAAAAACATAAGACGATTATAGGAAGGAAAGCTTACGTAAATTACAGAATATAATGAATTTAAATGTTTTAGTAAAATTATAAATACAACAACCTTGAATATTGCGTTTTAGTCCAATTATCCAAATTAATTAAAATTTAAAACTAACATCAGATGCCGCTGATGTAAGAATGATAGATTGATGAAATATTATTACAGAAACAGAAATATATTTTTATTTTTTTACACATTTATATCCGGATCAAACATATACAAATATATAAAAAATCACATTCCATGAATTTACAATTGTCTTGTTTTCAAAATTAGGTTTCGAATTACAAAATATTATTGATCTTTGCCAAGGATCGAAATTGCCCCATTTTCAATATTAAAAAAAGATTCGTCTACGATTAATAAATTACGCTTTTAATTTAAATTCTAGATACAATAAGCGATTTAGGCTACTGTGAACCTCGAAAAGAGATTGCTCTTCCTTTTCTCTGTTTTTTGTCTTCCACCGAGTGGTTATCTACTCTCCTTACAAGAGAATAATCGCGACTGGTTTTGCTCTTGTAATGAAACCGTTTGCGAACGGGTCATCGAGTGTAAGTAAAACCGCGGCGAGGGTCATTTGGAAGCAGCGACACCGGTGCCGTCGAAAGAGGCAGTGACTGGCAATCTTTGGCGCGGCTTTCTTCGATCCGATTACGACTCCCACCGGCCTTTTCTTTCGGAAGGAGGAAACAAGAGGACTAAAAGAGTTTTGCTCGCAGAAAGTCATTTACCCTCGCTATTCCATTATTTTTATTTGCATTTAAACTTTAATAAAGCCACGCAGCCGACGGCAATTACGAATCTATTCATGAATACATTACTATTTGGTTTCTAGCAAATTCCATCATCTCTACAAATTAATATTTCCTCAAAAGAGAACAATCAGGGTGGTCGAAATGTAGGTGGTCAGTAAATACTCACAAATTTCAAGTTAAATCTGAATATAACTTATAGGTGCAATGTTACTTAGTTTCTTTAACCAGAAGCACTTAACATTTTCGTAATGTCTGTCTTTCAGTGCTTAAGAACAATTCTACTCCTACCCGATGCATTTTTGATATATACAAAAGTTCATCTATAAACTTCTAAAATAATATGCAGTTCGAAACTACTGATTGCTATTAACTACGTTATTATAAGGACAGTAACAAAACAAATATCATTAAAATATTTATAAAAAAGGAACGAAAGCTTTCGAAGTCCTTGAACGGCTTCTTAGTCAATCCAATTTTTATTATCAATACAATTTTTAAAGAATATTCTTGTGTGTTTTGTCAGACTATATTTCCAGCTATATTTTTTAGGCACGTGTTAAAAAAAAACTTCTTTAAACTATTTAGTAACAATAAATATAATTACCAAAATCATAAAGTTGCTGTGTATTATCAACACTGACATCAAGATTATTAATGTTTTAATTGAGATTGTACAGCTGTTGGCTACACAAAGTTTATATTTATTTGTGGTTTTTAGTGGATAAAGTATCTCATTTTATATATATTGAAGTCACGAGACCTTTGCTGTCACGATAGATAAGGATTAGGCGTTTAGATACATATTGATAAATATAAAACAATCATTTAAAAAGTCATCATCGGCAAACTGTTGTTTCTAAATGTTCTGAGGGAACAACAGACACTGAAATAGGATTCATAGATTGTACGTTAAAATAAGAATTCGAGAATCTACTCGAGCCATTTTAGTCACAAATCACAGTGAATTAACTTCCTTCAGCTTCTTTCTGATCTTAATATTTTTACAGATTATCTTGCCTAAGCAAACCAAAAAATATGCTTCCTTCGAACTAAACAGACTGGTGTATGTGCCTTGATGAAAGACATTAACAAAAGCGAAACAATTGAACTACAGTAGACTCTCAATAAGTCGAACTTCGATATCTCGAAAACCTTGATATGTCGAAAAATTATTTTTCCCCTTGATATTACATATTCATCTAATGTTAATTTTTATTCTTAAGTCGAAGAGTTTTCACTCAAAATCTTGTTATGTCGAATATTTTTCGAAGTAAAAAAAGAATTTTTCAGGAAAAATCGCCGTTCAGTGTGCGTTACTATGTCTCGCCAGTCATTTGTTCCATTGTTGATTAGGCGTGTTGTTCTAAATTGATCAGAATTTACTGCTTATGGTTAAGTTAATCGGCGAAAAACATTAGGGAAGTTATAAAACGTGTCAGTGAAGTGCCAGTTGTCTCAAAAAGGGAAAGTTCCAAAGAAAAGAAAACAGTGAGCGTTAAGCGAAAGTTGAACGCATTGACATTGGTAGAGATTTTAGAGGCTGTAGATAAAGGTGGAAAAAAGGGACAAATCGCAAAGGATTTCAAAATTCCAGCATCGATAACGTGGAAAGGATGACTTCGCCGCTATTTTTCAAATAGAAAAATAGGTTGAAGAACAATTTCAAAAGAGATGTCGCCAGGCCACGATACTGGGCTTTTTTTAAGAAATCCTAGCAACATAAGTTCATTGTATTTTACTAATTCTTTTCAATTTAATGTAATTATTTTCGACTACTTTTAAAAATTAAAATTATCATTGCTATATTTAGACTTATTGTCAACTATCATTACATATTTAGAGTTACTGTCAACTAATATATATTTATACTTATTCTCATCTATCAAGACTCTAATTTTTAGAATATTATTCCGTATATTGTGTTTTTACGTGAGATTTTATGTTTTGGTTATGACCTTGTTATCTCGAAAACTCGCTATCTCGAAGTTTTTTTAGCGTCCCTTCAACTTCGACATATCGAGAGTCTACTGTAAATAAGAATACGACAACAAAGATTAAAACATCCCTTATATTTTCAATTCGACTTCTTATCACAGCTCTTAGGTAGATCGATATGAATCATCCTTGTCCTGTAGGATGATGGTTCATTTTCCTACATCATAAACGAACTTTCGATTCAAAAATATCTTAAATCCTTTTACATCAAGATATTCGTAATAGTTATATAAATATTTAAGAAAGAATAGATTCAGATATTTTCATGGTATTCGACTTAATTTTCGATTTTGATAAAATATATTTTTAGTATAATTATTAAAGGTAATTTATAAATACTTTTATCTTAATTTGTTTCCATAATTTCATTTTCGATGTTTCAAACTTTCTTTGTTTTTTTTTACTTCACTTGAGGATCTATTTATTCTGTTTTTCCTTTATAAGGAAGGAATCAAAAGTAAAGTAGTCTATTTTGAAATTACTTCAGGTAAGTTCTCGCATCTGAATAGTTCTATATGTAAAAACGAGTGGGTGGGATTATATTCTACAAAACTCACTTTTTTTTAAAGAATAACAATGGAATTAAAATCCTATATGCAGAAATCTAAAGGCAATAATAAACTAAAAAAAAATCTTCAATTGAATATCCTTAGCCTAAATTTTTCAGGGCATTTTGTGAAATAGAGGGGGAAAAAATTATTCAAAATAACAGACATTCATGTTTCTCGCTTGTGACAAGTAAATTACAATAGCTTTTTTTTTTTTAGTTTTTATTAGAATCTTGCTGATTCTGACCACCGAAATTCTATCAAAGCCTTTCAAAATTTATAATAAGTAACAATATAACGTAACAGATAAGTAACAGTATAACGTATTTACTTATTTATTGTTTGCTTATGACTTGATGCAAAGCCTTCTTATTTCTTTTGCGTGAATAAAAGAAATTAAATGGTCATAATTTCGTTTCTCAAAATGGAGGATTCCTCGGTCAAAATAATGCATTTAAGGAAAATTTACTATTTTAGCAGAGATAAAACAGCATGTTTACAGTCAAAGTTTTTCTTTTTTATTATTATTGTATTTCTTTTATTTTTGTGCTGATCTTGTTTTTATGATCAGCTCTCCTGATTTTATTTACAAAACTTTTTAGCTGAAAGTCATAGCTGTGGAATGTGCCACATTAATTAAATATAGAAATAACAATAAGCTTGGATGAAGGGTTTTCTACTCTGGCAATTCGTGCAATATTTCGGCTCTGTACCTCGAGCCTTCTTCAGTAGATGTTTGTGACTAACATTAAAAAGTCCGTGCTGTTACTTTATCATTATCGATGTCTTTTTAATATTTCGGATAGGAAGGCTACAAGCATCGTCTGCTCTACTGACATCGACAAAATAAAGTCACTGATTTTTTAATGTACTAGTTTGAACTTCTTCTAAAAAAGGCTCAAGTACAGAGCCGAAATATTGAAGAAATCATCCCGCATGCAAGCTTTTATTATTTGTATATGTAATTAAGATTTTATTTACTGTTTTTTAAAAACAAAATTTATAACACCAAAATTTGTTTTAAATACACTTGATATCTGGTTCGTTAATGTTTAACAAGAGAATTAGATCTTATACGAATGATATTCAGACATCAGATTCCGGCTGAGCTTCTCTGAAGAAGACCAATTCCTTGGAATTCGCAGAAATCTTGCATTTTAGAAGAACCACGGAGGAACTGCCTGAGGCCAGCGTTGAAAGTCTAGCCAATGATAAGATTGTTAGACGGCAAACTCTTAAATCTATCAATGACTTGTCTCCACGGCAACCATAGTAAATGAAGTCGTAAAATTATCCCAGAAAGATGCTGCCTACTGGCAAGTATCGAGAATGAGCCACGGCTCTGACCTTTCTTTGCCAACGGCATCATGGGATAGGAATCAAGAGAACAAAACCGCCGACATGTTTATGCTGCCCATCTAATTGGAATGTTATAAATGACACCAATTATTACAGGTTCTGGAAAAAATAAATACAGATCTATTCTCCTCCTTAAATAACAGTGAGAAAGGCATCAAAATAACCTCTTACTTTCTTTTTTTTAAAGTTAAGTACCTCGTATTAAGCAAATAAACTTTGTAGCAAATATTATAAAGTAACCTTTACATTATAATTTAGAAAATGAAACTGTATGAAAATCCTTAGGCCTACTATAAAATATGATTCTATAAATTGTGGGATTTTTAAAAAATTACATATCGGGTTTTAATTTTCCTCCCAATCTTTCAAATCAGTATTTTTTTTTTTAAGTAACCAACGTCCTCATATTTAGCTAAAATTATAATTCTTTGGGAATTCAACTTTAATACAAAAACGATGTAATAAATGTATTTCGAGTGAGGTAGAATAGATTCATCAAACATATTAAAATATAAAAAGGAATGTCAATAGATTAAATTTGGGCGTGATGCTAAATTGAGGGTCTATTAATACAGTCTATTGCACGATATACTGCGAATTCTTGAAAGACTGAATGTCTTAAAAAAGTGAAATTTGAGTCCTGGAGGCCACAGAAACTGACACCTCAAGATTAGTAATCCCTTAAGTGGAATGGAAAAAAAACAAACAGGTCATTTGCATTTGTTTTTCAGGGTTGAGCTGATGCCTAAACGACAGAAAGTACACGAAGGTCAGGTGTTCTTTAGTTAGCGTTATCAGTACAAAGGTAGCAGCTAATCACGCTAAAGACTTGAGAAGCTGGTGTGGATGTATTTTCTCAACAATAAATTGCATAGGATAATGATTTTAATGATTTAGTCTAGTCAAATTGGTTTTATTACAGCTTTACAAAAATCTCATAGTTCCTAGAGAGTGGGAAACGATTCTTTGCTAATAGACTCCATCTCTATAAGATTCCACTCTTGTCAAAGAAATAATGTATGGAATGGATATACAGAAAGTTCCGATTTCTGAATTTCATGTGGAACATCTCTGAGAGGTGGAACGTCAAGATAAGAGGGGTAGAACAGTACGTCCCACTTCGCTGAGGTTCTTGCATCAACTTTTCAGGTGTGGTAAGCAATCCCAACTGACACATATCAAAAAACTGATGGAAAAAATTGGCTCAGACAGGTCATTGCCGCGATTAAGCTGTTCAGGGAGTATTTTTTTTTTTATTGAATTATGTGTTTCAAATGTAGGTTGTAATTTACAGTTACGTGCAATACTATACATATATATTTTTTTGAGGGGAGTTGGGGGCGTGGGCAGAGATATTTTCAATGATTGAAATTACTGTCGGAATAATTAAATTATTTACTTAAGTTTGAATAGATAATTTTTTGTTTATGTTATTATTATTATTATTATTTGCTACGGAATCAAAGTGATTTTATTTTCTGCTTCATGAAATAGGAATTTATAAATAAAAGTAGAAAAAAAACCCCCAAACAAACTGAAGTTTGAGAGTTGTTTTCTTTATTTAACGAAAGTCTAATATAAAATTAACAAGCAAACGTATGTTCACAACAAAATTGCTGTAATGGAGATGAAAGAGAGCTAATACTTGTTAATAAATAATAATTGTTAATAAAGTACTATACTGTTTCGTGAGCACGATTTCGTTTGTTCTTTTGTGTAAAATATTTTTGTATAAATATACCTCAGTTCTTGTGATCCCCCACTTGAGAAGGCTGTCTCTCGACAGTGAAACGTCGTGTATTTTATTTATCTGTATAAATTGCATCATTTCTCTAAACAGGTGTATGGCTTTATTATTGCTTCAAAGTACTATACTGTTGTTTACAGTTTCTAAAATGGATGAAACCTTTCATTTTCTGTTTAAATTGAGCTTTATCTAAGCAATTTACCTAAGCAATACTTTTTTTTCTCAATCTTTCTGATTTACTGTCATCTTTACATTTTACTTTTATATTTCTTTTCTATGCCTTAATGAAATCTCTCCCTTGCTTTTTACGTCTCTTTTGCTTTTCAGATTTTCGGGGAAGTAATTTAAACATGAATGTATTTTCACATTCCTAGTACACTGAAGACTCGTAATGAGTTTAGTTTGCTATATTTTTTCCTTATACAGTCGGACCTCGATGTAAGGTCACCACTTGGGACCTCGCGAAAGTGACCTTATAAACGGGGTGACCTTATAACCGATTCGTACGCATTTGTCAATAAATAAGCATTATATAAATACAGTATAATTCTTTGTAAAATTTAATACGTACAAAAATATCAGTTTATTAGGTTATAATTTTTTAATTTAGTTGAACCAATTAAAACTAATGGAATCAGAAAGAAATTATTTTTTAAAAATTTTAATTCGGAATAAAGTTGTATACAAATAGTAGGCTAGTATGCTCAAGCAAAGTAAACTGACCGAATTTAAAGTGAATTAAAGTGAAAACTCAAGAGTTTAGTTTAGGGATAAAGCGTTCTAATCAGCAACATTACTACTGCAATGAAGCATTCAACAATTGAGAATTGCTAATTAAATAATAGTAGGTATAGAATTTTGAAAGAGCAGTAAGTTTAACTTGTTTAAATATGTAGACACTAATATTAATACGTAGTATTTCGCTCAGAAATATTCAAGTAAGGCTATGTATAGTAACAGCATAGCGAGGGACACATCTCTGGAATCCTAAAACAAGAAAATTTATTTTTATTGGCGATAGATCTGATTCCGGAAGGTCAGTTACACTCCCCTTAGTGATGTGACATGGAATTTTAAAGGAAGGCGAGGCTGTTACTTTGGATTATCAAAATAAAAAATCATGTCTTCCATCATTCAACTTCCGAAAAAACAAATAAAAATCCCTGTTTTATGATGATGTTTCTTTCTCATCTTCCTTCCTTGCTGTTGCTTTTTTGATCTTCTCAATCTTTTGCAATTGCAATAGGGAGTTTACATATGCTCGTAACCCCCTATCTGCCCACCCGGGTCCCATCGTCCAGGCAACAAGTGCTGTCCTACTTCTGCTTGACATTTTCTTGTCAATAATTTATCTTATCTTTACTTTTCCCAGTCGTCGATATGTTTCTTCAGCATCAGCCATCTACCTTCATAAACTCAACCCAATTCTAAATTTTCTTAGCTTTTCTGCAAACTACCATTGTTTCCTCATTAAAACAATTTAGAAGGAACGAAACTAAACCTTAAACTCAAAAGGGACCTCAATTTCTCTTACTATATTAAAAATAACCTGATGTCAAAACCTTCTTTGCAACCAACAAATTCGTAGATATGTTAAAGACAGAAGGACAGTAACTAATTTTGAATGAAACACTGAAGACAGTCCAATTTCAAATCTATTCAGCAGAAAGAATGATTAGATTCCCTCACAAAGATGTAATGAAGAGGAGAGGGTGAAGCTCATTCACTTTCTTTCAATTTATTCAAATTTGCTCTTGGTGAATATTGAATCAGAGGAAGAATCCACCGCCTCATGAATGGTAAATACACGGAAGAGTAAAGAGCGATGATAAAGAACCAGGACTGACCACTCGATAATTAGATATCATATTCTTGGCAAGGTTTTACATTGTACGGCTTTTATGATTAAGAAGAAATCTTTAAATAAAACCTATTACAAATAGTTTGATTGCTTTTCTACTATAAAAGTAATAGTTTTTCAAAAGTCAGGTGTTTATTGCTTCAGATGAATGGCAAATTACTTTTCTTTGAAACAATTGAATTGACGTAAACCCTTGAAGTAATCTCAATAAAATGCAAGATAAGTTTTATCCTGAAGTGAAATAGTTTCTTCAGCGAAATGTCTTTAATGTGTTCACGTTACTTGTAAATGAGTAATAATTCATTATTGCAAGATATTGTCAAGTAATTCCGAAATATTTTCGTTTCCAAAGTATTTTCAATAATTCCGGAATATAATATATGAATATATCTTTGGGATATAAATGAAATTCCGGTGCAATCAAAACAAATGATTCCGGCAACTTCGGATAACTTCGGATAAATTATCGAATTCATAATATTTGCAAATTCTTAACCAAAAAATTTGCAAATCCTTTAAAATGAAGTAAGCATTGAAAAAAATCCTATTGTATTGGATGAAACGTCTGAGTAAATATTGTCATGTAGTATCATAGTGGTGCGATCTCATTTTTTTCTAGATTAGAAAATTTGTACACATGTAAAAATTAAGTTGAAGTAAGCAATTTATTTACCTAATTTTTATTAACAAATAAAACTGAACTCGCAGTAAGAGTTTGTTACTTCCGGAGTCCAAATTATTTAAGAAATTGGTATCTATTACTTCTATGAAGTGTCGACTTCTAAATAACAGTCTTTAAAAATACTTAATGTACATCAAAATCTAAGAAATTCTACAGTGCAAAACAATGCACTCTAAAACTAAACTTATAAGTAGATCAGATGTGATATACATTAAGTGCAGTTACAATGTTTGATTCTTTAAGAGATATATCTAGTTGGAATGGACCCTTCACATGCAATATGCTAAACTTTTAAATATGTAAAATAAGATTTACTGTATAGTGATCATTATTGATTGAGTTGTCGTACCTATAACCAAATGAATTACTTTCGCATGCTTCACTTAAAAAATAGTTGGTGTTTGTTTGTTTTTAGGGTCTGAAATCTGAAACATAATGAAAAAAATATTACATTTCATCAGAAGAATGTAAAAAAAATAATAATAAAGAAAATGATAGGCTACAAATTGTAATGTTGAAAACCTATTTTAAGTATATTTGTCCGATAATAACTGCAAAACTGAGTAGCAAGGACGTGAAATAAGGACTCGATGTGAAGTCTATGTATTATTCTTCTTCTGTAATCTATAAAGAAACAAATCCCTATTTTGCATTTTATAAATTTCACAATTTTCAGTATTCATTATTACTGAAGAGAAGCAGGGCTCGAAACATCTGTCTTATGCAAGAACTTCTTTTTTGTTTAATATCAAAGTCAATGGGTTGAAAAAAAGATTACAGAATCTTTAATGAAGACAAATCTGGAATGAAAAATACATTAATTTGTCTCCTACCTGTATTTTAAAAAAAATAGCAATTTAATTTTTCGAAGGCTTTCAAAAGCAGTTTCATCTTCAGCAGTAATATTTTTCAATGAATCTCCAATTATTAATTACCAAGTTCATTAGAAAAATTATTTGTCTGATGTCACAACTCGGCCAGAATTGAAGAGAAAGCTACATAAACCAAACGTGAGTGGTACTAAGAGATATGCCAACTTCATTGAAGGGGGAAATTAAAAAGAGTAAGATATCTTCAGTGAGAAATAGTTTTAAAACCATAAGCCTTCTTTCTCTCTTCTCCCACAGCCTTTTCTTTTGCACTAAATGACCTTGTAAACAGGTTGTCACATAAATTACTCTTTTTCTGGCAACGGGAATAATTATAGAAAACTATTGGGGGCTTCTTTCAACAGAACATCCTCACAGACATGGGATAAAAAGTTTAATCTCTTAATCAAAACAAAACGCGGGCTTGATTACACCACCTCTGCTGCAAAAAAACTGAACCGGATTAAGAGTTAGACTGAGAGTGGGGGGCGAAATCTCGCGAAAGAATTTAGGTAATTTGATGCAGAATGACCAAGATGTAGGGCAAGAATATCACGGAGTATTAAATCATTACAGTTCAGTTATAAGATTCTTAGATATTAACCAAGGGTACTATTTATTCCTATCGGTTTCAAAGACATTTCAACTGGAGACTTTCAATATTCTAAGTTCTAATTCTAAAACATGCAACATAAAATGGACAAAATCGGCTTTCAGCAGGGCCGTAGCTACCACCGGGGCAACCGGGGCAGTGTCCCGGGGCCCCCGAGGAAAGTGGGCCCCCGAACGAAGGGGGATTTTTTTTTTACGAATAGATAATCACTTGTTGCCCCGGGGCCCCCAATCCTCTAGCTACGGCACTGGCTTTCAGCAACTTTTGATAAAAAATAAGAAATTACGAATTTTTCTCATTTACAGGAATTTTTGTGAAGTGATTTTTTTTTTCCATTATAATATAAATAATCATCAATCTACGATTATTATTTTGTTCATTACGTTTTATAAGAATCTAACAAAAGTAAAATAAAAATAAAAATACTAAATAAAAAAATAAGAAATAAAAAAATATAAAAATAAAAATTGGCTTTATAAAACATAATATCCAACTGATTTCAATCATTTTTAACCTACTTTAACTCGAATCATTCAGAGGGTGTGGTAGTTCTCCTAATATCTTTTGAACCACTGTACAGATCTTTTTCAAAATTGGTATGCATGTTGTAGAACAGGGTTTCTCAACCTTTTTTGACCCATGGACCCCTTTTCTCTTCTTTTTTTTTGGTGGACCCCCTCTTAGCTAAAAAGTAAAGGGATTTATATTAATAATCAACGAAATAGTAAATGAATATGCTTTATTTTGAATGAAAACTAATTTAATGCACATAAATTATTCTGCAGTGGTAAATAATACATATTCTACACACTGGTAAATAATTCATAATAAACCATTTTAAAATAAGTGTGATTCAATGAGATCCCTGTGGACCCCGAAGAATATTATGTGGACCCCCAGAGTCCATGTGGACCCCGGTTGAGAACTCCTGTTGTAGAACTAGGACTAGGATTAGAGACGATGTTTTATATTCGAAATCTTTTTACAAGTGAATCCTTGTTGAGAAATTAGCGCGAGAAGATTACAGAAATTCCCCGTAAGCATTTCCCATAAGGAATTCTACATAAGCATTCCCCATAAGCATTCCCT
>JAFIDM010000004.1:45925393-45941697 GCA_023159025.1 Thereuonema tuberculata
ACAATGGATTTCTATTCAATTTCTATTTCATTTTTTTTATATACTTAATTTAAAATAACAAATTCATACCTAGAGCTTACCAAACGACGTGGAGTCTGAGACAGCCGTTTCATTATTATTGTGAATCATCAACCAGACTTACCACTTCGATGACGAACTCAGGCATGAATTTGTTGTTTTCTTAAATCCATGTTGGGAAATTTCCCTTTTTTTCTTAACTAAAACTGCACGTTCCACTTTTTTTTTTTTTTTTTTCAATTATGACTTCATTTTTTAAAAAATTGAATTTTTAATCCCCTTTTAGTGAATCGATTGCGCGTGGTTGCATCCATTGAAATTGATTTGATTTTAGATAATTTAAATAAATGTAATGAATTTATTATTTTTTTTTCCGGAAAAATTGAAAATTTATACTGTTTATCTTCAGATGATACTGAAATTGGAATATAAATGTCGGGTTTTTTTTTTTTTTTGTTTTTATCGTTTTAACAACTTTAAAGAAATAAAAATGAAGAAATTTTAAGAAATAACAGCTTAAGGAACGTAGATTTTAAGTTCTTTATAAATTTTAATATCTGTTTTATTATTCTGGCTAAGTAGCAAGATTTCGCTTAGAATTAGTAACTAATTTCTATGTAATTAACCCGAGTTCGTTGTAAGAACGAATTCAAAGCTCCGTGTTTTCTTGCCGACCTATTCATTGTGAAGTCAGTAAATAAGAAGCATTCTTCCTCCATTTGTGTCCGTCTAATGAGCTAAGGGAACCATGATGAACGGGAGGCCACTGTCTCTTATCGGCCACACGGACATGATATACGAACACCCTGATAGAGATCGTCCAGATGCGGACCCTCCGCCGCCTTGCCTCTCGCCTTTACCTGTGGCTGCACAAGAAATGACCTCCTTACACTCTCCGGAGTAGAAATTGAGAAAAACCAATTGGATTTCCAGTTAATCGAAGGATTATTAGAAATCGGAAATATCTAAAAGAGCTAGGATGCTTGAGTGATTCTTATATTTGAATTAATACAAGGATTTAGTAAAGAAAATGAGTACAAAAAAGAATATCGAGAGATTTACTTTATACCTTCAGCTGTCTTAATACCGACTAAAAAAATATAAAGGTAAGATCATTTGATGAAATTAGGTGTAGAAATAGATTTTAAACAGGCTATGCATGCTTTTGGGAGCACAGAAGCTGTTGACTCCCACTAATGAGGAGCATGTTAAGTTCCAAAGTAAATTAAAAGATATAACGGCTGAAAAAGAACTCGGTCACCATTGGGCAGAAGGCAAGGTAGATCCTAGGACTTATGCACAAGTAAACTATTTTTATTTAAATTCTTATTAAAGTTAACTGCATATTCTGAATAAATATTCTGCAGTTAAATCTAATACACGCGTACGAACATCATCGAAACTATTACAGTAACAAAAAAGTTTAAAGTGTTGAAAATATTTTATTTATGAAATAAATACGGTAATATGAAATTCTTTTAAAACTAGCCAAACTTGTATGTAATTTATAGAAGAATAAAATAACTGAATTCATTAAAATTACAATTTGCTTTCTGTAAATGCTTCGCAATATCAGTTTTTAGTCTACTGTCCTATGACTTACAAGTAATCACTGTGTTTACATGTAAATATGAAAGTGTACTTAAAGGTCTTTCAGGAGCTCCTTGGTTTTTTTTTTTTTATTATTAATTTGGTGATACAAGATGACTCAACATTTTCTGTGCATTCCTGTTATGTTACTGTTTCGTAATTATTACAATAACAGCGCTATTTAATATTACAACACTAAATAATATTAATAATTTAAAATTATGATGTCGCTTATAATATCTAATTCTGTAATATAAATTATTTTTATACCTAATTAGACGGCTACCCGTCGTTATTCCTGTAACAGAAATTATAGCAGTTTAAATTTAAAACGTAAATACTGCAAATATTACAGCCTAATAATATTTAAGAAATCAGGCGCCTGAATTAAAGCGAAATTCAATTGTTGGCCGACATACGCACGCACATACACAATTTTTTTAATACAGAAAATACTTATTTGCATCTGATCACAAGACTGTGAAATCATATTCTGCAATTTAACTTTGGAGGAAATCGATTTAAAAAAACAACAACGGAGAAGTTAAGAATTTCATAAAGACTACTCCAATTCATTTATTGTTGTCTAAAAGTTAATTTACTAGGTTTGTCTGTAAGTCGTAAGGGAAATTTTTAACTTGCAGCGCCGTAAGGGATGCTTCGAATCAAATCAAAAAGATATTTAGTTTACAATCTTGTAAATTCCCCAAATTTACATTACTTAATATGTGTAATAATTTTGTAATATTTAACACTTAAAAAATAAGTTAGTAAAGAAGTTTATAATCCATATTCTATATTACTTATAAATCTTTTATTTCTCTGTCTGTCCGGCGCAGTGCAACAATGGACAACGATTGTTCCTGTTTCATTATTACGAGGAAGTCGACAAATGCAAACGGCGCAATTGTTGTGATTTCCAATATTCACAATGTTAATGCAGCACTGGAAAACGATTTTTCATTGTTCATTGTTGCGAGGAAGTCGAAAGATTCACAATGAGCATTGTTGAACTTCAAACTTTTCTGTGAAAAAATTTCTACAATGAAACGTTCGCGACGTTTCCTACAACCTAAGCCTCTTGATCCGAAGTCAGAGGTTTTATCCATTAGTCCACAGGAATTACATTCAAAATATTATTCCTTATCACTCCCTTTGTGTGTGTGTGTGTGTGTGTGTGTGTGTGTGTGTGGCGCAATCAGAGAAGAGCCAAAGAAAAAAGAATATAACTCATTAATTTTAGCCTACTAGATTAAAAATTAAATTCCAATGTTCATTTTTTTAGCTTCACTCCGCCAACAATGACGCGCGCTATCAAATAATGAGTTCCGTCATAAAGGAATAAAATATCACTTTTTGCCATAACCACTTGGAATCGATTCTTGTTGGATTATCTCATACTTACCAGGGTGAGACGGGGAGGGGGGGCCCTAGTATTAATTAAAAATGAAAGTCAAAATACTTTTTTTCCTGTAATACTTAAAACTTATATTTATTTTTATTTTTTTTTTAAGGGTGATCTCCGAGCACGGAAGTACGCATTCAATGAAACTCAGAAGTTCCCATAGAATATCGTAAGGAAAGCTACTGAAGTGGGTTTTCCATTACCTTCTTCAGGAAGCCATTTTGGATTTATGGAATGCCGAAGAGGAAGTGAAGAAGAGTCTGACAAACACAGGAAAGAAAATGAAACATCCATGCCGATATCGAGATTCGAATCCAGGTTCCAAAACTGGTATTATTATATTTTCAAAAAAAAAAAAAAAAAGGATCATATGTTATCCACAAAAGACCGTACTGGAAAATCGTAATTATTTATCAATTTATCTAAAACGAAAAAAATGTAAAATAATTAAAAAAAAAATCAACAATTTAACAAAAATCACTAGTTAGAGTACTTCACCAAATTAAGGATTTTCCGTTATATTTTAAATGCAATTAAAAGTGTCATTAAGTTCACTTTACTTTAAATTTACGATTTCATTTTATTTGTTGCTAAGAAAGAAAATTACATTTCATTTCCATTTTAACTTCCTTTACTTACTTATCAGCCTGATTTCTTAAATATATTACAAGCTAAAAAATAAATATAGGCTACAATGTTTGCAATATTTACGTTTTAAATTTAAACTTTTAAAATTTCTTTATTATTAATAAAATAATAAAGAAATTATTCTGTAATTTCTGTTACTCTATCAGAATCTGGTGGCGCCATCTATCATGGGTTTATTGTCAACTGATGAATTTTCAACAATTTATCTCTGTACGATGTGTTTTGAAAGGATAAGTTAAAGGCCAGACTACTTTCATATTTTTTCCATATCTTATAAGATTCGAAAATCCATTAATTAAAATTACGACGACTTTTTTGATGAAGCTGTAAGAAAAAAAAAAACATAAGTACATAAGTACCTCGTGTAAATTTTCAATGAATCTCATGATTATTTAAGTTTGGTCCCTGAAGTCTCATTCACATCTCAGTAATCTCACAATTTTTTTTGCATTCATTAAGTATTAATGATTGTCTAGTTCAAAAATTCAAAAGTTTCTTCACTAGGTATTTGCGCAGCTATCTATCGAGGAGTGGAGGCTGACTGTGCAGCATTGGGGCATCAATTTTAAGGATTTAGGGGGTGTGGAAGGGTTGGAAACCAAAATAATCGTGTTGGACCATAAATAAACTTTAATTTTAAAGAAATCCTTCCAGCAGTTTTAGCGAAAGATATCGGGATTCATTTTTGAAGGATGGGAGGATTAGAGACCAAAATAAGACAAACTACCTTACGTTTTAAGCTAAAATACGATTAAGGTGTGTATTGAATTTTATGGAAAGTCGTCCAGCCGTTTTCGCGTGATGGAAAACAGACAAAAGAAAATGTTCAAATGAAAGGCTTCGCACATTTAGTCAATAAATAACAGATATAAAAATAGATGTTTTTCTTACATGTGAATACTTCAATACATGATAACTCAGAAATAAAGATACTCTTTGAAAATGATATTGTTTGAGAATGGTGCACAGAACAGTAAAATAAGAGGCACGGATGGACAGAAATAGTATTTAAGTTTTACTTGTTACCTTACAGATGTTCAATACGTCCGCGTTTGGTCACGTAGCAGACGTCCAACCGATAGTCGAGTTCCTGCCACACTCGGTGCAACGTATCTGCATCAATGCTGTCTACGGCTGCTCTTATGCGTGTCTTTAGCTCTTGCGAATATACAGGGAGAGGTGGTACAAAAACAGTGACCTTAACGTAGCCTCACAAGAAAAAGTCGCAAGGCGTCAAGTCTGGGAATCCTCAGAAAACCAATACGGAATGGCTTCAGACTTGAAGGGAAAGAAGAAGAAGCTGACAACACAGGAAAGGAAATAGACATCCATGCCAATATTGGAACCTGATGAATTCGAACTGAAGTTCAGACATATTAACCTCGTTGCAGGTCCGTCTGTTGACCACAAGACTACGCCGAACGGCAAGTTAATTAAATCAAAACTAATTATTTATTGCTTGCTTCTACATGATTTTTTTATGGATATTTCATTCATCTTCATGCGCTGTATGTTATTCAGGGATCTTCAAGGAGATACTTTCAAAAGCAAAATGTTATAATCTCCCGATTGTAAATTAAGTTTATGAACATCCAATCACTGTTTCAAAATTATTACGAGGTTATGTCCACAATCATACAGACATTCTTACTCATAGATCTACTCATTTTATGACAATTTTGAAGAAGTGATAAAAATAAGGAGACAGATAGATTCCTTCCACATATATGCACATAAATTCTGGTACAAATAAAAAGAGCGTTACTTCAACATAATATTTTGCTGAATATTTGGAAGTATTTCATCAATTTGTAATTATTATAAACATAAATTTTTTTCTCAGAATGTCCACCTCGCCTTAATACAGGCCTGCAATCTCACAGTCTTAGTCCTTGATAGCGCTATGCAGAGTGTCTTCTTCCATTCTCGGCATCTCTGAAGAGAGGTGATGCATACATGGGGTTTCGAGCAACCTTTAGCTCCAACTTCGACCATAAGAAGTATTCCAAAGAGCTTAGTCTGGTAATGCAGACGGACACTCGGTGCTTGAAATGAAACAGGAATTTTATCTGTTACGTAAGCTTGATTTTTTTTTCTCTTTAAGGACTTAAGAGTCCTGCTGAAATGTCATGAGTGTCCATTGAACAAGACTGATTGAGCTGCTTGACAATTTATTCCAGAATTGCATTTAGACAACTTGGATAACGAAATGGAGTTCAGATTTGCGTAAGCCGCTGAACCCTACCCACACCATCACCTAAATCGGATTCTCAAATTTCCCCTTACTTCGTGAGATGTCTTCAACAGATCTGGCATAAAGATGATCGTTCTGTTTGTTAGGTTGAAAGAAAAGTTCAATTTTTTTCTTCATCTGTAAAGAAATAATTTTCACGTCTTCAAGGCTATAATTTAAAACGAGACTGCCTTTTTCTTCTTCTATATGTTCGTTAAACGTGTGACATGTACTACATTTTAAAGCCTTCATTCCTAGGTCTCGTTTGATCGCCCGCTGCATGGTTTATCTCGAGATTTCATCTGCACTGCCATTTTCTTCTGGATGAGGTGAAGATTTTTCCGAATTCTGGCCTTCAATGCTTTCAGCATATTTGATGTTTTCTTGTCCCGAAGGTTACCTTTTCTACTACGATTTTTAACATTTCCCGTTTCATGCTACGATAAACCAAACCTCATGTTAAACCGATGTTCCACCGCCGAAATGTATATAATCGCGCTGAAATATATCATGGTTCGATAACCCGTTCGAATGACAATGTAATATTGTTGTACGCTTTCTTTCTAGGTCGCTCATTGTGAAGTAAAAATAGGTACATGTACTCAGGATACGAAACATTTTCGCGCGAAATATGCACTAGAATTTATCGGCGTATGGGATGTAAATATAAACCATCAATCCTGCAGCAATGTTTATATGTAAAACCAAGAACGCTTCTAACTTATTACGATAGTTGTGAGTAAAGACTTCTTGATTCAAACTGCTAGTTCTTGTAGTGTGAAATCTGTACGGAATGCCAAGGCAACAGATTCGTTGATCACATCGTCAATGACAAATGACGGATTATTGGTCTTCATACGGCTTTGATTAACTCGCCATTCTATGCAGCATTTGAGCCGCACAAATTAAGTAACTAAGCATTAACGCTAGTACAATTCCGCTTCAACTTAAAACTGGAACACGAAGGACTCCTTTACCACAGTATCATTTAATCTGGAAATAACCTTATTATTCTCCGAGAAAGAAGTACCTACAAATCACATTTTTTTTTGTGCTAATTAAATTTCAATCAATGAGAACTGTTATAAATAATTTATATTATCTAAACAAAACCAGTCGTTATTTCAGTAGATATGTAATACAATAGCTAGAGATAATATTGGACAAAATTAGTTTTATGATCTTTTATAACTTTTTTTTTCTGAACATTTGTTAGAATTTTCGATGATGAAAAAAGAAAATATAAAATATAGTAAATAAAAATATAAAATATAGTAAAAATAAATATGTTTTTCGGTATATTCACGAAGGTTAAATAAAACAGTTTTATGAAACATACTGAATAATAATTCTGAAATTAATATCAATCTAGCCAAAGCTAACCTAAAATATTGCGGGAAAATTATGTAAATACTCAGAACCTTCTTTCCAAACCGCAGACAAAACAAGAGTATTGCGCATGCGCAAAAAACATTTCATTTAATTCCCCAGAGTCAAAATGCTTTTGTCGTCGTTGCTTAATAAAATGAAAGAGCAAATTTTGTAGAAATATGTGACCTTGTTCATTAATTACGTTAAGGAAATGTTTTGCTTCCATTTTATTAATTCAAAATTTTCATTAGATTTCAGTATTTGCGAATATTTTATTGACAGTACTTTTTCATTCCGCTATTTGTCTAGCACAGAAAATTCAAAGGAAACACGACTGTTTTAAATTTGTCTACGATTCTTCTTCTAGAGTTTTAATCGTAATTAATTCATGAAACTCTTCTAATTTTTGTAATTCCTATTTCAAAAATTGGAAAATTAGAATTTTTTTCCTTCGCTTATTAATCCAGAAGCATTGCAGATTTCCAATTTTTAAATATCTCAGGACATTTTCTGATTATAATGTCTCCTCAGCTCAAAAGATTGGAAATTATCTCCTTTACGTCATTAAAAATACTTTTAAATCTTTTGAAGTATCTCAGTAGACGATGCGTCGAAACAGATTTAACCTGGTATGCTGAAAAGTTTGGAAACCTACAACGCTTCTAGTTTAACAAGTGGAGTAGAATATTTGCAATTTAAGATACCGCATGATTTCAAAAATAAGAATTATACAATAGAAGCGTGAAATGAATAAGTTACAAATAAAGTAACGATGTTACGCAAATTCTCTCGTATTATTTTTCATACACTTAAATAACAATTTAATACTGATAGTTACTCAATTTAACAAATAAAATAAAAATAAAATAAAATCAGCTATAAGAAGGTTTATTATTATTATTATTATTATTATTATTATTATTATTTTGCTTATTACAGCAAAACCGCGTGGGTCCACTAGTGTGGGCCCGTGTGGATGTAAGGTGCTTGGCTGCGGTTGGAGGAAGCGGGTTCGATCCCCGGTCTCGGTGGAGGCGAGGATTTTTCAACATTACATTATCCTTCAAACGGATCTTAGGGTCTACCCAGCCCTCTGTAGAATGGGTACAGGATTTCTTTCCAGGGAGTAAAAGCGAGCGAAGGCAGGGCTAACCATCTGACATCATAGTCCCCTTGATCTAAGAAACGTTGGAGCCTTAACCATCAGCGCCCTGTGGGCTATGAGCTTTGGGACAAACCTATCTAATTAGAGCAAACTATACCCTATTTACTCAACTCTTCTGTAGGTGATTGAAAATTTTGAAAGTGTTGTTAGCACTATTAACACGACATATATATAGAAGTATGAAGAGCATGGGTTTGCTTTGCCGATGAGTAACTGATTGATCTTGGCATTAACTGCTATTTAATCATCATTAAAAATTGTTATTCTTCTTTATAAATTCAATACATTATAACTAACATGATAAATAGGTGACTGAAGATTGTTTCAAGAAAATCCAAGCAAAGGTTCAACAGTTGTTACGTACATGACTTAAACATGGCCTGAGGCTCACTTTTCTATTGAAAAGTAAGGTTTACGAAATCAGTCAGTGTATATGTACATAACTTTTGAACCACTGGCTGCATCTTCTTGAAGAAACCTTCGGTAACCAATTCATCATGTTAATTTTAAGGTATTGAATTACAAATGTGTACAATACTGAAAAGTAAGATTAAAATTATAAGAAGTCTGCTTTTATTTATTATATATAGTTTTAAATTATTCTAAAAATCACAAACAAAACTTAAAAAAGAAACAAATTAAAAAAAATAAAAATTATCGATTTTTTTTTGAAAAAGCCTAATGTTTGCTCTCTATTTGTTTTTCCCGGAGGGCAAAGTCAAATAAAGAAATTTGAAAACAGAAAGTTATGTTTTTCATTTCAGTGATTGTATGTTTACATTTCTTTATTTTTATTTGCATTATGAATTCAAGTCGTAGAAGCAGAAGTATTGAGATTTAAAAGGAAATGAAACACAAAAGGTTCATTATTAATAGATGTTCCCATAAAAAAAAGTCTATAAAAATCATTTTCTATATTTGGAATAAACATATTTAACGTGCGGTTGTAAAAGTGGACCATTACTACACTAAGCATTAATAATAAAAATGAGAAAAACGGCGCTCGTCATCAGATAAAACAAAAATGAAAAAGACAAAAACAAAAATCAGAAAAAACAAAACCGAATCGTTTTTGTTTTTCTGATGACGAGCGCCGTTTTTCTTGCAGCGCATCAAAACATGTCATTTTTATGTGTTTTTATTATTAATGCTTAGGATGGTAATGGTCCACTATATTGTTATTATTTTTCATATTTTAATAAATCCATCTAATTAAAAGAAAATTATAAAATTAAAGGGTTTCATTTCCCTAGCCTTTCGTTTTGTTTATAAAAGAAAAACACGATGATTCATCTTCTTTAATATTTATGAAAACAATATGATCTTTTCTATTTTCATTCATTCAAATGAAAGCAGCAAAAATAATAAAATTTATATGGTTATTTTTGGAAAAGAGATGATTTAAAAAAAAAAAAAGGGTTTTCGAAAAATTGCCCAAAATATACTAGAAAATTTGCTACGTACAGTTCGACGAAATCGGCGTCGCTTTGCACGAGGAGTCAAGTCTCGGGTTGTACTCTTTGATATCGCGATTAAAAATGTTACTTCGGCGAAGCAACGAAGATGTTGGTTTTGGAGCTTTAATTTTACAATTAATTCGCAATTCATTCCATAGCAGTTATAAAGAAAAAGGAAAGAGCCCTTTTTCTATTCTTTTATGATCTGATCGGCACTCGCATGCAGTGATGTAAGACCATTTTTTTAATTAAAAAAAATTGTAATTCTTTATGAAGCGCTATCAAAACGATTCAGGATTCGTTTTTCGCTTTCTTCAAAACCTGATGTCTATTGTAAGATTAAATCTCTTAAAATCTATCAGTAAACATATGAATCATTTTACAGAAAAACATATCTGGGGGCACGGCAGTGCCCCCGCCAAGACGAGCCGAAGGCATGAAAGGCACTACGTACCTTTTCTCGAAGCGTTTCGTCGTATTTTCGAACCCTTATAGCTTCGGCCTGGATAATACTAGAGAGCTTCAATTTTCAGGATAAGATTCAGTTAGCAGACTAATGAAATACGCTACGTTTCATTTATTTAGCTTTTATACTTTGGATTTTATTAATACCTAAAATACGGTATTTTATTATATCGATTCCATCACTGATTCACTGACTGACTGACTGACTGACTGACTCATGATCATCAAAACCTCTAGGGTACTTCCTGAAGTCCTAGAAAGCTGAAATTTGGTATGTAGGCTAGGATTAGCACACAAACAAAAACAAAATTAAGAAATCCGTAACTTTCACCCTCCAACCCCTCGTAAAGGGGGGGGGGGTCTGGTTATGTATTATCGAACCCTCATAGCTTCGGCCTGGATAAAACTAGAGAGCTCAAATTTTCAGGTTAAGATGCAGTTACCATACTAATGAAATACGCTAAATTTCATTTATCTAGCTTTTATACTTTGGATTTTATGAAGATCTGAAATACGTCGTACCCTCAATGCTTCGGCCTAAATAATACTAGAGAGCTCCAATTTTCAGGATAAGATGCAGTTAGCAGACTAATGAAATACGCTACGTTTCATTTATCTAGCTTTTATACTTTGGATTTTATTAATATCTAAAATACGTCGATTTCGTCCATGATTCACTGACAGACTGACTGACTCATGATCATCAAAACCTCTGGGGTAATTCCTGAAGTCCTAGAAAGCTGAAATTTGGTATGCAGGCTAGGTTTAACGCACAAACAACAAAAAAAATAAGAAATCTGTAACTTTCACCCTCCAACCCTTCATAAAGGGGGTTCCGGTTCTTTATTATATAACAATTTCTGATAGGTATATCCTATCCAAAACATTTCATGTAAAATAAGTTGCCAAGACTCATGCTCATAAAGCTTTCACTGTTAAAAAGTTATCAGATCTCATCTTACAAAAAGAAATGAAATCCCACCCAAAATATTTCATGCAAAATAAGTTGCCAAGACTCACATGCTCATAACGCTTTCACTGTTAAAATCCTATATCTTGGTCAAAAAGTATGGCTTGGCCGTTTCGTGGCTGTCGCATAGACAATCCCATGGAGTTATGCAAAGGATATGGAGTATGCCAAGGCATACTTTTTGACCAGTAGGGTTTTTAGAGTTAGGTCTTGTAGAGTGAGGGGCTTGACTCTACATGAGATCTGATAACTTTTTAACAGTGAAAGCGTTATGAGCATGTGAGTCTTGGCAACTTATTTTACATGAAATGTTTTGGGTGGAATATATTTTCCACTGTTATGTGATTAGGACAAATTTCAAACGGTGATATTCGATAAATTCCCATACCAAATTTCATGATGGTCGTTCAATTTCAATCTTCCAAACAAAATTACGTTTACAAGTCGACCGAAGAAACTTATTAGTAGATATATGAAACCTGGAACATCACAGATTTATTTGTTTACTAAGCTTGTGAAGAATCATTAATGAAAATACATAATAATATATTTAAAAGCAATAAAAACGAAAATTCCATCACTAGCAGCAAATCAAAGCCTGGTAATCGATTTCTGATATCGTTAACAAAGTCAATAGTTTTCGGTTAGCGATAAAACTATTGACTAGCACTCAATGGAGAGCGGTTCAAAATGTTAATATTGAATTGCACTGCTTTTCATTTGATGTAATGTCAGGTTGCGTGATAATTTAAATGATAGCGCCATTGGTAATGCTGAAAAATGATACAATCCCGACAATTCCATCAAGTGAGGTGTCAATATAATCAGCAAACAGAAGAGAAAGATCGACTGTAACAGAATTTGTGGAATAAATCAATTTGACAGCAGTTTCATTTCATCACGGAAAACATATGCGATGTCACTCACGAAGAGATTAAACCCACATCAATGTATTTCAAGGGGATTTGAAATCTCAGAGTTTACGATATCTTTTAATTGTTAAATTTCGTAGTTGGAAACGATCATTAATTCCGTGGATTTACCTTGTTTTCAAGATAGTCAGACTGTGTGTCTGTTTCTTGATAACTTTCGAACCGCTGAATGGTTCTTCCTGAAACTTGATGTGCATTTTTAAGGACTGAAGACTATCCATCTGTTATAGTTGAAATCTTTTCCAAGTGGGCTCATCTCGAGAAGTTAGGGGGAGAAGGAGACAAAAACGTTCCCATTGAAAAGCATTGGAACCTAACAATGGATTTCAGTTGATGCCTTAAACAGTGTATTAATGCTTTTCGGTCATCATTATTTGCTGGTGGTTTGAAATGATTCAAATTAATCCGATTTAAAGTCCTCCAAATGAGAGATGGCCGCCCTGTTTTTGCGCGATCTGCGCATGTATGATCGATTAGTCTGGTCAGGCACTTCCGTCTGATTTTATGACAGGACGCCGCCATTACGGTAATCGCTTGTTACTTTGCAAAAGAGCATTGTATTTATAAATAATATACATTTATTTATTTATATAAATACTTATTGTTAGCAACTAGTATTGAAATAACGCTAAATAGTCCAGAGAAGTTTTAATTTGGCGTTATCAACATGTCTTTCTCAGTGAAAACAGACGCCATCGTCCATTGTGACAGGAAAACATAATTGATCAGCTACCGGAAGGGCTGCGCAGTTCAAACTTCCGACGGCCATCTCTCATTTGGAGGACAATAATGCTTTTCGGTCATCATTATTTGCTGATGGTTTGATATGATTCAAATTAATCCGATTTAGACCACTTAAGTGATTCGAATTTATTTTTGCTTTGTTGAGAAAATGGACAATTCGTTCTCTTTGGATTCAGCAAATTTTATTTAAATATCAATTAGGTTTTCGTTTTGTCGTTTCAAGACGTAAAGAAAAAAACAAAACAAGGAAATTTCTTTAAAATAAAATAATTTTAAGAAATGTCATTTTATCTTTCCTTTTGTTATTAAATTTCATTTATCAGAACTTTAACAATTCTTAATTATTAGGAAATCTTGCTTTTATCTTTTTAAGCTTAATGTTTTTATGAAAGGATGCTACAAGTTTGGTCTAACGTTCGTAACATTATGTTTAATATGTTTTTGGAGAAAAAAAAATGGCTCAAAAAAAAAAAGTTTTAAAATGCAATTTTAAGTTGAATTAACAAATTCGTCTTTGTTTGAAAAGACCGACAAGTTTTATCACAAGATCATTCAAAAACAGTATTATCTGTAAAACTGAAATATATGTAAGTTAGCATATAGGTCACACTATAAAAAAAAAAAAAAAAAATCTTCTATTAGACGAATTGATCTCAGGTTTCACCATCGTAATTGTACAGTAGAACTTCAATTATCCGTCATGATATAGAATCAAGACCATGATGGTTAAACGAATATATAATAGAATAATGACAGAATAATTATCAAATAAATAATAGAATAATATGGATAACAGAAAACGCAATTTAAAATATTAAATATGCAAAAGATCTGGTCATTTAACTGATTTATTTTATTATTACGTATTATGTAACTTTTAAAGAAATTTAATTAAATTTAATTATTACTTTTTTTTTAGTGTCAAATTACAGTGTAGATAACTCCAGTTTGCCTTAATATATATCTACATAAGTGATTACTAGAGAATGATAGGGAGTATGGTGACGAATAATCGAAGTTCTGTACAATATATATATATTATGAATGGCAAAACCAATGGTATCTCTTCTTCTTCACCCTTTTTCCAGTTTTTCTGGGTAAAATAGGGCATTTTTCAGTTCAATATTATTCGTAGGTTATAATTAACATGGGAATGCCACTTCCCAAAGGCATTTTAAAGCAACTGCCAGCTGAAGGAAAACAGATAAAAACACACTAAAGGAAGTAAACATCCATGTCAGTATAGGGATTCGAACTCAAGTTCAAGCAAATCAGCCTCATCGCAGGCCGCAGCCCTGTGGCTAAACGGCAATGATATTTATTACAAATCAATATTTCCAAATAGTATTGGTTAGTGTTAATTATTATTTAGAATATCTTATGACAGTTCATAAGCCATAATTAAATCCTTTTTTTTTTTAAGGAAGTTTTGAAATTTAGTATATCTGTCATATTTTTTTTATCTTAATTAAACAACTTGAGAAAAAAATACATAAACACTTCATAAAGATTGAGAAAATAAGGCAAAAAAAGCCCAAAGTTTAACGTGTCGTGAGATGAATTGAAGAAACCAAAAAGAGACAAAAAAACAAAAGAACAGCACCTGAATCAAATAGAAATTGCCTTTCCGATTCTTTTTAATCGGGAGAGGCAGGGTTGGACTGATGAGTCCGTTGAAGGACGAAACGGCCGTACCCAACTCCTCTCCTAATGAGGAATCGGAAAGGCAATTTCTATTTGATTTAGGTGCTGTTCTTTTGTTTTCTTGTCTCTTTTTGGATTCTTCACTTGATAAAGATTGTACGAATGAATATTTATTGAGTTATTGAATCATTTTTATGTGGATTAGTCTAAAATACTCAAATTACTTATTTTTAAAACTAACATCAGATGCCGCTGATGAAGCAATGATAGATTGATTTAAAAATCTTCGCAGAAACAGAAAGATGTTTTGAATTGAAATCTTACAAATTCCACAACTACATAAATACATGTGATCTGCTTCTTCTCCTTCAGTTAAGAAAGGACACTCGATAACGAAAATTTTAGGTTACAATTGAGGTCATTTTGAAATCAAGATTTTCTTATAAATCAATTGCAATCCAATTGCAATTACGTACATGAGTACAGAAATAGAATAAATATTTGTAGGTTCCTACTCAGCCATTTAAAGTTGAGACTACTAATAAAAATTTAAAAAAAAAAATCTTTATAACCGATAAATTTTTAGATGTCTCTTTTCTCTTCAATGCATCACACATTATCCTGTGTCAATCGTCCTACGGTTCCCTTGTAATCTTATACATAATTTTTAAAGATATAAAGATTTTTCAAAGATATAAGATTATACAAATATGTTATATGTTATACAAGGTATATAAAAGAGTCTCGCGTCATTGGATTCATCTATTTGAGGAGGGGTGCAGCCTTCCCAAGAATTTAAAATTGTAAAACGGAAACCCATGAGCAGGTCCAATAAACTCATAGAAAATGAATTGAGCAGACTCCAAAAGCTTGAATAAATATCTATCACAGGAATAAAAAGCGAACAATTTAATAATTAAAAATAAAATAAAAAGTAATTGAATTCCCTTTGAAAGACGAAAATGAAGACATTTTTCACAGAAATTTAAAAAATTCTGATGCAATATGATCTCGTATCTTTTGACAGTAGTACTTATGAATATGAAATAGTACTCATTTGTTTACGCTTATTTTCAACAATTTGCTTTCAAATGCAATAAAACCAACAATCCATAATACTGACAAGTGTTAGTTCATTAATGTCAAATCTGATTTGTAGAGATTAATCACAGCTCTAATTATCCCTTATCACAACAGCTCTAAAGCAAATTATAAGTCACCACTGTGGTCTGAGTGCTTAACATGTATACAAACTGCTTCGAATGTCAAATTTTCACCCGTGCATCGAGAATGAAACTTCTGATAAAACGTTTCCCTTCGCTTTTGAAAGAAAGCAGTTTACTCTTCTCATTGCCTTCGCAATCAACAAGAAACAAGGACAGTCTCTCAGCCGAGTCTGGGTCTACCTTCCAACGCCTGTGTTCTCTCACTTCCAGCTAATGATGCACTCAGCCGCTCGCTTTCATCGAAGGAATAAAGATCTTCATCAAGCTATCGTCAAATCAATTTATTCATTCACGTGCATCAATTGTAACGAAGAATGTTTACAACGAGGTTCTTCGAATCAATACAACTTTATACTATACAACGACTTCTTCGTCTCACATCTACAAAACGATCATCATCATCATCATCATTGTCCCTAGCTGGCGGGTGGTGGGG
>JAFIDM010000004.1:45942097-45952961 GCA_023159025.1 Thereuonema tuberculata
AAGGGGATCCACGAACAGGAATTCCATCCAACAACAGACACCTTTCTATTATTTTTTCCGATTTTATTTCTTCTTTGAGTTTAACGAAATCAGCTGACGGGAATTCCATGAAAGATAGGCCTATTTTATTATTTGAATATGATTATTAGGACATTTAAATTAAAAAACAACAACTTTGTACCAGTTTGAGATGCTTACGGCATATAAAATTAATTATAGAGGTATTTTATCCGAATTCCGGTTTTTTTTTTTTTTTTTTTTTTAGATTTTTCTCTTGGCGGAAATTCCGCCACAGGTTTAATGGATATAAAATGAATGTCTGGTTTTTGTCTGATGTTTACGAATTCTCTTCGACCCGTCAGATTAAAACGCTTAATGGATCTACATTATTTGCTACTACCTTCCTCTCATTTAATTCATATTAAGATTAACTAACTAACTGTCTTATTTAGATTCACTACGATGGGATTTGCAAAAGAAAGTGTAATTAATATCATTACTGCTACGATTCTTCATTATTCTTTGTTTGTTTTAGGCTTCTGATGGGAAGCCTACTAATCCCGATTAGTCCGTCTATCTGTGGACAAGTATCATTAAAATCTCATTACATTATGATTAAGCACAATAATCACAACAATCGCAACAATTGCGCTTGTTTTTTTGTTTTTTTTCGCAACAATAACATCTATAATACAGCTCAGCAACAATCACAATAATAGCAACAGTTGCGCCTTTAGCAATCACATTTATAGTAGGAAATTCAGATACCATTTTACATATCAGAAGCCATTGTGAAGCATTGTGATTGGGTTACTAATCGCTTTCCCTACCTTGTTTTTTTTTAAGTTGTGGAAATCAAAAAATTAAAAACCCAACATTTGTTTTTTAAATTATAATCTATTCTGAATACAAATAACCAGAAATTTTCCGTTTCCAGAAAAAAAAATTATAAAAATCGATAAACAGGATAAATTAATGACTTAGCTAAAAACATTAATATCCAGTGTTGATGAAATCGACAGAAACACAGCATTTAGGTTCTAACTCAAAGGAAATTTTTGTCGCGTTCTCGCTCTAATTTGTCGACAAGAATCCCACGGAAAAGATTTCATACATAAAAGTTAGATTCATTTCAAGTTCAATGAAAACAATTCAAGTTTCAAGACATCAATCCAGAGGTTCAAAAGTTGTTTGGGGGAGAGACACACGTACAAACAGACACATACAAGATTTAGTGTTTCCTAGCAAGCAGAATATTTTCAGTAGTCCTAAAAATAAAATCATCTTTTTTTTTCCGTTTTTCTCTCTTAATTTAAAATCGGTTAAAGAACTCTGTAAAGATATAATTAGAAACGATACTATCACTAACTACTTCCTTTTTTTATCTGCAGGAATCAAAAGGTGACTTGAATTAACAAATGAAATCAGGGATTAAAACATCAAAGTGAGTAATTTAACATCCAATTTTCTTTCATAACTCAAATGTGTAAATCAAAAAGATAGAGGAAAAACAAGACCGAGGGAGGTTTATGTTGTAGAAGGCCTGCTTGCTAATTCGGCCGCCAGCAGTGTCACTTCTTACCCACAGCTGCCTCTCCGTGTACTTACATTCGAGTGCATTGAGGCAAAACCAACGAATTTGCATAAATGTCGTCGTAGTCCAAATGTTAGTTAGAGGCAACAGAAAAGATTGGTCTGTTAATGACATTGCATAAGATTTCTCTCTCTCTTTTTTTTCTTATTTAATTTCTTCGTCGTTCTTGTAGAAATAGCATCAATATATCAATAATCCTTTCTTTTCCGTCTTCTGTAATTACATGATTTGAAATTGTAAATGTTCTATTTTCTGGGTATTACTAGATATTTGTATGAATATTTTAAATTACTTTAACTTTTTCTAGTACCTAAAATGGTGTACATTTCTCAAACTGGCGAGGGTTATCTAAACCCTAAATTCAGCAAATTACTACTCAAAATTCACCTCTTGTCTGCATCTTCTGGATATATTGTTTTATAAATAAAGTTTCCAAAAAATGTCCACAAGTTATTATCATTAAAAGTATATTAAAATAACCGGAGATATTATTGAAAAAAAAAACACTTATATTTATTCATCATGCCAACTCGAATTCAATTCTAAATCGCGATTTTCGCAGACTTCATTTCGATGTGCTTCTTCAGGCCCTATTATAACTACGCAAACTGAACATGTTTGAATAAATAAACTTAAAAATACATAATCTAAAAGGAATGCACTGTCGTTAATCATTTTTACATTAATCATTCTCACATTTTCATATTATTACTACAAACATATTAATGTCAGATTTATGGATGAAAAGATAGATATTTAGCATATACAAGCGACGATAAAAATGTTTTCCTTATAAATATTATTCTTTATAGATATTGTAGCTGTTACACATTTTGCAAATATACAGAAGTACATTTGTGGAACACGTATAATAATAAATAAACCATAAGAAAAATAACTTCTTGACATATAATATATAGAAAAAAAAGTGAATATAATTTTGTGTTAAAGCATAAATTTAAGAGCGAGACTCATTATAATATCAAAATTTAAAAATAATAAAAAAAAGGAAGTACATTAATGAAAGAAAAAAAATAAACAAAGTCAGGAAAAAAACAAAAAGAACGTTATGAAAACAAGAAAAAGAAAAACAACAAAAAAAAATCCACGCAGACATTTAGAAAAAAAAAAAGATTAAGAGGAAAAACGAAACAAACAGTAGATACACGGATTCGAACCGACAACATTCAGCGTATGACTCCGAGAACTTACCGTTCTCGGGCTAAGACTGATAACAGAAATGAAATGGTTGCATTTCTGACATTTCAGCTAATAGCGGAAATCCAATGAAACAATGTCAAATATCTCGAACTTGGGGGAGAGGGAAAGCGTTGGCCCTTGAAAATACCCCATTCCTACAGTGTTTGGCCTCTGAACTCGATGGTGAAATCCGTTTCCCGAGCCTTTCGTTCGGGAGTTGTTAGGGGTGGACAGACACGGACGGACGGACAGAACAAACGCAACAGTTACGATTTTGGTCGCTATCACAATAGCTCCCAAATGAGTCGCTAATAAAACCTTGATCAAATGTACTGCAGTAATTTTGTTTTTTTACAAGAAGTTTTTCAATATCAGTTATTCAAATTTAATTTATGAAAACTTTATTATTATTGTTATTATTATTATCTCGAAAAAGTTTCAAACCATGGGTTTCCCCAGCTAAGACAATAAGGCGGGTCAAGGACCAAAGCACATTTATTATTATTATTATTATTATCGTGTTTGTATGTTTCAAACCTTGGGTTTCCCCAGCAAAAACAATATGGCGGGTCAATGACCAAAGCACATACTGCCAAGTGTAAAGATGTGTGCAAGAATGATTAGGGATGTGTGCTTGTGTCCAAAAATTTCCTAACTATGCGTGTAGTATTGAGTACCACAGCCTTCTGCAGTTGTGCATAAGTGATTTTGTGAAGTCCTAGTGTGCTGAGACTGTGGTGCAATGTGTGAGGCACCAGACCAGTGGCAGACAGAACGATGGGTACAACACGTACTCGATCCTGCTTCCACTGCTTCTGGAGCTCTTGTGCTAGATCAGTGTATTTACTGATCTTGTCTGCGTGAGTTTTCTGCATGTTCTTGCTGATAGGCACTGCAATATCAATTAGATAGGTCTGTTTGTTGACCTTATCAACAAGTGTGATGTCTGGTCTGTTGTGATGTATGGTTTTGTCTGTGTGAATGGGGCGGTCCCAGTATAGTTTATATGAGGGTGACTCTAATACGTTTTGTGGTATGTACTTGTAGTACGGGACCGTGCTCTTAATAAGTGAATGTTTGTGTGCTAGTTGTTGATGAACGATCGACGCTACCTGATTGTGTCGATGGAGGTAGTCTATTTGAGAGAGAAGGGGACAGCCTGATATTACGTGGTCGATCGTCTCATGCGTAGTGTGGCATTTCCTGCATTTGTCGTCATGTGTGTTTGCATCGTGTAGAATGTGTTTCTTGTAGTTGCGTGTGGAGATGACTTGGTCCTGTATTGCGATCATGAACCCTTCGGTCTCCCCAAACAGCTCACCACTCGTCAGCCATCTGTTCGACGCTTCCATGTCAACATGAGGCTGGCTGAGTTCGTGATGATGTCTGCCATGGAGTTCCTTACGAGCCCATGATTCACGCAGCTGCTGAGTGTGGGTGTCAGAGGTGGTGAGTGTTGGAGAAGAGTTTTCGAGGTTCAGGGGTGTGAGGTGTGTGTCAGCCTTGACAATGGCTGAGTGAAGTGAGGAGTCTTCTGCTCTTTGGTGGAAATGTTCCCTAAGTGTATGTACTTGTTTTTCGTGTAGGGTGATGAGGTTGATGAGTCCTCGGCCTCCCTCCTTGCGGGGAAGAGTCATCCTTTCCGTAGCGGACTTGGGGTGGTGCATGTTGTGTTTCGTGAATGTAGTGCGTGTTGGGCGTTGTAGTGCTTCGAATTCGGTGTTTGTCCATGGAATTATGCCGAACGAATATGTTAGTGTTATTATTATTATTATTATTTTAACGCGATAACATCGAAATTCAGTATCAATATCTTGGTTTACGAAATGGAAAGTTTTGATACAACTTTTATCGTCTGAGCTAACAATAAACTGACTGAATATTGAGTTCATATATACGTATTCAGTCATTGTTCACTGCAATTGTCTACAAGTTTGCTCAATACAACTGTGAAATTACAACTAATACGAATGCATACAAAACATATCTTTCCAACCAATAAACAATACTAGCCCATCTCTATTTGTTCGTCTTTCTTTTTAATTATTTAACTTTTTAATTATTAATAAATTTTGAATTTGTTGCATTGAAACTTAAAAAACTTTTCTTCACATGTAGCATATAAGTAATAATGCGAATTTAATTCTTTTATTCGAAAATTGAAAATTTATATCGCTGTATTTAGTAGATATTAGAACTGAAAATAAACCTACGTTTTTCATTTTTGTTATTGCAAGACTTTAAAATAGAAAAAAAATTATATTAATAAATAGCATTTTAAGGAAAGTAGATTTTATGTTCTTCGAACTTCTTGTTATGATTGCGACACTGAAAATTTGAACAAAAGGTGGTCATAATGAAAGAGGTGGTGTTTAGAGCCCTCTAGCGAAAAATATAATGGATGAAATTCAACCAAACTTGATGTAAGTCTCTCTAGAACAAGGGGTTTCAATTTATAAAAAAAAAAAAATATTAGTACAAAATTTTGCCACTTGGAAAGCGCTTGATTTGAAATTCTAGTAATGGCTAGAAGAGACACTACAATTAATTTTCGGATTCAAGTTACAGATTTTGTAACTTCAGAACTGCATTGTGTGAACGACGTTTTCTACAGATCTGCTTTGATTTGTCTCACATGCTGCGTCTTCTGTCTTATAAGGTTGCTAATCAGGAACGTGCCCTTGTTAAACCAGGTTTTTGAGGTGACCATAAATGAAAAGTCACAGGGGTTGAGATCATCCGAACGAGATATCCATGCCTTGGGAAATGTAAGACTACTCACTTTATTTTCTGTAAATTGTTGTTGCTACACTCCCTATTACCAGCAATCCAATGTGAGATTCTGCAAGAATATAGTATAGTCGAACAATCTTCGCTGAAGCAGTTGCAGAATAGCAAAGTTGAACATCATCTCTCGATACCAAGAATTGATTCACCTGCAAAGACGATTGAAGTCATGGTCCTACCGGACGAATTTCTTCAAAAAAGTACAGTCCAATGATAAACGTTGCAGTGAAATCACATCACACTGTGACTTTCGATGAGTCTAATGGAACACAGAGGCTTATTCACAGCCAAGATGCACCAACTATGTTAATACAGTGTTATATTAACACTGACGTTCAGACAAAAATATACCTCGTCAATCCACGAGATCTTCCAAGGCTAGGAATCATCCACCTCCATTTCGAGCTAAGAATGTCAGTACAAAGTGCAGTGGGGTTTCCACATCACCATGAAGCAAAGCCTGAGTATGGGAGATCTTGTAGGGGAAAAACTTCAGCATTGAACGCAGGATTTTCCAAACAGTTGAGTGTGGTACATCCAGTCGTGGAATGAGTTTCGCAATTATTATCAGTGCGAAATTCATTCCCCGAAGCCAATTGAAACTTCGAAAATGTGAGGAATAAGCGATTTGTGCCCTTGTCCTGGCCTCATTGATACAGATCCGCCATTTTCAAATCATAAAATCACTTTTTCTAAGATTTGATATTGTTATTGAACTTTTCTTCTACGCCTCAATCGCCGGAATCCTCGATTATCGTTATTCGACTGTTGATAGTAAAACCTGTCTCAAAACTCACGTTCAGGTAAGGTGAAATCCATAGCACTTTATTTTTATCAGAATGGCATGAATCAATTTCCATATAGCCACCAACTCATCTGTTGCAACTTCATACGTTTCTAGAGATTATGCAAACTTCAAACGTTTCTAGAACCAAATTTTCCCCTGATGTCAGAATTTCATATTATTATTTTTTTTTTATAAATTAAATTTCATGTTCCAGATAATACAGTACTTACATCAAGTTTCGTTGAATTTCTTCACGATCTTTTTGACTATAGGGCTCTGAATACCTCCTCTTTAAATATGGCCACCTTGTATTAATCACTTTTAGTTAAAATCCCAATAAAATCGGAGCAGAGAGTAAATAACCTAAAAAGCTTAATTAAAATTTCGTTTAGGAAGGATAACTAACCCTGATTTGTTGTAATAATCGCATTTTACCAATAACTTGAAATTGAATACTTCTTATAATAGAATATCTAAAACTCCAATTTGTAACAAAAATAATCGTATGTAAGTTATATTATTTAAATCGAGTAACTTAATTAAAGCTTCCGAATAACTTCCGAAGTTCTGTTCATCATTGTTGTGTAATGATAGTTTCTCACTACTAACTTATGCATCTAAGATGTATTAAAATCAATGAAAAAAGCTTGCATTTGAAGACCTAAACCTACTAATAAATACCAACAAATTCCTAGCATAAGCAGTTCTCAGTTTTAATAATAAGCTCGGTAATAAAACCGACTCTATAACTTTTAAAAAAAGAAAGTTAATAAGAACGTGAATTTAGAATAAGCCTTATATTTTGCAGGAAACGTTAAGTTACCGAGTAAACATCTAAATATTTAATTCCTTTATGTTTAAGTAATATTCATTTTAAATGTAAATTATTATCACGGAAGGAAGGATATTGGTTTAGTTTTTTTTTTTAATAAATTAACTAATACATTTTTTTAAATTGCTCAACTTTTAAAACAGCACGCTAACTTGTATTTAGAATCTTTTCATTAGTTTTTTTTGTTTGCAGAAAGTTACAAAATATTGCAAAATAGGAATGGATAACATTTACAATGTTGAAAAGTCTACATTTATTCGAAAACTATAAAATCTGGATTATAATTTAGTAAACATTTTCCATTTCTGTAAAAAAAAAAAACCTATTTAAATCCTCATTATTTATTTGAAATTATCTAAAGATGAGTATTTTTATATTAAATAGTATAATGTGCGTAAAATGTTCACAGCAGGAAATCAAGGCCACTACACAAATACATTTGTAATAAGTTTATAAATTAAAAAATCACAAAAGTTTAAAAACGATCTGCGTTTTGAACGAAACGAAATCACCCTAGCGATCACGTGATCCTGTTCTCACTTCCTACCTAGCTTCTTATTCTCAAACACTTTGTTTAGAATTCTCGCTTGAAAATGAAGATGTCTCAGAGTGGGCAGACCACTGTTTTAGATATAAACATAATCCAGACCCCATCGTATATCTTATATATTACAATCAGGTTGAGAGCAAAAGGTCTTGCTTAATAAATTACTGCATTTGTTTCAATAAGGATAAATCTCTCAAAGTAAGTGGAATATCACTAGGAATTTATAGAAAATTCTTAATGGAAAATAAGAGATTAAAGAAATTTTGCAACTCAAAAAATTCTCTCTCCGGTTTTATGTAATTTTTTGATTTATTTTTTGTTATTATTATTTAGTAAAGATTTTGTTTGGTAGGTTGTATTTTATTGTTATTGTTTGATATACATTTATTGTTCTCTTCCTTTGTTATTAGATTTGTTTGGTAAGGTTTGTTTGGAAGTTTATGTTTTATTGTTAATATTTGATATACATTTCTTATTATTTAGTTTTGTTCAGTTGTTAATAGTTGTTCCTTTTCTGTATTTAAATAAAAAACTTAGTAAAAGTCTTTACTATAAGTAAAGACGAAATATCGGTATCATGTGGAGTTTGAGTATTTCTTTCATTTAATCTTGCTAAATTGATGATTCAGGAATGTTGGTTATTACAAATGTATTTATGTGGTGGCCTTGATTTCTTGCTGTAAGTATTTTTTACTTACCCATTGTTTACGACAACGGTTCCCAACTTTTTATGAGCGCCACGCTAAACCAGCATTGATAGGTGACCAGGACTCTTGAAAAAGATAAAAGAAAAAATATTAAAATTAACGAATGCTATTTAAAGACTCTTAACATGCCACTTTGTCACTAAATCTCAAAAAATTATATAATATCGCTTCCTAAATAATGCTATGTTTTTCAAGATATTACCATACTCAAAACATTAAGAAAAAAAATGTATTTAAAAAACGCCAGTAGTAAAATTTCCTCTAAAATTCTATAACTTTTTAACAACGGGGGAGACCAAGTTGTATAAAAAATGACATCCTGGTACAGCTGTTTCACGCTAATATGTCGCCATATTATATCTCACCCATTGTTATTATTATTAATATTTACCTTCGCTTTCCTATTTTTTCCTAAAAAAATTCGTAGAGGCCGCATGTAGCGGCACATGAATTTTCTCGCCATTTGTCCTTTCGGCGAGTTTTTCTTGGTGGTTTTAACTTTTGCGGGTTCGACATTTGTTCCGACGTTCTATAACTTTTTGTTTATTCTAACATATTTTTGTTTCTTTTTTTTTAAATATACAGGGTGGCTCATATAAAACCGGCCCTAAAATAATAATACAATACAAAAAGAAATGCCTATTGGGGCCGATTTTATGTGCCTATACTTTTCATATCTTCTCAAAATCCTATTTCAGAATCTAATTTGGATCGCGACCTGAGGTTGGGAACCACTTTTATAAAACATTCCCTTTTTAGGCTCAATTTTTTTTTTGTTCTCGACAAGTCCGCAGTTGGAAACCATTTCAAATACAAAATTCTAGTCCCTTAAATTTGCATACCAAGATTCAAGAGGATCCAACGGTTCAGAAGTTGTCAGGGTGACACATACAGAGATTGACTGATTAAATGAGCCTTACTTTAAAAAAAAAAATTAAAAAGATCTTCATTATCATGAAAATTAGATAAAATTTAAGAGAAACTCATATTTACTTAAGCTTAATCACCACAGAATTTTTTTTTCGACCTGAAATAGAATTAAGAGTTTGAAATACTTCAATAGAATTGGAGTTTGATAGTTTTTACTGAAAATGCCTTTTTCTGTATTTAACAAACAGAGACAACTAATGCGAATAAACTAATATTACATCGGTACTTGACTATTGAAGTTGCTGTAGAATCAGGCATAACTAGACTATCCATGATCTGTCAGCAATTTCGAACAAAACTTTTTTACCCGTTCTATTTATTGGACAGTGATTTTTCTTATTACTGTAGCTATTCAGGTTGATCTTGTGTGGTTAGTTTAATGTTCTACCATTGAAAGAGGTTTTATAGTCCAAGTTTTTTTTGTTTTTGTTTTTTCAACTTTGAAAGATTTAGATACTGGTAACTTTGAATTTGGTCTTTCTTTTTTTTTAACTTCGTTACTGCTTTTCTTAATTAAACAATTAATTAGAGAAATAAATTAGGTACTTGAAAAATTTTGTTGTTTCTCATTTGCGTCAATCGAACGGTTTTTGGGATCACTGAAAGTATTTTTTATTAGTATGTGAAATTTGAAGAGCTTTTTACTTCTCTCAAGTCTGTAGCTTGGTTAATTAACTAATGATTATTAGTTAATTAAGGGAGTTGAATTTTTTTTTTTTGCTAACATTTAACATTGTCTATTAAGTTGGGGCAAGACTAACTTGATAATACAGAAAGAGTTATAAGACACTTATCTTCGTAGGCAAACTAATCCTTGCATTAAAATATATAATATTGTCGAAAGTAATCCTTAATTAAAAACAAGCGAATATGATTTTTTGCTAAAGCATAAATTAAAGGCCGACCTATAATAACAAAAAAAATTAAAATTAATAATAATAATAAAAAAGAAACTATATTAACCTAAGGAAAAATAAAAAAAAAATTAGAAAAATAAGAAAAAAAAAAAAGTCAATGGGGACATCGAGAAAAACAGATTAAGAGAGGAAAAACAAAACAAAACCAAAACAGTAGATATACGGATTACAATCGACAACCTCCAGCGTAGGAGTCCGAGACCTTACCCATCAAACTATAGCTGACAAATGAAATGAGATGGTTACATTTCTAACATTTAAACTAATAGCGGAAATGTAACGAAAACAATGCCAAATATATCAAACAGGGAGGGGGGGGGGGGTCGAAAATACCATAATCTCCTAAAAATACCCTATTCCTACGTTATTTGGGCCTCTGAACACGATGGTGAAGTCCATTGCCGATCCAACTTTTCATTCGGAAGTTTTAGGATGGAGAACATACACGGCGGACAGGACAAACGCAATAGCTACCTATTTTGGTCGCAATCACAATAGCTCCCAAATGGTTTGCTAAAAATTACGAACTCAGATTTTACAATTTTACAGTTTTTTTGTTGTTG
>JAFIDM010000004.1:45953361-45976044 GCA_023159025.1 Thereuonema tuberculata
CTAAGGTTCGTCAGTTAATTCGCCGTCTTCATTTTGTGTTACATACAATAAATATTCATTACTTGTCGTAGGTTGAGACTTTTCACTTAATGTAGGCGCCCATTTAATTCATTTATGGTTATTATGAATGCTGGCTCATGAATTAATTGTCGCATTTTTTTTTAATGGGTTCCTTTTTTCGTTAATTATTTGGAGGTCCCACTGGCCTTTCTACGAGAGTATGCACTTATTTCTGTCAGATTTCGTTGCTGCTATCTTAATGTAACCCTGGGAGTGCGATAAGATTTTTAGGTGAAATGTCATGCTCGGTAGCTATTCTCCATAGGCCTTATATGGATCTGTGTGTATGCTACGTTATTAATTGTAATATTTTTCTTACATGTCAAAAAAGTAGTATTTTTCCATTGTTCTTACAAATCTGTGGAGTCCTGCTTTTTTAAAGGTACCGATAAACGTCAGTGATAGGTTCTACAAAGACAAATCATTTAAAAAATGCCATTAAAGATAGGGTTGGAAATGCATCTTTGACGAGTTAATTAGATGCATGATGTAGTAATGCAACATCCAATTACATTACAGGCATACTGTATAAGGTTCCAAAAAGTACATTAGAAAAAACAAATAATTTTTATTACAGGTGGGAATGAACATAAACAGGTAACAACTGATACAGAAATAGGTATTCAACGAAGTCTCCACAAACAACAGGCATCAAAGTAATGTTCGAAAGGTCTATCAAAAGACTCAGTCTAGGCGTGCAAACATAGGAATAGTGAACGTTGACTTAAGCGCAATTGCACATGGATCCGAAAATCGGACGTATTCTATTTCACGAACATTCATTTCGGAAAATTTACAAATTTTGTATTTTGTATATTTATTGTATTGTTCTTCTGATGATGTTAATAGTTCCATTAACGAAATCGATAATATGTAAGCTATGATGCTTTTTTTTATTTTGTATTTAATTATGTGCGTTGGCTTTAACCTAATTTTTTAAATTACGTAGTTTAACTTGATGACTTTTTCAAACTTCTAATTACAGAATTAATTATTAATATTAATAAATACAGAATATTATTTATTTATTAGATTTGCTTCTAATTTCTTAATCTATCATGTAACAATTTAACAGTTCTGATTAACTGTCAAAAAAACTAATCAATTTCAAAGCAAAGCATACAAAGTTTCGACGTGAATTTACTTGAAAAGAGCCATTGTACGTTGGTCAAAGTTTCTTGCGCTGGACATAAGAAATGGCCAATCTTTACTGCATCAGAATCTTAGGAAACGACCAAGTGTATACTTCATCATACAGAAATATATCCGATTAAGGGAGGTTGATGTGGTTGTAGAGAGAATATATCTTCCAATGTCAACGATGTTGGATGGAGAAAGATTGTGGGATGTTCAAGGCTTTGGGATGACAGATGAACTCTCAAAATTGAATTTTCTACCGAGAATTTCAAGCAGAATAGAGATGGTACAATATATCAGATCCAGGGCTATGAATTCCAAGCAAAATAATGGCCTTTTCTGTCGATGTTCGTAGATGTAATGCGTCATATTGAAAAATGAACGAATTAGAATAACGTGCTTAATAGAAGATGATGTGAATACCCAATGCCTTATAATGTAATTACCAAACTTTTAGGAGCAATAAGAACTAAGGAAAAAGACTAACTTTTCTTTCTAAATAAGTGTGTGACGTAGGATGTAAGACTTTAAAGACAGTAAGTCTTCTCATAATAAAATGATGATAAATGATAATGGGTTTCAATCACTAAATACATAAAATCAAAACTGGTAGTTAATTGCAGATAGTTTATTCTATATTTTTGCAAATATAAAGCCCCCCCCCCTTAATTTCTTTCTTTCTTTTTTTTTTTGATGGCAGGTTTAGAGAATCCCCCCCCTCCCCAAATTTTTTTGGACTAAAGGCGATCGGCTCCTTATCTTGGCTTACCCTGAAATAAAATCCTATTTACGCTCCTGATATTTTGCATCATTATATGAGCTGATTCGTAAGTTTTACAAGATTCCTAACGTAATGTTTTCTTTTTAAAAATAGTAGAATGTATATAGTTCTCAATAAAATGAATTTTTTATAAATTAAATTCTCCTCTGCAGTCATTATAAATAAATGTATTGGTAAACTTCAAACACTCGCGGCTTATCTTCTTTCAGAAATGATTTCTGGATTATCTCAAAAAAGTATTTTTTATTGCGATCCCGGAAATTCGTAAATAATAGGCCTATTGGTAAAAATGATAAATATTACAGCCTACATTTTAATTATACAACAAAATGCGTTGTAACTCACATCACAAAAGAACACAAAAGGGACTTTGCAGGTAGTAGGGGAGAAGGTGGTAATATGAAACAGGGTTGTAATATGAAACAGCAATGTTTGTGGCAAGTAGCTGCTGCTATCATCCGGAAACCGCTCTAATTTCTACCGCTGGTTTTCCTTTTAGCCACCTAGAGGTAGCTAATTTCAGTATCTCGTCGTGTATGGTTATGAGAAGTAATGTGTTTTCGTAATCCTGAAAGTTTTTACAGGGTAAGATTCAACAAAATTTCTGGTACCATTATTGATACGAATGAGGTTTTGTTTATATTGTATATCATTATTAATTAACTGAAATACAAAATGGTGTATTCAGTACTTAAGAATTAATATTTTATTACTGAGAATGGATCAGTCAATTTGCAAATGGCGACTGGTGGTAATATGGAACAAGGTTCCATAATACAACCTTACGATGCCAAGAAGCAAATTAGGACCTGAAAAGAAGGGACTAAGGCAGAAATGGCGTCAAGAAGATATGGTAAATGCAAGAAAACACCAAATCAGCAGATTTTTGCTTATGAAAGACTTACAATTTTTAATTGAGCGTTTTCTTTCAATTATAAAGTGTTAAGCATTAATTTTTACTTTTTCTCTGTAGTTTCTATATTTTCTATTTATGTGAAACAAAATAATGCATTAAATTATTAACAAGAAATGATTTTTTTACTATAATAGCAATAATAAAGAAGTATTGTTGCATTTTAACATCTGTTTCATATTACAACCCCAGTTCAACAATTCATTTTTTTGTAGAATGTTCTAAATAATTGTACCTATTCAAGAGTTTTAAATATTTATTTAAAAATGAGTGATATTTATCTCACACGATATGTATACTAATGCTACTGACGATTTTAATATATTAGAGCCACTTGAAATTCAAAATTTTGTCAAAAATAAAAAAGTGGTCCATATTACCACCACCTCCCCTAATGAATTAAGCAGCGATTTCTACAATTGTAAAACTAAACTGCTGTAAACAGTTAGCGAATGTAAAAGAAATGCAGTATTGCTTTTTTGTAATTTCTTTTACCATGGACAAGTCTAAATATCCAAATATTAGCTTTTTTTAATTATCAACTTACTTATTGAAAATATGAATAAAACAAATCAATTAATAACTACTGTCACGTGAACTTGCAGGCGGGATTAAGAGTTATGACCTTTTCCTTAAACTTCAAACTCTCTTTGGTGAACCCCAATTAACTTTCGCGAAAAAATAATTAACTCTCAGTTGTCATCAACCTTAGTCACCACCAGGTGTCGCATTGGATAAATTTGCTGTTTCAAATAAGTCATTGTACAAATATTACTCATTTTGAATCGAACCTATAATAATCTTAAGGATCTAAGTTTTGAGGGAGGTATGAAATTCCAAAGGGAAGTTGTGCTCAGATGATAGGAAAATTTTCCAATAATAACTGTTTGGAAATTTCCATATTCTTCAATAAACTTCTTGCTTTTCATTTCTTATGTATAATTATTTACAAAACTCCATAAAACTCATCATAGTATTTAAATAGTAAAATTAAATACTAAAATTAAAAATTTTCGAAAAGTAGTCCGTCTTTTCTTTTTCAAGCGTAATAAAATTGGAATAAGTACAACAAACAAAATAGTTGGGAGCTTAAACAAATTTTAAAAACTCGTGAATCAATAAGTTTAGTTGTTTTTACAAAAATATATTAATAAGGTATAATTTAATTATTAAAAGTAATAAGAAGAAGAAAATAAAGGCCATTATAAAATCATAACAAATAATAATATTCTTAGTAAAAAGAACCTTGTACGAACGTAGAACAAGGGAAAGATTTGAAGAACAAAAATTTGGACGTATCAGACATTGCAAACCACTGTTTGAATAAAGGACACATAATGGATAATAATATAAAAAATTTTGTACAAAGAATATGATTCAAAATTAAGGAAAATATTAGAAAGTAGTATTATAAGAAGAAATTTTTTTTAACAGGTATGAAGGAGTGCATATAGACCCTTCTACAGTCTTTTTAATGAGAGATTTAATAAAAACAAACTGCAATAAAATAGCAACAATAGATGTTTTTAATTACTAAAAATATTATTATTTGTTATAATTTTTTAATGGCCTTTAGTTTCTTCTCATTATTACTTTTAATAATTGAATTGTACCCTTATTAATACATCTTTGAAAAAACAACTAAACTTATTGATTCACGTGTTTTTGAAATTTGTTTAAGCTCCCAAATATTTTATTTGTTACACTTATTCCAATTTTATTATGCTTGAAATAGAAAAGGCGGACTACTTTACAAAAATTTGCAATTTTAATATTTAAATTAAATCTGTTTGGAAATTATTATTTGGTAGTGAGTTTTCAGAGTCATTCCATTGAAGCAGTCAAAAGGGATTTCATCAAAATATTAATATATTTAAAGATGTGGGCGTGTGTTTATCTTCTGCACTTATTTCCTTGACAGTCAGAATCAAATGAAAAACATTGTTATCAAGAAAAAACAAAAATACCACCAGCATGCAGAATATTTTTTGTGTTCTGAGCATGTGAAGTCTTATTATTCCACTTGAAGATCATTTTTGTTTTCTTTCTATTTGTTGTGTATCACGTCAAAACGGCTAGACAAACTTAAGTTTGCTACGTAGCTTACTTATTGTCCAAATTAAAAATAGAGATCCATTTATTTTGATCTCTAACCTTCCATCTCTAAAGACTTTTCCTGGGAACCACTTGAAATCTACACGGATTTATTTAAAATTTGGTCCTTACTATATATATTTACGATATAAGCACCATTATTTTGACCCTTTCCATCCTAAGTCCACGAAATGGTTCCCCAACGCCTGCTGAGACTCAACTACACCACGGAATGCAGAGCGTATATATACGTATATATATAAAATAATAATTTTCCATTGAGAAATTTGAGAACCCTAATTTGGGAACACTAATTTGTTTTTCAAACAAAATAGTGTTGGCGTGCCAATTTTCCCTTACCCATGAAGGGTAAAGCGGCTAATTGTCGCGTTAACATGTGAATTCTTACTATCCAACTTTTTTTCTTCTGTTTGCAACAAGTTAAAATGGCTGGAAGGATTTTCGAAGCATTTGGCACTACGCTTATTTCTAGTTCAACTGAAAATACTGATAATTATCTTGAGATCCAGTCCTTAATTGATTCCCCAAACCTCAGTATTATTTTGCTGTTTAGTAAAAGCTGAATCTTTAATTCTTTCTGAACTAATGTGATTACAGAAAAATGCACTAAAAAAAAAGTTCAGTCACTGTTCCCCCTCCTCCCCCGTCTCAAACTGTTTTTTTTTTTCTTAGCTCCTGAAAGAGAGTGGAGGGCAGAGCTACAGTAACCCTGATCCAAACGAGTTGCAGACTAATTTTTCACGTCGAGAAGGATCTGGAATCGGGTTAGGAGGGCGAACCCTTTCACGGAGTTTCTTGTCGGAGTGTAGAGCATCGTAGGACTCCGTGTTTGCTCGTCACGTTCGCTACTCTTCAACTCTCTTCGCCTTTGGACACATCGCAACGACACCCGAGGTGACAATGCTACACGATAATTAGAGCTTCTCTCGGCAGCCTTGAATGCAGATCGGGTGCCCGAAGAGACAGTGCGGTTCCTAATAGTCTCGCTGGCGACCGAAATGCTGGCGCTGATCTATGCTGGCGGCGCAGAAAGAACAGAAGCCAATTTGCCGGGGCTCTTTCTTCGGTGACGGCTATTGGGGCACCACAGCAGACTCCCTAATCACGAAAAAAAGTTGTCTCAATAATTTAAATTTGTCAAAAGATAAATGAACAGAGTTCTTTTTGGGAAGAGAAATGATGATTCGAAGCCTGCTTAGAATTCAAGATTCAAACTACTTTTCTTTTTTATATTATGTTTAGGAATTTGAACATAAATTTCTACGTAAAATTTAGATGGAGTTAAAGCCTATTTTGGTTGCTTTACTGCTACATAAATTAAAGTGTTAATAAAAATGAAAAAAAAATTAGAATATTGGAATACTTTAGCTTTCGCTTTTTTTGGAACTTATTATACATCTTCTAGCGTTCAAATGAAACGTAATAAGATAGAATTTATCGTACATCAATTATGATTTAATGAATGGATTATCTCGCTTGCTTTTTGTTTGATAATTGACTGAACATACGAATTTGCTATTCTACTTGGTTTTTTGTACATCAACTATAACGGCTCAACAGATTTTCATAAAAAACTGATAATATAGGCACGTTTATATAGTTTCCACCTCATCCATCCTTCAAAATAAACTTCGAAATCCTGTCTAAGCGATGGACAGCTGAGCATATATCTAGTCAATATAATTTTATATAAGGTAAGGGAACCAGTTGTGGATCAGGAACCAATTGCGGATCAAGTCGTTTACCGTCTTAATTATCACACTTACCAACAGATGGCTCAGATATATAGAATCCCGATCCCTTCATGAGCTTCGTTTTGGTATTATAGTTTGTTTCGAGTTTCAAGTGGAGCCATTCTGTGAATTTGTTAAATAATTTGTCAGAATTTCAAAAGAAAATTAAGGTAATGGAAGGTGTTTTACGTGTGTTTTAAGTTAACATGGAATGACTGGGTTCTGGCCACCACACAATAAAATACATAAATAAGAATACAATAAATGCTAGCGCTTTCGAAGTGATCTACACTTCGTCCTCAAGCGGAGAAATGAATAACATATTCGAAAATAAGAAATCAGATCCGAGTTATTTGTAGTTATTCTAGAATGGATGTACGTTAGAATTAATGGATGTATGATAGTATAAGGTTTAATATAATCGGGGAAAAATAAAACATAGTGTTTTCTGCCTCTGGCCATGTTTGCGGGAAATTCTGCAGCCTTTTGTTCTGGCGGAAATTCAGCGGTTGGTGGGGTCCAATTGTGGATCAAACGTCACAATACAAATGAAGACTGAAAATGCAGTAAATAGTTTTTTATCGAACTGAGGAAATATAATTTCAATTATAAGAGCTTAATTAAGGAATAAATGCAAAAATGAAAATTATTTAGCTATTTCTCTTGGTGAAAACCAAGTTTATGCTTAGGCCGATCCACAAGTGGTGCCTTTACCTTATATCCTTATCAAAATACAGTCGACATGTTTCTCATTCCTAGGCCTGCTCTCTTCTAGTCAGGGCCGTTTCTATCATTAGGCAAGACTAGGCGGCCGCCTAGGGCGGCAAGATTTTAGGGCGGCCGAAGGACGGATTCCGGTTTTTGTTTTGGTTGTTGAAATAGGATTGCAGTTTTTTTTTTTTGGTTGATCAATTGAAGATTCTGTTTAATTTTTTTTGGTGGGGGCGGCATTTTTCAGTTCTCGCCTAGGGTGGCAGAACACCTAGAAACGGCTCTGCTTCTAGTACAAGAGTAAAAAAAAGAAGAAAAGCGTAGGAGGTGCGGGCAGTAATAGAAAGCGGAATGGAAAACCATTTTTATATTCATAAAATAAGGGGGTCATTCGTTTAAGGAGCTATTTGTATCTACTTAATTCAAATTATTGACTATGAAATTGATATTAACTAGCAAAAAGCCGGGCTTTGAGTAGACTCGCGCACTGTTAAAATCACTTCCGAAAATTTGATAATAACTTAAATTTATACACATATTAAGATTGAAGGTATTTAAAAGTGACTAATGCTACGAAGCTGTAGGATTATTAGAAATTGCAACTTTTTGTTTCGGTTTCGGAACTAATGGTGCTTTTTCCAGGTTTTTAAAAACAAATAATTCTTATAAAATTCACAGTTTTAAGTGTTGAAAATAGGATTGTGCATTTCTACATGGATTTCTAAGTGGGAGTGCAAAATTTCATATTTCTAGCTACTGTAGATTTTGAATAAAACGGTTCACAAAATGTGATCCAGTTGAGAATGGAGAGATTCACTTCGCTCGTGAAATTAATGAATGCAGGTCGTCTTTTGCAATGTTGTTGAATGCTTCCAGGAAAAGTACAGTAGAAATCAAAATCTTAGCAGAATTCAGGCTTTAAAATCTCAAGTGCAGGATTATTGAATTTTCGAAAACATTGTTGTTGAGATTTAATGAGAAATGCAGAAACTGAACATGAAAAAAAAAAAAAAAAAAAAAATCAAAAAGGTGAAAAACGAAATACATATTTCTTGTTTTGATTAATCAAAAGCATTCTCTGACATATTCTGATGCAGTGAATCAAAACAACTTATAGCCTCTCTCCCCTCCCGAAATAGTGTAGCCCCATTTTTCTGTCTTTTTGGAATGGCAGGTTCAAGGTATTTTGGCCCTATCCCGAAATATTAAAGATGGCATTTTTTTTTTTTATTATTGTTTGCTAATCTGTTCACAAACTTAGCTCTCCCTAAATAAAATCTTATGTACTGCGTCACTGGAAAGTCGTCCACACTTGGAAACATGTTTCTGGAAACTGTTTACAAACAGTTTCCTTTGGTGTTTTTTGGAACAGTTTGAAACAGTTTTCAAATTGTTTTAAAACACACTGTAAGAAGTTGACCGTTGAAAAAACGGTAGCTAACCATCAATTATGGCTGCCAACCTTTTACAGTTAAAATTACGGTCACTGTATTTTTAAAGGTAGATTACCATAATTTTTAAAAGAGCAGCCACCGTCTTTTTAATAGCAAATTACCGTAATTTGTACAACACCGTTAAAAAAAAAGTCGCCATATTTGTAACTGATATTAGCCTCCTGTTATTTAAATGGGGATCATGGCTGTAAACTGTTACAAATATGGTGACCATTTTTTTTTTTCTGTATTTTAATAATGGATGCCAGATATTAAGAGAAATATATTTGCAATTGAGACCAAAAAAAATTTAAAATACATACATTAAAAAAAAAAAAAAAATTACACTACATGTTGCGAGATCCATATCTGGACTCTGCGTCAGGTGACAATTGGGGTTTATATATGTATCTTTTTAAGTGTGTTTTGTTCCAATTGTAAATATCATTGAAGTGCCACACAAATATAATGAAAAAAGTAAGAGAAATGTGTTCTATAACCAAATTTTGTGTATATTGTGGAAGAATCCTAATTAACAATAATTTGTAAGTGATGCAAAGTAATGGCACTCTGTTTTCTAAACTTATAAAATTTGATAATGTATTTTGTGTAAGGTATCAGTGTATCATAACATATAAAAATATTTTGAACATAAATATAGAAAAATAAAATGCACTCTGAATAAAAGTTAGTACATTTTAATAAATTTATAGCTAAACATTCATAAATTGCAAGGGTAGTCTATTTACAAAAATGTAACACACTTGATGAAACCTGCAGCATTTATTTCTTATTTGCGTTGCATTTCTTCTCAACGGTTATGTCTTTAATTATTAACATGTTTCTAAAATAACTATGTAGAAATTTGTTTATTTTTAATTTTTTTTTTATTCCTTGACAATTGTAGGCTACTCCCCATCTCAAAAACCTATTGTCAAGATAATCTAAATTGAAGATGTGTTAGTAATCAATTTTCTTCCATAGTCTATCAAAGTTAAATAGAGAACCGATCTCCACCAGAAGGCGTGCTGATCTTGAATTTGAGAATGAAAAAGAATGTAAATCAATTTGTAAAAAATACAACCTTTTAATAAAATGTAAGGTAAACTTTTATGATTTGGTTATTTATCAAATCAATTATAATAAATTAATTTTAAAAAAGCTATAATTACACATCTTCAATGTCATACATTGGTGAATACAGGGCATCAACATTTATAATATAAAATTAGCAACTTCTTCTTCTTCTTGTTTAGTCTTACAGCCACATTTGGGCCTTTTTTTTTTTTTTTAAATTTTTGGCCTTGTATTTCAGTCCACGGAGGGACGCAAGGCGTTCCCCCTAAGAACGGCGGGAACACAGGTCATAATCACCCCGACTGACCAGGTGACTGGGGTGATGGGAAGAGAAGAGACAAGGGACAGAGAAGAAGCAGACAAATATATGAAAGGAAAATGAAACAGCCACGCCACGGCCGGGATTCGAACCCGTGTACTGGCACTCTGGCCGCAACGGCAGACCGCTGTCTAGACCGCACGGCCATGCCAGCACGGCATTTGGGCCTTAACCTCCTTCAAAGCTCTCTTCCATTTTTTCTCTGTTTTCCGCCTTTTTTTTCCAATTTGTAATTCCAAATTCCTTTATATCATTCCTTACACTGTCCATCCATATTAATTTCGGTCTTCCTCTGGTCCTTATACCCTCTGGCTTTCCATTGTAAACTTTCTTAACTTTCATATTGTTATTCATTTTTATCACACGTCCTAACCATCTCAACCTTATTAATTTAACATGTGTCTCCATATTTATATCATTATAATGTTCATATAGTTCATTGTTATATCTGCTTTTCCAGCAATCTCCTTGTTTGATTGCCCCCAGGATTCTTCTTAACATCTTTCGTTCAAATATTGCAAGTCTTGTACATACATTCTTTGTTAACGTCCATGATTCTGCCCCATATGTCACAATAGGTCTTATCAGAGTTTTATATATATTTATTTTCGTTTTCCTTGTTATTATTTTGCTTTTAATTATTGGCAGAAGCGCATAATAAGCGCATAAAATTAGCAACTACAGAACACTAATTTTTCAAACAGGAACTTGGAAATTCTACCCTTGATTGATTGATAAACCATAAAGATGTTTTCCTTAATTCTTCATATTTAAACTAAACAAGACCAATGAATATGGAAAATTAATTTTTGAATACTGATAAGTAAATTTACTTCAATTTTAAATGTAAGAATATGTACAAGATTATAAATTAAGTTTTGTGATGAGTGTGGGTGGCAGGAAAGCCGAGCACCGTGACCTTTGGTCTATTAGATTATAAATTACACTTCCTACTTAAAAAACTTTTAGTGATTATATAGGCAAAAGGTATCATTAACCCCTAGGTATTTAACTAAACAAATATTTTAATGAATTGAAGCGTTTTCAGATAAGCTGCTTGATCTTTTGACCTGGCTGCACCTGGCTTATGATGATTATTTTTTTTCTGCATTTATGTTTTAGTCTCGGCATTCATCATATATATAACAATATGTCTACAATTATTGTTGCGATAACTTTAAGAGACTAATTGCATTTGCCATGATCAATATAAGCAATCAATATTGCTATTAATAAAACAATAACCACTTACTATTGCAATCAAATCAACAACTATAAATGTAGATTTAAGAAATAAATAGTATCACTCTTCATCTCAGCTTCTTGGACAGATAGTTCAAAATGATTTTTTATTCTTGTCTATAATTTAACTGAAATATTAATACTCTATATCACTTATTAATAAAACTTATTGTTGCTGTAGAAGGAGTAATTAAGACCACTGCATTGGTCATTAATAATTTATTCGCTATTCAGAATGCAATTTCAAACATAAAGTTCTATCTTTTAGTTAACTTCAATTCTCATTCAATTCTGAGTACTGTATTTGCATTTACCAAGCATATGCTGAAGTTATAAAAAGTGGGAGGAGAATGCTGTATTTTTAAAAAAATATGAAACTCATTAATTTTTTTAGTTCATTGTCATTCTTTAGTGCTAATTATCACTTTTATCAGCTATTGGAATCTGTTAGTCTTTAATAATATAATAAATTCGTCTTCTTCATAAATAACTTTACTATATTTCGGAAACATATCCTGTTCCCTTCTTCAGATATAATTTGAGAGGAATCAAATATGTTCTTTCTCCTCAAATCAAAAAACAAACATGAAAAATTATAATGGAAGAACATCGAAAATGATAACAAATTGATGATATGACGGAAATGTAATAATATCATTAACAATCTGTAAGAGTGGAAATAAACAATCTTTACAATCTAAAAGTTTTATAGTAATAACAACATCACTACAATCTGAAAGTTTGATAATATCATGGGATAGAATAACAAAGTCTTTATAATCAGAAAATTAACATTGAAAATGATAACAATTTGCTTATCAATGGAATATAATAATAATTTGATGTTATCACGGAAATATAATAATATCATAACAATCTGAAATATTGATAGTATCATGGGATAGAATAACAAAGTCATTATAATCAGAAAAATTAACATCGAAAATGGGATAAAATAACAAAGTCATTCAATTATAATCAGAAAACATCGAAAATGATAACAATTTGATGTTATCAAGGAATATTATAACAATCTGAAAGATTGAAAATATAAACAAAAACTTTACAATTCGAAATAGAATAAGAAAATATTTTTACAATCTGAATGTTTAATAGTATCATGGAATATAGTAACAATAATATTATTACAATCTGAAAGTTTGAAGACCAAAAACAGCTTTTTATATATTTCTAATTGTTTTTATATATTTCTTAAATAAATTTAAGGAAATATTGTTAATTTTTAAAGATTTATCTTTATTAAAGCAATCTTTGGAATTTATAAAACATGATTCAATTAAATATCTATCTTGTTCATTACTGCATTTATAAACTATTTTTACGATAAGGTCATTTTATGTTTTGAATTGATGGCATGATAAGCCCAATCAGAAATCTCAGGTTTATTGTTTTTAAAAGCACGTATGTGCTGTGTGAGACGTTCTTTTATAGTCCTTGATATACAACCAAAGTATATTACATTGCAATCTCTACTTGGCAAGGAATATAATAACAATAATATTACAATCTGAAAGTTTGAAGGCCAAAAACAGTTTATTTAGATCTAACTTAATTAGCAGTAACAATAACATAACATGTATTCCACGAAAAATCAGTTAAAAGTAAACATACTATAAATTTCTTCTCTAATGTAAATATGCACGTAAAGAAAGCGGTCATAAAAAGGTACCTTAAGAGGATTACTACAAATACGGACGATCCCAAAAAATGGTATTTTAATAGATAACATGAAAACTAAATTCACGATTAATGAATATCGAGATGATTTTTTGAACAACATCATTGGATCACATTTACAACATATAAAAAAAACCCCAAAACTAAACCCAAAAACAATATAATCGAATATAAGAACTATTTTCGTATTCCTATGGATATAAAAATTAATAAGGAGATTAAAAATTTATGCATAGATAACTATATATAAGGATGATCTCATACAAAGACAATAAATTATTCAAGTTAAAAAATATAAATATGACCAATTATCTTCTTAATATGGGGTTGTTTATTCCTTGCAATGTAGAGATTGCAATGGAATATATTTTGGTTGTACACCAAGGACTATAAAGAACATCTTACACAGCACATACGTGCTTTAAAAACAATAAGCCTGAGAATTCTGATTGGGCTTATCATGCCATCAATTCAAAACATAATCCTGACCTTATCGTAAAAATAATTTATAAATGCAGTAATGAACAAGATAGATATTTAATTGAATCATGCTTTATAAATTCCAAAGATTGCTTTAATAAAGATAAATCTTTAAAAATTAACAATATTTCCTTAAATTTATTTAAGAAATATATAAAAACAATTAGAAATATATAAAAAGCTGTTTTTGGTCTTCAAATAATATTGTAATAATATTATTGTTATTATATTCCATGATACTATCAAACATTCAGATTGTAAAAATATTGTTAATATCGAGGGCTCTATGACATAAAGGCCTAAGTGACAAAATCTCCATTCCGAGATATTAAGGGTTTTATGTTTGTATTGCCTTGCAGTTCTATGGAAGTAGCTTTTTTTTGGAAGTAGAATTCTACCAGTTGCAATGAAATTTTCAGTTAGGTCTCTTTTTCATATGAAAGATATGGTTCTCGGATTTCACTTAAGACATGTAACTCAATTTTTACAAAAATGTCACTTAGGCCTTTATGTCATAGAGCCCTCGATATATATTTTCTTATTCTACGAGTATTTCGAATTGTAAAGTTTTTGTTTAGATTTTCAATCTTTCAGATTGTTGTTATATTCCTTTGATAACATCAAATTGTTATCATTTTCGATGTTTTCTGATTATAATTGAATGACTTTGTTATTCTATCCCATGATACTATTAAACTTTCAGATTATAATGATGTTGTTATTACTATCAAACTTTTAGATTGTAAAGATTGTTTATTTCCAATGTTTCAGATTGTTAATGATATTATTGTATTTCCGTGATAACATCAAATTGTTATCATTTTCGATCTTATTTCCATTATAATTTTTCTTGTATGTTTTTTGATTTGAGTTCCTCTCAAATTATATCTGAAGAAAGGAACAGGATATGTTTCCGAAATATAGTAAAGTTATTTATGAAGAAGAAGAATTTATTGTATCATTTATTATTATTCATTTAGCTTGATTTAAGTCCAGAAGCAGAATATCAAGCGACGGCGCGACATTGTCGCAGAACGAAACTGAGGGCTGCAGAAAGATATCATATAAACAGGGGTGGGCAAGACGTCGATCGCGATCGCGGTCGTAGATTTTGAGATCCCGGTATTTTTTGGTTGTCGATTTGGAGATTGCGAATTAAAATTAAAACATACAGAATTATAAAGAAATAAAGCCACTAGGAAAGCATCACTATAACTGTAATTTCATTAATAACTTAACTGACAAATTTACATAAAATTCAAATAGCAACTTTAATTTTTATATGAGTATACAATATATATAGTTAGCCTAACTTCACTTGCACACACTTAAAAAATGTCTGTACTACTTTAATTGTGACATTTTCCGATAGAGGCGCTTTATTCGGATACTTCAAAATAACCAATTGGAATACAAACTTTTTTTGCTTGTGTTTCGTTCATTTAACCCACTTGGATACTTCGATAATCCAATTGGAATATACCATTTTGACTTATTTGTTTTCTTTAATATTGATGCTTTCCTAGTGGCTTTATTTCTTTATAATTCTGTATGTTTTAATTTTAATTCGTATTTCCGGTTAAGGAGATTTAAATAAGTTTATTGGTTTTATTTGGCTACGCACAAAGGCGCCATCTATTATCAAATTGCTGTAACTGCCCTGTCTTGCCTGTCTTGTACTGCCAACTATCAATCGGTTTTTGAGTTACGGTTGGATGAGCCTATTTTCCATTGAAAGTGCCATAAATTTAGGTTTTTGGGCCAACCATTTTGAAATTAGTTGACGGATTCAGTTCATATTGACACACATGGTAGTCATGTATGCAAGTAAAATAAAAGCATTGGAATTTTTATTCTATCTCAATTTGTTAAAAAGTTATAACAAATTAAAGTTTTTACGCCCTATGCGGATATCTCGAAAACTATTAACCGGAGATGAAAACGAATATCAAATTCGGACTCAGCGTTGAAAATTCTATAAAGTGATCCATAAACCAATATCAAATTCAGAGTAATACTTCGCGGACTTCCCTTGTAAGTCCAATTTCTCAATTGCGATAATTCTGATTTTTCCCTTTAGTAAGCCTTAAATTTACTGTTTTGATTGTGAATGCATTAGGAAATAACGTAATTTTTTTTTTCTAATTTTTTTTAAGAAGGGTTTAAATTAGGCTTAATTTTATTAATACTTCAGGACCAATCGGTCGTTTCTCCATTTCCTTCTAGATATGGCTATTCATTTATATTAAAACATTACTTATTAGGGTTATTTAATTAAGTTTTTTTTCCCTCATTTATGTATTGTATATTTAGAATTAAATAAATGATGTTTGTTTTGTATATTGTCTCTATTTTTTTTTATTTGAAGGAATTGTATGCTCTCACTGATGCTTCTATCTCTGTAACTTAGTACTTATCATACTTATCATTATTATATAAATTTTTAACTTATTTAACTTTAGTCTAATGCCTTAAAAGCATTTGGTAGCAGAGCGCTTTTAATAATTTTTTTTCGTTTTAATAAATTTAACTCACCCCCCTCCCCCTTTTTTTACTTCAGCACTTTCCCGTAGCATTTATTTATTAAATTACCTGTCGCTACACTACTTATTAAAAGTAGCTTCTATTCTTGCAAACTAATTATGGAGGGAAAAAATTAACTAATTATAGAGATAAAATTGTTGAACTTTTTCATAATATTTTTTGTACAGGTATTTACCCTAATCTTTGGAAAATAGCGTACATTATTCCTATTTACAAAGGTGGCAAAATTGATAATTTTCACAATTACAGACCTATTTCAATACTCGCAAATATTTCAAAAATATTTGAGAGACACGTATCAAATGCTATTTACAATTTTATTTAAAATAAGAATATCAATATGCTTATTGTCCTCCAAATGAGAGATGGCCGGCGGAAGTTTGAACTGCGCAGCCCTTCCGGTAGCTGATCAATTATGTTTTCCTGTCACAATGGACGATGGCGTCTGTTTTCACTGAGAAAGACATGTTAATAACGCCAAATTAAAACTTCTCTCGACTATTTAGCGTTATTTCAATACCAGTTGCTAACAATAAGTATTTATATAAATAAATAAATAAATATATATTATTTATAAATACAATGCTCTTTTGCAAAGTAACAAGCGCTTACCGTAATGGTGGCGTCCTGTCATAAAATCAGACGGAAGTGCCTGACCAGACTAATCGATCATACATGCGCAGATCTCACAAAAACAGGGCGGCCATCTCTCATTTGGAGGACAGTATCAACCCAATAGGCCTAATAGTACAGTGAAACTTTTAAAAAGCTTAAATCATCTAATAAATTAAAATTTAAATAATGGGAATATGATGTAAGTTACATTACTTTCATAGATTTTAAAAATAGCCTTCGACAATATAAATCATAATTTATTATTACAAAAACTTAATATTATAGATATTAGAGGCAATATCTATAAAGTCATAAAAAGTTATTTAGATAACAGAAAATTCAAAATTAAAATAAAATACTCAATTAAAAAACTCTACAATATTAATTAGGCAGGTGTATCTCAGGAATTTAATTTAGGACCTTTATTATTTAATTTGTACATAATTCTATAAGTAATTATATTAAATTTACTAATATATATATATATAATATTTATATATGCGATGATGTTATTCTGTTTTCTAGTAATAAAGATCAATATAGTGCTTTTAATTCTCTACAGAATGATTTAAATAATGTAATAAAGTGGGCAAATAATAATATTATGACCATTAATTATAAAAAAACAAAGGCAATGGTTATTAAAAATAAAAATAAAATCTTAACTAAAGAATTATTTCTCACACTTCACTATCATAATTGAAGTGAAATAAATTCCAGTGAATATACTAATAGTAATTGTATTTGTACAAAAATTGAATTTGTAACACAGGAAAAATACTTGGGAATATATTTAGATGAGAAATTTAATTCGGATACACATTATGATTTTTATCATTCAAAAATTACATACTTGCTTGGTAAAGCCAATCAGCGTCTTCGTAAGGATACATGGTCCGGTGCCGTTTTGCAGTTGGGTCTTCGCGGAGCGATACAAAAATATCAACAAATTAATTTTTAAATTTTCAATAGTGTATATATAAATTTCAGCAATTTGCCCATTTTGGAAAAAACAAGATTAGGAAAAAATTTAAAATACTATTAAAGAAAAAATTATTAAAAAATAATTATGAATAACATTTATAAAATCAAGGGAAAAAATAATCAAAATAATGAAAAAAATAACTACAATTGGTTAAAAATCTTTCAAATCAATAAATTGAATAATAATTTTTGTCTAAGATTGGAAAACTACATAAAATATAAATTATTCAGTCAAATTAATTGGGAAAAATATAATTCTGAAACATTAAAAGTATTAAAAATGTTAAAACTTTATTAATCGCTTACATAATTGATGAGAATATTACTCTAAATTTTTAACTTTTAACTTTTATTAAGTTTCTTTTCTTTTGTATTAGATAATTAACAAAGTAATTAATCTACAATTAATAATTATATATTAATCTATCAGCACCTATATTAAAGGTATTCTTTGGTTTGAATACCAAAAGGGCTGGCGAATATTAATAAAAAAAAAATCATCCTTATCTTTCCAGAAACTTAAAAAATGCTTTTTTTTTTTAGGGGGGTGGATGGGCAAATACTATTAAATAAATTTATTAAAAATACATAAATTAATTGTGTACTTACGTTATGGATACAGCGTTCATTTGCAAAATCGATAGTTTAGGCCTAAGAATCACCTAATGATTCCTTAAATGTAGGAAATCTGCATTACTTGAAAAGCGTTGTTTTACCTAAATATACTTCAATGTATGTTTTTATTAATATACATTTCAAAATTACTAACAGAACAGAAGTAATTGAATGGATTCAGAATTGAAATATAAAGAAAACGCCGCCGTAACTTGAATTTCCCATGCAAAGAGAAGAACACTGCACTTATGCGGGATTCTAAAACTCTCACATTTGCATAACGAGATTATCGCGAGACTGTCAAAATACAGTATAATACCGTATTTCTCCATTAATGGTTTAAGCCTGCTTTCAAGAGGTCGGAAAATGGTAATTACCTGTTAAAGAAATGGAAATTTTTTAGAGTGGACTAGAAAATAATATTAGAAAAATATGTTTGTAGATGTTTTGCTTCCTGGTCTGCCTATTGAGCTAGGGATGTTTACTCAGGAAGACGTGGCGATAACATTTGCTTTGTATGTCGTGATGGACTCTGTTACGACAACCTAGGAAAAAACTTTTCGTTTTAAAGACATGGTTTCTTTAATGCCTTCATTTAATTCCTTTAGTGCCTAGCGGATTGCAGGACAAGGAATATTTTGTATTTTGTATTTTTGTTTAGTTTTGGTTAGGGTTTCTTCGGGGGGAGGTCCCGCTCTCGGGAGCAAGACCCGGTATCCTTAACCTTTCGCACCTTCTGAGTCTGTCATCGGTGGAGTTAGGCTGGCTGACGAGTCCTGAAAAAGACGAAACGGTCCGTCCCGGTCTCTTCCCGGTGACAGCTCAGGGTGCGAATTCCTCTTTTAGCTTTGTTCCTTCGTTTGTTACCCTTTTTTTAAACTTATCAGTCTCTTCGTGGTTGAGAGAAAATATGTCCGCGATTTCATCACAGCATCGTTTTTGTTATTCCTTTTAAACTCACAAAAGATGTGCGTGACCTCGAACGCTGAGAACCGCACGAAAATTTGCTTAGAATATAAATCGCTCTTCCCAAAAACGGTGGTATGAGTCATCCCCATGCAAAACTCAGTTGTTGTCTGCTAGCGCACTTTGAAGACTGAATAGCTGTGCAACATTATCAGGTCAGTAGGAAAAGTTTGTTGTTCAGATAGCATAATTATTTTAAGCAGAGGGAAATATAGTCATGACATTGAAATATGTGTTTCTGGTCCTATTATATCGATATTTAGTTTCTTCACGTTACCAAACTTCTTCTCTTGGATCTTCAATAGGCGAACATTCAAATGCCTCTCGGGGTACGACGTGCAGTTTTTGCATGAGAATGACTCACACCACTGTTTTTGGCATGAGTTCGTTTTTTTATTCTAAGCACATTTTCGTGCTGTTCTCAGCGTTCGAGGTCACGCACTTCCATTGTTAAAATACGTAATGTCACAAAGTATTTTATGAGACAGAAACTCCTCATTGAGTTATAGAGTATTTTCCTGATTCCACACACTTTTACAAAAGAAACCGGATAACTGAATATAAAAATACAGATTAAATGAGCAGCACGTAGCAAAAGAAGAATGACTGGTGTTCAGGGAAGAGAATGTTTCCGAAACTTTATCTCTTGCTATTCCATTTGAAATGTTTTCTTTGAAAACACCAGAATTTGCTTGTAAACTATTTGCAAAGAATTTGCAAACAATTTTTCAAACAATGTTTTCTGAAAAATGTTTTCAAGTGTGGACGAGCCTTAAAAGGGCCTTCAATGTCCTTGATCTTGTGTCCTATCTTAAATAGCCTAAGCACTTGAATTAATTCTCATATCGTGATTTTAGTAAACAAAAAATTACGATTATAGGATTTAGTTTTAACAGAATCAACGTTTATAGACATTTTATAAGTCAGTTTTGATTGTAATAATGGCCCTTCAATATGCATTTCCTCTTCAAAAATTTTAATTGTTGAAATTCAGCAGTTTTCTTTTTACGTTCATTAATAAACATAGTTTTAGTATTATTTATTTATTATTATAAGAAATACGAAGTACCACCTGATTACTTAAAAGAAGTCTTTACTTGTCAATTTAATTTGAATATAATTTAGTGCTGAAGTATAAATTTAAGGGCAACCCATAACAAAAAAAAATTAAAAATAATAATAAAAAAAGGAAGTACAATAACGTAAGGAAAAATAAATAAAAAAAGGTAGGAAAATAAAAAAAAAAAAAAAAAAAACCGGTAATATTTTACGAAATCTCACCTATGGAATTAGGGCTAATTGAATTGTTTTTGGACGAAAACGATTCGTTAATACATCGTAGGAATAAAAGTGATGGAAAATTTCTGGTTTTTTTTTTTTGGTAAATTTTAAGAAAATTTGAATTTAAAGCGGGACTCTTTTGCGGAATAACACATGTATAAGACAATGAACATGGCGGACGAAACTTTTGCTAGAATGGCGCTACAAGCATTTGGAAACTTTTGCTAAAAGGCGCTGCAAGCTTTTGCCTTGAAAATATGCACCTCCGCCGCCAGTGAAAGAGTTCGAAGAAAATCTCGAATTTTCTTAAAAACTACCAAAAAAAAGCCGGGGTTTTCCATCACTTTTATCTTAATATGCATTAACAAATCGTTTTCTTACAAAAAATTTGAAATTAGCCCTAATTCCACAGGTGAGATTTCGTAAAAAAACTATCAAAAAAACATTAGGAAAATAAGAAAAGAAAAAAAATCCATGTGGACATTGAGAAAAAAAGATTAAGAGGAAAAAACAAAACAAAAGTAAGATGTACAGATTTGAACCGACAACCTTCAATATATGAGTCCGGTAGCTAGGAGCTATAGCTGACAACTGAAATGAGATAGTTACATTTCTAATATTTAAGCTAATAGCGGAAAATTCAATGAAAATAATGCCAAATATCACGAAAAAGGGGGGCGTTGGCCCCTGAAAATATCTTATTCCTACGTTGTTTGGGCCTCTGAACAACGATAGTGAAGTTCGTTGGTCGATCCGACCTTCCGTTCGGAGGTTGTCAGGGGTAGACAAACACGGACGGACGGACAGGACAAACGTAATAGCTACCGATTTTGATCGCTATAACAATAGCTCCTAAAATAGTATTGCTAAATTAATCTTCAAAATATACTGCAATGCGCTAGTTACAGCTCGTCTCAGATTTTTTTTTTGTAATTATAATATTTACATAATTAATATTTCTCAGTAGCTATTCCGTTTTATAATACAGTAAATGGATTTTCTATCATTTCTATCATAAGTTCAATTGCAACAAGAATTTACTGTATTTGAGCAGATGTAACCCTCACCTAGTCTGTCAAAAACTTGGAATAGTGTAACATCTACGTAATCGGCACTAGATTTTACCAGCATGAAAATGAAAGATCTTTGTTTGCAAACTCTCCACGGACCAACCTAGTATGCTTTTCAGCCGGAAAAACAAAACAAAAAAACAAGAACATTGTCTTAAGACGAAAAGAATTTTTTTAAGTGAAGATTTCATCTTTAATTGAAATTGACTCAATCCACTTTTGTTCTGGGTTCAACTTTAATGCTTATTCAGGTAAACAAGTACCAACTCATTATGACCTTGTATTAATGACATAACCGTTGTTAATAAATTAATGATGATTGTATTTAATTAATTTCTAATTAAACAGAAAATTGCAAATAATTTGTCACAACTAAACTGAAAGATTACGTTAATTTTAAAAGTGACCATCCATAAAGTATATTTACAAATTTTGATCAAATATTGACTTTGCCCCTCCTCCATTTCACACTAGGGTAGCTTTTTCACCCCCAACCCCACCCCTTTTCAAAAACAGATCCCCTTCCACAACTGTTTGTACTTTTTTTTATATACATTAATTATTTGCTATTATGCCATTACAAAACCTCTATACCAGAAAAATATAGATATAGATATTATTTATATAGCTCAAAAATTAATTTAATCTTCGTTTTTTAAAATAAAAAAATAAAAAAAATATTCTTTTTGTAATTTTATTAAATAAATGCATAAATCTCAATTGTCAGTCTTATAAAGTAGGAAAATATTTTCGTAATAAAAAAATGAAAATTTTGAAATAATCTATCACAACTTACAATATTATTAATTCATCATTAATTCTTCATTTTAAATTAGATTGCAATATTAAACTTGGAAAAATTAACGTGCTGTGAAAAATTTCAAAGTAAGCACAACATTTATAGTTGCT
>JAFIDM010000004.1:45986044-46016575 GCA_023159025.1 Thereuonema tuberculata
TATCAATACACAAGACCAAAAACACACAAAATATAAATATAGTATATATAATCAAAAATACCTAAATATTCCAAATAATTTCGCCAAATATTATTTTTTTCAGTATTTGCCTTTTTAATATACTTATTTTATTAAATTTATTTTGTTTTAATTCATTTGTAATTTGCATAAAAATCTTTAATAGAATTCTATTTTTATTTCTTAATCCAAAGTTGTTCTTAGGATTTTCATAATATAAAATCTTTATTAATGTATTTCTAGTAATATTTTCTAAGTTATAATTTCTAATTTGATTTCTAATTTTATAAAAGTTATTTATTATTAAAGAATATAATATTTTTTCTCTTGGCATTAAAATTTTATATTTTATTCTTATCTGTATTTTTTCATTCTTTGTTAATATACAATAATCTTGTATTATGTAATTCATTATTTTATTTAATATTCTATTTATGTTATTAGTGTCTGTATTACCTAAATGTACCCAACAACATAATCCATAATTTATTAATGAATCTATAAATGATTTATATATTAACATCTTGTATCTTATAGAAAAGATATCCTTTATATGTTGAAACATATATATTAATGAATTAAGTTTATTTAATATATATAAATAATGTGTTTTCCAAGAGAATTGATCATTAATATATAAACCTAGATATCTAATTGTTTTAATAATTTCAATATTTTCACAATTACAACTTTGGAAGTTTATGTCATCATCTAATAAACAATTATAATCATGATATTTTATTACTGGATTTGTATGTAAAAATTTATTTTTTGTTTTCAATATCATTAGTTTTGTTTTTTCACTATTTATTTTCATTTTATTATTATGTGTCCAAATAATTAATTTATTAAAGTCTTTTTGTATATTGTATTCTGCAGTTTCATAATTTTCATTTATATTTATCAATATGATGTCATCAGCATAAGCAAAAATTTTTGATGTTGATATTTCACTATATAATGTATTTAAGTATAAAATAAATAAAAGTGGTCCTAAGTTTGAACCTTGAGGAATTCCTGTTTTTAATTTATATGTTTTACCTAATTTTGAATTTAAATTAATTCTTATTTTTCTATTTTTTAAATAGTTTTTTAATATTTCTATCATATTGCCTCTTATTCCAATATGAAATAATTTTTCTATCAATATCTTATGATTAATACTATCAAATGCTTTCTCAAAATCTATAAAAATAATATATATATAATAACCGTTATTTAATGCACAATTTATGATATTTTGGAAATCTTGAAAGAGTTTATCAGTACTTAAATTTTTTTGATATGCAAATTGTTCTTTTTTTAGTAATTTATATTTATACAGAAAGTTATATATTGAATTAGTTAAGCATGTTTCTATAATTTTTGACATATTGGAAAGAACAGAAATTGGCCTATAATTTTTTATATCATCAATTTTTCCTTTTTTATATACTGGAGTTATTTTCGCAGTTTTCCAAATACTTGGGTAAGTTCCATATTCAAGCATGGCTTTTATAAGTTCATGCAATATTGCTGCAAATATATCCATATAATTTTTTATATCTTTTACAGCAATATTATCAATACCAACAGTCTTTTTATTTTTCATTAATGTAATTATATTTATTATATTTTCAATACTAGGTATATTAAACACTATTGAATTTATTGAAGTTTCAATATCCGTATTATTACTTCTAGTGTTACAATTACATGTACTAACAACTTTACTAAATGTTTTACCAAATAATTCATCAGTTTGCTTATAATTATATTTTTCTATTAATTTACAAATTTTGTTTTTATCAATAGTTTTATGTTCATTATTTTTTATAATATTATTTATTATATTCCAAGTCTTTTTATTATTATTGTAAGTGTTTAGAAATTTATTTTGATAGAATCTTTGCTTTGTTTTTTGTATTAGGTTTTTTAACCAATTACTCTTTTTTCTATAAATTTCTCTATATTCTTTATTTGTTTTATTGTTTTTATGTTTTTTGTATAACTTATCTTTTTCCTTAATATGACTATATATTTCATCTGTTATCCATTCATGTTTATAATTTTGTTTTTTATTATTTTTAGTTTGATAATGATATTCATGGTTTTCTCTATATTTTTCTTTATTACTTATTTGTTTTTTAGATTTATTTATAATTTTTACAAATTTATTTATTATTTTATTTGGGTCAATTATTTGCTTATTTCTTATATTATTAAGTAAGTTTTCTGATTTTTCAATAAATAATTCCTCATTTATTATATTATTGTGTCTTCTGAATTTTTTAAGATTTTGATTACTTTTACTTAATTTTTGATTAAATATTTCTAACATTATTATATAATGATCTGATATTTCTGTTTGTATAATATTACTTTTAGTATCTTTATTTTTTAAATTAATAAAACAGTGATCTAAGCATGTTGAAGTATAAGATTTTATTGTTTGTACTTCTCTAGTTGCAGTATCAATTAAATTCTGAAAGCCATAAGTATTAAAAATTTCTAAATATTTCAGTACCAAAGAATTGTTTTTTTTTTCTAGAATATTAATATTCATATCACCAATAATTATAAAATTATTAGTTTTTTCCAATTTTTTATGAGTATATTCTATAATGTTTTCTAATTCTTTAAGAAAATAGTTTTTATTCGTTAGAGGAGGTTTATAAATTATTAATAATTTTTTTAAATTTGTACTATTATCAATTTTACTTATATTAATATCTTTATATTTAAGTACACATGTAATATTTTCAAATGTTATTGTGTCAATCTGAAAATTCATCAATGTATATTCATTTTTATAATACATTATTATCCCACCACCTCTTCTATTTTTCCTAAGATTATATATCATACTATAGCCTTCCAGGGTAAAATATTTAATTTCATTTTCATTTATGTTTATTTCTACTAAAATTATTATGTTTATTTCATTTAGAAATTTTTTTATATGACAAATGAGATAATCAAAATTCTTTTTTATACTTCGTATATTTAAGTATAATATTTTTTCAGAAGACTGATTTATTATTCTATTTATATACCATTCTTCAAAATCACAGTAAATATTTAATTTTTTCTGATCTGATGTTTCAAACATTAGTCAAACATTTTTAGATTATTTTTTTAAGATCATCATCATTCATTATTTTTATTATAGATGAATTTTCATCTTTTCTTACTAAGATCTTATGGAACTTTGTCCAAGTGAATTTATAATTCTTCTCTTTTGCAATTACTCTTGTTTTCCAAAATAGGGTTTTTTTCCTTTTCGTTAAATTCTCATTAAAGTAGATTCTGCTGGTGTCATTGTTATCAGAAATTTCATTATTTCTTAAGATTTTCTTTTCTTTCATTTTTTCCATCCAGATTAATCTACTTTTTAAGGTTGAAAACTTGATTATTATAGGCTTTATTTTGTTCTTATTAAAAGTTTGAACCCTATGCATAACCTCTACATTTTGAAGTTGATCTTTCACACCTATCTTGTTTGCAATTTTTTCTACAATGTTTTGCAATTTTTCATTTGGAAGTTGGATAACTCCATTTATTTCTAGGTTATTTTGTCTTAATTTTTCTTCATGATTGTCTATTTCTAGTTCAAAGTTTTTGATTTTCTCTTGTGTTTTATCCTTTTCTTCTTCTAATTTTAAAAGTCTTTCTTCAGTTTTCTCCTGTTTTCCTTCTATGGCTGATAATTTATCTAAAATTTCCTCATAATGTTCATGAATGTAGTTGATACTACTTCTTATTTCCTGTATTTCCGACTTGATTTCCCTTACCTCCTGTAATAATTGACGTATTTCTAGAGCTGATTCCATTTCATTTGTTTGGTAATGCGTATCTTGATTTTCTCCTTTCTTAGCTTCTTTGGTTGATTTTGTTCGTATAGTGATATTCTTAAAGTTCATATTATCTTCTTTTTTTACAGTATCTGTAATATAAGTTATTCACTTATATTTCTCGTTAATTAGGCTTATTTTGATTGAGCAGAGAATCATGTGTGCGGCCATATTGCTACACTAATCCCGCTACACTAATCCTAATGATGATAATCTGCCAAAATTTACTTTTGAGAACAACGCAGCAAAACTGTTTTACTTACTGCAGACGACGCCCGGAATGCTACTTTTCATTGATCGGGAAGATATTTTATGGAGATATTTTATGGTTATTCAACAATATCGTAAAGAAGGCAGATATATTTATTAACTAGATGTATTGATTAACTAGATGAAACCCCAGGTCATTTCAGAAATAAAATAATAAATAAAAATAACAAACACACATACAGAAAAACCGTACAATGTAAATGTTGATTAAACTTAGAAATTAAATTCAATGGAGATTTCATGTATTTACTAAGTTGTGATGAAGTATTTTTAGCAATGAAAATATTAAAAGTGAATTTTAGGCTAATTATGAATTTATATCACAATAATCTCGTTTTTCATTCTTTAACTCCCTGTAAGTAAGTAATAAATCACCAATTGCGACCCGTGAAATATTCACGGAAGTAAAACAAATTCCACATTTTTGAAAAACACAAGATTGAAAAAGATGTTCTAAGCTAATTTTTTTTAGAAGCCGTAACTTCCACAACAGCCCATATGTAAATTGAACATCGGCTTATTTGTTAAAATAATATTATAATATTGTTAAATAAAAAAAAATATGATTTACCACCTTCTTAGTAGCCAGCGCTGCGGTTTCTCATTATGATACATAATGGCAATCTGCTTCTCAATTTCCGTCGAAATTGAAGCAATATTAACAGAATTACAACAAATGCCACATTTTTAAAATGCCCTGAATTTTTTGAAAAACACAAGATTGAAAAAGATGTTCTAAGCTAATTTTTTTTAAAAGCCATGACTTCCCCAACAGCCCACTTATAATTTGAATGACAAAGCCAAATTTTGTTAAAATACAAGAAAATAAAAAATTGATTTACCAGTTTCAACAATAACAATAACAATAATCGAATGTCCAACAGCCAACACCAATAATCCTGTCTGGACAACAATGACAGCACGCATCTCCTACTTGTTGAGCAGTGAGAGAGTGGCTACACAGCCGAAATTATGTCAAAACCGAGGTTTTACAAACTCTCTGATAAATTTTGACGCATGAACTTTATGCATTTCAGTGTAAACTTCATTTATGTGTGAAAGAAAATCTCAATACGCCGATAATAATTGTATAATCGCTATCCGTTGTAGTGAAGTGGAGAAAATAGTAGAGACGCCATCTTTAACCATGGACATGACGTCATGCCTGACGTGTTCCAACGCTGCACTGTGATTGGTTATTTCAAATTACAAACATACAAATTTACAAAGATCGTACAACTTTTGCCTATTAAAAGGATGATTCGTTGGCGCAAGGATACAAACACGTCTCAACCGGTATCTACTTCCCTAATAGTTCCAAGCAGATTGCAGTTCAAGGAATATTTGTATTTTGTTTATTTTTTGGTTAGGATTTTTTGGTTAGGTCCCGTTCTCGGGAGCGAGAACCGGGATACTTCTGAGTCTGTCATCGGTGGAGTTTGGCTGGCTGATGAGTCCTAAAAAGGACGAAGGTCCGTCTCACTCTCTCCCCGCTGACAACTCAGGGTGCGAATCCTAGCTTGTAATGTTGTGCCTTCGTTTATTTACTTAATTCTTCTACTTTCTTTATTATTTTGCAAAAAAAAAAAGGTTTGTCATATATGATCACTACGATTTTGCCTGGAACAATCGTCACCAGCGATCGATTTTGTCTGGAACAAACGTCACCAGTCATGATGTCATCAACTCTGACTCTGGGCCAAGATGGCGTCGTTTTATGATCGTATAAGCGTGACCAAGAAAGGACAAACTTTGGATAGCCAAGCAAGGGGAATAGTGTGGAACGTTTTGAATTATTTCAATTTTAATTATTATAATGTATTCGTAACTGTAGAAAATACAAAAACCAAAATGTTTTCGTAATGTTTATAAGATTCAGTTACGGATTGTAGCAATAGATGGTGCTGTTACGTCCTGGAAACATCAATCTATAAGGAAATTACGTCATCAAAAGCTCTTCTTTCATGAACTGAACTGTAGATTGTCGCGGGCTATAGCTACAGTTGTTCACAAACCTGCTACAATTGTTATTGTAAGCATTTATTAACACTTAATGTTACGAGTATATAGTCTTCTATTTTGATTTTATTTGATATTAGTTTATTTCCTATTAAACTTCCATATCTCTTCTAAGCGTTTGATCACAAATTAATAATAATTAACTTTCTGGATTCATGACATCAAATGCTGTAGAATGTACACTATAATGTTCATGTCTGATTGTGAATCACCCTGTGTACATTAAAAATAATAATTAGGCTAATTCTTATAGAACTTTGAAATTAGATCAGCTGATGATGTAATCAATTTGATCTTTAACTAAATTAGTGAAATGAAAAATTGGTTTCGGTAGTAGAAAGTTTAAGCAAATTCTGGGTTTCAGTTACGTATTGTCTTACAAATAAGTTAATTATATTCTGATATCCTATAAACGTTTCCAAGGTACAGTATATTATATTCGCCTTATTAGTTAGCGAAAAGTCTAAATTCGAGTTATAAATTTCGTTATTCAACTTTACTATACATAAAGTCGATTAAGTACTGTGAATAATTCAGTTCGTATGTGTGTGTAATATCAAAATATTCTTGAATACTAAGAACAAAAGGCAATATAACTTTTAAATTAATAAAATAGCAACACACAATTTCAAGATAAAAATTCTAGTTTATATAATGTTAGCTCGAAGCTTACTTAGCATGAAGCTTTCGGGCTCCTGTGCGGCCGCCCCTCATCAACATAATTTACATAGGTTCACAAAGGTTCACATTTTAAAGCACAAATAATTTCCATGCAACCAATCAAATTAGTAAACAAGATTTAATTTTATTCTGTGTTTGAAGTCACGTCATTTGACATTACGTCACTGGAGTATATCTAACTTTTATATTAACTTTATTTTTTTTTGTAGATTTTGCAGCGAAGTTAGACTGAGTAGGCGACAAAAACTTCCAAAGAAAAGCATTAGATCTGGAAAAAAATAGTGTATTAATCCTTTTACTAATCCACTAACTTGCGTACGTTTTTGCTAATTACCGTGATTTAATCAACAGAAGTAAGTAATGTAAATGTAATTACTAATGGAAAATTTCTACTACTGTTACTATTAGAAAATTTAGCAAAAATTTTAACTTAAAAAGTTAACAGATTTTTCGTTTTGAATCGTTTTCAAGATTAAAAAAAAAAGTAAGGGGAGAGAAAGTAGTCTTTAAGTTACTTCAAGACCTTCTTGTTTACACTGAAGAAGTCGATTTCCTTTCTGTGAATCGCTGAACTAAATTTCCTTCGAAGCACTGACTCCTTTGGGCACTAGGCTTTGTGCAGGGGGAGCAACAACACGCCTCCTTCTGTGAATTAAACGACCATATATCGATGTTATAGACTTCCAGCACCCCAGATCACCCGGGCGTTTAGGCGGTGCCAGCAGAGGTCAGGTTAATCACAGCTATTCCTTCGAAACACCCTTCCGATATCAGGAAAATCGAATTTATATCAAACCGGTCCGCCATCCCCTCCTCTCACTGGACCCTATGCCCTGCACGCTGAAAACACGGACATCAGCAGACGGCGCTTTCACTCAGGATGTTTAATAGTCAATGAAAAATTACCTCCAGTTTGAAAAGCGCTTTTAAATAGGCGATTAGAAGGGTAATCATAGCGTAAGTCGGGAATGAAAGGATAGCCGCCATTTTGAAGCTTCAATTTCCGTAGTAAATTTGTAGGTAATTTACTTTACACTTTGCCATCGACGCATTTTAAAGAGCTTTGACCCCATTCGCTTTGCAGGACTTCTCCCCATCTTTTTGCCCTCGTACACCTCGTTTTTCTGCAAAACTATTTTGATTGCTATTCGCTAATGGTACAGAGAATAATATTAAATTTATTATTTATTTATTAATAGGAAAAAAACTAGTGAAGGACAAATCTTTAATAATATTTAATAAAATGTAAAAAAATTAATAACTTTTTTAAGAATTTGCACTGTGTCAATTTTTCAGAATCTCTTTGTAAGGAAAACAATTTTAGCAATTACGAAGAACTTTAAGCCTACTTTCTGTAAGTTATGTTTTTGTTTTTTTTTGTTTTCTTTGTTTTCTAACGGCGTGAAAATAATACTAACGTAAAATCCATCTGATTAAATAGTGTTTAGTCTGTTTAAAAATTATGTTCATAAAAATATAATATGCTCATTTAAAGGAGGAAGCTCTAAGGTATCGTATGATAATTTATTAGATTTTCTCCAAGTTTCTAAAAAAATGAAAATAATTTAAATTTTCTGTCAACTTGCCCCGGTCTCCCCAATAATTTTTGATTCTTTTAATGACCGATATTATGATTTCTCAGGATATTGAATTTTCCTTTTGAAACATCCTGTATAGTTTATTATAATGATCTTTTATTCAATCTATATATTCGCATTTATCTTTTTATAATACCCTATTTATTCATTGTATATTCTTAGTTAATTTTACGTTTATAATTGTATTTATCCTTAATCAGCATTTATTATCAATTGTGTATTCTAATTTTTACTGTTTATCATTTAATTCCATTATTTATTCAAAGGAGAATGGGTAAACTCTATGGGAATTTGCCCCACCCTGTATAGGAGATAAGATGTATACCTATAGACAGATCTCCTTACATAGAACACATGTTATTATTACGATTCGTCGCAATTATTGGTCCGTTCGGAGTTATATACGTCTAGATATGACGTTAGAGTCATTGATTCTAATGAGTTTTGGGTGCAGGGAAGCCAATCATCCCCAGCCAAGCACCTCCCTGCCTGTAGGTGGCTTCTCTGCCACCTACACTCATTACAATCAATGACTCAAACGTCATATCTAGACGTACATAACTCCGGACGGACTAATAATTGAGACAAGTCGTAAGGATAAAAAATGCTCTATTGATGGAGATCTTTCTTTACGTACACTTATCGCTATACAGGGGTGGGGCAGATCTGCCCATTCTCCTTTTCCCTGATTCGTTATTATTAAAAAAGACAGTTGTTTATCAGTTAAAACCCACGTGTAATTTAAATCCCCCAATCAATTTGTAAACCACGGCAACCAATCACAACCCTTGTATATAAACTATTTAAACCCTGCATCATACGAATAAACAGAGAGTTCTTGCCAGATTTTATTCCTAATTAATCGTCTAATCGTCTAATTTCACGAACCAGTGGTCGCTAACATTGACCACAATATTCTTCAGATGAAATAATGATTGTTCGACACGTTAAAATGGATGATGCTACAGTTCTGGGTTTTCATAATACGCTTTAGAGGCTGGAAGTATTCATTCTTTCCTGACTTTTTAAAAGCGTTTAAGACTATCCTCACAAGAATAACTACAATTTATCACATTTCAATTATTATTAATAGTTACTGGTTAATTACAAAAAAAAATTACCGACGCAATACTTTATTGGTTAAGGTAACAAAACAGGACTAACATAGGAAGTCTAGGATAGTTGTAACGTGTCTCTTACATGGCAGTTAGCTAGAATTCATAAATACAGAATAGTGAATAATCATTAAAAAGTAAATGTTGAATTACATGTTATTGAATTTTTTGAAAATGATTTAAAATATTAATAGTAAGTTCTGAAAACGATTTAATAAACAAAAATTATCATTTGCGATGAGACATTGTTTTTGGAATTCGTTTCAGGAAGTTTTGTATTTAAAACTATTTTTTCCAATTGTAACATCAGTTTTATCTTCAAATGTCTAAGCTTTGTAATTGTAAATTTCAATAATTAGTTAATTAAAAGAGAGACTTTTTTTTTTTGTTCATGATATGACTGGCCTGAAAGTCGTTGCTGATTGATTCTAGTGATACAAGTGTGGGAGGGTGGCACTGAACAGCGCCCTTAAGTGTTATTATCCTGGTATTATAAGGAGGTAAGATTAAGTCTGTGAATAGGACGGAGGCACCTCCTTCCTTCCGTTCTTGGTGGTCTCTCATCCGATCTGTGGAAGGTGGTATCGAATCGTCCATCTCCCTCGGAGGCCCAGGCAGTGGATCCACGCCCTCTCACAACTGAACTTCACAACGAAATTAAGTCACGATTCAATGATTTTTTTTTTTTCTTTCGCAAAGAGGGATGACGGAGTGTGAGGGGGTGTCAAACAACAGTCTGGGTTCTTCGTCTGCCTCCATAATAAATCTCCTATTTCCCTTGAAGCTTATATTCCGTAGATTTTCAATGAAACAAAAACTTGCTGAAAGAACTTATAGTTTACTTTCCTTATTGCCGACTTTTCTTTTTTTTTTTTTTTTAAGGTCGTGGAAACTTTAAGAAACGTTTCCATACATTTGTATATTCAAATACTTACTAAATACAAGCAAAATCTTCAAATATTCATTTTCTGTTTGTTGGTTGGTTGGTTGGTTGGTTAGTGAGGTTCAATGGAGCAACAGTGACCATGCTGCGCCAAGAAAGGTAAAACTTTAAAAAGATAAAGAAAACTGTAAGTCAAAAAAAAAAAAAGCGGTACATTCTAAAATAGAAACAAAACATTAAACTATTTCACTAATCTTAAAATGGAAAAAAAAAATTAAAAGGAGTACAAAGTTGTCAGAAAATGTAAGATAAAACTGTACAAAAGACAAAAAGTTTAAAAGACAAAAACGAAATGGTGATGCAAAAGGTATGTTGAACAAAGTTGAGGAAATCATAAAAGTTTGCCAAGTGAATGATTTTAAAACAGATGGAGTAGGTAAAAATCTAAATCATTTAAAAGTAAATATGTGTAGAGGAGTTGCATTGAAAAAGCAGTATTGGTTAAAAGCTGAACATTCACCTATTCAAATGTGATGAATAGCTAAAGTAGTATTACAAGTAGTATGTTCTGGAGGCTATTCCAGTAGAAAATGATACTGTGAGTCAATCTCTAATGCCTAGTCTTGCAGTAAGAACGTCGTCTTGAATATATTGTGCTTTTTGATTAGACTCGGTTAAGACTCGGTTTTGACAAGGTACAGTAGATATAGATTATTAGAATAAATGAATCCCACAGTTGCTGCCAAAAGGCCTTAAAGAGAGGTCAAACAGTACTGAAATTTTGAGAAGACATTGAATAATGTTTAATTTTCGAATATTGGCAAATTACTTAAATCATGCTGAAACATTCTTAGATTAAATTTGATTACTAATTGTCTTGCATTGTTAAGACGTCGATTGAAATTCATTGTATCATTTACAATACTTTTCTATTGTAATTTCACATTTTTTATTAATTTCTCTTCAGGGATCAAATGAAACACATTTCAAAAAGAAAACAAAATTAGATCGTCTCTTATTTGTAAGTATGTGTACCTCTTACTTTATTATGTAAATAAAAGTTATGCCTAAATAAACACAGCTTAGTCCTCGCAAAGATTGAAGTTCATATAAATAATCCTCTCAATAAATACCATATGTTTATTTATTATATTAAATAAACCCTATGGTATTTATCTAGGCATAACGTTTACTTACATACTTAAAATAGTTCTATATTAAATATGCGATATGTTCTATTCATCTATTGGCCTAATCACTCAAATACTGTTAAATTTTTCTAAATGCATACTTTGTTATTACGTTGCTTAGCAACCATTTCTCACAAGCGTTGGTGTATTACACGTCAGCTTTTTCACATTTATAAATATTTCTTTACCTTTAAATATCTTCCAAATATTGGCCATATAGACTTAACAGTTTCTTGTTAAATTTCTTTTGCGAACATATTCGTCTTTAATCGGAAATTTATTATCCTTTGGCGTAACCTGTCATCTACCTTTCCAAAATTTACCAAAATACACAACAGCAACACTACTGACAATATTCACCATACACAACAGTAGCAGTACTAACAATATTCATACATGTGTTATCGCTACACATTCAGCTATTGTTGTCTCCTATGCTCATGTACGTTATTATAAAAAATAGTAATAAATTATATTTTATCTAATTTTATAAAAATGAAAAGATTATTAAAATTGACTATTTAACCACAATAAGCATACTAAATTTCAGAAAGCTTTATTCACAGTTCAACAGAAAAACACATGCACTCATATTTATAAGATCAACTTTTCTAAATCTGATGGAGACATGTTCACCACAGGTGACAATTGGACAAACAATTGGGATAGTCTTATGGCGTCTACAGGTTTAGATGGTTCAGAATCGCGACACTCGCATCAATTGCTATGCTTGGTCTTTTTTCTGGCGCGGATTGAAATAAAAGATATTTCTAATTTGCAGGAATGGTCTCCCCAGCTCCTGCACGGAATTGTGTGAAGGGAAATTACATTAGAATTCATCAATGAGATTGAGTTAGATAAATAAAGCATATATTGATTGTATCGTAACAAGCATTAATTATTCTTATCTTCCATTTATGACAGTGCCTGGAAATCTTATTACTCTGGTAATATTGTGATAAATCCAGATAAAGCAACTATTCTAATACCCTTCAGACACCAAGTGCTTAGATTCATGGTAGACCTGCCAACACAGTCATGGATCTAAATTCCCGTTATTTTCTTGAAAGCCAAGTGGTGTGCGAACAAGGTTATGCCGCTTATTTTTCTCAGGGTTTGTTACGAACAATTCAACAGTATTTAATAGAGAAGACCTCGAGACCAATGAGAATTTCTCATCTTAGACTGTATTTCAGGTGTCCGCAATACATTTTCCTCCTGGTGGCGATAACTGCAATTACTTTATTAAATCTTATCTACATGTCATCGTTAGGCTACACATCAGATTTAATTGTTATATCTTATTTTACTACTCATGATAATACATCGTCACTAGTAGACAGTCTTCGTGACAGGAAAATATACTTTACATACTTAGACGTTTCGTAATTTCCTACTGAAATCGTATGAAGTTTCAAGAAAAATTTACCAAAATTCGTAAAAAAAGTTGAAATTTAAAAAATGTTTCAATTCGGAATAACCAAATTAACTTATTGGATATTTTCTATAAATTTTATAAAATACTTAAATATAAAATTTATAAAATTTTTTGATATTTAATAAGATCCCAAAATATCATCGATCGAATAAGATCGAATTGCAGACACGCTTCAGAGACTGTCCCTCGGCTTAGTAAGTGGTTTAAAAACCTGAAATTTGAAAGGACACTTCTTGTAACCTTTATGTTCAATAAAAAAAATATGAACCGCTGTTTTACCCTCTCGAATTATAAAAAATATTTCACCAAAAAAAAAAAGAGTAATTTTCGTCATCTTACCCCACCGAAGGGGTAAGATGACGAAGGGGGGGGGGGGATAAGATGACGAACAGATAAAAGTAACCTACATTAAGATAGAAACATTTTATTTCAAAAATGCAGAGAAACAACTTCACTTACTAACGTGTGGCATGAAGTAAAAAAGTCAAAGATGAAAAATACAATACACTTAAAATACAATAACAGATTGCTCGTAATGAAACAAAACTTTGAAGAATTAGGTACAACAAACATTTAGAAGAACATTAGTGTTGGCTCTGGCACGTTATGTTTCTTTGCTGCAGCATTTACACTTGAGGTTTTATCTTTTACTTCAGCAATAGCTGCATTCATTGTCTCCTTATCCCACTTTCCCCTGTCACTTTTCCTTGTATAATTTCGTGGCATGTTGCTTATAATATCTAAAACATTCATAGATAAACAGTCATACAAGAGGATTTAAAATAATAAGAAAAAAATAACTGCAACTAAAATTCAGTTTCAAAACCAATTTTTAAAATAGGACAAAAGCTATTCATAAAAGGTACTCAAAAACATGTTGGGTAAAATGACACACTAAGCAAAACTTCTCATCATCTTACCCGCTCTGCCATTCGTCATCTTACCCCAAGCCGCCAATTTGGTTTAGAACTTATTTATCATTACCGTAGCTTATCGTAAACCTACAACCTACACCACACATGGTTCTTTACATTATGAGTTGTATTTTGAGAATATTTTATGAAAGAGCAAAAACAACTTAACGTAGTCGAGTAATTCCTTACGCTGTGAAGTCCAAAAATTACAAACGCACGGGAAACAAACACATTTAGTCGCTATTGCTCGCAAAACAATCTGGCCCGACATCCCTTGCATTGAACTTCGTTATTAATCACCTGAGTCTCAGAAAGTGCTTGGACAGGTGCTCCTATCTATGAATGCGTCGAAGAAATACCGAGTTCGTCATGTTACTTGCTTCGTCATCTTACCCGACTTTCCCCTACTTCGTATTATAAGCACTAAAATAAAGTCAATCAAAATTAACAAGATTAAAATAATTATTACCGGATTAATTGAATTAAACAGATTAGGTCTTCATTAAACTTAATGCTTTCAAATTTATCGTTAATGTGTATAATTTTAGATTGTAAATATTAATTTCCGATAATCCTGCTATAATTGCATTAAATTTATTTTATTTCAATAAACATAATGTAGACAATGCATATTTCCCTCTGTTTTAATTCCAGAATCCTCTGTTCTTTAATATGATCCATTATAAATAAGCGAACATGATCTAATCATGTATAAATCATGAGTTAATTTTTAAGTGATAGAATGAAGTAAGTCCGTGCATTATTTCTTGAGTTATTGTGCCAAGATTCCGTCACACGAATGTCTGAATGTTAGTGGGTCTGACATTACTGGAAAAATAGTGAAAATATTTTATTTTATTCAGTTACGTTATTCTTTGCTATTGGCTACAAATTGGGATTAAAAAAAAAAGTTTGTTTCTTTTAGTTACCGGACGATCTTTTAGTTATTAAGTCATTTCCATGCTGCAAAAGTATTAGAAATCATTTTTCCTGCCACAAAAATTTTCCTTAAGGAACCTTCCTCTCAAACACTGACTTGTGAAGTCACCATTTAGTTGCAATGAAAATCACATGAAAATGCTCGTTTCTCATCTTAAAATAAACATGCCAAATTTCAAGATCTAGCCAATGTTTCAAAAGTTAAATATTAGACAACGCACACTATTGATTGTGGATTTCTCGAGAATTTTTGGGTTTCTGAGATTTGAGGTTCCTCGCTTTCTGATTTTTTTTTTTTATCGAGAATTATCGAGAAATCTCGAGAAAGAAAACAGTCGCTTAGTACCATACTTCGTATACTAATATTTATAACAATTTGAACATAATGACCAGTAAACAAGACTAATAGTCTACTAATTTCTCCTAAACGATCTCATTTTAAACGGAGTTTCTTTGCATACAAAAAGCTGTATTTCATACGACTTTATACGACTGTACTTTATAATCAACTATTCTATCTTTTCCATTACCATTTAGGGCATGTCTTGGATATTCAGTAATAATAAAAAACCCCAGTTGTTTACTGGTCTCAACGGACGAGTAAATCATACCTGAAGAAGGCTGGAGAATCCTTTAGCCGAAATGCAGTACAAAATATGCTATAAACATTAGTAGAAGAAGTTTGGTGCTAAGATTTATGTAATGTATGTATTAGTAGGTGTGTGATGTTTTAAAGCAGCTGCTTTTTGATATTTTTTATTATTATTATTTAATATTAAAACATGAACAAAATGGTAATACAATAGAAATGATATAGCGTAGTCGATGTACAATATTTATAAAGTCGTATGAAATATAGATTTCCTTATGCAAAGGAACTCCTTTTAAAATTAGATTGTTAAGGAGAAATCAGAAGAAATCAATTGTCAGTGTTAGCAGGGCATCGAACCGTAATATTTTTCGCTCCGGTTTTCGTTTCGGTTCACTCAAAACACAAAATTTCGGTTTGGGTTCAGCTCCACTCCGACCAAACATATCGTTTTTTCCGGTTCAGGTTCAGTACCTTTGTAGCGGTTTGGACCACATGGAGAGAGTGGGGGAGTCGATGAAGTCGTTAAAAATACCGAAAAAAAAATCACATCTTTCGCATATACTTTAAAAGTGGAGAACTGAAATGGAGGAGTGAAATAAATACCGGTTTTCGGTTTCGATTCGGGTGCAACATGTTTAGCTTTTTCGGTTCGGATTCAGCTCCACTCTGACCAAATATATCGTTTTTTTCCAGTTCAGGTTTTTGGTTCAGTTTCGGTTCAAGGCCCATTGTTAGTGATGAGGATTGTGTTCTATCTGTCGTTCCAAAACCTGGGTTACGTTTTTTACATATAAATATTATTAAAATTAAAGACAAACACAATAAAATTTAAAATATAATGAAAAATACATTATGTACAGGAGCTTTCGGAAATCCTTGTCAACAGAAAATGTATATTCTTGGAAATTCCTTGTCAACATACAAATATTATTGGAAAAGTTTTTAAGAAATCTAACTGATAACGGAAATAAACTGAATGTGTATTTATAACTTATCATTAATAATGATCATTCTATTGTTATCAAATGATTTACTTGAATTTTTCGTTGGTAATCACTATTTTAGTTTACAATAAGAATAATTTTGAAATGAAAAATACTTTGTGAATTTATGATAAATTTCAACTGTTAATGATAAAGAAAAGTTATAACATGTTTAAGCATGAAGAACACCGTAACAAATCCATGATGTAGATATCATATATCTAAATATATCTGTTTTAAAAAACACTAAAAGCCTAATGATAAGGCTTACTTGATAATAATGTTTCGAAGACGATATTTCTGAAACCTCGGGAGTGGTAATGATTCCTGAACCTTCTAGAAACTTCAAGACTATAAGAAGTGAAGTTCTTTTGTAGTAACAGAAAATCCTAACAGTAAGTTTGGGATTTCGTCTGATTATCTTATATTCAGTAAGATTATATTCATTATATCCAGTAAGACAACTTATTTCTAAAATAGAATTTGGAAGTTGAAGGTGAGCGACCGTCTAAAAGCAATTCATATATTTTTTTTTAACAAGTAGTAATGCATCTTAAATTATAATAACTAAAATAGTAATTCATTCGTAATGAATTACTATTTAAAGCCTGACAGAAATTCTCGAAAAAAATTTTGAGAATCATCATGTTTTCGAATCCCGAGATTCTAAAATTTTTACAAAACAAAATTTTGAGACGAGAAATCTCAAACTGATTTGACGAACTTCACTTCTTAAGAAAGTAGACTAACTTTTCAACATTTTATTTCAAATTGCCACATAAAGCGATTTAAGAATCACTGGATTACTGGATAAAGAAGACTTCTTTGTTAATTTAGAAACGTAGAGATGGGCTTACAAAGGTTAAATTAAGTCATCTAAGATTTGTAAGTGCGATTTCTTGTTTTACTTTGTAACGCCAATCAAATGTGACTTGTTTAATGGGTCTCTTGATTTCAAATGTGATTAATTATCTTTGAGAATTTAGTTCGCAAATCGAAAAATCAATATCTGCTTAAAGTATAAAAATTTGAGTGGTTCAATTTTCCACGAATCTTACAAAAGTTTTATTCGAAATATTGACAATCATAATTTTCAAATCAGTATTGTTTGAGCGCAGTTATTTAGATGAAATTCTGTAAATCTTCGTTTTGTTTACATGGATATAAGTCTACAGCCAGTTGTATAATGTAGAATTACCTGTGTTTGATTAAAAACCTTATATTTTGTCAAAATAGAATGAAAATTAAGAAGCCAGAAGAGTTATTTTTCCATAAATCTGCCATAGCTAATGTACCAGTCACGTGACATAGAAATATATGTTTTGGAAAAACCATTCTTTTGACGACACCCAGATGGCAACCTTGCTCAAGCCACATTAACTAATACATAGTTTTGATATATTTTTAAATTGATATATTTTTAATTGTTGTTACATCAATTTAGTCTTGTAGATCCCAATTTGCACCTATCAAAAGCTTGCATTTTTAAAAGAGATATACTACTTTTGATTAGATTGCTCAAAACTCATTAATTTATTCAAGCCATAGTGAACCGAAGGTCAAGTATAATTCTCATCTTGGCCCTAATGGTACATTACGGGGGATTAAATAAGTTTAAGGAGAATAGTCTTTGTACCAGTGAATGGGTCTTTTTGAAATTTGGCAAAGTATTGCCGAAAACCTTTCAACTTAAAAAATTAGATCATCTTTAATTTTGTCAAGTAATTTGCTGGTGAATACGATGAAAAAAAATCCCAAATTAGAATTATATAAATCTGCCTTATTTCTTGCTTAAACACCTCTCTATGATTTGAGGCTCTTCTTTCACGAAGGCTTTCTTAGGTTGATTATTATTATTGGTCAAGTAAATTTATTTATTTATTTTTTGAAAATGATATTTTTTGCTTATTTCTGTTGAATAAGCACAATGTTCTAATGAATGTTACATAAGTTTTACCAGTTTGATACTCGTTATTCCGCCTCTTTACAAATGTCTACAAGTAAGTATGCAAGTGAATTACAAAAGGAACTGAGAGATAATTGAAATTCAGAATGAATAACAATTGAGAATCACAAATTGCGAATCTTAAGAAATATGACTTCAAACTGGAATCTGGTAATAAATAAGAAAAATACCATTTTCAAATAAATAAATAAATAAATTTTACTTGACCAATAAAAATAATCAACCGAAGAAAGCCTTCGTGAAAGAAGATCCTCAAATCATAGAGAGGTGCTTGGTTATCGATGATCATAAAAAAAATTAAAGAAATTAACTTTCTCAATAGATTTTTGAAATCTTTGGCTTCGCAGCAGAAGCAACACGAAACGGAATCGAGCTAAAATTTTGCTAAAATATTTAATGATGATGGAATAAAGGGTATTTGTGGGATGATTATAGAAGATAAGATGTGGATCGACAGTTATGTCTCTTGAATGATGTTTTTCTGATGACCTTCTTCAAATGCCGTGCAAGAAACTTGAAAAAAACAAAGATCGACTTTTTCTTCGTCAAATTAGGTTTAGGAAACAAAGATTAAATCATCCCAAACGTTTTGTCAAAATGATGTTAGAAACGATCGAAAATGGAATCTGTGGAATTTTATGACGTCACGTCCTCGCCCGGCCACGACTTTTTTTAACTAAAAATATCCAGATTTAATATTTTTTTCGCCTGATCTGCCACAGTTTTTTTTTTTTTTAATCTAGAGAATATCGTTTTTTTTTTAATTGAAGAAGCTACTAATAATCATCTGAAAGTTGTAAAGAATATATAGAAAGTAAAGGAAGCCACTTTGAAAATTAACAAAATAATAATAATTATCATTAGTTAATTTATTGAATTATGATTAGTTATTTCAATATTTTCCAGAACAAAGTACTTCGTGCTGAAAAAACCTGATTAATGTTCCAGAAGTTTCTTATATTTCGCGATGTCATTTTTCTGAAATTTAGAGACAATTATTGTACAGACTGTCTTTTCCTGTGTCTGTCTTTTCCTGTGTTGACAAATCTTCTAAAATTTTTATTTAAATAAAGTTCTTTTCTTGCTGTATTGTAGGAAATTTGACAGTGAAGATCTTTAGCAAAAGTTTTATAAAAATTTATGACAAAAGGTGCTTTATTACAAAAGAACTTTGTAAACTTTTTTTTTACTGGTTTTAGGAAAGCTTTTTCATGCTTATCCTGCTTAATTAATTCCTAACATTTTACTTCTCTTTAGTATTAAGCAAGAGAAATGAAAAAAAATCTGTTTGCGTGAACTTCCATTAAAACCCTTTAATCTTTAGTCTTTAAGAATTGAGATTTATTGAATCTTCAGCAGATGTTATTTATACAGGTGGTTAGAAAATTCGGAGTTTGACGAGTGGAAATAACATTGAGAAAACAGATAGGTAACTTTGAGAAAAATACATTCATTGCCTAAAAAAATTAGCGAAAACAGACGCAGCGAACGGAAATCGAAAGTAATGACACTTGCCACAGAGCAATGACAATGATTATAATGCAAATGAAGGTTAAATTGTACCGCAACAGGCCATGCAGGCCCTAGGGTGCGCCAGAGGTTTAGGCTCCAGAGATTCTCGACCAACGGAACTAGTTGAGGTCGGAAGGTGAGCCCGACACTCGCCCGCATTTAACCCCCGAGTAAGAAACCCGGTACCCATTTGAGCGAAGGCTTGGTGAACCCTAGGGTCCATCTGGAGGAGAAATAACCGTGAAAAAAATTCCCGACCACCACCGGGAATTGAACCTGGCTCCTCCTGTCCGCAGTCCAGCGGGATGCAAATAACTGATTACAACATCAGAGCAAATGGGCCGTTTATTCGGGCAAAACACTAAAGATCAATAGTCCCCTCTAATACTGCGTCATATCTCCCTACTTTGGATGGCGATACGGCTTATAAGGAGTCACGGAGACGTCTAATGATATCTTGCAGAAGATGCTCCCATAGCTGTTGCTCCGGTTGACTCATACCCGTTGATGGCAGAAATTGCCGTCTCAGCTGTCCTACCATAGAGCCACGAAGTCTGGAGACCTGGCGGGTCAAGGGAGGGTGTCGACAGCACGGAGGGCATTATCTGTAGCCGCTCCATGAAGGGATGCACATGAGACTGCAGAATCTCCTGAACGTACCGCTGCGCCGTAATGTTCTCCTGATCACAAACAACGGAGACCGAGATATCCTTCCACACCAGGACGATAACATAATCCTGTGGTGGTCTGCCTAGATCTCCCACTGCTTTCGTTCATATACATCATTCGTTCTGGGTACGCTAACTTTTTTGGCAATGAGTGTATAACAAGGCAACACACAATAAATACAAATATTTAATAACACTGTTAGTTTTATGATAATCCTAAGATTGTGATAATCCATCAGTCAAAGTACTTGAAGTCTGATGAATAACTTATCATAATTAGAAACTGTCACTGTTTATTTAAAAATCTACTGTCATATCAAGTTAACAAAAAAGGTTAGGGAAACGGAGGAATCACCTATCTCCCGGCACTAGGGGACAATCGTAGTAGTTGTTGCCTGCTAGACAACTGAAAGAAATTTATTGGGATTTCTTTTGTTTCATTCACTTATAAAACTACACATCAATATGCTACAATAAATAAGCAAATTTCAAATAAAGATTACTAGTTGTGCTTTTGGTAGTTTTTGAAAAAAAATAGATATTTCACAAGTTTTTATTTATTTTTTTTAATCACAAGACGATTTGTTCCTTATTTACGCTAATTTCTGGGCAAACATTTCAAAGAAGTAAACTTACAGTCAATTAAAATTATCATTAAACATACTGATAATTTTAGACGATAGGTAATGTAAATACTTACCTTAAATTTACACTTTGGTAAGGATAGAAGAGTGGGTCCGGTAGCCAAGTGGTCAGGGCGCTTGGCTGCGGGTTGCAGGTAGCGCGTTCGATTCCCGGCCTCGGCGGAGGGCGGGGATTTTTCTACCCTCCTTTCATTTCGAAATGGGTCCTAGGGTCTACCCAGCCCTCTGTAAAATGGGTACCGGGTTTCTTTTCCGGGAGTTAAAGGCGGGCGGGCGTCGGGCTGACCAGCCGACCTCAACTTCGTCCCGTTGGTCCTAAATGCTAGGAGCCTGACCTCCTGCGACCCCAAAAGCCTGTGTAGGCTTATCGTGGGGCACAGGCATTTACGATTATTTAATTTATGATCATAATATCTAAGAATGAAATTAAATCAAAATAGAATAGAAGTAGACCACTGTTAATGTACATATATATATAAAAAAAAAAACCACACACACACAATTTTATATTCAAACGTTATTTATTGTTACAATCATTTAAAATGCGTTTATTAAAATGCGTTTATTGCACCATTATAGTGTACATTTGCACTTCATTTTAAAGTGCCATTAATGATTAAATATCTCATTGAACACGATACACTTAAAATTAATGTTTATCATCCTCTTTTCATTCAAATTACATCAAACAAAATTCTATCAATATTAATTGACTTATTAAGTAAAAGATATCTTTTGGCCAATTTCTACGATTACAATACAATCTCTGTAATTATTGTCGGTTTGTGTAGCGGGGGTAAGAAAATTATTTTTTTACAAACTTAATGAATTCTGTAAAAAATGTTCAATTCAATATCACAAGAGATTTTTCAGTGCCATTCGAGAATGAAGTTGTTGGGATAAATAAGATACTATATTTTAGCTGTCAGACAACTGATCGTTCTCTGGGGAGCAATATCCTGTCAATATCCTTTCAGAATGGCTGCTTTGGGACCAACGAGTTTAGGATAATTGAATCATTAATTCTGTCGTTCTGATGTATGAGAATTCCACGAATTTTGCTATTAAAAATAACTAGGTTTATCTAGTTCAGAAATTCCTGATTATTTTGAAAAAAAAAAATATTTTCCTGATATAAAGCAGATATTTAATAATACAGTTGATAAAAGTAATTGTTAACAGTAGTTGAAAAACCACAAATTTAATAATTTCGACAGAAACAAGAATATATATAAATTTTCTAATACATCTTACTTCCTTACAATGTTATTCCTTACGTTAATTGTTTTTATTATTTTAATATTTTCTTTTTTATAGTCTTGAAATGACAAAAAATGGAACATCCTAAATCCATTTTCAGATTGTAACATCCATTGAATATAAACCAGCAAAAATTTCTAATTCCTGAAGATATTAATTACATTCAAATGTTTAAATTGGATAATTTAATCATTTCAAGTCGCAAATTAATGGATGAGATAAAAGGATTAATATGCAGTACTTAAGGCATCGATTGAAATCCAATAGATCAGTTCTGATGCTTTTCTTTCTCATTCTCGCGCTAATTTCTCGATAAGGACCTACTCGAAACGAATAAAACTCTTCTTCATATTTGAATATCTTATTTCTTAAATATGCAAGCTAAGTTTCAAAAAGATCCACTAAATGGTTGAGACGTTTTTACGGAACATACACATCCAATCTTAATGATTTGATGAGCATAGGAAAGTACATGTTATAAATCGTGGCCCGTCGGTATAATTGCGGCGGCCCAGTAATGTCAAACTTAAAATTAAATTTGAGCCTTTTCATTGCTGCCAACAGATACATTGAAAAATGTCATAACTTGCAACAGCAACTGTCTCAGACTTACAACATTCCAATAGTACGGAATGAAACACAACTAGCTCTTTACATGATAATTTGAAATTTATGTAAATTACATTTACTATTAATTATTATTATTATAAATGACATTATCAAATCATTATTTGTAAGATATAGTAAGGGTTGGGGGTTGGAGGAAATGGACCTGTGGCCCTCCATCAGACCTTTTATAAAAATATTGTTATTTGAAAATTGAATTTCTTCAAAGTCTATGCATTTGTTTGAAATATACTAGAATATCATTACCTTGAAAAACATCTTCTTTATTAACAATAGTTCATTTCTTTTAACAAGAATTCGTGAACGAATTATGATGTCTTAGATGAAGGAGAAACCTTTTCTTTTCCTCAAGTAAAATCTGAAGAAGTTTCTTGTTTAAAGAAATGAAATATTGTTAAGAATAATAAAGAAGATGTTTTTCAAGATAATGATGTTCTAGATATTTGAAAATGTTAAAAAACGTTATCTTTGAAATGCATTACTTGCTTCTAGAATTTTCTTTCACTTGCTTGTAATATTGGAGATAAGAAGGAACTCACTGTTAGCATGACAAACTACAAAAAACTATTCTGGATGTTGTAAGGCTGTATGATACATGAAAAAACGAAAACTATTTTCTGGATTTTAAAAAGGAATTTTTATTTTGGAAAGAAAGAAAAATGATAATATAGAACTTGTATGACAAAAGACCTCTAAAAAGAAAATAAGAAAATAAAGAACATAATAAAATCAAACATAATATTGTTAAGTGTACCCTTTGTAAGATCGGGTAGAGACGAATCAGAACGTAAATCATTTATTTTTTTAGAAGGAGCCTAAAATAGATCACTCTTTATTTGAAGTTTTAATTTCTTCTAAATTGAAATAGATAACAAAAGCATAACTGAAGATAAATATCTAATGAACTATTATTGTATTTATTGATCCACATCTGCTAACGGAAATCGTGAACCTTGTTAATTCCAGGTGCTCCACAATTTCGTCGTTTTTTTTTTTTAAATCATATTGGTTAAATTTGGCAAACTGCTCTTTAGGCTCTTCGTACATCATGCTACTAGTGATTTTAGAGACGATAGTGACTTAGGACCACATTGGAAGTAACGAGAAAGTACAATTCTGGATTGTGAAAGATCCATCGGAGTTTATCGGACAGAAGATGGGAGGCTCACTCCAAAGCTACTGCAGCCATTAGCGAAAGTTATGCTAACATTGCTGAAACCCCCAGGTGATGAAACTGAAAGAAAAAAAGATACTACACGACAGGCTGAAAATCATCTGCAAAAAATGGAAGAATTTGAATTCATTTTCATGCTTCGCATGAAGTTGGTAGACAAGCTTCATAAAGTTAGCACAGCACTCCAAAGCTCGCAAATTTCATTGAGCACATATGCAAATATTTACAACTCACTCTTGCAGTTCGTATCAAACGCTCGACATAATTTTGATGAAACTTACTCTGCCGGATGTAAGCAAAATTTACTCTGCCGGATGTAAGCAAAATTTACTCTGCCGGATGTAGTTTACAAATTGTCAAGAGAAGGCAAAGAGTACATAAAAAAAAACAAAAACAAAAAAAAACAAAAAAAAAAACATATGAGACAGCCCCTGATGCTTTAGACGAACTTTCTCTGAGACAAACTTTAGAGGTAAAATTCATTCATCCCTGTCGGAAAACCAATCATATATAGGAGTCTAGCTAGCAATGTTTTCATTTTCAATGAACATGGGAGCAATCAAGAAACAGATTCTTGATGGCGTCGAGATGTTGATGCAAGAAGGATGTTGACCTTAGTCTAGTCTAGTCCATCTGCATGTCAAACCAGCTCACCCTGGAAAAGAAAATTTCAGCGACCATAATATGTATCAAATAATATTCCAGGAGAAAATTTTCAGATTGTTCCTGAGTTTAAAGGTTACTACAGTGCTCACGCCGAGAGATAAACTCCCAGAATGCAACGCAGATTATAGATTTTCCTTTCCTGGACGTTCGCTAACATTCAAATAGAATAGATGCGACCTCTTCTATTTGAATGTTAGCGAGCGGCCAGGAAAGGAAAATCTATAATCTGCGTTGCATTCTGGGAGTTTCATCTCTCGGCGTGAGCACTGTAACTGTACTGGCAAAAGAGCCATTCAGGCAAAGCCATCCCCGCCTGCCATGAAACTAATACGTCTGAACTAGGGTTCGAATCAAAACTTGGGTTTGGGGTTTGTATGTTTCTTTCTTCTTTCGTATTTGTTTCTCTTCTTAGGAGGCAAAGACTGACTGCGTCCTGGATAGTTATCCAAACGACAGCAACATTAATTATCCCATCCTAGAAAATGCAGCAACTAAGTCACAACAACAAAAACTGGCGAAAGATCATTTTCTAGACTTTGAAGGATAAAGGATGATCTATGGTCAACAGTGTCTGACAAAGTCGGTTGTCTGATCTAAACATTCTCTAAATCGAAAATGATTAACTGCGACTTACTGATTTGAATGATCTAATTGATGAGTTTGAATCCAGAAAATCTCGAAAGGAAATGTTCTGACCTAGTGTTTAGTGTAATGTTGTAACTTAGCTGTGATTTTCCTATGAATGTTCTCTGTGAACGTCTTCATTAATTTTAATGTAATATGGTGAGCGTGGGTGGCTTGACAGCCGAGCATCGCGACCTGAAAGATCTATTGCGCTATCCCACGGAAAGAAGGACAGACGGAGAGAAAGACTGAGAAAGGATGGTGTGAGAAATGCAGGGGAAACGGGAGAACCCGGGAAAACCTGCCCATCAACGAAACCCACGTGAGAACCGAATCTCGGTACTCAGAGGTGAGAGGCCAGTGTCTTAGCGACATCGCCAACCGCGCGGCCTTCTATAATTCCGTACTTTTGTAAATTTATTAACAGGTTATATATTTATAATTAATCTTTTTATCAATGCTAAAATTTCAGCAATGTTTTACGTTCATTGGTTAGATAAAAAAGAGAGGGAAATGTTCCTCATAATCAGCCCGAGAATCTTAGCCCAGGGTCTCCAGTTGCTGTAATCAGGCACTGGTAGTACTTGCAAAGAAAATCAAACAAACTTTCTGGTATTCTTGGCAATATATAATAGCCCAGAAAATACGCTGCAATATAAGTTGGATTCTAACTGAATTTTGGAAAACAGTAATAAATAATCTTCAATTCACATATTATTGTTTTTTTAAGTTGGAGGATTTGTTTTTGGAGGATTGTAATTGTTATTACAATCCTTACGAGACGGATTACGAGACGGTTTAAATTGTTTAAATTGTTATTTGAAGTGATTGTTTTTAGCATGATTTGAACTTATTAGGTAAGTTATGAAATATCTAGATTGTTGTTTCTTATGTTTGTTTAGTTTTGTTTGTATGTCCAAATGAATTTATGAGAAAGAAGAGTTAATTTCTTTTCCTCTGTCATCACCTGAAGAAGTTTCTCGCTGAGGAAGATGAAATATCGTGGAATTAAAGAAGGAGTTATTTTGAAATCTTAATAATGCTTGGTTATTTAATATTCTTTAAGTTTTAAAAAAATAAAATTCGCTTTATACCTTCTATTAAAGGTGTAAAGTAATTTAAAGCAATTCTGAGTTAAAAAAGTAAACTACAAAATATTTTGTTAATTAATATTTGTGGTTTTTGAACCACGCAAGTTGAATCTAATTTATATCAAAAATGTTATACTTCAAATTTGTAATGAAAGTATTAAATGAATGTGTAACAGCTGGGAGATGGTGAGCAAAGCAAGTAAGGAGTTTTTTGGTAAATTGCGATGTACACACACAGAGGGGCCGTCAAATGATATAAGGAAGATTAATCAATGGAATCAAATGATTGCAGAAGTATTAAAGCGCGGGAAACTTTAAACTTAAATAATCATATTTTAATTTAATTTTTAGCCGTTTTCCTTGGCTTTTAAGTTAGGTGTACAACTTTCCTTTATTCTTGGAACCTGTTTTTCGGAATCAATTGGCAGAAAACATTTCAGATGAAAAATAATAAAATCGTTAAGAAAATCATCACTATTTGTCTCACTGCAGGCTATTGGCGTTCCGACTGACTAGATCCGAAATTATCCCTTAATTTACGAAGATTACATAGAACGGGAAGCGTAATGCGGGTCCACGAATTTGTTCTGCTCGGAACGATTAAAAATTTCCTCAATTTGCATTCAAATCGTGGATGATTTGGAATTAAGAGGTGAGTATGCCCCCTGCCCAGACCGACGACGCCAGCCCGACCTTCAGTGCCGCAGTCCCTGGGGATAGGGTGCGGGAGGCGAAATTCCTGAACGTCATCCCCCTTCCCGTTCATATTATTTTGGCTGTTTTTACGACCTAAATGTATAAATTTACAATCGAACTATTGAATTAGTTATTATGGAAGTTAGGTAACTTACTTATTTCCATAATAACAGAATTACAAGAATTCAAGCTTTATCAGAACCGCTTTTAGAAAACAGACAAAAGAACAACTCACCACTAAAAAAATCCATCACTTGGGATGAATTTGTCGATATTTAAAAAAAAAAGAAATACAAAAAAAAGTTGCTCTATGGAAATAAAGTAGCGCTAAGTCATGTGGCGTTAAGTCATGCACTAAGTATGTTAAATAAGTCATGAAAACTAATACTCCCTACGATTGCAGAACAATTTAAAATATAAAATTCATTTGGAAATTACAAAATAAGTTATCTGGATTAATTTTACGTAATACTTATTTTAATTAAATCCCGAATCTTTATTTATTGTCTAACATCATTTAACTTGTGATTACGATTCCAGCAAATATAATAAGGCCTCACACAGGATAAATTTCGCAATTAAATATTTTTTTTGTATATATTGAATAAATTCATCCCAATTTCTGTAGTGGTTAGTTGTTCTTCATTCAAGCTTGAATTCATATAATTCTGTTATGAAAATCCGACGAACATTCACAGTTCGAAATTGTTACTGTAATTATTATTAATGATAAATTGTATTTAAATTTATCAAATCTATGGTGCCTTACTATATTTATTGTATCTTTATATAATTAGAACATTTTGTATTTTGACAGCATTACGACATTAAAATTAAACACAAACGACAATTTAGTTAATCTAAATCTCATTGTACTTTATCCTTCAATATTTTATCCATTATTTCTTTCTTTTTAGTAAGACTTTATATCTTCTTTTTTTCTGTAGTCTTTGTTAAACTGCCTGTTTGTTATTTTTTTTTCTAATATCTTTATATCAATATTTAGACATTGCGAAATATCAATAAATCACCAACTTTCTAAGTAGGATTGCATTTAAAAATAATAAAAAAATAATAATAAAGGAGATTAAACTATAACCTTCCTAGATGTTTCATATATTGGTTATTGCCAAATTAATTCCACAGCATTTTGAAAAATAAAAAAAGGAAATTCTTAATAACTTAGTGATAGTCTTTCGGCTCAAAATGGATCATTAAAAACTACGGAATTGCAAATTATTATTATATACTTTAATATTTGTTAAGCTTCAAATTTTAAATAGAATTACGTTTACGCCCTCTATTAGAAATTGCTTGAACTAGCAACCTTGAAATAAATACTGTATGTCCATAAAATATTTTAAGTACTAATTTTTTGAGGTCTTTCATCAATTTTCAAGTCAAATTTAATTTAAGAATAATTTTGTAATTACCGTAAAAAGTGTCTAAGAAAAATCATAAAAACTGTGTGATAGACTTATACTGTATGTAATTGACTGCGTATTCAAATTGAGTTAAAGAACAAATGAAAATTCTTTAAAAAAAATACCAATGAAATGGATAATTGAATGTTATCCTTACTTGAAATTTGTTTATTGAAATTAAACTTCGAACAAATAACTAATAAATATATTTCAAGTCCTTATCAATAGTTGATTTATAGAAAACTAGCAAAAAGACCCGTTCTTCGAATGGGTTAAAACAAATGTCCTGATGTGGATGATAAAGAAATTGCAATTACGAGATCTCTTCGAAACTTTTCCGGTTGGTACAAAAAAAATTCAAAAGGTCTTATCTCATTACAAATCTATATCTATCCCGAAAACCCCGAAGAAGTGTCCTTCAATCATGTTTGCCTCACTCACCGCCCTCCCGTGTACACCCACAGTTCCAGGTTATTTGAATTTTTGTACCTCGAGATTCCCAGGTATGAAATTAATATGGAGATCGGAGAATGTAAGACTTCCCACCAATTCTCCCCTTCTTCCTCCCGTTTACACCCTTTGTTCTAGATTACTCAATTTTGTTTTTTGTTTTGTAACGTCAGAACCCTAACACTACCAACCTTCCCCAGTTCTTAAAAAATCAATAAAAAATATTTTGTGCATTGGGTCCTTTATTAAACAGTCTCCTCTATATTTGATTTGGCATTAATTTTTTTTTAATAGCTTAAAAATGAGAGGTGCGTAGAAGATGTCTGAAGTAGTCAAGTACATTGAGAGTTTATAATTTTGAGAGTCAAATCCGTGGAAAGGATGTAATTTTTTTAATAAGTATTACTATTTCAAATTTAAGTGTTTTTATTGTCTTAATTTTTGCTTACATTTCTTTTTTCACTAAATTAATCACATAAGACTATTTTTTTCCCTTTATCTTTATGTTAAGATAAAGAAAAGAAATAAAAAAGAACTTACTATTAGGAAAAAGAAGAAAATATCAGAAAAATAATAAAAATTTTACTTATTAAAATAATAAAATCTTCCGACCGATTTGTGACTGGAAGTTATAAGCTCTCAATGATATGCACTGGACTACAAATAGAACCTTCTATGCACCTCTCATTTTTAAGCTATTAAAAAAAAAATGCCAAATCAAAGGAGGAGACTGTTTAAGAAAGGACCCAATGCACAAAATATTTTATTGAAGTAAATCATCAGTACTTTTAATTCATAAAAATGCATTGAAATTCGTTAGATTCAACGCACGCTGTGTTTTTGACGCCGATGAAATTGACAGAGTTGTAAATGAAATTGATTTATCAATATATTATACATCATAACCAACTAATGTAGAAGGTTTTCTCTTATATCTGATTCTTTCTAATTTACGTTTAAGAATCTTTCCGAATTTGAAAACTTTAAATTTAAAACAAAATAAAGACTTTGAATAAGTTTGTATCACGAGTCAACAACAGATGGCGCCACTTAACTTAGCTATTAGAATGTATAGAAAACTACTAGATATAGATGTTAGCAACAAATCATTAGCGCCGTCTGGTGTTTCAGAGGTAAAACGACCTATATTCGCACATTTTTGGCCCCAAAAAAGTGGTCCTTCGCGGTCGATTCCGCATCTAAGATTTATTTCATTTTATAAACACAATCTAATGATTCATTCTGCAAAGTTTCAT
>JAFIDM010000004.1:46016675-46032021 GCA_023159025.1 Thereuonema tuberculata
GTTTCGTATCTCAGTAGTTATTGAATTTTTACTTTCCCTTTCCTCAATTTCAATGCGAATAAAAGATAAGACAAATAAAAACAAAATGATTCATTGCAATTGTGCTCATTTACTTTATTTTTGAAATTTCATTTTCTAAATGTTCGAGGTCTGTTCATACATTCTCTTCAGATAATATAATAAATAATAAAAAGGAAAAACAAGGTTTATTATGAAAGTAACTCTTACGAAAACATCGGAATTGCAATAATCAATTTAAACTAAGTGTGCTATTATTATTACAACAATGACTTGTTATCTACGAATTATAAACCAAATATTTATATTTATAAATATTTGGTTTATAATTCTTAGATAACAAGTCATTGTTGTAATAATAAGTAGCACACTTAGTGTAAATTGATTATTGCAATTCCAATGTTTTTGTAAGAGTTGCTTTCATAATATGCCTTGTTTTTCCTTTTTATTTATTATATAATCTGAAGAGGAGGTATGAACAGAGCTCCAAACATTATTGTTGTTTTTATTTTCTCTATATTGTGTGTATGGTCCTTCTCTAAAATTTTAACACACACAAACATGAACATCAATAAATCTACTGTATATCTATTCCAAAAACAGATATACATTAGATTCATACTGTACCGTCGCTATTGCACAACAATATTTTGTAGTTTCCATTGTCGCCACCAGGTGCTTATGTAGTGCTGTTTTGCAGACCAATAATGTAGTTCAAATTGTCGACACCAGGTTGCTGTGTGGCGCTAATGTGCAGAACAACGCTTTAGTTCCAGTTGTTGAATAACAATATCTGTGTAGTTCTCATTCACTATCAGGTGCATTTGTGGCGCTGTTTCATCCCTTTTCAAGCCCTGGTGGTGGTGTGTTCAGGTTCCAAGGTAGCCCGTTTTTTCCGCAGGGTCCTAAAGAGTAATTCTGCAAAGTTTGGTCTAGATGTTCTGCAAAGGGTCTAGGAGTGATTGCCAACATGCAGAATTAAATTTATTTTTTTTCCCCCCCCCCCCCCCCCCAAATCTTTAAAAAAGAAAAAGGTTTTGAATTTAAAGTTGATAAGACTAGCATAAGCCGGACGTTCTCCTGCTTTCTTCAGGGCCAAGACCTAAGTTGAATCCTTGTAAAGTCTGAGATAAGACAAGAAAGAGTCAAACTAAATATTAATCAAAACTTCAGACTCATCTTCTTCATTCTGAGTCAGTGCTCAGATCAGGTTTACGGCAATAACTATCAAATTAACTTGTATTTCGTTGTATTTATTTAAAATGACTTCCTCGCACTGTTTATATATATAGATTTATGTATATAGATTTTAATCTAGTTATTCTGATTATAATCCAATAACTCATTGCATTTTATTTAATAACAATGATTGCATTTTCCGTGGTTCTAATTGCTGCAGGTACAGTAAGAATAGGGTAAATATTGATCCAGCTCCTAATTTACGGAAATCCCTTTATCAAAATCAACTAACCAGTAACTAATTAAAAGTTAAATTAGGAAAATTGAAACAAATCACTTTAGGCCTGGAAGATCAAAGCATGGGAATTGGAGATACGGATGGGAGCGGAAATTGGTAAAACAACACGCCTATTGCACCCCTATGTCAACCACAGACATCCACCCTCCAATATAACAGCCTAGTCAATAAATCGTGTGGTAAAAGAACAGGCAACTTCATTAAGGCAGCCTTAGCCAGCGGCCATGTTTGCGGCGCTGACCTTCGACCGCACGCGACGACCTCTATCGGAGAAAGATTGGAAATCTGAAAATGAGATCGAAGGACATTAATCTAACATCCTCATTAGGATTAATTACTCATTTGCATCAAGCGTTTAATTCCCAAAACAACAGCATTAGTCTATTAGCGTTACACAAAGACAGAAAATTAATAAAGGCTTCGTGTCTTAATGACGCTTTTGGAAAGGGATCAACTTGTTCACGTTGCTTATTTCGAAATCCATCTTGATCAAAACAGCTTGAGATAAGAGGCAACCGCGTATTTCGACGAGGAGGAGACAGGGGAAAAAAAGTCTTAACATTCTTCAAGTGAGAATAAGTTCCGGTCTAGAAGGCAAGCCTTTCCATAAACTACAGCGAAGTATTGAGCTTGATTCTCTTTAATAGTTAATTGTCAGTGAAGCTAAGTAATGACCCAGCCAAAGGGAAACTTGAATCACATTTTTCACTGCATTATTCGACCGTTTAAAGAGAGAGGTAGCTAAGTAAAAATGACAAAATATTTGTTCGGAATTTCTGCTGGCGTTGCAAACAAATGGCTTGTCTAAGAGTTTTCCATTGTGGACATTAAAAGTGTGTATTTTAGCGTTATTATTATTAGCAATAGTAATAAACTTAAATAGTGCTCTTTTATTTTTAATATTTCCGGAATTTTGAGTTTTTCAAATTTGTAAACTAAGAAAAATATAAGTAAAATGTAAGCAAAGACTTGTTAATATCTTATACGTAACTATTAAGTATGGAATTGAATTTACAATTCAAAATTTCTAAGAAGAAACACTTTAAATTTAAAGATTCTAATTTAAAACCTATTTGTTTAGTGACAGTGCTTTTTTTTTTTTTTAATGTTGTGGATGAAGACACTTTAAAATATACCAGCGGCTTACACAGGCTTTATTTCGGGGTAGGGGCCAAGTTAGAGAATTAATCAAAACCAAAAATATCGTTTTGAAAATTCAAAAGGACAAAACACCTTCAACTTGCTTAAAAATTTTAGACAATAGTTCTAGCTCAAAATGGAAGAAATAGCAACATGTTATTTTGTAATACAATTGTAATTCTTTAGTTATACTATTTATTTACGATTAAAATTAAAATTTTGAGGTTTTTTTTTTTTTTTTTAATCTCATAGTACCGAACTAATACAAAATATTATGGGTTAGGTCTAATGTTTGTGATCCCTTTATTATGTTTCGGAGAGAAATGGATTTGAACAAACTATAAACATAACTTTAAATTGGAATGCGAATTTTGTCCGTCTAATTGCGAAAACTCAAAAACTGTATATTCTGGAGAGCTGAAACTTAAGAGGAAGATGCAAGGAAATTTGGCTATTGATTTTGGCACATAATGGACCAACAGGCAAGAAGCTATATATAAGTTAGGGCCAACGTAGTATCCCGTTCTTAAGACGCATCAATCGCGATAATTCAGAAGCTATATCCAGCTGAGCTGAATTTTAAGTTAAGTTATGCATTATTTTTGGAAAAAAAGATTTCTATTGGATTTTGTTATATACCCGACTATTAGATAAGACGATAAACCAAAAACCATCCGTTCATTGTCCGTCCCTTTGATTAAGATAATGAAATTATTTATCCTACAAAACTAAACCTTTCAAAGAAGGTTCAGATCGGACTTTCCAATTGATTTGGTAAAAATCGGACTAACATGGTTAAAACCATCAATGTATTTTACAGAACCGTTTATATTATGTATTCTTATCATGTAGACATTTGAATATTAGCAAACTAGCTAAATCGTATTTTCTGTATATCTAAACCTTTAGAAAATGTGTTAATTGATATTACTTGTCATTATTGTGGAAAAAATTAACAGTCCTATTGCAATTGTTGGAATGAAAAGGAATAAACTGAATTGATATGTAAACGTCCTTCAATCTCTAATCAACAGTAATGACTGTTAAGCCATGTTGATGCATTTTTGTCTATTATGTTTTAATTTGAGATAATTTTATTAATACTATTCTATTGTAATAATACTATTGTAAAACTGAGACAAAGTATGTGTTCTAATTTTAACACTAAAGCATTTTTAGATGCCTTTCGAGTTAAGTCTGTTATATTTTTATATCTTATTTAGCCAATAAATGAAATTTTTTCGTTTTTGAAAATTTTGTTGTATTTTTTTTCTTATTATTAAAAAAATTTCCGCCCTAATTTTTTGTAGAAGCTTACCTACAGAAACAGTTGATTTCCCTCCCTTTTCCCCCTTTTATCCCCCTTAGGCTGATTGTGGGTGATAACATTTTTGAAGCCGGAGATATTGTAAAGAATATTAAACTGAATAAGAGACAAAGCAGTAATTATTGACTGTTTTAAAAAGCAATAAATTAAGCTAATACTATATAATTTTTTTTCTAACTTTTACTAATACTTAAATACATTAGCATAAACGTAATCATTGTAAAAACAGAAATGAAATAAAATCTAAAAAAAAAAATTCTCAAAATTAAAGAAATTTTGAATCCTCAAATTAAAGAATCCTCAAAATGTCCGCCAATACATACATGCCGTTTAATGAAATGAAGATACAGTAGAACCTCATTATAACGGACCCTATTATAACGGACGTCGCTTATAACGGACAGTTTTAAAAAAAAAAATTGGCAGCCTACAATTAAGTGAAAGAAGTGAGCGAAGTGAAAGACCATTTAAATTTTGTTATTCAATATGTTGAACAATCGGCAAATGAAAATATGTTTGCATATTATGAACACCTCCCTCAGTTATTACCTGAAGAAATAAGCAGCAAACAAACCCAGCAGAAAATAAATTATTTTTTCAAACCAACGAATGTAAGCAATCAATATGAACCAGGACCTTCTTATTCTAAAGATTGATGCAGTGTATAAGTATACATCTTTTTCAATTCAATCTATTATGTTGAAAGCTGTTTTTTATTTGATCATAAACACTTTTTATAGCTAATTATTGTACTTTCATTGATGTACACCCTGCTGCATTACACCCCTATAAGAATTATTTGTTATAAACCGGACTTTCCTTAAAATGAACAACCTTCAGCCCCTATTAGTCCGTTATAATGAGGTTCTACTGTATTTAGTAATTGTAAAACAGTTGATATACGGTATTTTATACTTCGACTGCGAATTCGACGTAACCTTGTATTTTGTTTCTAACAAATGAAAAATTTTAAATATGAATGTTATTGTGAAAAAAAAAAAAAAAGGAAATGAATGATATGATTTATTTTTTAAAAATTACTTTTGTTACTCCATGATAAAAAATAAAATAAAATAATAATAAAAAAAAACTTTTGAATCTAGAGAAAATTGAAGTTAATTCACTTGGCATCAGAATGAAGTGATGGATGTGAATTAGTTTTCAGTATAATATCAATCCTGTTAGGAAAATGAAGTGATTAACTTATTTCCATTATACAAATTCAGTGATTAAAAGTAAAACAGCTATCAAAAATATATTTTTTGTAGATCTGTGTTATTAGGGATAAGTGTAAAACCAATTATGAATTAAAAATGATGAATTTCTTAGACTTTATCTTGAAAAAAAATTGAGAATCTTGAAAACAAAGAAAAAATCTACGATTCATAAAAAGGCTTGCAATTGAAAAAGAAATAATAATAAATTTCTTTAATTTTTAAAGGATTTATCAAAATAAAGTGGGTGGAGAAGACACTAACTTCTACAAGAAAAAATTCACCAAGTTCCCTTCAATCCGCTCCATTATTGAACTCCTCAATCCACACTTTTTGAAATCACTCAGTATAAAGTAAATCTGAAAAATGATAAGAAAAAGAAAACAGCACATGAACAAAATTTTATTCATGTGCTGTTTTCTTTTTCTTATCATTTTTCACATATTATCCCAGCACGTTAAACTTTCTTTATTTTTTATAAAGTAAATCATCGGCCCTATTTATTATTAGAAACCGTAGTTTAGTGAATCCTATATTGATTGAAGCTATACCGTGAGACTAATTCTTAACTGTTACTAATTCTTAAATAATATCTTGAGTTCAGAAATAACTTCACAAATAAATCGTAAAGTATTTTGGAAAATAGTAATAGTCTCCACTAATAATCGAATGGAAAATATGTACTCGGTTATGATCTCTTGCTGTAAGGACGAAACTTCGGCATGTTGGTAAGTAATTTCTCTGTTTTGAAAACCATGGTAATTCCTTCTCAAAAATAAAAGATGTAAATTTTATACTTACACGTTTGTCATCTTCACTTGCGCTTCGCATTCTAAATTCTGGAATTATTTCGTCCAGAACTGGACTGATAATTTCTTAGGAGACACTCAGGTGAATAACATAACTTGGATTATAATAATTCAATTCATTCACTTCTAGTTCGGCTGTAACACAGCTTGTTCTTATTTGCACGATCACTTGTAGTTATCTTTCAACATCACTGATTGTTGTTCAATTTTCTGTTCAATCAAATTTCTCAATATGGCTGCAGCATTTTTCTTCTATTTTTGTGTGTCATTTGACGTAGGGACAGCTTAAATTATATTTTATTAAAGAAGATATATCAGAAATTGAACAACACGACAGCCTTCCTGAGAACACTACAGACTGTTTTGGGTCCAAGTGAGGCTGCATTAAACCTCGGTTTCATGACTGCAGCTCTTTTTAAAGGCTGTCACTGCGGGATGAATGGCGAATTTTTAATGAAAGGAATTCGAGACGTGGAAGATGACAATTCTGAAGCTTGCACCGAATATCTTACAATAATATATCTTATTATAGGAAAAGAAAACAAGAAGTTTTCTTTTCCTATAAAACGCAGCAATATTTTATATGTTTGTATAATAAATTTAATCTTAATAACTTTACTTTAAATGGGTTATAAATAAATGTAAATTCTTCAAAATTCTTATTTATGTGTAATTTGTAATTCTGATGAAGCAACTAGCATTCAATTTATGAGCTCTCGCTCAGTCAAAACTAGAGTAATAAACCACAAAGAACGCAGAGAAGACCTTACTGACACTTCAAGTTCCAAAATTTTTTAGTTTTAAAATTAGCAAGTGTGTTAACTTTTTTAACTTTGTCCATTTCCACTTTCGTCTTTAAAAATTTATATTTTTAAATTGGGAAAAATTTTTTTCAGGAAAAAAATATGAACAAAACACCACGTGTCATTTTTTAATTATTTTACAATTCAATGTTAAGGGTTGTTAACAATATTAAAAAAAGAATTTTTTTTTGTTTTTTTTTTAATATTGATGTAATTTATTAAAGGCCTGATCACTGTAACAATAAAGATCTTTAACATGAACAATTATGTTTCTTTATCAGCAGATCTTTATAAAGTTCCAAAAGTTCCTTTTAAAAATAAAAATTTAAAGAAATAAATTTCCAGTTCATCGGAAAAAAAATCTAACTGTGTTGTTCTAGACAGTTTCTTTTACAGACTTAATAATAAAAAAAAATTAAAACTGGACTCAGAAAAATATAAGTTTATTAAAATCATTAAAGATTAAAATAAAAATTGGAAGATTCAAAAGTATCTTCCCATATATGGACTACAGATCTTAGTTCCTTATTAACTCCAACATTAAATCATTCCTTATTTCATTATGAAGGCGTTCGTTCGAAACAGTGATCATCAGTTGATTTTTTTTTAAGAATTCCAACAATAATTTCATTACAATTTCATTAATAAAACAAACGAGTTAATAGTAAGAAAAAAATTTCTTAGAAACACAATTGACACGCACAATTTACAAAAATTTACAAAACAAAAATTAATAAAATGAGAAAATACAATACTTCCTTGGCCTGCAACTCGCAAAGCACAAAAGGAATTTAATAGCAGCATTAAATAAGAAATACGCTGTAAATAGAAATTATAAAGAAAGATAAAAAAATTTCCTCTTCAGTATAGAGCAGCAACGATTTTCTTTTTCATTTTATCATTAAAGAAATTGTGATTAAATTACTTTGATAAAAACTGAATAAAGTACTTAAAATATAAGACAAAATGTACAAGCTGATTGTTGGATTAAATTTAAAAATAAATATAGTACGGCTGAATTTTTTACATTCCAATGAAATAAAAATAAAAAATAAATGTTTGAAGATTAAAGGGAAAAAAATCATAGTTTAACCATTTAGGCTTAATATTAATTATTAGTCAACTTTAGTCAATAGGAAAGTGAAAGTTTATCAAATCAATAAGTGTGTAAGGTTATTAGTCCCCTTGCCCAGGGCTCCCACAAGAGGGGGTTCAGTTGGTCCTTCAGCACTGGGACCCGGGCTGATCGAAAAATAAAATTATATGAACTACCCTATCACTTCTAGCCTTTTTTTTATAATTAAGTCTACATTTTATATAAACTACCATCATATAATCTATGATTTCGACCATAACGTGGGAGGGGGCCAATTACTACTTTGGTACCTGGGCCCTGAATTTAATGTGGAGGATCTGTCCTTGCCTAATAACTTTTAAATCCTTTGATGGATCTTCTTGAAACGTGGTTTGCAAATTCGAGGAATAGGGATGATCTAACTATTATATGTGGAATCTTTTCCAAATAGGTCCTTGTGGAGAAAATTAGCGCGAGAAGACAATAAAAAAATCCTAGTATTAGAATCTAAGCAATGGATATCTATCCTATTTCTTTTTACATCTCGTTGCCTTAAACAATGGGAATTAATTCTTAGTTAATCCATTGGACGTAGTTTGTTTTCAATAAAATTTAATCCGCTTTAAACAATTTCAGTAAACAATGAGAATTTAATGCTTTTAATTTTTTTTTCCAGAAAATTTAAAATTCATACATATTCAGAAGATATTATAATTTGGAAGTTAATTTTGGCTTTTCGATTTTGTCGCTTTCACGATTTTAATAAAAAAATATAGAAAATAAAATAAATATTTTTAAGAAATCACATTTTAAGTTCTTTCATAAATTTTGTTTTATTAATAAAATAAATAATAGAAATATATATAAAAAAAAACCCTCATCAAGGAATTATTTTAATTGGCAAATTAATTTATTTTAATACTTATTGGTTGGAATGGTGGGAAATAATAATGTAAGGAAATTAAGAGATGAATTAAACAATTAGATGAAATTAAAACAAATAATTATAATCTGAATCACATTACAGTATTACCATATTACTACAATTAGCAAACTCATGTCTGTAAATTAAATAATTAGCATATCATCCTGATTAGCATTACACCTTTGGAATTTAGATCATCCGTTCAAATGTAAATGAACTTAGTTTCCCGTTTTAATGTGCTTTTTATAAGTTAAATTCGTAATTTTGAATTGAAATGTCAACAAATGAGTCTATGTAGATCAAATGACAACATTGGATTTCTCTGTTTCACTGCCAAAGGATATTAATAAAAATTAGAATTGTGACACCTAGCGTCACTTTATGGCAGATGCTGAACTTAGGGCGTTTAGCTTTAAGACCTTTTTGCATTTTTAACTCTTCTCATATACGTAAATAAATAGCTATCCAAACCATTTTTGAAAATTTTTGAAAACCATTTTTAAATTTTGAATTGAAATGGTTTGCATTTACAGTAATATACTGATTATCCAAAACTCAATTTTCGAAAAACCGTGGTCCAATCTAAACATTTTCTTAAATTTTAACATTTTTTCTTGTTACTGCTAACATATCTGAGCCAGCCACCTTTATATTAATTCATCTCCGAAAAAGAATACGATACTTCTTATTGATGTATTCAAAATATAATTCAAATATAATCGTGTTAATATATCTGCTTTAACTTCTATCTTCTTGAAAATAAATTATCACTGGTAATCATCTTTAAGCCTTTTTAACGGGACAGGAGCACGCGATTAAGAATCACTTCGGTTTTGCCTTTCACCTAATCCAACTGCGTTCGGCGCCTTGGCAAATGGAATATACTTGATTTATTTCTAATAAATCTGTCGGGAATATCTTGAGCAGCTCCAAGCAGCGTAAAGGTAGGGTTTGCTTGGAGTTGCTTGAGATAACTGACACTGACTGCAACTACAGTCCCCCCCCCCCCCACACACACACACCTAGGACCGTCAGCCTTAGTTCTTCAATGGTGGCTGCAGTCCTCTGTCGTAGTTGAGGGAAGTAAAGCCGTCCTGCCAGAGCAGTGCCGCTCTGGGACTACCGGATGGACCAGTCAAAACATGATATGTTGGTATCATGTGCAAGGTGACATGTAAAGGTTGGTCGCTATCAGTAGAAGCTGTGTGGTTATATTGAGTTTCGAATGTGGATGAGCAAAATTTGCATTTGCAGCATGGGATGCTATTCTTCTACAGAAAGTGGAAAAACACCGCAAAGACTTGTAAAAACATTTGTGAAATGCATGGAAAGGGTGCTGTTGGTGAATCAACGGTTCGGAGGTGGTTTCCGAAATACAAAGGTGGTTTCCGGGGATTTCAGCTTAGAAGACGCGGATAGCCCTGGAAAACCTTCAGCAGTGAATGGACGACGAGATATATCATAAAGGTATACCTGGGGGCCAACCCAAAATTAACGGCTCGGGAGTTGGCAGATACTATATATGAAAACCTACTGTTCATGAACATTTGGTGAAGCTTGGATACACTTCACTTTATAATGTTTGGGCCCCACACAACCTGGTCTGAGGAAAATTGCATCGACAGGTATTCGATTTGCGAATGCTCCTGAAACGCAACAAAATGGATCCATTTTTGGAACGAATAGGGACTAGGGATGAAAAATGGATTGTCGACGACAATATAATGCGGAAACGATCCTGGTGTCAGACTAACGAACCACCAAAACACACACGGAAGCGGAATATTCACGCAAAGAAGGTTTTGCTATGTGTCTGGTGGGATTTCAAAGGCATTCTTTACTAAGAGCTACTCCCACACAATCAGAACGATCAATTCGGATATGTATTGCAGCCAGTTGGAGAAATTGCACCACAACATTCAACAGAGGAGGCGAACAGAAAGAGTGTGATGTTCCAGGAAGACAATGAGAGGCCTCACGTATCTTTGGCCATTGACTGGGATGTGTTACCACAACCACCATATTCACCGGATATTGCACCATCCAACTTCTATTTGTTTCGGTCCCTTCAGAATGCTTCAAACGGAAAAATCTTTCAATGATTTCATTGCTGTCAAAAAGCACTTGGAAGACTTCTTCCGTCTCCAAGCAGCCCAGTTCTACTCGAACGGAATTTTAAAATTGCCAGAAGGATGGACTAAAGTCATTGAAAAAAAATGGAGGATACAATTGATAAAAGTATGAATATTGTTTCTTAAACGCATATATTTGTTTCATTTCCACCTATCAAAAATGCTCAAAACTTTCCGGACAACCCAATATTTATTAATTTTTATCCAATATAATATTTTAGATAATCACTTGATGTTTTTTTAACAAAATTGAACGACTTTCCATATATATATCTGTCTCTTTGACCTTTCTTTTTCTAACTACAAGATGGCGGCAATCGGTACTTCTGAATAGACTGAATAGGAACAGGTCATCCAAGTTTTTGGAGATCAGCGAAAACCACAGTACTAACAAGCAAAGGGCACGATTGCGTCACCGGAGTTGCCGGTTCAGACCATGTGCATTCGAAATATCTTCCGTAACTAAGTCAACCAGCAAAATTTTAGTACAGACAGCCGGGATGCAGGAGCTGTGAGGGGTCAAAGTTAACATGATGACCTACGGGAAATCACTTATTAGTCACTGAAAGAGGCTTATAAGTAGCCTGCAACCTTAGATAAGGATGAGACAGACACAATAAGCAGATATTGATTGGAAAATAAGCAGGAAATTGTTATTGAACAGCTTCAAATCAAATACAATCGATGTAAAGTTCAGAGAACAGGGCATGCAAAAAGCAGATACTCTGTTCACTGACAAGGTAAAGGGTACGACTGCGTCACCGGAGTTGCCGGGCAAGTGCACCTTTCCTGAAAGCTTGTCCCGAGGCGTTCACTGGTCGAGTTTGCCGGGCGTACAGCCAGCAGGAGAGGAAGAGGAGACGGTCAAGTACGGGAGTAGGTCAGCCTGCCGGACGCAAGCAGAGCACCTCTTTCTGCTGCCTCTCACTTCTCCTTTTTCATCCAGCTATGTGACGTGTACTTCTTCCGTCCGTATAAGTCTTTCGTCCGCTTCATCAGAGACAGTGTGATATTCGAGACGGTTAATGTGAACATCTGGCACATGGATCGATTCTTGGCACTCCAATCATTCACGCTGTATCAGTTCAGTGCTCCTCGTTTCAGAAATATGATAAAGCATACATTCTACAAATCGGGTACCTAGACATTGAACCTGATCCATGGATAAGTCCATAACGACTACTGCTTCGACTCGATCATCAATGACAGGTGCTTCAAGTATGACAGCATTACATTCGTTAAATGTGCTCACTGTGAACAGAGTATCTGCCATTCGCACGCACTGTTCTCTGAACTTCACATCGATTGTATCTTATTTGAAGCTGATCAATAACAATTTCCTGATCAATAACAATATCAATATCTGCTTATTGTGTCTGTCTCATCCTTATCTCAGGTTACAGGCTACTTATAAGCCTCTTGCAGTGACTTATAAGTGATTTCCTATAGGCTACCATGTTAACTTTGACCTTTCTTAGCTCCTATACCTCTGACTGGCTTCCGCTAAAATTTTGCTGGTTGATTTAGTTATGGAAGTTCTTTCAAATGCGCATGGTCTGAACCGGCAACTCGGTGACGCCATCGTGCCCTTTAGTTGTAAGTGGACTAATTACATTTTACGAGTTTATTTAAAAGAAATTCAATCCGAATCTATAGAGTGTATTTTTCTTCTTTTTTTTTTTTTTTTTTTTTTTTTTTTGAAAGCAAACATTGTTTTATGATTTGCTTGTAATTCAAAAAGAATAATCAATAATTACATTTATTGTTCAAACTAATATTTTTATTATTACAGATATCAAAGCTTTTAGAACTTTATAAAAGATTAATAAAAACTGTCTTAACTACTGTAATTGTGTACTAAATATTATTTAATCGAGTTCTTCATGATTTGTTTGCCCTGCGGTTGCTGTGAATTCTTTTCTATTTCAAAATACAGCAACTTAAAGGAAAATTTCGATTTACTAAATTAAAAAATGTTTGCCCCAAAAGAGGTACAAGTCGAACAATAAAAAGGATAAAAAATCCGATGTCTATTTTCAAGATAAGTAATACTAAGGAGAACAGAAGAAAGAGAAAGGCGAAAGTAGATAGATAATTCCTGAGATCGCATCTGAATCACTGTTTATATGGGTTCGGATGTGAAGAGATCTAAAGGCATTTCCTGTATAAACAACTCAAACTGATTCACGATTATAATTACAATTTAAAAAGAGAATATAAAAAAATTATCAAAATTGAAAAATTTTTGATATAATTTTTTTTAAAAATAACTATTAAAAAACATAAATACACAACTTATTATTTAGACAACTATTAGTTTATTTATTTATTACGTTGTAATTGTTAAACATAAATACAGTGCAACTTGGATAATTCGAACGTCTTTAATTCGAAATCGTTGTTAACTCGAAGATTTCTCTTAGTCCCTTGAATTTCTTATTAAATCAATGATAAAAAATCGTGGATAATTCGAAGTTCAACTTCCTTAATTCGAAGTTTTTTTATAAAAGATTTCGAACCATAACGACTTTTCGGCGTTTCATCGTTAAGAAATTCGACACGTGACAACTGAAATCCCCTTCCCGCCACCGTTCGACACGTGACGCCATTCGACACGTGACGCTTCATACGCCATTCGACCTTCCTGCTGTCAGTGTCACCACGTCTTTCAGTAAACCACGCGTGTACAAGAATTTAACGTTCCCTTAAAAGGTCACCGTCATTCGCGAGGTGGAAAAGGGTGTGAAGAAGAAATGCCAAATCGCCAACGAGTACGGGATAGCGCCGAATTTCGTCGGTACATTGAAGGACAAACCAACGTAAGTGAAGCTGTTTTCCGTTTTCTAAACATGCTTGATGATTTTGCTAACCTTAAGCGACTGAATTCTACAAAACAATCAGACATTGCACAATTTTTTGAAAAACTATAATTTTCTGTATTGAATGTAATATGTACTGTAGCTTACGTAATATAAATCTTATTTTGTTTACATACATATAGTGTTTATATCTTTCATACCACGATCTTTCTGAATAAATATTTACTTATTGACAGAATAATCTTTTCAAGCATTCAGTGGACCTGAAATTAAAGTTAAAAGATGTAACTTGTTTAGTTCGAAAACTTGGATAATTCGAAGTTTTGTAGTGGTCCCTTCAGCTTCGAATTATCCAAGTTGCACTGAATTTGTTAATAAATTATTCTATAAAATCTGTTAATAATATTCTTATCAAATTTGGAATCATCATTATTATTATATAAAAAAAAAAACAATAATAATAATAAAGTAAGAACACTGTAGACAATCACCTTATTAGTTAACCCCCTTTTGGGGAAATGGACAGCTCCGCAGTGAATACACGAATAAGTTCTAAAATTATAATTAAGTAAAGTTATTTTAAAAATAGACCTAGTGTTTATCAGTGCAAAGCGCCATCTCCGAACAGCTGTTTCTCGGTAAACTGCCGATCATCAGCGGAGAGCAGACGCTATAAACCCCTAGGTCCGATTTTCTTGTTTTTTAATTTATGCTTGGAGGTCCCATTCTTTTTCCCACCTTAAAGTTATTTTATTGCAGATAAAAATAAAATTATTATTTTATTACAGAAAACGCAGTAATTAAGAATAAAATAAAACGAAAATAAAGTAAGAACACTGTAGATAATAACCTGGTAACCAGGTCCTAGATCAATAGGTCCTAAATGAGTTTTCCTGAAGTCGAGACCTAGCTAAATCGCTTTCTCGCATGCGAAAACGGTAGATTCAACCCATTTCATCAAAATCCTTAGATCCGTTTTTCAAGATAAAATTTACAAGAATTGTTCGCTTTTTAGTATGTGGTTTATTTGATTTGATTTGATAAGATAAAGTGACTCGAATAATGGAAGCAAAAAGTATAAAAGTTTAGCTGTCGTACCTGGAGGAAATTGGGATTACTATTCTCAAATAACGTAACTACATTTTAGGTTTTTAAGTTGAAAAAACTGAGTTCCTGTTATAAGCTACAAATACAAACAGTAAAAAAAAAAAGACATACGCCATAATAATATTAATAAACTACCATCGATAAATTCCTGGTAATGTACAGTCTATATTACATTCTCATATGTATTCTTAGTAAAAATTCCTTGATATAATTTCTAATAAAGTAAATATAATATTTTCTTTATATAATTTTAAAACAAAACTAAATAATCTTTTTGAGATTAACTTCCGAAGTTGTTAAAGCTGAATTTAATTGAGTCCCTGAATTGATTAGATTATTTTGTTATCATATTTAATCAATTATCGGATTTGAATTAACCTTTGTCTATCGGTTCATTTGATTTACGTCAACAAAACAGCGATTTGAGCTGTAGATTGACTTCCTAATGGGCAAATATCATATATCGCAACTAAAGTATCGGAAGTGCATATGTCAATGAT
>JAFIDM010000004.1:46044831-46063478 GCA_023159025.1 Thereuonema tuberculata
TTTGAAATTAAAATCATATACACAAATATTAAATAAATAAATAAATATATAAATATTGCCTTTAATTTTGAGCATTAACATTAATTATTTAATCAATAACTTTAAATATATTGTTGTCATGTTCTTGGCATGAATTTTGTTTTGTTTTCATTGTGTGCATGATGGGTAATTCCTCTTTTCTTTCGCTTTCTAAATACGTCTGGAGTACGATTGGTCTAGCAGGCCCCGCAAAGGCGTGTTTTTTACCGTCTACAATTAATCCCATTCTCGCCTGTCCATTGTTATTTAAACAAAAGATTCCTTTCTTGCATGCTTTTGTAATCGCAGACTAGCTATACTTAGCGTCGGAAAGAGCAGTGATATAGTCTTCCCGTAAAGGTTCGATTTTCTTCGGCATTGTTGTCGCCGAGCACGTGAGATTTCCACACTCAACAGCACGTGGACATCTGCATGACCATTGTTAAGTACGTGCGTATCACGTGCATCACAGGCTAGTAACTGCTTGGTGCAAATCGTTTCCAGAAATACAATACAACCCTCCATATGCTATATTAAACCCCCCCCCCCCCCAGTGGAATGATCGACTTACGACGACCTAGTCGTAAACGTCAGCCGGTCGTACGTCGGCGTACAACTATAATTCCGATAAATGAGTTTGATTTAATATCATTTATAATATTTTTAACATTGTAATGTATCTAGTGTTGATATAACAACCGTTAATAATTGCAGGAACTAAGCAAAAGATATTTTACATAACTTTACCATAGGAAGTTTCTCAAAATCATAAAAATATTATAATTATATTAATTTTATATCTAGGTTCTTTTAAAATTACAAAATTTATAATTTCCGCATGGTGTTACATTGATAAAGTAATAAATTATTAATTGTTTAATTATATTTTCATCTATTTTCATATTTCAAAAATGACAAATATTTAAAACACAATACCAAAAAAAAAACGATAATAAAGTCGTTGTTTTGTATTCTAATGCTGATCTTAAATATGAAGACCTTCTTAAATTAAATCGGCTACTAAGTAAATATTTAAGTAAAGCAAAAAGCATTTTAAATAGTTTGGTCCTGTAGTTTCAAATACTTGAATTTATGCTTATCTTCATAAAACTACTCTATTCCTTAATTCTTATAAAAAAATAATAAAAAGAAATTTTGAAATTTAATAAAATTGCGCCTCTTTAATGTAGAACTTAATAATATGAAATTAAAACAAAATGTCTGAAGAAAACTGAAAATAAAAATATGAAGCAATTTCTTTAAATTAATTTAAAAAAAAAATGTTTTAAATTCAAGTTTTTAAATATACTTTATCGTGAAGCAGAAATTTCAAGATATTTAATAATAATGAATGGAGGATTTGGATTTTAGTATATATTCATATGAACTAATAAAGAGAATTTTATTGTTAATTATGTTTCTCGATTAGGATTCTTAATTCAATGCAGAAATAATTATTGTTTTCTTGGAAATTAAAAGGGGAGGATTATAAAATTGAAACCAATACAAATACTATTATTATTATTCACTATTCAATAAGGATGTTTTTCTTTCATAATAGTGTAAACTTAAGTACACAGAAAATATTAATTTCTTCCTGCTCTGAGGTAATTAAGCCAAATTTGCATACTTGTACAGTAATTCTATTATCATTTTTATAATTATAACACAGCAATGGAGAAAGGAAAAAAAAACTGCCATTCTCCAGGTGAGGCTCGAACTCACAACCCCGGCATTGCTACGAATACTGTCATATAAGTACCGTGCGCTAACCAATTGCGCCACTGGAGAATACAATCAAAATACATATATAAATAATACATAACTGAAGACTTTTGTAAAAATAAAGTAAAATATTTTATTTTTAACGAAATATATTATTCCTGGTCTCAAGTTAAGTCTCAAATATTCAGCGGTACGGGAAGTATACCAAGTAACAATAAACTTCAGTCAATTAATTTGACAAATAATGAGACAGACAAGTGACTTTAATCAAGAGACCCTGTAGTTGGTTATTTCGAAAGGAAGGGTTGATGAATGGCCTTTAAATTGAAACAGATTGTTTACTCTATGTCACTTTCACATGAAATTAATAAATTTCCTAGCTATGCATTAAATATACATACATTTTTCAGCTCAATGTATGTATTTGAATCTATATCGAGTATTTTTGAAGCTTGTATGTAAATATATTGATAGAACAACTGGAAAGTATTGATTTTCCTGATACCCCATTGTTCTTTAAGTTCCAATTCGAGATCTTCGTATTTCCTTTATTTTTGTCGGAAAGTTTGCTCGAGGTCGTTGCTGTTAGAAATTGTGATATCTACTAATATGGCTGTTCTGTCAGTTTCATCTACTAAGGTGGATCGTTTTATCAATGAGAAGTGTTTTAAATTCCTTTAAATTCCGCATTGAAATTACAAAATACATAATTTCAGCATAGTATTACTTAATGAATAAACATAAAATCAGAGTAACGAATTGTTAATTATTATTATGTTTTCGTCAGAAATAATCTATTTTCATTTTTCAAAAGTGACAAAATTCGAAAGCCAATAACAAAAAAACAAATTATGAAAATAAATTGGTTGTTTGTTTTCTAATGCTGATTTTAAGCAGGAAGAACTTTCTAATTAAATTAAATCAGCGAAGTAAATCCTAACTATAATAACAATGGGTAAGACCAAGTTGTATATAAAACGACATCCTAGTACAGCTGTTTCACGCTAATATGGCGATCATCAGCCAGGAGCAGTCATCAGTACACAACTAGGTCTCGATACACGGGCCTATATGATAAAACGTCGCCATTTGTCCTTTCGGCGAGTTTTTATTGTTTGTTTTAACTTTTGCGGGTTCCGCATTTGTTCCGACTTTAAATCCTAACTACTTTTATAAAAGCGAAAATCTATAAGTTTGTTTGTTTGTTTGTCATTTATTCACGCCTTAGCAGCACAACGGATTGGAATGAAATTTTGCATTTAGGAAGTCTAGGACACGAAGTACGCCGTAGGCTACTTTTCATCCCGGTCGATCAAGTAGTTCCCGTGGGATGAGTGAAAACCTTCCAAAACTGTCCATAGACGGCGCTAGCGCAGTTGTTAACGAGTGCGTTTAAAACATTCCCAAAACTGGCGATAGATGGCGCCCTTACCCTTTTTAATAGCGCCACAGAGCTGAATAAATGTTCGATATGGCTAATTAATGTATTGGATTTCAATATTGTATTGCATGTATTGTTTAAAATTTAAACTTTAATTTAGTTTCAGTTCTATGTTTCGGTTTTACTTGATGTAATTTGGTTTTTCGAATAACTAATGCAAGGCTTCCGAAGCAACGGTAGCCGGCTAGTTTTAAGTAAAATCTAAAACATTTGAAATATTTTGGTTTTTATATTTGTCCAATATACTGACTTGCTGCTAAACTTCATAAAAAATTACAGTGCAAATTGGATAATTCGAAGGTGAAGGGACAACTATAAAACTTCGAATTATCCAAGACTTCGAATTAAACAAGTTACATCTTTTAACTTTAATTTCAGGTCCACTGAATGCTTGAAAAGATTATTCTGTCAATAAGTAAATAGTTATTCAGAAAGATCATGGTATGAAAGACTTAAACACTATATGTATGTAAACAAAATAAGATTTATATTACATAAGCTACAGTACATATTACATTCAATACAGAAATTTATAGTTTTTCAAAAAATTGTGCAATGTCTGATTGTTTTGTAGAATTCAGTCGCTTAAGGTTATGCAAAATCATCAAGCATGTTTAGTGAACGGAAAACAGCTTCACTTACGTTGGTTTGTCCTTCAATTTACCCACGAAATTCGGCGCTATCCCGTACTCGTTGGCGATTTGGCATTTCTTCTTCAAATCCTTTTTCCACCTCGCGAATGACGGCGACCTTTAAAGCGAACATTAAATTCTTGTACACGCATGGTTTACTGAAAGACATGGTGACACTGACAGCAGGAAGCTCGAATGGCGTCTGAAGCGTCACGTGTCGAATGGCGTCACGTGTCGAACGGTGGCGAAAAGGGGATTTCAGTTGTCACGTGTCGAATTTCTTAACGATGAAACGCCGAAAAGTCGTTATGGTTGGAAACTTTTTATAAAAAACTTCGAATTAAGGAAGTTGAACTTCGAATTATCCACGATTTTTTAACATTGATTTAATAAGAAATTCGATTCGATTGATTGGAGCCGGCAGGGATGAACGTGGTTGTCGGAGCTCCTAGTTGAAGTTTGCAAAGTGGATTGGATGTGTTTGGTATTGCAGCCGATACGTATTTAGTAATTTAAAGTGTGAATTTGGTCAGATATTTGCCTTGAAAGGATATAAAACTGTTTTAGTAAGTTATAGAATAAGAAAGCTAATAGACTAATAGAAGAAAGAAGGCAAACGGAGCAGTGGTAGGATTTTCCATGTCTGTAAAGCGGTGAAGGAAGGAGTTTCCACTGCAATTACAGGGGGAAAAGAAAAGAAATTATGCAGGAATTATCAGAAAGTCTAGATAACTTTAGAGGAAGATCAAACAGTACAGGATCTGTAAATATCCAAAGGCTAAGACAGCGTAAAGAGGAAAATGAACTAATAGAAAAGAAAAGGCAAGAAATGGAAGCTTTTAAAGCGAAAAATACTCTACCAAGGTCACCAAAAAGTAAAAAACACAAGTTATCTACAGAAGAAACGGAAGGGAATATAAATGTGAATTTAGAAGCAACAAGTGCCAGTAATAGTTCTATGGAAAAAGAAGAGGTAAGAGATATGAATAACATTATAGAATTATTACATGAAATTAAAAAAGACATAGCAATTATGAAAGAAGAAACAAAGCTAATTAGTGTAATAAAATTAGAAAATAAATTATATAGAAATAAGATAGAAAACCTAGAAAGTGAATTAAAGGAAGTAAAACAAAGAGAAAAAGAAAAAGAAGAAGAATTAATTGATATGAATTAATATGATATGAAAGAGAAGCTAATTAACATGGAGGATAGAGCAAGAAGGAACAATTTGATTTTTCATGGCATTGAAGACGAGAGAGGGGAAGCATGGAAAAAGTCAGAGCAATTAATTAAAAATATTTGCTCAGAAAGATTAGGTATACAGATAGATAAAGTAGAGAGGGCTCATAGGTTAGGTAAATTTAACCAAATCCGTTATTATTGTTAGTATTATTAATAATATTTACAATATTCAATAAGAAAGTGTTTTTTTTTCCTTATACAATTTACTTATTGTTTATGTTAAGATTAAATTTTTATATTATTTAAACAACAATTTCATAATATAATTAAAAGATTGCTTAACTAATGAAAAAAAAAAAAACTATATTCTCCAGGTGAGGCTCGAACTCATATATATAAGTCTTACATTTGCTTTGTGATATTACCATTAGTTATATTTATATTCATGTTATACATTCATGGTATACATCTGGGAGCACGGCAGTGCCCCCGCCAAGACGAGCCGAAGGCAGGAGCGTTTCGTCGTATTTTCGAACCCTCATAGCTTCGGCTTGTATAATACTCGACAGCTCAAATTTTCAGGATAAGATGCAGTTAGCAGACTAATGAAATACGCTAAGTTTCATTTATCTGGCTTTTATACTTCCGATTTTATTAATATCTAAAATACCTCGATTTCGTCACTGATTCACTGACTGACTGACTGACTCATGATCATCAAAACCTCTAGGGTACTTCCTGAAGTCCTAGAAAGCTGAAATTTGGTATGCAGGCTAGGATTAGCACAAACAACGACAAAATTAAGAAATCGGTAACTTTCACCCTCCAACCCCTCATAAAGGGGGTTCCGGTTCTTTATTATATAACAATGTCCGATAGATATATCCCATCCAAAACATTTCATGTAAAATAAGTTGCCAAGACTCACATGCTCATAACGCTTTCACTGTTAAAAAAGTTATGAGATCTCATGTAGAGCCAAGCCCCTAACTCTACAAGGCCTAACTCTACAAGCCCTAACTCTAAAAACCCTGTATCTTGATCAAAAATATGGCTTGGCCGTTTCATGGAACTATTTCATCCCACCCAAAACATTTCATGTAAAATACGTTGCCAAGATGCTCATAACGCTTTCACTGTTAAAAAGTTATCAGATGTAGAGCCAAGCCCCTCACTCTACAAGGCTTAACTCTAAAATCCCTACTATCTTGGTCAAAAAAGTATGCCTTGGCATACTCCATATCCTTTACATAACTCCATGGGATTGTCTGTGCGACAGCCACGAAACGGCCAAGTCATACTTTTTGATCAAGATATAGGGTTCACGTCCATTAATTACGTGAGGTGTTTTTTAAAAAATTTGGACCCCCCCCCCTCCCCTTGGTGAGATTTGGTGAGATTTTGCCGGACCCCCTTACTCCCCCTTGGTGAGATTTCAAAAATTTTAACAACCAAAAAAAAAAAAAAAAAAAAAACGAAATCTTGCTTTACGTTAGCAAAGCAAATCAAGTGTACGTGAAATTTTCGTTGACCCTTTTCTCCCCCTTGGTGAGATTTGGTGAGATTTTGCAGGACCCCCCCCCCTTCCTCCTTTTGACCTCATGTAATTAATGGACGTCCCCTTAGGGGCTGGCTCTACATGAGATCTCATAACTTTTTAACAGTGAAAGCGTTATGAGCATGTGAGTCTTGGCAACTTATTTTACATGAAATGTTTTGGGTGGGATTATTATTGCTCGAGTGTTTAATTTCGTTTAATGTTTTAATGTTTATGGCTTTAGAAATTCGAAATGTGATCTTACAATCAAAAAAGAGAAAAATATTATCTGGAACGATTGCAGTAGCCTTTCAGCCTATTGTTCGTCAATATGGGTAAATAAGGCTGATGGATCCTAATAAGGACGAAACAGTATTCTCAGATTGCCTTTGGCGAAAGCTCAAGTCATAAATAAAATGCACCATCTTCTGTTTTCTCTTTTTCTTCATGTTACATGTTAAACTTCCATAGATGACTTTAGAATTTAAAAGCATTACCTTCCAACCAAAAAAAAAGAAAGAAAGAAAGAAAAGAAAAGAAACAACAACAATATAACTAAACGGTGAACGGTAAAACTAGGTTTTTAATTCTAATAATGCCTCTCTACACTGGTTTTTCACGTGTCTTACATTTTGATATTTTTATTTTACAATATCATTATGAAAGCTTTTCCGCACAATGCTACACCCCCCTGTTGTTTAAGAAACCAATTCTGTTATCCGCAAATCTGACCAAAACACTAGCTTGAAAGGTCAAAATGATCAACTTAATAAACTTAATAAAATTTAGCAGAGACGCAATTTTATCTTGGTAGATTTAATTTATGAGAAGTTATTTGCATTTTTTTTTATTGTAAATACAATTAAATAATTTTCGCCTGATGTGAAATAATTAAGTTAAATTTGCTTACTTGTATAGTACTTTATTTTGATTTAATTCGAAATATAAAATAATAATGATATTATAATATTATAACATAGCGTGGAAGTAAGGAAAAAAAAAATTGTTATTCTCCAGGTGAGGCTCGAACTCACAACCCCGGCATTGCTACGAATACTGACATATAAGTACCGTGCGCTAACCAATTGCGCCACTGGAGAAGAATTTTTGTAAGTATGTATTACATAACTTATCATTGTAGTCTACAATAGAAATACTACTACATTTTTTTTTCTGTTGAGTTACATAGGCTCCCAATACTCCGACATTTGACGGAATTTTGATGCCACATAAGTAAAACAATACAATATTATGCGAGCCTAGTAGAAATTATAATTTACTGAACGACCAGTTACCATGACGGACGAACCCGGAAATATTATATTATTAAGATTTATTTTTTAAATTTATCCAACTATATTAAATTCTGTAATTTATATTTATTTTAAATTAATATAAGCTGTATTTGGATTACCGTTAAGTATGATTTAATTTTTGATTAATACAAACTTTTTCATTAACAAAAAATAAATGAAATTAAGTTGATTTAATTTAATAAGAAAGACACCCACATGGAATCCATGTAGCAGTAAACTTTAAATTGAAAATAAAGCTGATACATGGGAGCATCATTTAAAAATTCCCCGAACTTCTCTGACGTATGCAATATTTTGCCACATCACGTGATCTGCACCATCCATACTAATCATGCTCATTCGTCTATGCGCGGTTTTACTTTTTTCTCTTATTTTATTATTATTTATTATATTTCTAGGTTTATACTTGCAGGGATGTATTCAAACCAGATAATGCTAACTTTAATAATTAATTAATAATAAATTTTACGTGCCTAATAATTATACAAAATGCTAATCAAAAAGATTCCGCGCCTCGAGCTGTAACTGGGAAGAGACTGAGACGGCTGTTTCGTCCTCTTTAGGACTCATCAGCTAGACAAACTCCACCGATGACAGGCTCAGAAGGTACGAACATATACGAATCCCACTCTGACACCAGGAAGCGGGACCCCACAAAAGCAAAACACAACCAAAAACATACAAAGATAGAAAAAAAATGTAAATGTCCTAAATCCTAGTTCTAAAGAGGACGAAACGGCCGTCTCAGTCTCTCCTCAGTGACAGCTCGAGTTGCGAAATCTTTTTGTTTCCTTTATGCCTTCGGTGTTACCTTTTTGTTCAGTTATTAGGCACGTCAAATTTATTATTACTGAAACTAGTTAGTTTAAAAGCTTTGGTTTATTCTTTATACAAATTCCATTTCAGCCTAGAGTCATTCCATGCCAAATCATACAGCCAAAACTTGATTTTACACCCAAGGTACTCAGATTGTAATGAAAATTTGTATACATTATGAGACTATAAAAATAAGAAAAAATGCTAAGTTTCACTCAATTATTACAAGTAGTTTCTGAGTTATAACCGTTTGAAGTTTTAGATAGTTTTAATTTCCGAGGACGGTTTGGGTCGGAAACAAGCTTGTATGTATTTACGTTTTTTGTTACCAAATTTATATTTATAAAGGTAGAGGTTTCAAACTTGACCCATTTGTTGTAGATTGTACACAGAATCAGATGACACCATGAGCATTAAAACTAAAACTTTCCATAATACTTAAAAAAATTCTGAAATGTAAGAAAAAAATATTTTACGGAATTGTGTACCTCACTTAGAAAAAACAATGTAGCAAAAATCTCTCTCCAGATAGCCCTACACAACCATATATCACTGAAAAGATGATAAAATTGTCTTTCAAAAGATAAAAAAAAAAATTGGTGGGGTTTTGAGTTATAAGAGTTTTATTGCAATATAAAGTTAATAAACTATTTTTAACGCTGCAAAATTTTATGCTCCACAAATTTTTTTTTTTTATGTATATCATATATTTCCTATTAGGTATGCTTATATAAACTGAATACCTGTGTTATGTGACTGAGAGTTTACTATATTAGTAAAAAATTAAATCTAATAGTTATCGTTTTTTAATATAATTTTTCCATCCACCACGTCAGAGATTAATTTGTGTTTTATTTCTTTAAATGTAATATTGTCTTTGTATTCTATGTTTAATTGTTTAAAAATTTTGTATTTAACATAATTATTTAATCTATATCCAAAGTTATTACTTATTTTATCTATTTTAAAGATTTTATTCCAATCATGTCTGAACATGAACCCCCTCACATCTCCAACAGCCTATTCTACTGTCAGTGTTTAGCTAGCTCTGCTCCAGTGAACATCAATTATTAATTATTTTTTTTTTAATAGTTGCTGTGCTTTTTTTTATGAGTTAAATTTGCTTGTCAGTTTCCTCCGTTTTAAAATCACTTTGAAGCCACTGTTATCTATACGAAGTGATTTACGTAAATTGTGAAGTGATTTAAGTTAAGTGTTTTTTTTTTTTTGTTTTTTTTGCCTTTTGTTTTAAATTATGGAAGAATGGCTTGCAGTAGTGACTATAGACCTAGTTTGATATGTACTGTTGGAATTTTATGAACCTCTTGCTGTAAAAACACTACACAAACAAAAAAAACAAGGATATTTATGTAATTTTTGAGAAAATGTCCAAACAAGAAATAGATCTTTTAATGTGGCGCACAAGTAATCAGTATAGTGAGAAAGACACTATTTGTTCTCATCACTTCTGTTATTTTTTAAAATATTATGAAAAGAACCAAAAAACTTGTAGTGATCCGTTTAAGAGTCACTCTGTCCCCTTATCAAAGAAAAAAGACTTGAGGGTAATAACTTTAGAAAAAGCGAAAGAGGTTAAGGTAAATAGAAACATTACTTTAGTGCCAGGAAAGATGTTGTGCAGTAGCTGTCCAAAATCATTATTAAAAGCAAAACCTGACCCACAGCCAGATAATGAAGAAATGGTTATAAGTCATGAAAGTGATGATGAAATTGAAGATGAATTAAAAACGGCAAAAAGAGTGTTTGAAAAAGATAAACTCAACGAGACTCTTTTAGGATTAGATGTAACTCCATTGAAACTTAAATCATTATCCGCTTGCTCAAAGGGAAAATATGCAAAAAAAAAGTTTAAACAGCTAAAACCCAAGTTAAAAAAAAGCTATCATATGTCTTACAAATAAAGGACTCTCACAGTGAATCACCAAGTGAAGCTGAAGGTACAAAAAAAGAAAATGATTTAAAGAAATAATCTGCTGATCTTGATTATTTAGTTAATGTTATGAAAGAGAAAGTTAAAGACAGACTTGAGTAGGCGTGAAAAAATAGAGGTTTTAACAATCGCTCCAAAGTCTTGGTCTCACCGGAAAGTAGGGGAGGAATTTAGTGTATCAGAATATTTGGTGCAAAAAGCAAGAACTCTGTCGAATGAAAAAGGCATTTTGGCGTTGCCAGAACCTAAAAAAGGCAGAACGGTCCCTGAAGAGACAATAAATATTGTAAAAGAGTTTTACATGATGATGAATTTTCTTACCTGATGCCAGGTGCTAAAGATCGTGTTAGTATTGAAACAAATATGTACATGCAGAAAAGAATTCTTTTATGCAACCTGTATGAACTATTTGTTGTTTTTAAGAATAGATATCCACAGCTAAAACTAGGATTTTCTAAATTTTGCTCTTTGAGACCAAAATGGTGTGTGTTGGCTGGTTCACCAGGCACTCATTGTGTATGTGTGTGCTTATACCACCAAAATGTGGAGCTTTTAGCTAATGCAATGAATCAGCATGATAAAGAATCTGTCCATAATATGTTAGTTTGTAACCGAAAGAATAGAGATTGCATGCTGCGCCGCTGTGATAAATGTCCTAAAACATCTGAGCCACTGAAGCTTTATTTGGAAGACATCTTAGAAGATTTTGATGATGAAGATGAAATCAAATTTTCAGTGGGTAAGTGATGGTCGAAAGATGCTACAGAGAATGCTACTTCCTCGCCAAGAATTCATTGAATGTACTCTTCGGAAAATTGAATCTCTCATCCCTCATTCTTTTATAACAACTTCAAAACTTCATTTGAGAAAGACTTTCAATAACTTACACTACTAAGAGACAAATTTGTAGGGTAAAAAATGGAAACTTTGTTAACCTGTAGGGTAAGTAAAAATAAATTAAAGTCCTATGGTTACCTTATACGTTACAATATGCATTCGCTAATCTAGATCCAACTGCAGACAGAGTTTCAAAAAAAAATTGTTAAAAATTTTTATTAATTCTTAATTTTGTAAAACTCTTTATTGAAGCTATGCCCCAAATTGTATTTTTCTTTTAAAAAAATAAAAATTTAAATTCCAACCGTCTCAAACTTGTTTTACAGCTGATTTTGTTTAATCCAGACTTTCGGTGACTAGGAAAAATCTAGTCCTACTAACCGTAGACTGGTATGACCTTAGGCTTATTTATGTTCACTTTTACCCCTATATTGTTCCATCTATAGGCTAAGTAGACTTTTTAGAATCTGGTACTTTTTACTTTAAGGCCATAAAACCATATTTTACTCGCAACATTGGTGAGTGTAACAATTCCTAGCGTAAATACTATTTGTTACTTTACATTGCTATAAAACTCTTAAAACTCAAAACCCCAACAATTTTATTTCACCATTTGAAAGATAATTTTATACTCTTTCCAGTGATATATGGTTGTGTTAGGTATCTGGAGAGAGATTTTAGCTGTAAGTTCTTTTCTTTATGCATGTCACAGTTTCGGAAAAATATACTTCTTTATTTTTAGTAAATGTTTTCACTATGATGGAAGATTTTAATTTCTATGTTGATAGTGTCATCGTATTCTGTATGAAATTAAGAACAAATGAATGAAGTTTCAAACCTCTAGCTTTATAAACATTGATTTTATCCAGGAAAACGCAAATACATACAAGTTCGTTCGGTGCCCAAATTGTCCTCGGAAGTTCAAATCAACTAAAACTTTAAAAGGCTTAACTCTGAAACTAATTGTTAGAATTGGATAAAATGTTGTCTTTTTTCTTAACTTAGTGTATACATTGAACATACAAATTTTCAAAGAAATCTGTGGTAAGTGGGTGTAACCCCTGGATGACTTGGTATGGAATGGCCCCCTAGCGAAACATATGCCAAGGATTTTGTATTGTTTTCTATCATTGTGTATTTTTTACTGTGTTTTGCTTTTGTGAGGTCCCGCTTCCGGGAGCGAGATGAGATTCTTATATGTTCACACCTTCTGAGCCTGTCATCGATGGAGTTTGGCTAGCTGATGAGTTCTAAAGAGGATGAAACGGCCGTCCTAGTTTCTCACCGTTGACAGCTGCAGGTGCGAAATCTTTTTGGTTCCTTTGTGCTTTTCATAGTTACAATTTTGTTCAATAATTAATATTATAAAAATAGAGCAAATGATTAATATGAAAAAACTTTATTAAAAAAGAAACAAAAAATCAAACAAGATTCGGTTTCACCCACGTTTTATTACTTACAAGTTAGAAAGTTGAAAAGTTAAAGTTATTACTATATTAATTAGTTTTTTACCGTAGTCAAAATTTTCTAAACTAAGTTTTTTATTAATTTTTATGCATTAAAAGAAAGATAAAAAATGCTATACAGACAAATATAAATTAGCGATATCCTTTGTCAAATTATCTTGCATTATTAAATTTTTAGTATTTTGGATTTTGAAGTTATGGTTAAAAGTGATTCTGTCATTAGAGGCAGATTTTTAAAGATATTTTCTTATAAACGGAAAAATTGAAAAATTCGATGTCAAAAAATTAAAAATTCAATATCTCGAGAAATGTAAAATAAAATGAAGAAAAAAATTTTATTCAACCAAAAAATAAATAAAACAACAAATCACTAAATAACGGATCACATCATTCAACCAAAACAGAAAATTGGCTTCCCACTCCCTGTTCTGAATCAAAGCCTAAGCATATTTTCATTAGCATGTTTATAGATTTTTCACTCGGCTTGTGCTTTACTTATTACATTTCAGTAGTGATAAAGCGGTGATGTCTTATTTATTGTATAATTAATATTTAAATTTTAGATTAAATAAAAAAAATAACTTTGTAATATAATTAAAACATTATATGAAATAGATGAAAAAAAAAAAAAAGTTTTCATTTTTTATGGACTAAGAAAATATAATACCGATGACAGGCTCAGAAGGTGCGAGAGGTTAAGATGTTTTTTGTTATTTATTATTATACTATTATTACTTATATGGTTTTTAAATGAGCTTTTCTTAAAATATTGATTGATAATTTTGATAACTTCTTGAAGTTAAATAAACTGAATTTCAATAATCATAGACCAATAATAATAAGGATTTATAATTACTATATATATTAATATTTTCTTATTTAAAAATTTAGAAAATATGATTTAGACTTTAAAAGAATCCTTTACATTAGTTATTTCATTTGTTTTCTTTATTTCGAATGAAATTTATCCCTAGTTTATTAAAATAAGTTTATTTTTCTTCAATACAACGAACGGTAAATAAAATACTTTAGCCTAGTGATTAGACAGCACTTTGCTTCAGATACTCTCATATGATTAAGTGCCATGTGTTAACCAGCTGTTCTGCTACTGAATATTTTTAAAGGTTATAACTTTTACACTATGTTTGAATTATTTTTTAAAAATTGAAATTTAAGGAATTAATTTTACGTGTGCCAACTATATCATATTTAAAAATAATTAACAACACACAATTAAAATTTAAAAATTCTGAATACATTTGAAAATACATGCAGGAACTGGTTTTCAGATTGACTTAGAGAAGAAAAGGATGAGGAAACACTACTAAGTCAGTCTGAAACCGGTTTTCTGTAGGCTCTGTATTTTTAAATGTATAAAGAATTTTTAAATTTCAATTGTGTGTTGTGAATTATTTTTAAATAAAAATTGAAATTAGAACTAGAAATAATAACAATTTTCCCTTCTCATGATTTGTATTTCGAAAATTAGGAAAAAGCAAGAAAAAGTCTGCGAAAATAAATAAGAAAAAAATAAAGATGTAAAAATAAAATAAAATAAAATAAACTTTCAAAGTGATTTCACTGGAATGCGCATCTATCTGTCAACCATGTGATGTATATTCTACAGACAAGATTTCATTAAATGTCTGCAAAATTACACTTTGATAATAGAATGAAAACGCGAATTTCCATCTCACAAGAAGTATCTTTAATCAAATGAGGTTGGTGGAAATGTTTCTTATGTTTCGAATGTTTTCTGATGAAGTATCATTCATAAAGTGTACTGTATTTAAAAGTCTTATATGAATGTTTAATAAATGTATTAAAATATTAAATATATCTTTAAAAATAATACAAACTTAAAATGACGATTTTAAAAGTGAAATCGAAACTTTTCCTCTTTTTACCGCTATACGCGCTCGTGTCGTAATAATAAATTACATCACTTCCTGTTTTCGGAGATTTTTAAAAGCTTATAACATTTGACCTAGAGGTCAATCGGTTAAAATTTTGGTGTCATTGTTTTTATTTTTTCAAGTTGAATTTTTATATATATAATTTATGATAATCTGTTTTTGACATCGAAACTGTTTCCAAGTCAGATTAAAAATAAATAAATAAATTTCCAGTTCCGCAATTATTACTATTATTATTTTCATTTAAGTTTTTAGATACAAGTAAAATCTTAGTCAAACTTATTAGGATTGCTTTCGAAACGTCCGCTTGCAATGATGTTATTTTTCTCTGTTAATCATACTTTTAGCATAATAAATTTAACTTATGAGAAGTGTGTAATTACCGTTATTTAATTTAAATACTTTTCAGTGTTTTTAATTACTGCTGTAATGTAACTTATTCAAATTGCATTACTTACGAAAAAACTCTTTTATTACATTTAATTGATTACGAATTGAAATTGTTTGATATGATTTCAACTTCATTTAACAAAAAAAAAAAAAAAAACAATTTTCTCCAGGTGAGGCTCGAACTCACAACCCCGGCATTGCTACGAATACTGTCATATAAGTACCGTGCGCTAACCAATTGCGCCACTGGAGAACACATTCTAACCTTCTTTATATTTACTTAAGGATAATGATTAATACTCGTTATTTTGACAAATAATGCAATTTGAAGAAGTTAGTTTACAGCAAGTAAACATTAATTTAATTAAAAACAACTAAAAAATAATTAAGAGTAAATAATAGTAATTTACTCTTTTAATAAATTATATTTCAAATTATATTTCTAATTAAAACTGTGAACATTTGAAGAAGTAAAAATATCAATATTATAAATATATATTTACATCGAGGGAATAACTGTAATATTAAATTGTGAACTTTAATTATGATGGGCTGTAGAACATTTGATCCGCAACCCTCAAGGGAATAGGGCTTTGTGAACTCTTAATGAATAAGTTATTTGTTAAAAGTATATAATTATGTTAAGGAAGAAATTGTTAATGTTTTTTTAGAAAGAAATATACTAAGCAATTTTTCTTATGATTCCCGTTTTGTTTGATTTAATTTGAGTAATTATCAGTGCGACATAGATTGTGGCTCTTCGAACACTTGATCTTTATACAGGCTTTTATCTCTGCTAAATAAACACGTTATATATATATTCGATGTCTTCTGAAGAATACGTCTTTGTTATGAATAAAAAGACTAAACAACTTACTTTAATTCTTCCTTAATCATATCCGATCCACTGTAAATTAACGTTTCACAACAATTCCTAAGACATCTCTTAATGGTCCGATCCGAAGAATACGACTCGTACCGTAAACATGGCGCTAGTCGTTCGATGGCTGAGTTCCAAGAACTGGCACGACATCTTTCCCAAAGTCCTGTGAATTAAAAAATTTAATGCTTAAATTACTTTCTCTTAGCGAGCATTAATATCACAATAATTCGATTTGGGAAATTAATACTTCAATCCTTTAAAATATTTTCCTTACAAATATATCTTCAAAAAGTCCTGCAGAAGCATCAGCTCTTGTTCCATCTTCGAATCATCCTTGACGATAGAATCACACTATCGCAACTGCAACATCACAATGCAACAACTGTCCTCTACACTCTCATTTTTCCAAAACAATGAGAACATCATTTCATCTGTGCTCATAGTTTAAAACAATAGCAATGGTAATGTTTCTATCAACAATAGTTTATGAACATTCTCATTTTTTTATTTCAGCTCAATTCTAATTAACTTGAAATGACTACTTCGAATTATTGCTATCAATTTTTCACTATTATTAAATTTATCAATCTTATATTATATTGTACTGAAATAACGAAAACCATGATGTGCCAAATACTGGTCATTAAATTCTAAATTATTCTGCAATATCTTACCAGACCTTTTTATTATTAGGGATTTCGTGTAGAAGTTTAGTCTAAGATTAAGCCAAATACAATAATATTAATTGCTAATTTACAATGTTTCCCCTTTCTCAAGACAGTCAACCATATTTTAAAAATACCCAATCAAAGATATATGAATATTAATATAATTGCTTTGTATTCCAATACGGATCTTAACTTCTGAAGTTCCTAAATTGATTAATGAACTTGAAGTATTATTAAAGTTTATACTGTAAAACGCTGATTATCCGTGGGGATAATTCTCTGTTTAAACAAGTAAAAATCCCTGACTTTTCCATCTAAACAAGATTAAAATATGCTCAAATTGTATTTACATACTACAAGAATATTTATCTTATATTCTTACTGTTTTTTTTATGTATTTAATCCAATAAAACATCATTTGGATTAACTGTGTTTTTCAATTATCCGAGTTCTAGAGTTCTCCAAATACCAAGCATAATTGACGCTTTTTAAGTATGTATGAATATTTTGTAATAATCTGGTTTTATGTTTGTTTTGATTTGTTTATAAATAAATAAATTGCAAAGTTATTTCTTTAATAAACAACTATTATCGTCGCGGCCAAAGTTGGACCCGCAAACACATTATCATTGACTAATTTCTCCAAGATCAATGCCGTAAGCTCCGCAGAAAATATCAATCTCAATTATCAAAAATAGGAAATATCAAAAATGTCACGTACATCTTCTTGAAATCGACGAGCAACGTTAAGAATAAGTTCCCTACTTGATTTTTGAGACCGTTTCCTCGTCGAAATGTTGAATGTGAATCAACGACCGCCATTTTCTCTTACATTTGAATGTGACCGACACGCCAGGAAAGGAAAATCTATCATCTGCGTTGCATTCTGGGAGGTTCATCTTTGGCCGTACTGATAATAGACGGCTGTTGCTTCCCTCTGGAAGCCTCGCATTTGGAACGGAAAACAACATCTTATTTATTCAAAAGAGACAAATTACATCAAGTAAACTAAAAACTAAAACTAAATTAATTTTTAAATTCTAAAGAATACAAATTTGCGCAATTGAATTGACCAATGCATCAATACTCCTGTTGGCTGGCAACGCGCACGTGAAATTTAATTGTAGCGGACTTACGCACACAAACTGTTTTTTTAATAATACGATTGTAAACCTTGATTCTAATAAAAAATATTAAGATAAATTGTGAAATTTAATAAAATTGTATCCTATTTCAGAATCATAAACTTAGAATCTGAGCTGGCAAACGATACAAAACAAGGCAGGATAGCGGTCAGTAAACCAATCACAATGCTTCGCAACGGCTTCTGAGTCACCTTTACTTTAGAATAGACTGCGCCGGGGTGGTCTAGAAAATGCTCGCGAGAGTCTCTTTGCGACCCTATGCTATCTTACCCACCCCTATTAATATGGAATAATCGTCATTCTTAAATCAAACCTTGTTAATATACTGAATTCCTAATAATGATTTAAAAAAAAAAAAAAACTTAAGTTCAGAAACTGTGAAAAGATTAAAAATGGGGAGAAAAAAATGAAGAATAAGAATTACCCATGAGGGGATCGAACCCACGACCTTCGCGTTATTAGCACGACGCTCTAACCAACTGAGCTAACAGAAGCCGGTGCGAAGCATTGTGGGATATGTGTCCACAGACAGACAGACAAACCGGGGATATAGGCGTCTTTCAGAAGCCTGAAATGATTCTTTACGTTTTTCGTTTCTGACAAAAAAAGTGATTTCGTTTTTAGTAACATTTTCCGTTATGCTAAAATTTAAATTTCGTTTTCCGTTACGCTATAATTTAAATTTCGTTTTCCGTTACGCTAAAATTTAAATTTCGTTTTC
>JAFIDM010000004.1:46067534-46105033 GCA_023159025.1 Thereuonema tuberculata
TTGTTAAAATTTTTGAAATCTTACCAAGGGGGAGGGGGGGGGTCCAAATTTTTTAAAAAACACCTCACGTAATTAATGGACGTCCCCCAGGAAATCGCAATAAATAATTTCCGTTACAATGTTGCTGGGTTTTCTTTTCTCACGAGTAAACATAGAAATAGTGGCGTGTGTAGATTTGGCTGGAGAATTTAGTCAGATGATACATTTGTCACATTTTCATTGGTTGTTTGAACAGCGGTCATTGATTTCGGCGGGAAAAAGTTAGTATCGGGGAGAAGTTAGTACGAGAAGGGAGACAGTTGCCATTGAAGTTCGATGAGGTAACAAACGTTAGAGTTGGGCATGGGAAGCGAAGCCGACAAGTCATGGGTGAATGATGTAAGCCATTATACGACATCGAAGTATCCCGGGCGGAGGAGCTCGCGAGCCTTAGCGTACAGCCGTACGAACCGTTCGTCTGATGGGAAGCGCAGATAGGACTATGATAGTGTATACGATTTATTTAACATTTTGGTGAAAGATACATTATGTATAAACATCAAGATCAACCCCGTGTAACCAGTGGATACATTCGTTGCCGTCGAAGTGTCGCTAAAGTGGATTGTTTGATTCAATAAACTTAGTGTTTACCAAGAACCCGGAGCATCTCAGAGCCACCATTGGAAGTCGTCGAGAGTCGTTTTAGGATTTACAAAGAAACATTGTGAACAAACAAAGTTCTAAGAAGTAATTTGGTCATTGACGAAAGCGAGGGAGGTGAAGCCCGCGCATTTTCTCAGTACAAGGTGAGAGTTGTGAGCGTAGATTTCAGTGTATGTGTCTTGAAGACGAATCGGGAATAATAGGAAAGTGCGAAATCCACCCCGAGCCTATGCAAACGAGGAGGCCATGTTCGTCGACTACTGAATTTCTGCATGGGATCAAAGTATCTGGCCGGCTCCATCACTGAGACTATGTAAGTAAAAATATATGTGAGTTTGTTGGGGAAAACGAATGTCAGAAGTAAGACTAACGCTCGCCAACATACGTTAAAGGGAGGTTTAGAAGTTAACGGTTTTAGCTAACGACGTTTTTAAAGAACTATTTGTGATGTGCAAGATTAATACGAACTCATGGTTAATGCACACCGGTGAATTACGTGTAAGGTGATAGCCAATCGTGTGGGTGCGTCCTTTGTGATACTCCGAAGATATTAAAGGTACAAGGTGAACGTACTTAAGTATTTATCACATTTTGTCCGGGAAGTGATAAATTTGTATCTTGTTGTTAAGGTTAATTTAACCGTCAAAATATAGTTTGTGTAAAAGGAAAGACAATTTAAAGCAACAAAGACGATCTATTGGATCTAGCAAATTGTAACGCCACTGTTATTATATTGATTGAGGGAAGAGGTGAAAATAACATGTTTTGTATTAGCGAAGCCAATACAGTTGTTCAGGTGTTTAGGTGAAGAAATGTTTTGTGTTAATCAAAAATATACATTTTATATTTTGTGTGAAAAGTTATAATTACAATGTAAGGTATTTTGCTATGTATTTAAGTAGTTTACTCAGGGTACTTGGTGCACCAAAGGGTAACTGAGGGAAGGGGTTTCTAAATTCAATTGGAAACCAGGGGAAAGGAATAATTGAAATATTAAGGGTTTTCTCAGCTTAATATTTTGATATTTGTTGTATTTCATATATTCATTTGAATGTGTGTTTAATAAAGTGTTTCATTGATTTAAATATAACAATGTTGTTTTATTCTTTTTTCAAACATATTTAAAACAGAGAGAAAGAGATTAATTTGAAATAGAATTACATTTAGTCAAACATTAAAAGTCAAATAGTTGATTATTTAATCTTAATTAATGTTATATTTAATCTTAATTAATGTTAGTGAAAAGGAGTGTGGATAGGCTGTTATAGTGAGTTTTGAACCATCTTTACTCTATGGGCCCAGCGGGATGGTATCATCTCACCCGGAATTACAGATAGTCTACCTTTAATTTAAACTTTGTCTTTAGGTTAATTATTAAAATTGTTAGTTTTGTTTATTTTTTATTTTTTTTTGTTTTCTTTTGCGGTCATATAGAGAACCTCAACCTTCAAATCTCTATGTGTCAAGTGGTAGCAGACGAATGTGGTTTTTCTTTTTCTTTTTTTTTTAATGGCCAGAGAATTAAACTTTTCTCTCGTGTCATAACTTACGATAATTATATTGTAACCTCTATTCCCTTTATTCATTGGAGAAGGAAAAAAGGATAGAACAAACGATTTGAAGCGTAGTTTAAAATCAAAGTATTCAAGTCCAGTCATTTACTTATGATGAAGATAGCTATAAGATTATATACATGATTTTTAAATACTGCGTATTTTGGTACCTATTGAACTTGTAGGTAAATATCTCGGGGCCAAAAACTTAAAATAAGTTCATTAAAATAGTTAATACGGCAAAATAAAGATAAATAAATCTTATTTTATAAATTTAAAATCATCTTGAGTTCATGTGGATTTTGATACAAGAGGACCGAAATTAGAAAACTTACAGCTAGAAACAAAATCATTAAGGTCGACACGGTACTTAAAAACCGTTATCAAGATAAATAAATAAAAATAGTAGCAAAAGGTTGCTAGTGCACAAATCGTTTGTAGACTTGAACTACCTTTTTTAAGATTTGTTGATAATAGCCATCAATCCGGATGTAATCCAGATATCACAAGCTTGTCTGATCTCTTTTTGCGATCAAAGTGGATAAGATGCGAAAAAGTTTAACCATCAAAACTTATGTAGACTGTTTTCTATCCCAAAACAGTTGCTAATATTCAATGTTGAAAAAAAACCAACAATATTTCTTTTTAGATGTTCAGAAGATCGTTATGAAGACGAATAACATAAATATTTATTTCCTGCCTTCTATTTCATTGATTTGATCTGGAACTCCAGACACTGATGATTCAAGCTAAGTAGCAATGCTGTAGTTAGTGTAGTTTTTCGCATTATCATTTTAGCAGCGGCGGCGCTCTGAGGGTGAGGGGCCTCGGGCAAGATGAATTTTGCGGGGCCCTTGACGTTATGTGACACCGGCCCATGACCCTTCGTAGTCATACTGGGTTTGAAACACACATATAAATATATAGATTTCTTAAAGAAATATCATATTCATTAACTGAACGTAATTTCTTAATTTTGAAATATTAAAAATGCATTTATTTTCATCCATAAACCTCTTTCTTTTAATCAGGCGCGGGGCCCTAACAAGCGCGGGGCCTGGGGCGATCGCCCCGTTCGCCACCCCCTAGCCCTGGCCCTGATTTTAGCCACTGTCATTTCAAAACGTTTTAGTTTTTGTCAAGTTTTTGCCAATCTTCCGAAGATTACACTAATATATTTTCTTTTTGAAATGAACTGCGGCTTCTTTAATATTTGCAATTATAAAATATAAACTCTTATCCCGTTGTATTGTTTTTCTAATTTTTTTCAATAAATATTCAGAATTTTTTATATGTGCTACGTAACAAAACCTTATTTTTTTAAATAATTTTTATTTATTAATAAAAAAAAAGTCCAGACTAACCTGCGCTCTTATCAACTGAGACTTAGTCATTTTGGGTAAGATCCTAAGGTCCGGCACACCTCGTTGAAGGAACTATTTTTTTCGGAAAATGGCGGAATTTAGAAATCGTTGAAATTGCATTGTTTTGAAATATCGGGGTTATTTTTCAAAACATACATCCTGCAGCTAAGCAAACCTAATCTAACCTAACCTAATCTAATTTTTTTTTGGTTGTAAATGTGCCTTAGGGGAGTTAATTTGAGCTAACCTAATCTAATTTTTTTTTGGTTGTAAATGTGCCTTAGGGGAGTTAATTTGAGCTAACCTAATCTTAATTTTTTTTGGTTGCAAATGTGCCTTAAGGGAGTTAAATGAGAGATACTAAAAAAAAACGTGGTGTATTGTTCCGCACCGAATGACAGAGGTGTGCCGTAAACTAGGATCTACCCGTCATTTTGCTTTGTTTGAAGTCAGCTCAAAAAGTTTCATGTTCTGTAATATTCATAATTCGTCTTAAAAATTCCTTTCTTTATTCACGACATTGTTGTATATCATGATTGAATAAGATTATTGTTTTGTAGACTATACATATAACTCTTATTGACTGTCTAAATTCATCTTTTCCTAACATTGGACATTGGCTTACATCTTGTTACCTTTTTTAAATCAGATCATTATGTCATTGGTATTCAATTGGCAAATGTAATTTTTGATTGCACTTTTTAAATTTCGCGAAATACAGCTTAAATTAATTGTGGTAAGTTGATGATATAAATGACATCCAGGAATGGAGCGTGGTTTGCCGTGTGCTAACAATATAAGAACACAGCCATGTTAGCTCATTCCTGTAAAATGACAGAAAATCCTAGAAACTTACTTTAATATTTTTAATCTGTTACACCTACTTTTTAGTTTTGGCAAGGCTACAAATCTATCGTAAAAAATCTATCGTAAAATTGGTGTAAGATATAAATTGAAAAACTGAATTATAAATAGATTCTTTTTTTTAATTATTATTATTATCAATAAATTTACAATATCATTACACTACATAAAAAAAAAAAATGTAGGTAGTGATTTTAGTTAATTTTACATTGTACAGTAAGAGTTAAAGTTGCATAGTTATTTTTAAAAATTCTTTGCAAAACATGCATATTGTATTTGAGATACTAAGAATATAAAGTAATCATTTCAATAGATTTTTAGAGAAATTCTTAAAAAAAATTATAAAATTATAATGTGAGCAGTTTATAATTTCAGTTATGTTTTTATGATTGTTAAGGGTTATGAATTAATAAAGCTACAAAACATTACATTAACATAATTACAACATTTAAATAAAATCATATATCATTGTTCTACAGCAATATATGAAACATATCAACAATGATAAATACAAAAAAAATTAAGTATTTTTATTCTAAGTTGCAAATATAAATCCTACTGAAAGGATATATTTTACAAGAAAGCTATTTATAATCGTACTCAACTTACTGACTTTGTTTTAAATAGTTCTCAATTGTAGTTTCAATAGTCAGAGAGACTGTAGCTTATTTCTCTATTAAAATTAATAATATTAATAATTAATTAATACAAGTATCACTTTTCTAGGAAGTAAATTTTAGAATGAAATATATCTTGCAGATTTTAGACAAATCGTTGGTCCAAGTTCCCATGTTTGTTTTCTAAAAGACTCAGCATGCAGAAAACAAACTAGCTGATAACAACCGCTGTAGGTATTTGATATATTCGAATACCTTAGTTTAGTTAATTATTCAAGATGTTTTATTGTTTCTAAATGTGATTAAATTAATAGTTTTAAATAAATAGTACTTATTATATGAAATTTCTCATTTGTCACAATTATGAAATGCTACATTCATTAAATAAATGCTACCTTATTGCATTTATTTGTGTTTATGATATTTAAAAAAATACAATAAGTTATTAAATCGTAGCAAATTAATATGTTATTTATAGTTTTAAAATTAGGTGATTATTTATTCACGTAGATACCTTTCAGCCGGATACAGGTGAAGCAGACTTCTGAAGTGTGGATAGAACGGTATTTCTTTTTTATTTCTTGCTTTAGACCTTTACGAGATGGATACAGACAGGTGGCAGGAATTTGTGTATTTATAGGAATAAATGTTCGTTATCAACATCTAAAAGTCGGAATGAGTTTGAAGATATTTCGTTTTGAGAGACTATCTAGGAGACAAATTCTACATTTTTGATCAGTTTAAACCAATTGTACCTACTTGACATAATTACTTTGAAGCCATTTTTATCCTGATTGGATGAAAGGTAGCAGAATTACATTTGCTCCAAATTGAGTCTCGCAATTGCTAAAGCTTGCGTTGAGGTATGTCTAAAATAACTACTACACAGAAGCTCGTTTATAACGCGGTTGTTTATATCACGAATTCGGATATAACGCGATTTGGTCTTGGACCCCCGTCTATTTTCAAAAAGGTGTATAATTGTAAAATTGCAAATTTACCGTTTTTTCGCCTAAAATCAAATCAAAGGTGTAAATTAATATGCCTGTTTCCTTATTATTTACAGTAATTGAGACTCTATACCCACCCCAATGTCACGAGAATGCCTCAAATACAATATATTTTTTAAAAAAAATACCAGAATCGCGGACTTTTTCGTTTAAGCAAAATGAATATCGAGATCTATTTTTCTGCCAATGACATCCAGTAAAGAGGCCCATGTAATCTAATAGGCGTATGAATACCTAGTTTCGATCCACGTGACTCGTCGTTTGTACAAGATGCCAAGATGGCGGCGCCAAATTGATTTTGGCTAATATAACCCATCAAAGTGTTGAAAAGGTAATGATTTATGTATTTATAAATATAAACAAACTTCTCTCACATAGCTCTGAATGATGTAGGTAATCGAGAAATGACCATGTTAAATCGATTTGGAATCGTCTGGGCGATAATAGAGTGCGATATACGACATTCGACGTCGCGAAGTAATAAAAGTTCGGTTATATCGCGATCTTCGAGATCTTGGATCCGAAAGACCGCGTTATAACCGAGCTTCTGTGTACTATAGATGGTTAAAGATCTGAAAGGGGGGGGGGCTCAAGGCTTTCTGTTAGCAATTTTTACGTTTAAAAATTAAAAAAAAAAACAAACAAAGAATCAAATCTTAAGTGAAAAGTATTTACTGTAGATTTTAATAGTATTAAAAAAACATAATTTTTAAAATCGTTTTGTTAAAAGACATTTTTATTATAAAATTATAGAGATTACAATAAAAACAGTTATAATGCTAAAAATCACTAAACTTTTACAAAGGTTACTTAAATTTAATAACCATTCTTAATTAAGTTTATTAAACATTATTAATAACTAATATAAATCTACAAGAAGAAGGAATTAATGTTGGTGCAAATGCAATTCTTTTTTATTGTAAATTCCTTCTTAAATTCCTATAAACGCTTTGATTTCATTGCCGGATCCAAACGCGGATTAAATTCTTTCTTAGGTTATAAAGTGATTTCTTCACGTACAAGTTTTTAGAAACGGAAGATTAATGTTTTTAGAAAATGCTTTTTCTTTTAAATCACTTTTTTGTTTTACAAAACTACAATCTCAGCAAACTTTCAATTCGCTTGATTTAAACTTAAAACCGTATTTAGTATCTTCCAAACAATTTATATTTCAAGTACAAGAAATTGTATTTTTTTTTAATTTATTTATTTTTGACTTTTTCCTTAATATTAATTCAAATTTTGTAATCTAAATATTTTTATTATTTGTCGTTTGCTTTTGGCAAAAGTTATTACTATGAGAAATGTAGTTTTCTGTTTTATATTTTTTGATATTTCCATCATTTTAAGCGAAGCTGCTGTTTTTAAATTGCCAGTATCTAGAAATGAAGGTAAGTTAGTCAAAGTTTTTCGTTTTACGTTGAAACTGAATAATTTAACTTGTATCAATTCATGGCATTGACTACAACATTGATATAAAACATGCTCAGTTAACAATTTTATTGAAAGTTAAAAATATATATAAAACTTATCCATCCTCAGCAAAAGACAGTACAGATAGTCTTTTACATATTACTCACACGGTTCTACTGCGCAAAATCCTTTTCAGGGGTAACGTTGCAGAAAATTTAGATTTTTATTTCCCCTACAACTAAGTTAGACTGTTTTAGATTTCTATGGACTATACGTTGTCTCAGACATCAGTGGACTGCTGTTCCACAGATTGGTATTGATTGGTAATGGTATTGATGCATTATGGTTACTGTTATATCATCATAACACTGTCTTTTAGCTATTCAGTGGCGGAATAGAAGAAAAAATCACATTATCAATATTCAACTAACAATCAACTACAAAAATGTGACAGACTGCAGGACCAGAATCTTTTTAAGAATCCCAGAACACACATGTTTAGAGTTGTCATCAAAACTTGGTAAAAACTTACTTCCTGAAGTCATTCTCACTAATGTTTTATATCGTTATGATTAATCTATCTTCTACTTAGTCTTTCATTTATTCCTGTACTGTTTTCACTCGTATTTTGTTTCTTTCTCTTTCGTTATGCATGTTCCATCCACTTTATTCCATAGTTTCAATTTCAAATGTAATGCATTCTGTTTTCACTTTATTCCAACTTTTATCAAATCTACTTTAAACTAAAAAGGGATCTTTTCCATAATTTTTTTTTCGGGTTATCAAAATCTCAAAAGCATTTGTTTTTATAGTGATATTAAAAAAGTAAACGTCAACATTACACTGGTCAACATGGTTTTTGTCTCAAGAAAACTAATAGGTGACTTAACATAACTTTTTATGCTGAATTCAAGTAAGTAATTAGAATTTCTCCATCACCCATAGTTTTTCTGTGACAATGACTTTTTAGTATGAGATTTTTTGTGTTTTTCGTCATCTTTCCTATTTTACTAGGTGGAAGTTCTCTATTTATTGTAAATGGATGTTATACTATACTCAGAAGAAAGGTTTGTATTCATACTGAGTAAGGAAGAGACATAACTGTGCAGGTTCATTCATGTTCCGACATGTTGGGTTATGTTTAGTGAGGCACTGTCCCATCAGTAAGAGCCAGTAGTCAGTTGGATGTGAACGTGATAACAAGGCTTTGTAATTGCTTTGTTTTTATTTTTTACTGTGGAGGATTTACAAGTTGTATAGTGTTGTAGTTAGATTTCTAGTATGCCAAGAAAGCATTTAAACCACGCTGATAGTTTCTGTTATGTGGGCGGGGAACTAACATTTAGAGGCGTAACTTTACTCCACTCATAAAAAATTGCTATAATTTTATTTTGGTGTAAAGTGGGGGAACAAGAAATGGCATGGGCCATGCACATTTGCTGTGTATCGTGTGCTACTCTTCTCGCTGCATGGGGAAATGGTTCGCACCACATGCCATTTGTTATCCCTTTGGTTTGGCGGAAACCAAAAGACATTCCTCTGATTGTTACTTCTTTAGCAAACATTAAAGGGATTACATCTAAAGCAAAATATACAGTGATTTATCCTAATTTATCATTTGCAATGAGGCAAGTTCCACACCCATACCTAAACCTCCAGAACATGTGACATTCAGCGATAATAATGCAGATTATTATGGAAGTTGTAGAACAGGAAACAGATTCCCTGTGTAGTGATCCAACATTTGAGGCAAGTTCTTCGCATGAACCACATTTATTAACTAAGAAGATCTTAACGATCTTGTACGAGCTTTAAACTTATCTAAAAAACAGTCTGTACTTAGTTCCCGACTAAAAAGAGGGAATCTTCTATACAAAGATACCAAAATACGCTATTTTCGTACACGTGACTCTGAATTAAAATAAGATTTCTCTGAAGAAGGTCTAATATTTTGTAAAGATGTTGGTTTTATCAGCCGACAGATTGGCGTTTGTTCATTGATTCCTCTAAAGTTACTTTGAAAGCTGTGCTTCTGAATAATGGTAGTAACTTCTAATCAGTACCTGTGGCCCACGCTGCTAACATGAAAGAGATATATGAAAATATGAAATTACTATTGGAAAAGCTCCAGTATGAAAAATTTGAATGGAGTATCTGTGGTGATTTGGAGGTTATTGCACTCTTACTTGGCTTGCAACTTGATTACACAAAGCACTGTGTTTTTTTTTGTGTGAATGGGACAGTAGTGACAAAAAGAAAAGAATCGTTACACTAGAAAAGAATAACCCAAGCGTGAAATACTCGTTCCTGGACAGAAAAATGTGTTAAATTTCCCATTTAGTCTGAAAAAGTGTATTTACCTCTATTACATATCAAACTAGGCCTCATGAAAAATTTGGTCAAAGCAATGGATAAGAATAGCCCTAGGTTCACATTTTTAGAGACATAAATTTCCCAAAATTAGTAAAAATTAAATAAGGAATATTTGTGTCCACAAATAAGAGCACTAATGCACGATGACAAGTTTGAGAAACATTTAAATCAAATGGAAAAAGCAGCCTGGCAATCATTCAAAAATGTTATTCACAATTTTGATTTTTTAGGGAAATCAAAAGGCAGAGAACTATCGTGATATAGTGACTGATCTTCTGAAATCATATAAAGTTATGGGATGCAACATGTCCTTGAAAATACATTTCTTGGACTTCTCAGAAAATCTCAGGGCAGTCAGTGATGAGCACGGAGAACGCTTTCACCAGGAGATTTCTACAATGGAAAAAAAATGTCAAGGCAAATGGAATCCCAATAAGTTGGCTGATTATTGCTGGTCCATCAAGAGAGATGCTTCACAGGCGAAATATTACAGAAAATCAACATCTCATGCTTTCTAGATAAGCAGAATGTTTGTGTATTAGGTTCTTTAGTATTATGTAAGTAATAAATTTCCTAAAATTATAAACACCTGTCTCTTGCAAACCTTGCCTGATGAAAAAAAATCTAAAATCATATTTGAATTGAGGATTAAACGTACTTTCAGATACACCTACTTTACTTCTTGAGACAAAAAAAAATATATTTTGTTCCACAGTGTTATATAAGCAATCTTTTCATCTATTTGTATGTATATGTAAATATATTTCTTTCTATATATATATGTATATATATTAATATATAAAATAAGTACTCTAATTAATTACTTCGCGAATTCGAATCATGCATTGTTACAATCCACTTATTATTAAGAGTTCCAAAGCTCCAAATTCAATACTATGCAGAGGGTCTAGAAAAAAAGAGCCCGAAGAATGTGGTAGTAATTATTATTATTTTTTCAGATCATCCTGACAAGTGTTATCATAAATCAGAAGACCTACTGATCAGTCCAGGAAATCCAATTGCTGGTGATGACTGCACCGAACTCTCCTGCAGTATTTTCAAAGATAATTATATCCTTACTATAGCTACGTAAGCTTATTATTTTTTTTTTTTTTCAATTTTCCCTAGTACATTCAAATTCGACCATTTCTGATCAAGATTACTTTTTTTTTATTGCAGCACTAGATGATAACTGTGTAATATTGTAGTTCTCCTGTTTCCATCTTAGCATCATTATCTGAATCAAAATGGAGTATATCACTTAATTTTTTCCACTATTCCTGGAATAATAATAGCAATAAACTTTATTACATTAGTTTTTTTCTATAAATAGTATCTTAATAAGTTATTTCCTAAGAGTAACTTACTGCACTAAATTAATTACATGTAATTTGCTATACTTATTTTTACTCTATGTTACATCTTCACTTATATACAGTCGGTATACTTACCGTATATGCTCCAATAAACGCCGAGGCTCTTATTGTCGCCGGTCTCTAATAAGCGCCGGGCTGCAGAGGGGATACGGCCAAATAGTAGCCGGTCTCTAATAGTAGCCGGGTCTTTGATATTTGCTTACCGGTACTAGTGTAAGCGTCCGTATTTTTATAGTCGTGCATAATACCTTACGGTATCTTGCCTTACAAAATACCGCCGAAAAGGTCATTTGACATTGCCATTAAGATTCGCGCGATGGAATACGCGAAAGAAACTTCCGGTGAGGCGGCCGCCCATCATTGCGGATTCGGACGACGAATAGCAGCGAAAGTACAGAAAGACATTGCCATTTATCTTTAACAGTCTTCTGTAGCATTTGAAATTCAAATAAAGTAGCTGTTCTTAATATTAGCCAGTATTTATGTGTAAAAATATTGCGTTCTGAAGGTTTTGTTAATAATGGCCGGCCTCTAATAGCAGCAGGTCTCTATTAAGCGCCGGGAGCCGAGGCTAGTTTTGCAAATAAACGCCGGAGGCCTCTATTGGAGCATATACGGTATATTAACTCTCGATGACTCGGATCTCGATATCTCGAACTTCGGATAATTCGGACAAAATTTTTCCGAAAATAAAGTTATATTTAGTAACACGCCAGCCGCATGCTAACAGGCTAAAAATGTTATAGAAACAGTTTTATGCAGGGGGAGATAATTGTTCAGAAGCAACATCAAAATATTCACAGAAGAAGATTGACAGCTTCTTCAAACCTACATCTGCTGAGCAAAAGATGACAATGGCACACAGTGACACACAGTGTCGTGCTCCTATAATAGACCTACCGAAAGAGTGTGAATCAGACTCCCACTAAACATTGAGTACAGTAAGTTAGTGTCTTATTGTTATTGTTATTCTTAAATTTTATTGTCCCGCACATACAGTACAGTATATAGGTAATTTGCAAGTACTATGGGCCTGTTGTAATCTCAACTTTTCCCATTCCAGAACCTAGCTGTGTTATTTGTGTACGTGTGTTATCTGATATGTATTGTTTACTTCGTCACATTAAAGTATAATATTGCTTTAGATAAAGTATTAGTTTTCATTCCTTAGGTCCAACTTTATTTACTGACGATAACACGAACTTTTCGTAACTCGGACAGACTCCTTTAGCACGAGTTATTCAGAGTTGACTGTACTTGCAAATTATGTATATTATTTAATTTTTTATTGTATGTAAATTATTATCAAACTAAAAAATTTACTATCAAAAATTTAATTTTCAGAACCAGTTGTTAGGTCTATTTCATTAACTGAATTGTAATGTACTGATATGTTAATAATAGCAAGTAAATAAAAAACAATATTAGCCAACCATTGTTTAATCTAACTCAGATGTGGGGCACCTTCTGTCATTTGAAGGCCATATTTAGTTGCGAAGACTTAATCATTGTGTTGCATGGTACATATATACCATTAAACTACTCCAGATAGTTCAGGGAAGGCATATATTTAGTTACAAAGTAAATATCAATTTCTAAGAACGTCGCTAGAATTATAACTTGGGATATATGGAAAATCGCTGTTCGTTTAGCGAAAAATAAGTTTCAATATATGTTTTGAAACACCTTAACTCTGTCTTTAGAGGTATGAGTGTATCGAAATAGAAATACCCGGGGGACTTTATTTCCATCGATTTTGTAAACAGTCTACTGATACGTTTTCAATTTACATAAGAAACTAGTACCGCATTGTGAGTTCAATTTATTTGTAATAATATCATTTTCTTTTTTTGTAAATTAAAGCCACATATTGGATTGCACCTGTCCCATATTTGCGGCCAAAATTGTATGTCCCGTTTTATAAATCTTTTATCCCTTCTAATCATGATATAACAAAGATGTAAAAAACAGTAAGAATAATAAAAAAAATATGAATTTTTAAAACTTTACTTTAATAAAGTGTAATAAAATAAATTATCATTTCATTTATCAGCATAAATTAAAATCTATTAAATTAATAATAAAACAAACAAACAAAGCCTGCTTCTTAAATCTAATTACTGAAATTTTTAAAGAACCTTGATTAAGACATTCAATTGTTTGGATTTCTCTTTCAATTTGTTGGCCGGGGTGAGAGTCGTTTTTAAAAAAGAAAAAAAAAAATGTCTTTGTTTTAAATTTTAGATGAAATGTTCCTTATTTCACTGAATTTGAAATGGTCCATCCTAACTACGTATGTATTTGAAATTGCATGTGAAAGACTGTCTGAATATCTCAAAAGGCTTCAGGTTCCCCATCTCTCATCTAACCGTTTCTAATTTTATCTTCAATTTCTTATTTATTTATTTTTCTGTTTTATTTAGTTGTAGCGTAGTTCAAGTGAATGATCCTAGATGTTCTCTTGTCAGTGACAAGGGCAAGAGTTATCCAGATTGCTGTCCTGTTCCAGAATGCAATGATAAATAATATTCTGAATAAATAATTATAAATGAGATAATAAAGAATGTAATAACATTTTTTTTTAAGTTTTTAGTACATCATTGAATTTTAGTAAAACTGCATCAATACAGAAAACTCTCTTATTATTATTTTTTGTTTTGTTTGGCTACTTTCTAACTTTCTTATAAGATAGTTAGGTACTTCTTACTATTTTATCCTCTGTTGACTCAAAGGGCAACAAAGGTACAAATCCGACATTTCAATGACCATTGGGACTAGCTGAAATTGGGGTGGTCAGCCCAATGCTCCGGCTTTGATTTCCCGGGAAAGGAAGTAAGTTCTCGTTTTACAGAGAGATGGTAGAACCCTAGCCGTCCGAAGGAGAAATGATAATCGCTGAGCTCCGCTGGGATTGAACCCCGACCTCCAGCTGGAAGTTCAGTGACTAGACCAGATGACCACTGGCTCTACAATTTCCTTACAATCCTCCTTAAAGTTACTTTTTTTTTTTTGAAAAACACTGAAATTCCTTGCTTTCAGATAACGTAAGTCTATATTAAATCATGTAAAAAAAAAATGAATAGAAAAAAATAGGATAAATTTAGGTAGTAGGGATCGTTAGAAAGATAAAGAGAAATTAGAGAAAAGCCTTCATACATTGCTGAGGACGGGAGTAGCGAAGAAACTTCCATAACTTAAGGCCGTTTTACATTTACTATTTCACTCGCCATAAATGCAAGCCATAACGGAGGTCATGTCAGGGTAGATTGCGAGTGATTAGTGCACTGCTTTACACTTACCATAACGCCTTCCATCAAACGGAACATTTACACTTCTCAATTGTCATCATGCCTACGTGTTATTTACGATAAAAATAGCATTGATTTATATAAAAACCATTTAGTCAATGCATCGGATAGGTGAAAGAATGTCTTTAATTAATTAAAATAGGAAATATTCATGTTTTTTTTCATCGTTTTGTGTTCTTTGTTTTCAGTTTCGATAAATCAGTTTCGATAAATAATTCAGTCTCGTTAAATCTCGATTAATGGCGAGATCTTTTCGAGATGCTCGGTCGCTGTCGATTCAAATTTTCAAGCCGAAATTCTGAAATGATTTTGATTAATAATATAACATTTTATGAAAGCATCCACGAAAACATAAGGAAAAGATGCCCTCCGATCGTGAAAATCATTTTTGTAATCGGTAATTTCGAATAAATAGATACAAATCGATTGGACTTCCAAGTTCTACAATTCGTCACCAGGAGCGCTATTTGAAATGTCCAGCCATTAGATGTCTGGACATTTCTTCGAAAATAGCCCAGGCTCTAAATAAGCTCTCCATTTACTGGACATCTGTGATGTCCAGGTGATGGCGAGTGAAATGTCCAGGTTATGGCGAGTGAAATGGTAAATGTAAAACAGGCTTTACTCTAGATTCAAACAGAAATAATAGAGTTGATGAACTGACAACTAGACCGTTCGACTATCGTTGGGAAATATTAAAGATACATAATTTGAAGATTCAAATAAACCAAATTTTGTTAACTTCATTTATTTTATTCCTAGAACTTTTTTTTTTACTGTTTTTATTTCTTTTTTTTTATTTACTTGCAATATAAATCTAATTACTGAAAATTTTAATGAACCTAGCTTATAATAGCAAACAGTTGATTGGAATTCCCTTATTACTTTAACAAGGTAAAGATGTCTTTTTAAGAAAAACAAAATTAAGGATAGCGCTCTCTTATTTCACCAGTGTAACCTGATAATCCTAATGTCTCATCCACATTCGATGCGGCACGAATTACGTAACCAAATCGCGGAGGAATTGCAAGACAGTTGCTTGGCTGTTCACTATAAACACCGTAATGTGATTCACGTGGTTACACACTGCGTGGTTGCATTCTGTGTTGACTTCAGGCAACTACAGTAATATATTTGTCAAGAATGCAGGCCGATATTCAACTGAATTTTGAAAATAACTTGATGTCATCGGATGAGGTTGTGAAGTTATAATGAGTCTTATTACCATGTGTAAAAAAAAAATTCATTCTGATTGGATAGAGCATACGTACGCCGCACTCGAGGAAAGCATGAATCCGATTAGTCATAGCCTTCGAAGTTTGTTTTTCCAACCAACAAGCAAAAGTCTCATCAAAGGATCTCTGCACGGTGATGACGTCATCGTCAAGTCTTGCGTTTCTAATGTGAATGCACCGTAAGACTATGCTACATAGAGGAAAAGGTAGCAGATAGGAAAAAATATCAATATATTACAAATATTAGTGATTTTACTCATTTAGTTTTCCTTTGCTTGTAACAAAATACATAGCCTCTAATAAATAAAAAAGGAAGCGATATTAAATATAATACTCTATTTTTTTCTATATTAGCTCGCATCTCTTTTGATTAGTGATTTGATGTTTACTTATTTTTATTACTTTCCAAAACTGTTTATTTGGTTTATTCAAATTTTAAATTAAAGCGAGCTATATAATTGTGTTTCTTTCGAATTTCATTTTTTAAATTTTTGTTACACTTACAATTAGAAACAATAATTTTTGAATATGGTCTCTAGAATTTACAATTTATAATTACTTAAAAAGTGCTAATAAAACCAGTAAATTATTTTTTATTTTAATTTTTGCGAACAATGATTGAACAATAGACAACGACAATAAATAAAGGATATTTATTAAAGCATACTTACAGTTTAACATGCAAAAACAAACAAACAAATTAAAAACATACATTACTATACATTGTTTCGCTTTTTGTATTAAAATAACATCACATGTATAAACCCCAGCCTACATTTGGACCTTCTCCTCTCTATATAAATATTATTAACTAAGTTTTCATTTCTGAAACATCCAGGCCCTAATTAATTAATTTCATTCAAAGCGATTTTATAATTTTCTCTTATCTATTGTTTTAAGAAAACATTATTTTTGATTATTACATATTACCCTTTTCTTTAAAATTCTGTTAAGCAATAAACCGCCCATTGTTATCCCGTGAGTGATGATATGCTTGTAGTAAATTCACGGGATTGACATTTGATTTAAAAAATTCTATAAACACCTTTTATTTAATTTATAAGTGTATAAATAACAGGCTCAAGAGCAGAAGGGAGTAAAAAAAGAATAAAAATTGAAATTAAAAAAAAAGGAATCGTCAATTAATCTAGACTTTTAAATCAAATTTTGAATGGCATTGTTTTTCTAAATAGAATGAAAAAAATACTGCTATCACATTCATCAAAAATATTAACTTTTATAAATACAATTGAAAATAAATTGAAATTGCCTTAAATACTAAAGAAACGGAAACCTTCCACTAACAATTGACATTCTAAGACAAATGTTTCGAGCTTATTGATACTCATGTCACATCATTGAACACAAACAGGAAGATAGCAGATTTCAAACATAGAAACGATAACAGAACATCAAAAAAAAAAATGCTTTCTTAATGATTTTTTATTCAGAAACTTTTTTTACCATTATCACTGCTAAAATGCTTTCCTTATAATTACAGTAATTATTTTATAATTAATATTATTAGCAACTAGCTGACCCATGCGAATAATTCGCATGGTATCTTGATCAGTCACCGAATGGAAATGTGGAAATAAGTAAATGCAATTATTTATTATTGAAAGGTATTTTATTTTGAAGAGTAAAACATTTAAAAAGCAGATATTGGCTTTGTCCGATAAAAACGTTAACATATGGCGTACCGACAAAAAAGCACATTTGAGAAACAATAAACTGTTAGTTAAACAGATTGTCAATAGATGGCGCCTTCTACGTTTTTATAAAAAGATTTTTAAAATATAGTTTTTTTTTTAACGAAAACATTAATTTTAAACAATTTGTTTATTTTTCGTCATTAGCAGTGAACGTAATCTTCAAAATGTTATCTCAATCATTGATTTTGATGAAGTATTAAGGGAGATATGGCGAACTGACAAAAAAAACACCTTTGAGAAATAATACATAGAAATATTTACAAGTATTCAGTGACTTTCATTGTTACGTCAATAGATTAAGTTCACCATTCTTTATCATAAATTCGAAACAGATTTTTCTCAGTAAGAAACCTGTTTACTATAAAACATAGGGCTAGGTGAACCCTGGAAGAAAAATAACCAAAAGAGAACTGTCCTAACCTTCATCGGGGATTGAAAACTGCTTCCTCCAAGTTTCGAAAAATGAAATCAATTTCATCTCTGAAGAATAGGACTTCATGAAAGTAGAATCGATGAGTCGCTGAACTTGTTTAATGCGTGTTGGTCTTTCAAAAATATCGAACAACAAATGAGAATAGAATTGTACTCTTTTAAAGGTGAACACTAATATCATCTTTTAATATATAATTTTTTTAAGAGGGGGTTTTTTTTTTTTTTTTTTTTTTTTATCGAATTGAGAATTTTCAGGCTGTTTAACGGAACCATAGGAAGGTAAAAGAAAACAGTAAAAAGGAAATCAAATAAATTTCCAAGAAAAATTTCTTCGATTTTTAATTGTTATTATTATTTTTATATAACGGAAATATTACATGCTATTTTTAATGTCAGAGCGACTGCCCTGTTTTTGATTTCGGAAATTAAGCGCAATAATTTTTATTTACAATTAAGTTAAAATTGCTTCAATTATTTTTATAACACTTCATAAATTTTACACTCAATAAATTTATTTTTAATTTACACTCATTCAATTTAAGTTGACTTAACAAAAAGTAAACCAATTATTAAAATGAATAAAAATCATTTATGGTAAATATATAAACTTTTCATTATTAATATTAAAGATTGTAATTAAAAAAAATATGTATATATAAATAAATAAATAAATAAATAAATAAATAAATAAATAAATAAATAAATGAGAGAATTATAAGCTTATTGCTATGAAACTATTCATCAAAAAAAGGATAAAAAAAGTCCTTACTCGTTATTGATAAGCTTTTTCCTTTTTATTAAAAAAAAATTAATAAATAAATAAAAATAAAAAAAAAAAAAGTTTTTTTTTTTATCAAAATTTCTACCAAAAGATTAAATAAATAAATTGTATAAAAAGTAGATCAATATCAAGTTATTATTTATTTAGATGTTGAAAAAAACAGCGATAACAAATGTAAATAAAAAAGTGTCAATCGTACAATGCAAGATCACGTATTGAAGCACCCCCAATCGTATTCTCCAGTGGCGCAATTGGTTAGCGCACGGTACTTATATGACAGTATTCGTAGCAATGCCGGGGTTGTGAGTTCGAGCCTCACCTGGAGAAGGTTGATTTTTTTTTTACTTATTTTTATTTTTTAATTCCCTCCACAATATTATTATTTATTGAAATTAAATAATTTTACTAATTTTACTTAACATTTTAATTAATTTAAAGGGGATTAGAGTAAATTTTTAACCCTAGATAGTTTTGTTGTGAAGGAATTTACCTTTTTTATTTTTATGTTATTTGTTATTTTTCTCCTGTAACTAACTAAATTAATAAACTATAAACAAATATATATAAATATATGTAAAAATAAATAAATATATGAATATCAAGTTTGAAATAAATTATTTCCAGACACTAAAAAAAATCAAATAGGCCTAGTTAATTTACATTAGTTAAGAATAAACTATATAAAAAAAAAATATTAAAAAGGTAAAATTACTGATAAAGTTTAATGGGCTTTTAAAATTTAATTATATTTAATGAAAATTTAAACTTTTGCGAATTTAATTATTGTTAATAAATAAAGATAATTATTTATTTTATTTTTTTTAATTTAGGATATTCGGGATATTAAAATTCGTGTTGATTTTACGGATTTCAATCTAGCACAGATTGTCATGAAATAAAATAAAAAATCCTTGGCTTTTTGCCACAAAAAAGTTATCAAAATTTGATAAGTCACAATAGACCGGAAGCGGAAGTGATGATACTTGATCCTTTGTCATTTGTGGATAAAAAATAGAATAACTTCTGAGCTTTTGTTTAGATTAAAATATTTCTTTAAAAAGAAAACCAAGAAGGAATTTCGATTTCATTAGATTTATTAATTCGGAAATTTTACGTTTAAATTAAAAAAAAATATTCAGAAATTTAAATAAAATTAATAAAAAAATAAATTCTACATAACTGTTATTATTAGTTAAACAAAAATATAGCAATAAAAAGAAATATTTATAAATTATTAAAAATAGTAATTTTTTTTAGTTAACATTAATCAAATTAATAATTTTTATTAAGTTTGTTAATTTAAGCAACTTATAAAAATATTAAATTTATTCTAAAATTGTAATGAAAAGATATGTTCGTAAATATTTTGAAATAAATGAATGTTTATTTAAATATCTATATTTTATAGTAAAAACATTACTTTAAGTATTTATTTGTACAAGAAAAAAAATTGCTATATATTCGCAGTTATAATCCATTCGGCACTGAAGGGGTGTTAATTGGAGACTAAAGATAGATCGGATTAACAAAAAACGCACTAAAAATTAAAATAAAAACAATTTAAATTAGTAAATAATAATTTACACTTTATTTTCTTTTACGTTTAATTGCGTTGATGATTAAAACTGAAACCCAGGAGGGGGGGAGAATCTACCCCTCTTTCCCCTAACAGAAGCGCAAATTTTTGGAATGCATTTCCGGCCTGACCCCTGTGGACTAAGTGGATTTTCTCTCCTAATCTGAACAAGACTGAATAAGTTTTTAATTTAAGTCAAATCTTCGGATTTAACTGAAAATTTTGAAATGAAATAAGATAAATTATATTATTTATCTTCATTTGTATCACACTTTGATTACACTCCGAAGACCATCGTACTCTTTATTTTATTATGAGTTTAGATCCCGTTGTGAATTAGAAAAATACATAGGACGTGACATAATATATATTGCAAGGATGGGTAAATTATTCTAAAAAGTAAGTGAATTACAGATATTTAAAAGTAAAAGTGCAATTACTTTTTTTTTAAAAAAAGACCCTCCCCCCCCCCCTACCTAAAAAAAAAAGACATTTTCCTAAACTGCTGAACCATTCAATATTTTTAATGTCCTGCTTATTTATATTTTTATTTATTAACATATATACAGGTATGTAAGTCTTTTGTCTGCTCTGCTCTTATGTTGTAAGGTTAGCAATTTTATAACAAATTTATGTTATGTTTTAAAGCTTTAAAATTTTATATTTTAAAAAGTTTAAATTGAATTGCAATATCAGATACTACAAATTAATTAACAGAACCTACATTAAAAATTAATGTAGGCCTATATATCTTTTTATTTTTCAGAAATTTTAATTGATACTTTTTTTTGTCATTATATATTCTATAATGTATGTATAAAGTTATTAGTTGCAGTGTTATGAAGGGGAAAAATAAAGTATAACATATTTAATACATTTCGCACCTATTGTTTGCTTCGAGGTTAATCTTCGTCGACATTTCGCGGCAAATAAAATTGTAAAACAGAAGGTTCTTCGCCAATGAGTTAAGAATGACTGAAGTAAGATAGTAGAGACGATCAGAGTAATGTATTAGAGAGATTAAAAGAGAATGACTATCTCTTCAGTACTTCATTGATTAACGTTGTGTCATGGGTTTAGCGGACGCCATTTTGTCTTCTTTTCGCTAGACATGCATATACTTGGCCCATAATTTGTTCGTTTTCAAATTAAAACCATGCCAAAATTAAATTTAATGTCAGTATATAATTCCGTTAAGTAAAATTAATTTCAGCAAATAAAAAAAAGTATAAAACTATTTTAAGGCTAGCAGAATTTGAAATTTAGTTATTTTTTGTGATTCTTTCAATACGGTAATTATTAACTTCAATGCCAGTACTTAATTGTTTTTTTATTAAAAAAAAAATCTAGCAAAATTTACATTTCAAAGGATTTAAAATGGCGTCGTTCAACAGTATTGTCTATCCTCTCGCTAAAACTTGGCTCTGGAGTCTTGGAAGGATCTCGATCGTAGTTGCCTCCTACATGCGAAGTCCTACACATTTTAACAACCTTTGCCAATCTTCTCAGGAGGTTGTGTGAAAGTATAAAACAAAAAGTCGAAAAGAAACTAAAAAACTTAAGACTTTCCTGCACTTAATAGAATTTTTCATAACCTTCATATAACTATCACTTCTCCAATAACGCATTCCATTATTCGCTTTTTATCCAAGCACATATCCTTTTAGAATGAAGGATCACGTGGTTTACGCGATCCAGTGCAACCAACACCTCTATAGATACATAGGAGAAACAAGCACAGCACTCCCTTGTTATAAAACAATGATTTTAACTATCTAACTGTTGGCCACAACCGTAAGGGTGCGTACAGACCAAGTTCCAATGCAAACGAACACCAACTCGACCGAATATGTTCGTTGGTTTTGGGATTGGAAATGATTTTGATAAAATGTTGTCGCCCACATCGGATTTAGTTTTGTAGCAAATCAAACATCTCTTTGAAGTACCGGTAAGCGACCGAACGCAGGCCAACGCCAACGGACCGTTGGAATGCATTGGGGTGCGTTCGCCACTGCCGTACACATCGACTCCAACGCATCCAAATATCTGTCCACATGTGCTTTGGTATGCGTTGGAGCTTCTGTCTGTACGCACCTTAATACCAATTATACTCTGAACATTCAACATCCTCAGATTACATGTTTTAAAAAAAATGGTTTCAAAAGAAAATGTAAAGAGTCTTTATTATCATGGAAAACAACTGTGACAATTTTTTCTATTACAATTCCCTAGTATGGGTTTTATAGCTCTTCGTAATCCCTGTTTGTAACTTTTCCTTTCATTATAAGTTAAGTGTATTATTTCAATTTAAAAGTCAAAATTATATTTTATTTCTAAATTAAAACTATATATTTTTCCTTTTTTATTATAATCACCCCCTTCAGAAAGTGTTAATCTCCGTTGGATAATCATGTTGATGCCTTTCCCCCCCCCCCCCACGGGGATGTTTAACGTGACGTCACGATATGTAGGTGGACAGCCAAGTGTTTACCTATTTGTACTTCGAAATGCCACTATTTTGTTGTGCTGTAGGTTGCTCAAATGCAGCAAATAAACCATCTTGTTTGGAAAAAAACGGTATCATTCCACGGTTTCCCACTTCAGAATAAAGATAGGCTAAAGATATGGCTTCATAAATTAAAGAGAAAAGATTTAAACCTACTGTTTATATGAAAATCTGCTCCGACCATTTCGAAGAAGACAACTTTACTTATCAACCATTCACTGGCCGCAGAGGATTGAAAAATACTGCAGTTCCTACAATATTTAAATTTTCAGAGAAAGATTCACAAAAAAAAAAGAAAGAACTTCATATGAATTCGGGTAAGTAATGTTTTTTATTCGTGTATATGTTAATTTCGGGAAGATCTAATAATGATGCTAATAAGTTAAATTAAGCAGTTTAGCTTGAAAGAATAGTCAATAATATAACTTTTATTATGTTTTTAGAAAAAAAAATTTCTGAAAATAAAAAATTCTATTTTATATTTTAGGCAAAATTACGAAGAAATTCAGGAGAGTCGTGTTGGTCCACAGAGTGTTGCCTCCCAAACTGATGAAGATGTTTTAACTATATTATTAGAGGTAATGAGAAGCAAAAACATTATCAGTTTCCACTGCTAGCATAACAAAGTGCATTTGATGCTGACAAAATTGCTGAAAAAAAAATCCTGTTTCTTTTAAATCAATTACTGGTTTTTCGCCAGACGTCTTTAATGTTGTGTTTGCATTCTTAAATTTAAGTATATATCTTACAGATAAAAGCCTCCAACCAAAATAGCAATTTTTTATGTTTTTGATTCGTTTGAAAACGAGGATAACTTTAGAATTTTTAAGTGTTTTATTTAATTTGTGTAAAGGTAGCTGGTTCCAATTTATTAAACCACATAATAGATGTAACTTACTTGCAGATTTGTAATATAAAATCTGGCCAGAAAAAAATCAAATTCAGGAATACATGCCTGCTGATTTTGTTAGGCATTTCCCTTCATGTCATGTTATCCTGGATTGTACAGAAATTGCAAACCGTCTAACCAAAGGGAACAACAGCTGACATTTAGTTATTATAAAAATATAAATACATTAAAAGGGCTGATTGGCATTACAGCATCAGTCTCCTTTATATCTGATTTGTGGAGTGGCAGCATTTCAGATAAACAAATCTTTCTTCGAAGTGGCATCCTACAAAAGCTGGAAACTGGAGACCACCATTTAATGGTTGACCGAGGTTTCACTGTTAAGAAAGAAGTTGAAAGGCTGTTTTGTTGCTATGCCAAATTTCTTAAAAGATAAAATTCAATTTTCAATTTCTGAAAGGGCCCATAATAAAAATGTTTCACACTTGCGGATACATGTTGAAAGAGCCATAGCAAGAATAGAAATGTCCAACTATTGTAAAGGAGAAATAAATTACAGCAGTTTGCATAATATAAACCAAGTTTTTTATATAGCAGCTTTTTTTTTTTAACAAATTTTAATAATCCATTAATTACTATTAAGTAATTGTAGCAACTATTACATATAACTGAAATTTACTGTTATAAATAAGGAATCATTTTAATTAAATTAATTTAAACCTTATTAATATTAAATTACTTTTATAGAAAAATTGCGTTCAAACACTTAAAGAATGAATTTAAATGAAATTCTGTTATGGCTATCTTCTTACATTGGGACTTACTTTACAATATTAAAAATTTGTGTAACAAATTGTTGTTAATGATAATATCGAAGTATATATACAAAATCTAATTTTGTAAATAACATGTTTTTTCATTTTAGAAACACTATAATTTTAATGAAACAAGTTTCAATGTATTTATTAGCAAGCTTATTTAATCGCGTATACACAAAGAATTTGTTATAAAATTTATTAATTTTTTCTTTTTGTCTATATAATTTCTGTCAAGATAAAATAGAATGATAACCATTTTGATTTTGTTGATGCTTTATTTTATAAGAAATGATTTAATCTAACTCAAAACCTAACCTTTATTTATTTACATATAAGTAACACACTGTACAATGTGTTACATTTAAATTCAGTATTTATTTCAGAAGTATATATATATTATAAATAAAGCACACATTTACAAGAAAAGGCATCAAATGACTTATACAGTATTAACTGCTATAAGTTACTTAAATGTAACAAACATATTATTTACAAGATTTAATGTAAGGGTGTTATAAGGTTATGTATATACAAATTGAAAACTTTACGGTAACATCATACACTATTTTAATTTTTTTATCACTTTTTTAACTTGAGAAAATTTTTTCACCATAACAAATTTAGTTTAAATGTTCAAACAGCCACCATCAGCATAAATGTGACTTTTACCAAGTCTATGTATTAATGAAAATTACAATGGGAATATAGCATAAACTCTCAACATTAAATATCGATATACGAAAGAACACCAATATATTTCCTAACAAGAAGACTATCTAGTCTAATGTATTGATATTATTTTCAATAAATTATTACAAAAAAAAAGAATATCTCAATAATGAATTTCTCTGAGGAAGTGCTTTTTAATCTCCAGATCTGACTCCTTTGGATTTTACTTATTTAACTTTTTTTTTCATGTTGTTGTTTTTTTTTTTTTCGCCTGAAAAAAAAAAATCATATTTACAGTTGCAAACCGCAAACATGAAGAAAATGGGGATGAAAGTATGCCTTTCAGTTTGAGATAAATTGGTAAGATTGTTGCTTATGTATTCATGCTAATTATGAAACTTTGAAAATAAATTTGCTATTGTGAAAAAATTGTCTAGTTATAAAATATGATAAAAATTAAAATTGTGTATGTTGTTAATGCAATACAAATTTTGAAAGTGTATTACATAATTCTGAAACAGAAGTACATGCATTTGTTTTAATCAAAGTTTGTTTTATATAGTTTTAACAAGATATAAACAAACTATAAATTATACTATTATTATTGTACTACATTTTAAACATACTCTGTACATGGTTTAAAACATTTGCATGTATATGATGCTTCAAAATTATGAAAATTCACCTATTCAATTAACAGTTTAATGTGATGATTTATATTAAAATTCTTCAGTAGGAAATAGCAATTCTTCCTACATTTGATTTTAAAGAAAATGTCCTCATAAATAACTGCTCCTTTACATTGAAAAATAAAACAAAAAGGCAGCAATTTAAATTTGTGAGTGTCAACTGTCCTTGAATTTGTTTATAATAAGCATGGATGCTCTTCAAAGAAAAAGTTTTTTCACTTTCATTGTAGTCCAGGCAAAAATTGCTTCTTGTGTTGCAAAGCTCAATAAACGAGAGATTTTGAGGATTGTAAATACTCTTGATTTCAAAAAAATTGGGATTTTCCATTGATGAAAAAAGAAGTCCATCTGAAGAAGCTCCTGGAAAAGCAAATCTAGAATGAACAACAACTCCCTCTCTTCTTAAACAGTAATTTAAAAATTGATTTCGAATTCTGTTTCTTATTACAGGTTCCATCCTTCGACCCCACTGTACGGCTGGCAAATGTTCAATGTTCTTTGCACATACGAGTTCTTCGCAGAGTCAGCTTTTCTTCCACAAATTCTGTGGAAGCTTGAAGCAGTTAGCCTTAGTTTTCTGCTATTGTGCCACCTTTCATTGTCTTGGCTAGATGTCTATTTTTCTAAAGCCCAACTTTCTTCAAGTGATAAAAGTATGTTTTGGTGCAGGAAGATGATTAGTGGTAGCTCTAGAGTGTCTTCTGAAAAAATATTGTGGTTTCCTGACTTAACTAATGCAGGCAGTGGAATACTTTTTTTTTATATAAAATTTCTTCAGATTGTTGAATTACACTAAATAGTGGAATGTTTGAGGCAAGGCTTCCCAGGATGCTGTAATTCACTTCCAGTGTTATTTTTCTCCTCTTGGGCTTCTTTTTTTAAAAATTAAATGTGTCACTACATTTCTTCGATAACGCCTTCTTCTCAGGCCGATGCCACTCCTGAAGTTTTTCAGTAGGACAGCAATAGCAGCTCCTTCCTACTGTAGGCCTCCAGAAGGGCCAGCAGTGCAAATATATGTTTGCAGGCTGCTGGTGCAGCTCCTACAGAGCATTCACATGTTCCTGTCATCACCTGAAAATAAAACATATTTTTATTAGCTTTACATTCTAAATAAATTGCAATTTTGTCCATTTGGACAAATGGTTTAACAATATTTTTTATTTGCATATCTGAATTTGATTTTTTTTTTTTTAAGTAAATGGTAAGAAAGCAAAGCTAAATTCTTGAATTCAAAACTGGTGGAGTAACAAACTGAGATGTTCTTTATCAAAAATTGGGAGATGGAATTAAATATCCTGAATGAGAATCCCAAAAGTAATAAAATTGAATCAAATTACTAACGTAATTTTTCATCATGTATTAAAAGGTTAAAAACAGAACGTTTCAGCCCAGCTTGAGACTATTTTCAACTGTGAAATTGGGAGTAGTGAGATGGGTTTAAGTAATTTTTTGTAATGTTATTGAATAGATCATTATTGATGGTGGGGGACTCCCAGGACAATGCGCCAGGGCTCCCTTAAGGTGAGAGAGAATGTGATGGGAGCCTGGTCTACTATTTTAATTTAATTGAAATTAGTGATGTGGCTAGTGTTCTTATTATGCAAGTATAAAATAGATTTAAATTCGTCCTTATTTCTATAATTAGTTTGGTGCTGTTTTAATCTTTTCGAAAGCTTCTGAGTTGTAAAACCCATGTATTTTTTATCGCAATTATAACATGGGATGGCATATACTACTTTGATAGAGTTGTGAATGTCTTTTTTTTTATTATTGGAACTGCGAATCTTAACTTAGTAGCCTGTTTGTTTTGTTGATAACTCGAATATTATATTTTCTTAGAATGGCCGCTATAGTATGATTAATACCTTGCACGTAAGTTATAACTGCATAGTTGTTGTTCTGTAAGTTTTTCTCTTTATTAGCATTATGCTTATGATATTTGGCCCTATTATAACATTTCTGAATAAAGCGCGTAGGATAATTGGATGCCAGAAAAAGTTGATGTAAATGGTCAATTTCTATTTGAAGGATATCCTTCTTAGTGGTTAATTTAAGGGCTCTAGAGAAATAATTATATAAAATATTGCTTTTGATATAGTGGGAATGTTGGATTATTTTGTTAGCATGGGTGGGTTTTCTATATACTGTAAATTGAAGTCTGATATTTTCTTTGATTATTAGACAATCAAGGAAAGAAATGGCATTATTTTTTTCTATTTCAAAATTGATGGAGTTATGAATTCCATTGATGGTGTTCATTATATTTGAGATGTTCTTGATTAAATAAAAATAGTTTTTATTATAATCCACATATATTATAATAAATAATAGTGTATTATAATCCAAATTTTCAATCACATCACAGAAAATGTTTTTATACTGTAAACGTTCAATATACATGTAATAACTCGTAAATATCAAATAAACCGCAAAAAATAATGGTCACATTTGGATTAGAAAAACTATCAATCAGATACCTTGGTCGTCTTTATGCCCATATTTGGAAGATCATCGCGTAATTACCATATTCCGAAGTCATCCTCATGATGCCTGTCATGTAATAAGGGATTACCGACAGTTCCTTCTATGTTATGGGTGCTCGGAAAGATTGTAAATCAGAATTAAAATACCAATCCAAATGTGATCATTATATCTGCGGTTTATTTAATTTTTACGAGTTATTACATGTATATTGAACAGCATATATCAGTACAAAAACATTTTCTATGATGTGATCGAAAATATGATTTGTAACAAGTTATAACTTGGATTATAATAAAAGCTATTTTTATTTAATCAAGAACATCTGAGTTTGTTACGCCACCAGTTTTGAAATTCATAAGTAAAAAACATAGAACTCACTTCATTAAGGTTTCTATGTACAAATCTATGAAAACTGGCATCCATTGGATCTTTCAGAAATTTTTTTAACTAAGCTCCATAACTTTTAAAATTTTGAAATGGCTTTCTCTAGACTAACTCGAACTTTCCAAATCTGGTGTTAAAAGTTTGTACAACGCTCCGCTAGGGGGAGCAATTTTCGGAAATAAGCGTCCGAAATTCCAGCAAAAATACTACTAAGAAAGATGTGTTTTTTCATAAAATAAACTACATCCTGTTGTAGCTATTTGAATCATATTTTTATCTTTTATAGTTTGAAAGAAAGAAACAAACAAACAAACAAACAAAAAAAAACCTCCGCTATATTGGTTTTTCCGTAGTAACTGCTAAGCGCATTGCGATTTTCGCGCCAAAACTTTGTCAAATATAACAAAATCTGTTCCAAACTGTTTGAGTAAAAGATAATACGACTTAAAGATCATGATCAATTCACACACACACACACACACACACACATACACACACACAAAAAAAAAAAAAAAAAAAAATCTCACACATTTCAACTAGAAAAAAAAACAAAAACAAATTCTTGTTTTTCTTTCGAGAACCATAACATTCCTAAAAAGTTCAAAAAGTGCACAATATTACTGTTTTATCAATTAATTCATCGGATAATTGGCGGAGCGTTCATAGTCGGTAGAAGGGTTATATTGAATTTAATAGAAAAAATTTCACAAATATCAAATTATTGAATGATTATATGATCTCTTATAATTTATTTTATTTATTAATAATATCGAAAGTCTTTTTTTTTTTTTGACAACTTTCAACGCTAAAAAAAAAAAAAGAAAAAAAAAATTCTTCTTCCACAAAAATTTATGTTTTTAGGCCCCTTCTTATCCAATCCTAATCTATATTACTAAAATCTTTTATTTCTCTGTCTGTCTGTCTGTCCGGAGCAGTTTTCTGTGAGAATGAAAAATAGAAAGAATTTTTTCAATGAAACATCTGCGACAGGAATCGAACCTGCAACCTTCTGATCCGAAGTCAGACATCTTACCCATTAGGCCATGGAACTACAACTCTCTTCATATTGCTTTTTTGACTTATCTGTCAAAACTGAACTGATTTTGACTGAAAAGTAACAATTGTAATTAAAAAGAAAGTCAAAAAAGAAAGAAGCAGTACGTCATTAGGTAGAATACTGAGAAATCAGTATTTGTAACTTAAAAACCACTGAAAAGTATCAATTGGAATTGGATAAACGAGATGAACGAGAGTGTCGATAACATCAATTGAATGATAAGTCTAAGAATACAAGGAGAGACTACAGAGCATACAATACAAGTGCGAATAAAATTGACACTTCTGATAATTCACCACACGAACATCTCTATATGCCCGAACGCATTGAATCTCAGCGGAATTCCTCAACATCGTTTGTCATTGAAGATTGGATCTCCAATAATATTGTTGCGAAACATCAATCCCAAGTTTGCATACTGCAATGGAACTCAACTTAAATGCTGTTCATTCGATAATGATCTCATAGAAACCGAAATTATAACAGAACTCACAAAGGAGATTTTGTTTTCATCCATAAGATGTCTATGGAACCATGCGGTAATCTACTTCCATTCACTTTCACAAGAAAACAATTTCCGATCAGACCTTATGCGATATTTATCAATAAAGCTCAAGGACAAACTCTAAATAAAGTTGCCATATAATTGGAAAACGTTGTCTTAACTCACATACAACTTTAGGTCTTTGAGTCACAATTCAACAGAATTTGGTTATCTTCACTCTAAAGAATACTCACAATCAATTTGTTGCGAAGAATTTCGTATACAAGCTATGATCTTCATTTATCATCTATATCAACTAACGTCCATCTGAAATCTCTTCTTCAAATATCTATATCGAACAATCTGATGGCCTAGCTAATAGATATAGATAATTTTCACTATTTGTAACTCAAAAACCACTGAAAAGTATCAATTGGAATTGGATAAAAAAGAACAGAAAAAAAAATAATCACTATTTCTATTAGGTAGAAGACTCAAAAATCGCTATTTGTTACTCAAAAACAATCACTATTTCTAACTCAAAAACCACTGTAAAGTATCAATGGAAATAAAAAAAAGAGACTCAAGAAAGAAAGAAGCACTATTTCTATTAAGTAGAATACTGAAAGCTCACTATTTGTAGCTCAAAAGCGACTGAAAATTGTATCTATATTACGAAAATCTTTTATTTCTCTGTCGGTCTGGTGCAATTATTGTAATTTACAAAAATAGAAATAATTTCTACAAGTTATCTACTGGAATCCAACATGCAACCTTCTGCTCCGAAGTTAGATATCTTAGGCATTAGACCACAAGGATTACATTCTAATCTCTATAAAAAATAAAAATATATCACAGATATATGATTCACACGCTGATTCTAAAAGCAGTCGTGAATTGAGAGAATATATACATCAAAAACTAAATTAAAAAAAAACTTTAAAAAAAATTTTAGTTTTATTTTACTTGATGTAATTTGTGTGTGTGTTTTTTTTTAATAAATAACAAATTGTTTTCCGTTACATACGCGAGGCTTCCGGAGCGAAGCGACGGGTAGCCGACTAGTTAAACTAATGATGCAAGTTTCGTTTTAATCCTAAACCACTCTCACTAAATATTCTAAATATAAATCAGTAAAAATCTTTGTGAATCGTTCTCCTCTATTTAGAGCGATTGTCAAAGCATTAGGGGATTTAAAATGCTTTATTTACTATCGATCTCATAGAACGTGGTAATTGAACGTTCTGTAAAATACAAAATCAATAGATATATTATTTATTGTAATCACTACAATAATAATTATCCTACGAATGCTAGTTTATTAACTATTTAGCTGAGCTCCAATGTTTCATTTCGCATCGTAAACTTAATAGTTTTTTTTTTTTTTGGTCTGCGAGGCCTATATAATAGACTGTATAAATGCTAATGGCGACCCATTGTCCGTTGAAAAACAAAAAAGGGTAAATACTACATAGAAATCTTGTTCTGTATAGTATTTCTAATTTTTCTAATATTTCTAATTAAATTTCCAAAAAGCTAAAAATCTATTTCTTAGAGCGGTGTGCACCAAATTTACCTTGAAATAGTGGTTGTTCAAATCTCTCCTTAACATATATTGGCTGGTGTACTAATATTCATCGGTAGCTAAATCGGTGTTGAATCATCAAAATTTTGCTGTCCAATTTTCTTCCGAAAAATCATTCCTCAGTTTAACTCCCATCAGCCCCTGCGCTGTTCACCTTTTTCAAGATTGCCGTCTCCGATTTCTGTGATTTTCATTATAGATTAGATTATGTACACTAAATCGGACGTATTCTATTTCACTTGAATGTTCGCTTAAGGAAACCCTTATTTTATTTTAATTTTATTTTCATTTATTTTAATTCTCCGAAATGAATATTCGTCTTAAGGAAACCTAAACGCTACTTTGATTTTAAGAAGAAAAGTACAAAGACACAGAAGCCGTTGTTTGAAATATAGGAAATAGAAAATGTCCGATTTTTAGATCCGCCGTCCGATTTTCGGATCCATGTGCAATGCGCTTAATTCGTTTGAAGAGTCTTTCCATGAAATTCTTATTCTTCAAGCAAAAAATTTGGCCCACGGACTATTTTCCTCTCCAAGGAAGCGCCATTTTGAAAAAATCTTGAGCATGCGAAAAATGATCCAGAAATGTTATTAACCAATCGCAACCACTATTAGAAAAACTACATATTATTAACGTTCATCAGTCAAGTATTGTCTAATTATTAGGCTTGGTGCAAAACAACCTATATTAGAACAACTGTAGATCTTCGATCACGAGTAGAGGCAGTGGCGTCACTAGGGGGTGCGAGGGTGCGGACCGCACCTGGTGACACCATCACAAGGGGTGACACCAAAATGCTTTTACAAGGTTTTCCTTTTTTTTTTTTGGTTAAACAGATAATTTTTACAAGGTTTTCCTTTTTTTTTTTGGTTGAATAATTAATTTTTAACAGGTTTTTTTTTTGGGGGGGGGGGGGGTGACACCAACCCTAATGACGCCTCTGAGTAGAGGCTCATCATTTGACAACGCTTTGGCAGGGAATTGGTGCACAGCACTAAAATTTCATACTTTATCACTTATTGTATTAATTGCTGGCAAAATGTCGAAATATTTAACATCTGCACTGATGTTTTCGACAACTGATTTAGAAATTAAAAAATATTTCTTTGAAGTAAATATAATAAAAAATATTTATTTATTTATTTATTTATTTATTTATTTATTTATTGGTCTGGCTAATAAATAAATAAAGTCTAATAATTTATTTATTAGTCTGGCTGTTCAGTTAGTTAAAATCTGTTTTGTTCAATTACATGATAGGAAGTTTTAGAACAGTTAGGAACGAGGCCGACGAGAAAACAGGCCGACTGGCTGAGAAATCACGTGATCAATGTGATCCTAAGCACAAGTATGGCGGTTCTCTATAGTAGTCGTCTTAAAGTCTGTTAAAATAACTAATTTTTAACGTTCAAGCAATCTATTTCATCAACCCTGGAATATATTGGATTTGCTGAACATATATAAGACAAGTTGGCAGCAATTTATTTACGGTTAGTTAGTTTTGAGCGATACTTTCGTTGTGAGAAATTCCGTTAGGCCTAATCCAATTCGCTGTATGGTTCAAACGAAGACTGCACAAAGTTGAGAGTAGAAAGCCGACGATTGATTCAAAAGAAGACCACATTGCAGGTTATTCATTCGAGTGTTTATGAAAGCAAGTAAGAGGGAAAATCAAGAGAAGTCGGAAAGTTAATAAGCGATAGTGCTTCTACCGTAAGAAGTCAACGTAGTCAAATCATTTCATGAACTATGGGTACGAAATTTTATTACTAAAAGTTACAAGTGGATAATCTACGAAATAACAACGAACATTTAGGGGGTGAATATCATCGATAGTAGCAAGTGAATAATTTTGAAGAAGCTGATATTACAACTTTATCTTAAAGTGAAGATAATAAGACATCGGCAAGATAGTGCAAAATAGTTAGTGCTTTTGAATTACAGAAGAACCAAGTGTGTTACTTCGGTAGTGATTAAATCTATAAGTTTATTATTTGATTGATCTTCAAGTAGAAGATTTAGTGTGCTAATTTTGAAAGAGTGCGAAATTAGCAAACGTATTTTAGTGAATGAATTTATTATTTATTAAGCAGTGACGGAACTTCATGTGATTTACTTTGTGTGAACTTCCATAATCAGTGTGTTAGTGATCCTTCAACGATAAGACTCCTTAAGCAACTTAAGCAATGCCGAGCAAAGATATTAATATTATTGATCTAAGAACTTTTAATCAAATTGAAGAATAGAACAATTTAATTATGAGCTATTAAAGTACTTTATGTACTCATCCAATTATTGTAATTTGTACTAGTCAAAAATTAAAAAAAAATGAATTACACTTGTTGTTTTTCAGTTAGCTATATTATACTATATCTTATAAGATAGTTAGGTACATAAAGCATAGTATATATACACATACACACATATAACCAGTCTAATGTACAGCCAGTCAATATAGTCAGTGTTAATATGTCATCCTGTAAATACACACAGTCAGCCTATTTGAATCTCTTTTTCCCTAGAAAATAAATGATTTGAATATGTGCAAGTGAGTGCAGTGTAAATGTTTGTTTAGACTGGGAAGGTAGTGTCTGACTTTTAAATTATAAATCCCCCCATATTTTATAAAATAGTTAGGTACATAAAACAGTATATATATAAATATACATACACACATATAGCCAGTCTAATGTACAGCCAGTCAATATAGTCAGTGTTAATATGTCATCCTGTAAATATACACAGTCAGCCTATTTGAATCTCTTATTCCCTAGAAATAAATGATTTGAATATGTGCAAGTGAGTGCAGTGTAAATGTTTGTTTAGACTGTGAATGTAGAAAGGAATATGTGAGAAGATGAGTGATGTCAATTAGTGCAAGAATGCAGTCTGTGTAAAGAAGGGGATATTTGAGAGAATGAATGGTAAAGACTGGAGCAGAATTTAAGAAAGAAAGTGAATGACCTAAGAATTTTTGTTTTCATTCTTATAATTTTTAATGTTTGTTTAAAATTTGCATAAGTTATTACAGTAAATATTAACTGTTGTTCAAGAATAAATTATTAAAAAAAAAATAGTTTATTTTGATACCCCAAGACTCAGATTACATAGATCAAAGAGGTCAAAAGACATGGAAAAAATGAAAATAGATGGAGAAGAGAAGAATTCAGGAAAAAAAATCAGAGGGTCTTCAAGAAAAGGCAAAAAAGAAGACTGGAGCAAAATGGACGGAAGAAAGAATGTAGAGTACTGGAAAAGAAGAAAGAAGGGTTACTGTCAAAAAGGTCCTTTTCAGGACCAAAAATTTATATGAAAGAGAAACCATTTTGATGATTATTTAAATAAAGAAAAAAAAAAAAAATCTAGGTATGGAAGACATCATCAAGAAATTTGTGATTATTGTTGTATCACTGTTATTAAGAAGATATGGCAAGTACATAGATTATATTTCCTCATTTATTTTCATGAATTATTTGATATTAACGTAACAAAAATAAAACGTTCTCGTGCGTACTGAAAAATAATTCTCTTAATAACTAGACCTGTACTGGAATCACATTCAATTGCAAAGGAGAAGGTAAGTTACTGTTAAGAAATCTCAGTATTTAATAATCATTTTATAAATCAAAAATTAACTAAATTGCACTATATATATATATTAATTTGTGTATGCATATAAAATATAAGTTTTGAAAAGTAGAATTCGTGTAATTGCTGTTCAGTGGTTTATTAATTAGACGAAAAATAATACTAAATAAATAACAGTAATTTGAATAAAAATTTTACGTGCACTGTGTTTTGTTGAAATCATTACTAAAATGATGCTTCCAAAATCAACATGCTATTATTTTTATTATTATTATTATTACTATTTTTTATAAAGATACTGTTATATCTATGAACATCATGCTCTTAACAAAATGATTAATATTGTTTCATATCCATAGCAAGAAAAGTAATGCAATTTACTGGACTTAATTATGTTTCTTACACAACATATTTTAATTTTTTTTTTGGAAAATTCACTAAAAAAGTTCAGAACTATAACTTAAAAATTTTAAACTGAAATTCTCAACATATATTACATGAATATATACCTAAGTTGCATCTATGTGTAATAATTTGTTAGTGAATATGAGCAGGATGAATTTAGCAGTAAGTTATCTTTTCTATATTTTAATAATATAAATATCTTTAAAATATTTTTTTTTTTTAAATAATAAATTTTATGTTTATAAAATTTATTTAAAAAAAATAACTAAGTAATTACTAAAATAAAACGAATCGTTTGGCCTTTTCAAGTTTTATTAAATTAAAATAATAATAAGTATTAACTGTAAATACTTAATAGATAAGTAAAATTTATGAAAATCAATTGAAAACTATTTTAGTCTAAGTTTCATATTTTTAATTAGCTTAATCAAAAAGACAGTGTGTTATCTGTGACGAGTCTGAAGCTTCAAGGCAATGAAATTCGCTCGGACTCAATGGGGTCACGTGACTCAAAAAAATGACGTCAGCAACTCGGCCTGTCGTTTCTCGTCGGCCTCGGTTAGGAAGATGTGACGTCATCTGAAGACAGAAAACGAAGCAGCCATTAGTTATGAATTATGAGACTGAGAAAAAAATATTAACACTTAGGAGAAAAAATGAAAATGTAAAAAAAAAAAAAAAATGCATATGAATCTTTTGCATTTTAGTTTTGAAAGTTAATGCAAACTATGCATTTCTTCAAACAGCATTGAATTGATTAGTTAAACGTACACATAAGGTCTGTGTAACCCCTGTTGAATAAATCATAAACACAACGACTCCTGCAGGAGGTAAACGGTAGTTTTTTTTTTGTTGTTGTTGTTTTTTTTTTCTCTATTTTACTCAGGAACTTGAAAATGATCCCCGTAAAGACGGGAGATCGAATACGTAAGTTCGAATTTTAAATGTAAACCGGAATATTTTTTATTGAATATGTGCTATATTGGTCGAAATTTTTCATTAGAATTTTTAGCACATTAAAACTTTTTAACCAAAGAGATGAGAAATGTTCAATAATACTTGATTCAAACGCATTTACATCCGTCTCTGTGCTTACAGTAACTCTATCTAAGTGGAAAATTTTAATGACAGTTTGAGGGTTTCAATTATGCGGACTGTAAGTAGAGTTCCCTGCCTTCCGTATTCTTATTATTCTTAAACGTTAAGATATTAAAAAAAAAAAAAAATCAAAATTTTTGTCCCACATCTTTCAAGTTTAATTGACGTCAGAGAACAAACGTAACGAAAAGAAAGTATAAACAGAATGAAAACAAGACTAAACTGACGCACACGTTTCCAGTAATCAGAGTGCAGGTGTCCCTCCTTTCTGTACCCGTAGGTGTAAGTCGTTCTCCATTGATTACTGTCATTGCTACGGATGTCAGGTCTGTAGATCCTAGCCTTCCGGGCACTCTTGGAAACATTCGAATTCATGACACAGGCTATTTTTTTTTCTTTCTCTCTAATGTTCTACAGCCTTCCATTCTAACTTCGTGTGGACTATTGATGGCCTTTGCCAGCTGCAAGCACCATTTAGGCTTATTATTTAGCCTAATTGCTCCTGACTTGAAAAAAGTATAATCAAAAGGGGAAAAAAAAAAAAGCAGATTATTGAAGTTTTTTGGGTTTTTTTTTCCTTCCAAGAATTTTTTAGTCCTGCCCTTTTTTAAATGAAC
>JAFIDM010000004.1:46120285-46139565 GCA_023159025.1 Thereuonema tuberculata
TTTTATTTAAACTTTAAGCTTGGCTGAAGGTTTTCAATGTTTACGTTTTTCATAGAATTCCTTTATTTAATTTGATGCTGTGATTTTGTTTGCTATCTTTCTTTTGACTGAGAACAAGACGATACAAAACAATTCCCTCCACTTTTCTATCTCATGAATAAATAATTATGAATAACAAAAATCTTAAAAAAAAGACAAAAAAAATTGCAGAGTTTTGTCTTGACGTAAGGGAAAAGAAATATGAAAGAAGGGGAAAAAAAATGCCTTGTTTGCATCCACTAAATATTTCATAAACATTCGTATCGCTCCTTTCGCGACAGGAGCTGAACAACTTCGATCTACAAATAAGTTTACTTTCGCTAAACTTCTTCAAAACAACAGTAAAACTAGAATCGTATCAGACATCTCAGAGATCTCATAATAATAACAACTTTTCAAAATAAATAACGATTCAAGAAGTACTGCCGACCGAAATCCTTCAATTTATTTTCAAATTTTATTTCCGTTGCAAAGCAAAACAGAAAGGATTGGTGCTGCCATCTATTGGCGAATTGTAGAACTGAAGTAGTGATTGACCAAACCATCTTTCGAGAAGGTTCGATTCAGAATTAAGTAGCTTTTATTATTATTATTATTATTATTGACTGAGCATCCGAGCTCTCATTATTCCATTCAAACATTTTTCTTCTTTTTGTTTGCACTCACATCTTCCTTAAGGCCCAATTTAACACATTGGTCGAGACCAAGATATTACAGGAGAATACACGAAAAATTACATTATATAGAACAATATTTTTCAAAAAAATATTAAGAGATTACAAATATAGTAATCAAATAAAAAAAAAAGTATTAGCACAGTAAATGAGAAACTTAGTTCTCTAAAAAATATTAATAAACTAAAATCCTGATAATTAAAAAATAAAGCAAAATTTAATTTAAAAAAAAGTGCTACAACGGAGTAAACGCTTAAATGTGCATCTTGTAGAGAAGACTGAACTTATAGGGTGGAGGTCAATTTTGAGGAGAGGGAGGGAGACAGAGATGCCAAAATAATATCTAGCTCGTATTTTTAGTCTGAGCCATTCAAAACCAACTTATATATTTTTTTTTAAATCAGTGGTAGGCGTTGTAATGAGAGATTTCGGGAGGTCTTTTAGAAGAATAGGAGAGACGGAGATCCAAAGTAAAAATACTTATGTTTTAAATTGGATCATAACTAAGCAGCATACTAATTATTATCGAAATCCTCCCAGCATATTTTAGCGTGAAACATACGAAGGAAAACAATGTTCAAGTAGAATAGTAAGAGATACACAATACTCCTAAACTGTCTTCTTTAATCACTACAACGATATTTCATTTTCTTTAACATAAAACTTCTTCAGGTTGATTAACTGAATTCAGTTGCGAAAGAAGAAAGAAATTTCTCGTCCTCAGTCGTTCAACCTGAAGAAGTTTTCTATTAAAGAAAATGAAATATCGTTGTTGTTATTCAAGAAGACATTTTAGGAGTATTGGGCACCTCATGATTAAACGAAGAGTATACTGTAAATTTAGAATAGTAAAACTTTGTTGTAAACTATACTTAAAAATTGTATATAAATGTGAAAATAATATCAAAATAAGGTAATTACTTTTACTGAGAGAGAAGTCAAGTAATAAATTGTTAAATTGAATATGTTATCTATGTTATTGATGATAATCACGGTGTAACAGTGTCTTATAGTTGTAGGGGAATCTTTCATGTGAAGCAGCACTTAGTAGCATAACAGGCATTAGTATGCTACCACTATAATTTCATGTTACTTTGTGTACCATTGTAAAGAACTAGATATCTCGCTATTCACTTTAAGGAGCTGTAAAAATCTATCGTAGTATTGCAGAATAAATAAATAAATAAATAAAGAAGTCCAGAAATATTTGAAAAAGCACTGTTAATAGTTGTTAAAAATTTGAATGATGTTGGGAATCTAAAGCTATATTTACGATTAAACCGACAATTAAGATTCAAGTTCTCTCAATTTTTTTTATTTATTCTTAGATTAACAGTCCAGTTCTGGTGATTTCATAGTTCAACTATTATATTGGAATGTACATTCATAATTTCTTATATATATATATATATATATATATATAAAGGAGGAAGTTTGTTTGTGTGTGTGTTTGTTTATTCGCTATACTCTCCTAGGCCCTTTGACCGATCTGGACCAAACTTTGCAGAATTGCTCTTTAGGACCCGGCGGAAAAACGGGCTACCTTAGAACCTGGACACACCACCCCCAGAGGTTGAAAAGGGATGAAATCCATGAAATAGCGCCATATGTGCAACTGGAGATGACAATGGGAACTACACAGATATTGTTGTGCAACTATTGCAACTAAATTTTGTTGTGTATAATAGTGCCACAGATTAACCTGATGGCGACAACGGGTAATAAAGTATTTTTGTGCGTAATAGCGACAAGGTTTTCGGGATAGATTTATATTTGTAATGATCAGATGATTCTGTATGAACTGGGGAAGGTTTGAAGTGATAGGGTTACGACGTTACAAAATTCGAATAACCTGGAACCAGGAGTGTAAACGGTAGGGAGAAGAGGAGAAAGGGGTGAGAAGTCTTATATTCTCCGATATCGATATTAATTTCATATCTAGGAATCTTGATTTAGGAAATTCAAATAACCTGGAACTATGGATGTACACAGGAGGCCGGTGAGTGGATGGGCAAACATTGTAGAAGGATACTATTACGGGGTTTTCGGGATAGATATAGTTTTGTAATAAGAACAGTCTGTGGGTCCGGTAGCCGAGTGGTAAGGTCGCTGGTTGGCCAGGAAGGGCGGCGATTTTTCCTTTGCTCCATTCTCCTCTAAACGGGTCCTAGGGTCTACCCAGCCCTCTGTTGAATGGGTACCGGGTTTCTTTCTCGGAGGTTAAAGGCGGGCGGGCTTCGGGCTGACCATCCGACCCAACTTCGTCCCTTTTGGTCAAGAAGCACTGGGAGACTTATCTCCCGCGACAAACGTAAGCCTGTACAGGGATACTTTAATTTAACTTAACTTAACTTTTGAGTTATTTTTTATTTTTATTTTTTTATTTTTGTTCCAACTAGGAAAGTTTCGAAGTGATCTCGTAATTGCTATTTAGAACTTTGGAGATATAAAAAGTATGTTGCGTTAAAGTTTCAAAATAATATCCTAATGATATTTACTCCGTTTAGAATTGATCATAAGAACATTTATTTTTTATTTTGTTATTTGAAATCGTACGCTTTCGTTCTTTTCTTTCTTCCTGTCTTTCTTTTTCAATTTGTTTATTAAATTACAGGAACTGGAGTAAATGATCTGGTTTATAGAGAATTGGCAGGGTTTTGGAAAGCTATTTATCTGAAACTGGAACTTGATTGACACTTCAGACAGCAACAGTAGAGAATCCAGCAGGAAAAAATCAGGTTGTGTAGCATTCACTAAAGGACAAGGCCTCAGAACAGTCTCCGGAGCCACAGCAAATCAGACAGCCGCTCCTGGGGTGAGATGTTCGGCAGAAATTTTGCCGTCTTCTTCGCTACCAAAAAGTGGCAAATTGTATTAAGCGTGAAACGTGACAGCAAGGAAACGGTGCTTTGGGTGGGGAAACGAGACAAGACGCCCTGTCAAGACATGTTTTTATCAAAAACACCTTACAAATAAAGACATCGAACAGCTTTGGTAAACACAGTGGGAGCAAATCTTTTCTTGTTTTTTTGTTCCTTAAATCATTTGATTTGATTTTCGGAATGTTATTTTGTCGTAGCAGGATCCCAGTGAAAAAGAAAAAAAAAAACAGGGTTTGTTTATCTCCAATATTCTTTCATAACAGAGTTTTCCAAAAATTGTATTTGTTCTAATACCACTTGATGTATAGATATTTACAAATTATTATATTAAAAAAATTAAAATAAAAAAAATAAAACAAACTCACAAATGGCTGAACGGGAATTTTATACGAATAAATAAAAATATTTATCGTTACGATGAAGCCAAGGAAATTCCAACAATTCTGTAAATTTATTCCTGAAAATAAATATAGGTACAAAAAAAAATTAAAAACGATTAATAAATTAATTATTTTGCCTTTCTGTCATTATGAGTATAATATATATTGGAAAGGTGTGTGGTTCGAAATTCCCTCCCTGAAATTTATAAAAATAAGGATAGAACTTATTTCGTTTTGATGTTTTTATCGGTTGGATGATTGGTAAGGAGAATTTTGGAATCCCATATCGTTCTACAAAACAAAAGACTTAACTTCTAACAGTATTATGTAGGCCAGTAGTTTCAACAAAATTTATTTCAAATTTATCATTTATTACGAGTTATGTATTTATTTTATTTATATTTTGTATAGGTTGTGAAGTTCCTTACATCAAAAAAAAAAAAAAAAAAAACTTACTTTGATCGAAGTGAAAATTAAGTTAAAGTACCCATTTATTGAATAGTCATAAATATTATGTAACTAGCTGTATCCGGCATGCGTTGCAATGCCACTCAAAGAAAGAAAGTGTTTGTGTTTTAATTCTGTTTATTGAAGTGCTTTTGGATACACAATATTTTTTTTGTTTTTCCGTCTGATGCATACACGAATAAATTAGAAGGTTTTCCGACTTTTGAGCAGGCCACATCCAGCTGTCCATGTGTGAAGCATGGATTTTCCGAATTTAGTCCACACACTTGTAGTGATTTTCCCTGTGCTTTGTTGATGGTCATTGCAAATGCGAGTCGCACCAGAAACTGCAAACGTTGAAATCGGAAATACATGCATTTGTTGACTCGCGCACCAGATATTGTAAAATGGTTCTACTAATTCAGAAATCTTCGCGGGCGTGCGCACAACAACTCACCAAAGTTTCATCTCAATCTGATGAATGGTATAGGAATGCATACGGGACAAACAAACAAAGAAACATTCATTTTTATATATTAAGTTATCGTAATATACAGCCGGGTTTATGTAAACTCAATATGTAACAAACTGGAAGGAGAATGATTACCACTTATATTTTAAAGATATTTCATACATCACATACTTTTAGTATATACTGGCCATAAAAGTAAAAGGAAATGAGAGATAGAAGAATAATGAATATTTACCAAACATTACTGAAATAAATAAGCTTTTCACAAACGATGTTATTCTTATCAATAAATTATTTTAATAAAAATTCAAGGCTTATTAAAGAGTGAATCAACTTATCTGTGAATTGAGTAGAAGCCTCAGCTTTCTATCGGGGACTGAACATGCAGGGCTGGGTGTCGCATTTTGTGAACTGGGGGTAGGAGTGGAAACCAACATAACTGTGCTTATATTTTAAGTTGGACCATAAATATGCATTTCGTATCAAATTTTAAAGAAGACACTCTTAGCCGTTTTAGCGTCATGCTACTAACAGACAAACAAACAAATGGACAGAGGATAAAAAGTTCACAAGGAAACAGTGAGACATTCTTACAATTATTGTTATTCTTTCGAATACTTAAAAATTATAATACTTTGAGGATATACAGTCTTAATTTGCGATCTGATTTCTTGACTTGGCTTTACCCAAATATTTCATCACAATAGTGTTCCCATATATTTGACATTGGAAGCTCAAAATTGAATGATAAGTATTTAAACTTACAAAAATATATCGTCCATTGTAAAAATTTTGAAATTTCTAAATTGCTTTAACTAGTATACATTTTTTTTTTCCAGTTACATAATATAGTTGCATTACTTTCAATTGCAAGAATTTAACACTATCGCGAGAATAATTAAAGATCCTGGTTTTTGTGTGATCCTTGTATCATAAACAGGAAAAATGGTAACTTCTGTAGTCCTTCTATAAAGTAAGTGTGTCAAATAAGGCATTTAAGGATTGATTCGCTGATAATTGATTGCTGTTGTACTGATCTTTTTCAAATTAAACATAATTACAAAATAGATTCATGATGTAAAGGAAAGTAAGTTTTAGTGGAAAATATAGTTATTTGTTGTTATAATTTAGGTCTTTCAACAAAAGACAGTTTGGCCTTATTGGACACGTGAGGCCAGCTCTGAATTTTTTTTTTTAATTCTAGAGAGTAACTCAGAGGTGATAAAGTTTTAAGTTAAGGAAAATATCGTTTATTAAAGAAAACCAAAGAAAAGATTAAAAAATTATCCATTAAAAAATGGCTTATACACCTGTAAATCAAACGTCTAAGTATCAACAACAGCCGATCGGGTCGCACAGCTTTCTTACTCTCTGCACTGACGCTCACTGAGTACCAAACAATGGTTGATGTATCTTACCGCTCAGCAGAGCATGATCAAGGATGTGCAGCCAGATAGGAATTCGCCAGTTCTTTAGAAACCATTTTAGTTGGCTTTTATGGTCTACATGGCCTTATTTAATGCACTTACTTCAATAATGTACCTGATCAACAGTACATTGCAAATTGGAGCAAAGCGTGTTTTTTTAACAAGATATTAAATGATATATCAGGTTAAATTTATAAAAATAATTACCAAAATACATGCCAACACTTACTGCTTGGAAAATGAGTAATTGATGAAAAAAAATAAACTATTGTGAAAAGTTTTTATCTGAAGGTGCCAAAAAAGCAAAACAAAATACAACTGGTTCCAGTTTGTGCGTGTGTAATCTCCTCTAATCTATATTACTAAAATTATTAATTATTATATTACTAAAATCTTTTATTTCTCTGTCTGTCTGTCCGGCGCATTGTTAATTTCTTGTGAAAAATAGAAATAATTACTACAATGAAACGTTCGCGACGGGAATCGAATCTGCAACCTTTTGATCCGAAGTCAGTTGTCTTATCCATTAGGCCACAGGGACTATATTCAAATTATTGTTTCTTATCACTCCCTTTATGTGTGTGTGTGGCATAATGAGAGAAGAGCCAGAGAAAAAAGAAAATAACTCATTAATTTTAGCCTACTAGATTAAAATTAAAATTAAAATTTCACATGGTTATCCCGTCATTGTTGATGGGGCGTAAATACTAGTAACTTTTGAACGAGTGACGGGATTCTCTTGAAACTTGGCGTGAATATTCACGGACAAAGGGATCTTACTTTGGAGTTTGTAAAATTTCCGTAGGGGTTTTTGTGGATAAGGCAATGAAAATTCCCATTGAAAATTATTAGAATTGAAACAATGAATTTCTATCGATTCTAACAATGCATATTTAATCCATTCAATAATCTATTTTCATCTGCATATTTTTTAATCTGCTTATGATTAATTTATAGTTCAGGTCGCAAAAGAATACAAAAGGATTGAGGCAATTACTAATGGATTGATTATTTCAGGTATGCAGCGACATCTAGTGTTGTAAATTAATAGAGAATGCACGTAAAGTAGTGTAACGTTATACATTTTTGTAATTTCTTATGTTTGGGCGTACCCATATTATTATTGTAAATTGAAATATTAGTTATAGTTTTAATTATTGATTTGCTTTCATATTTTGAATAACTTCAGTCACGTGGACTTCCAGGCATGATTAACAGATACGGTCATTTCCATATATGGCAAACTTTCTTTTGTAGGCAATTTAAATTTTTGAGAATTTCAATGTTCTAAAATGGATACAGTTTGTGATTCGGCAGATGTAGCAATTTAATATGCGGAGACTAAAAAAGCAAATTAAAGTCTACTTTCTTTAAATTGTGCTCTTTTATTTTTTTAAAGTCTTTATGAAACCTATTGTTATATAGTTGTAAAGAACAGAATAAACTTTTCTTTTAGGTCAAATAAATAAAGACAAAACAAGGCCTGTTGGGTGGATGGGTTCCTTTGCATAACACGATTAGCTACTAATGCGGAAGCGACTTATCTGTCCCGGGATGCGCATGACCCTAATTACCCCTCTGTCATTAGTAAAACAAAATAGCCAAGCCCCTACTTAACGACCTGAAATAAATGTGGGTAATAGATGACAATGCAAATTCGACTGCGCAGGTGCGGCTCAGAAATCAGTGGGATTTCAGCAAATACACCCCCACATCATCTGTACACACTTTTTTTTTCTGTGTTATTTTTTTTTCCACATTGGGCAAAGGGTGGTAACTTTTGAATGTAGTGTTATCTCTCGTTTCCAACTGCGCTGTCGGTTTTTACGAGAACCTGTTGATCAATTGATGACATCTTCATTAATTGGCGAGACTTAGGGTGGTACTACTGGTTGGAGTCATTGCAGGGGGTAAATATATTCGACATTTATCATCCTCCGCCCATGTTGTGGACCATATGCATTCCCTATATCTACGGTCTAGCAACAAAGGAATTGCAATTTAAGAGGATAATTTGTGAGTGAAATATTCAAGCTTCATATTTTGAAAGGCAGTATAGATATGGGCAATAGCATAAGCGTAAATAGGAGAGCGTTGAGAGGATTTTTTGATGCCTCCTCCTAAAATCTCAAAATCCATAGAGTAGGCCTATTTTTTTTTCCTTTTTTGTTCGATGGCCGATCTAGAATATCTTGTTCCTCTTCCCCAAAATTTTGAAGACTATGTTATTGTTGTTGGGGCTGGCTCCCTAATTTGGCACAAAAAAATTGGCCGAAATACAATTCTATGTACGGTCCTGGGTATAGCTTCTTAGCTTTTATAACTTATCTAGAACATAAACTTGTCTGTTTGGATGTTCGTTTGTGTCGAAAGATTTCTGAAACTGTAAGACCGAAATCACGAAAGTTTTACTGAAGTTTTTGCAATGGAAGGTTATAAACTATTATAATTATCCAAAAACCGCTGTAGAAGGGTTGATAATAGGAATTTTTTGATGCTTTCTAAATAAGAAGTTCCTTTTTTTGTTTTAAGTCGTGAAAGTAATACAAACGAAAAGTCTTCGTTTTATTTTTAAATTCTTACATCTATCTTCTATGCAGTTGACGGTACCAATCAATGTTTGCCATAAAAGGAAATGGTCGTAATTCTTAATCATACCTGGAAATCAACGTGACAGGAATTATGCAAGATGTAAATAATAATAATAAACTTCACTTAATAAATGAAATTGATGCTTAATATTCAATTTTACAATAAAAAGTATTTTTAAAATGTATGCGGCAAAGCAAACGATATTGAAATATTTGTGTACAAAAAAGACATGCAGAATACAAATAGTAGAGGAAACTGTGGTAAATGGAAGACAATTTCCACGTTTTCTGAGGCATAGTAAGTGTTCGATATGCTGTCCGTCGTTTGCAGGCAGTACTCGTAACGCTCAAGTAGATTCTCAAACATGTTCCTGAAGTGCTTCATTCCTCTGACGCACGCTACATTCTTTTGAAGTAAGTCATTTGATACTGTGCAGAATTGGTGTACGTGTTTACATACGTACTTATCTTGAGAAGCCGTTACATGTAATGTAACGAAACCCAGCAAGAGGATTGCCTGTTGATTGATAAATCCATTCAAATGAATATGGCTTTCATCAGAAAACCCAGAGATTTGACAGGAAAGCTTCATCGTCTTATGCCATCGCTAACATCCTCGCACAGTAGACGATTCCCGCATCCTTGTGGGCATTGCTCAGACGTTGTCCGATCAGTATCTTATAGAGAACCCCAACAATTTCCTTGAACATTCGTCTCGTAGATGTTTGATTAAGATTCATTTTTAAGAATGTTCTCCGGAGACTTCGTTTAGGCGACTGTAACACCTGCTGCAGGAGCCTTCCTCGATTCGCATTTGTTGTCACTAAGTGAACGTCCGATGAACGCTGTCCGTCGAACGAAATTTTTTAATGACGGCTAACATAACCATGTTTGTGGGTGGTAGTTTTTGAAATCGTTCTCGAAATGCATTTCCAACGTACAGCAAACTTAGTCCATTTGAACATCCAACTCCGTATGACTGAAAATAATGCTCCACAATAATTTTTTTTCCTCCGTTGTTAGCAACATTTGAACATCTATCAAGTTTCAACCAACATAAGCGTATTGTTACGTTTCCATGACGTCGTTCGATGAGGTCATCATATAGTGCGCATGAGCAACAAAGGCTTGTGACATTGAGTGTCGTTTGTTTTGGTGCATACCGTACAATAAACAACATCGTATTTTTTTTACATTCATTCATTAACAGTTTACAATAGTTTCAGTTTTTTGATAATAGATGTCGCTTCATTAGTATTATTGATAATAAAAAACTTTACTGATGTCAACTTTAGATAAATGATTTTTTTTTTAATGAAATCCACAAAACTTACTTAAATTACCTTAATCCAATCAACTTCAATCACAACAAAACAACCCCAAATCGTGAATTATTAAAAGGATTGAATGTTTTGTTAGAAATCGATAGAATTCAATAGTTGTTTCTTTTAGTAATGTTATTGCCAATATTCATGCAATAATTTCATGCACGGAAAAAAAAAATTAAATTCAAAATTTAAGATGATCTCTCAACGGTTTAAAAGTTACGAGACACAAACAGACTGACATCACACTTGTTGATAAGGTCAACAAACAGACCGACCTCATTGATACTGCAGTGTCCATCAGCAAGAACATGCCACACACGCAGACAAAAACAGTAAATACATCGATCTAGCACATGAGCTCCAGAAGCAGTGGAGGCACGACCGAGTACGTGTTTTCCCCGTCGTCCTGTCCGCCACTGGTCTGGTGCCTCACACATTGCACCGCAGCCTCAGCACACTAGGACTTCATAAAAACACTTATGCACAACTTCAGAACGCTGTTGTACTCAACACAACACGCATAGTTAGGAAATTTATGGACACAATCACACACCCTAACATCCTTAATCCTCTTTGCACACTTTCTTACACTTGGCAACATGTACTTTGATCCTTACCCGCCATGTTGTATTTACTGGGAAAACCCAAGAATAGAAACATTTACATAACAATTATAATAATAAAAGGTCAGCTTTTTTGCCGAAACGGAAGGTTTTATTATTGCAATACAGGAGCAGATAATAGAAACTAGGCAGGATATGAAACAATTCTCCGAAGAAATAAAAGAAAAGTGGCATCAGAATAAAGTAAAAATACTGCCAATTATTTTTCATCAACTACTCTCATACCACCACATTTTATAAATGCTTAGATGAACTGGGTCTAAACAAAAACATTTATTTAAAATGACAAAAGACAGTCTTCATAAATACTTGCTCAACAAAGGGCTAAACGCACTACTCCGTCTTCCGTTATGTTTTCGCAACGTAATTGCTTTAGTGATGTAGTTATGTCTTCAGGGTCACAAGAATGGGAACAATTACCTGAAATTTTTAGGATGGTAAATTTTTGAATATAGATTAATAGAAATATATGGTCAAATATGATTTTTATTTCAGGTGATTGTTTCCCATTCTTGTGACCCTGAAGACATACTACGTCACTACAGCAATTACGTTGCGGAAACATACGGAAGACGGAATAGTGCGTTTAGCCCTTAAGCCGATGCGATGTTTTCTTAACAACACCTAACAGTAAAATAATACATGTTTAGCTTGAGTTATCCGCTGTACATGTTAAATGCAATACATGTTAAAAACCGGACATGTAATCCGAGAAGAGACAGTTGCTGCTTTATTTGAAATGATCACATACTTAGAATATACCTCTGACTATCGAAGGTTCTTGAGAAAGGTACGGTACATAGAATATGATCTACATCAAAGACAATAATAATAATAATAAAATAAGTAACATACATAAAATATTAAAATATCTAATATAACATATTTCTAATATTCAACTTATATATTACATATGCAAGGAACATTTATAACAAAAAATGTTAATGAACAAGATCAACACTATAGTAATTACTTTTTTTTCCTTTCAGAAGAAAATCAACTGCAGTAACATTATTTTAATAAACATTATGAGTAAAATATTTATAATAAAACATAATACTCCATGTAATATTCATAAATATTGTATGAAAGATTCCGCACATTCTCACTAAATTTACATTATATACCGGTATATATAAGTTTACACTAGTACGTGCACACTGGATGTAATAAAATGTAATACAGAAAAGAGTGTTAGATTTAAGCCCTACGGAAAAAAAGATATAAAATAAAATAAAAAATCTTGAAAATTGGATTAATTTTTAGTTTTAATCAAATCATTTTTGTTCACATGTAGGCCCGCTGGTTCGGTGTCGTGAGATAGCGCACAACTTCGTGGAACTGATCATGACATGACGGTGTTCACTACTACTAGCATTTAACCTTCATTACTCCTACGAAAGAAACATATTTTAAAAATTTTATATTTGCTTAAAAGGTTTTTAATCAAATTACTTAAATATTAACAAGGTAAAGAATACAACAAATAAGGGGGAACTATTTTACTTCGCATTAGCTCAAGCTCTTGGTGCGAAGCGCCAATAGCGCCAGTACGAAACGTGTGTGCCGATTATCTATAGGTTAGATAAGTTGAGGTATGACCCCTCCACGATGATTATATTGAAAAATCTTAAAAATTAGCTTACTTGGATTAAAAATAGGAAACATTTTTTAAATTTACTAAATGCAGTGCACTAGTCTCACAAATGATGTGCGTTACTCTCACAGAACCGATGATTCAGTGCATGAACAACCTTTTTGTCATTAGAAGGTCACGTGCTATGAAGCGCAGATTTCATCAGGCCGCAAATTTACATATGTAGAGTAAACGATGTATGCTATTAAAATATTCCTGATTTTTTTTAACAAACTCCTTAATATTAAAAAGAAAAGGAGAAAAAAAAGAAAAATCATCTTTCGAGACGTCATTAATTAAAAAATTTAACTGATATCATATTGATAATTTTTAGAATCGTAAAGATTACATTCGCCGATACAGCTTTATATAAATACGCTCACTCTTAAAAGATAAAGAATTATAGAATAAAAGTTTAGTTCAACAGCAATAAATTAAATAAAATGAAATTAGAACTAATCTTCTTTAACACTGCTTTCTGAATCGTGTGAATCTATCTTACTTTTTTTTTTTAAACTTTATCCATCTATTTAATAGCCTTTGGAGTTACTTAGTGATAAACCTACGCTTAAGAATGTGATCATTAATCATTGCTTAAGACTAACATGTCGCCTATGCCCTTATGATAACATTATCCCCGCCCATGGGTCGTTGAATTGTTCAATGGAACGTCCTTTGTGCTCCAAAAGTAGCCATTGTGACTATGCAGCAAATTTTATGCAACGAGCCACTGATAATTATAATGAGTCCCTCTCAATTATTTAATCATAAATAAATTTTCTAACGCCCCTTTGTAATTTTATGTCGTCATGAATATTATATTAAAACTAGTCTTCAACATCCAGAAACATCTCAAAGGAATTGTAATTGAATTTTAACAATAGAGCAATGGCTGTTTGGAGAACGATTGCAGTAAATTATCAAATATTCATATCGAAAAGCTGAAAGAGCACTTCCCATTTGTAGAATATAAAGATTCAAAATATATTTGTAATTTTAAAAATCATAGGTCAAGTAATTTACACCTCAAACTCTGGCCAAGTTATGTTTTTTTGGCGCCGATGAGTGATAGCAAATTCCGTCCCCAGAGCCCGATTTGTATCTCAAACAATACAACCAAAAAAAAAAAAAATCCTACCAACCAAACCAAAAATTAATAAATAAATAAAGCAGGCTCCATTATTGTACACCAAAATGGAGTAAAATGAGTAAATTAATGAATAAATAAATAAATAAATAAATAAATAAATAAATAAGAAGATTTATTAAGTGTATCACTCGAAAAGAATACAGCACTAAAATAAAGTTAAATATATATTAAGGAATAAAATAAAAATAGTATAAAAGGAAAGTGCTGAAATACATTGTTAGTTGTTAGCCTGGAATTTAAGAGATCTTACAGAAATAGAAATTTTGGAAATAGACAATTGAAGGTTTTTGTATTGAAATATTTGAGGAAAATTGATATCTTGTAATGATAATTCCAGAATTAAGAGAAAACAGCTTTTTCCATATTTGGGACATTCATAAATAACATGATAAACAGTTTCTTGTTTACAACATGAACAGAATGCACTATTTGTAAGCTTAAATTTCGCCAGGTATGCATTAAAGTTTCCATTTGGCGCAGCTTAGCCACTGCTGCTTTTGCGCCATTAAAATACCAACAAACAACAACAACAAAGTTTCCATGGCCATTCAGAATTTGGGAGAGGGAAAATGTCAATTCAGTGTAAATAAATAAATAAATAAATAAATAAATAAATAAATAAATAAATAAATATCAGCTGATGAATGGCCATGTTTAATGGTCAGAAAACCGGTTCCTGTTGTATGTATTTTTTTTATAAATATTAGAACAAAATAATTCAGTAATAAGTTTGAGATTATTAAAGAGTACGGTAAGTTATCGACAGTAAATCACCAAATTCACTTACTTCTGAATCTGGAGTGTCTCTGAACAACTGTTCCTGAATCTTGACATACAGCTATTCGGAAATTAACACACTAAATACAATTTCTAGTTATGTATGATTTAGTCTTTTTGTCATTTTAATTCTCCTTTCTGTTTGATAGTTTTCCTGAAAATGAAATTAGTAGTGAAATAGAATATAACATCTCTTAATACAGCATGAATTTCATCGCACGTAAGAGATGCTAAGGGTCTTTTCATTTTACCCCTTAGCGAATCCATTTATTTATTAGCCAGATGTGATCAACACAGCAATGCGATAAGAAAGAGGAGAACATTATTAATGATGATAGAAAATCTTTAGACATCAAGATGGTTCAATGACATCATTGCTATAAACATATTTTGATTTATATAAATTTTCATGAGTAAACTTCAAACATTAAATATTAAAAAAAAAAAGTAATATTTTAAATACTCAAAAAATAAACAATAATAATAAAAAGGAAGTATTTCTATAGTGCTCTAAACTTAGATTCAAATCCTACAGCTTTCTTATAATCCTAAGCCATAAGATTTTTGTAAAAAGTTATTTCGTTATTAAAATGCTTTATATAAAACAAGGATAATAAAGTATGATTTTTCTACTTCACAATTTAGGAATTATATATACAGGGTGGGCACTAAAACCGGCCCATAGGCATTTCTTTTTGTATTATATTATTATCTTATTTTGGGCCGGTTTTATGTGCGCCACCCTGTATATTACATATATATTGTACTACATTTAATACACAATTATAAAATTAGTAAAAAAAAATCTATAATTCTTCTTATTAATAAACTTTAATAACTTTAATAAATTAATCTTAATTATAAACGAAAATTTGTGAGTGATTACTAAGAGATCTGAGAAATATCAAGCATTTTTATTTTTGTCCAAATAATGAAACTTAAGAAAATAAATATTTAAATTGTTTTTGCATCTTCTCTACGTACAATGTTCACTAATGTGTCATCCCATTACATCAAGGAAAGAAAGCTGAATCTATTCATTGAATTTTAATAAGTTTCTAAAGATCTGTAAATGAATGAGTCACTTATTGCAAGTTTTTTTATTTTCATTGTAATTTTTTTTTCCAATGCTAAGAAAATACTCGATAAAGTCTATGAATTTGTTTAGAATTTACTTAAAGATAAGTGGGTGTATTTCAGTAAAATGCGTTTTTATCTCGATTAAAATCTATGTTATTTTTGTATTTTTTTTCTCTATAAACAAACGATACATATATTTAAACATTGCTTGCGAACGTTAACGAATCCATACGTGATTTCTCCAGTGGCATCCCAGAAAAAAAAGCATAAGCTTAATTCCCGTTTCCAATAAAACATTATTTTTTTTTTTTTTGTGGAAGTATCTGATGAAGAAGAAACAAAACCAATTTATAAAAGTTAAGAGAGATATTTTACATATCAATATTTCTTGGCAATAATTTATCTCAGTAATTTTGCGGTTTTTTTTTCTAGGCTGTAAAAAAAGAAAATTTAAGTAAAATCTTATTTTGTATTTTAAAGGAAGTTGCAATTCACATATTCCTTTATCTGTTAGAAAATTGGATATATATATATACATAGTGTCCCAGGAGGAAAGATCAGTATTCTGGAAGGTCATAGCATAGGTGTTTTCATTTTATCGGTATTTTAAGAAGAAAAAAAAAAAAGCTTATGAAAGTTTATATGAAAATGTGTCCTTTTCCGAACGGTTTCAAGATATAGCTATTTAAATGTATAGTATTTTGAATGAGGCACGTAATATTATCCTGTCCTCCTACCACATTGTCACACGAATTACAAAGTGCATTGATGTTGACGGTAGAAATTTTAAAAATTTAGTATCAACTGTAACAGTAGTCTCCTGAACAATCAATATTAAAAACAGCTCATAATATTTCTTTCTTATCAGTAATTTGCAGCTCTTGAAACCGTTAGGAATAGGCTACATGTTTAAGCAAACTTTTTTGCTTAGAATATCCGAAACTAACCCCTCCCAGAATATTGACATTTCCTTCTGGGAAAATCTATCTCCAGGCTCTTTAGAATCCGGGATCCATGCATTATCGTAACGGCGATTCCTCCCCTGCAAAGAATCTTAACGAAATCGGATAAACATGCCATACTAATTTTAAATCTTCATTTTTTATTTCTTTTTCTACTTTTCTAACTAAATGTTTATGATAACATTTACCTAATGCAGTTAAGAGCTTGCAAAGAAATAATAGTAAAATCGCTAGATATAAATCTGTGACTAAATCTTGAATGACCCATTTACTCTGGTGCCATTTCTGTTACCATGTCTGATTTATGGTTCAAGGCCTAATTACTTTCACGTTTGTTACTTTTATTATAACACATTGCCTTAATACGTTGTATGCTGAAATTTTATCACTTTTTCGCTGATATAGCTTCTTCTTTTATCCATGCGCAATGGCCTAAAAACGACCCCTGCCCTACAATAACTTTTAACTGCTTCACATAAGATGTCCCTTCGGATCCTGTAAACTCATTCGTATATATCTCTTAGATTTACACGGAAGCGACATGGTAATGTCAAGGGATTCATTTCTGTTTCAGTGCCCCTATTTTGGCATGAAAATATTAAGTGTTTTTCTCTACAGGAACACTCAATTTAAAAGAAAGAATGTAGCTTGAAATTGGATTCTGCTAGGCGAGAAGTCGACGAATCTGATTACAAAAAAGAAAAAAAGAATTTAAATATTTATGTTGCTTTCTGAAAACGGAAGTTTCCCAAATAGCTTTCAAATTTTAAGTTTGGAAATTGTTTGCTGTTATATTGTCAGACTTTCCTGAAAAAGCACTCGTGGTTTGAAAAGGCCTAAAACTTTAGACAAATTAACAAAATCGTAAAATTAAATATAACAAAAAGTAGGAATGATGGAAAAGCTACTGAACTAAAATATTTAAATAGTAAATTTTGATTCAATTGTTTAAATAAGCAAAAAAAAAAATTCAGAAAAAATGTAATCTTTTAAATCTATTATTTCGTAACATTGGGAGGAGTTTAACCTTAACATGTAGCATTTTTAAAAATAAAGCTGCGAGAAGTTAAATATTTTCTGCTATGTAACCACAGGACATAAGCTACAGTCCGTTTTCGTTTCCGAGAGCCTTCAGCGCTTTTGCGCATGCGTCAGGTCTCTTGCGATTTCTCCCAAATAGGGATGAGGAAGATGGGATGTTTGCTTTTTATCAGTGTTAGTTTACTAGTAGCTGGGTTCTATTTGGCTTTTCGGGAAAGAATTATGGAAAGAATAAATACAGAAATTTTCAATCGAATTCAAACGAAATAGAAAGCAAAGAACTGATAGAAAGATTCTAATCAGAAAGCATCCGAAAATACACGTGCGTGCTACTAAAAACAAACAGGTCTTAGGAAACCCATATCACCGTATCACCCCTTTGAGGAGTAGAATCATCTGTGTTGTCGTGGTTCTCGGATATCGAAACGGATTTTGGATTTTGTAAATTAATAATAATAATAATAATAATAATAATAATAATAATAATAATAATAATAATAATTGTTGTACCCATCGTCGTGTCCGTCACTGGTCTGGTGCCTCACACACTACTCCCTAGCCTCAGCACACTATAGTATTTTTCAAAAAAGAAGGGTTTGCCATATATGGTCATTACATAGCGATCGATTTTGTCTGGAACAAACGTCACCAGTCAAAACGTCATCAACTTGACCTCCCAGCAGTCAGTCCAAGATGGCGTCATTTTGTGATCGCATAAAAAAATAAAAAAATGACAATTAATAAAAACAATTTCAATAAAATATTCTTAAAAAAATATAAACTTATTAAAATAATACTAACAATAATATAAAAATATATTCGTAACTAGAAAATCCAGAAATGTTTTCGTAATGTTTATACGATTCAGTTATGCATTTTGGCAATGTCTGGCGCTGTTATGTCCTGGCAACATCAATCCATAAGCAAATTACGTCATCAAAAGCTCTTCTTTCATAAACTGAACTGTAGAACTTCACAAAAACATTTATGCACAACTCCAGAAGATTGTGGTACTCAACACAACACGCATAATTAGTTAATTTATGAACACAACCACACATCCCTAACCATTCTTGCACACTATTTTTACACTTGGCAATATGTTCTTTGGTCCTTGACCCGCCGTATTGTCTTTGCTGGGGAAACCCAAGGTTTAAAACTTTTACATAATAATAATAATAAAAAGAATTTTTTCCTCATAGTTAAGGAAAATCAAAGTTACCTAACCATCTCTCCTTTCATTAATGAAAGCTTGGCCAAAAAAAAAAGCTTGGCCTTAATTAATAAATTAAGCTTGGCCTTAATAAATTTACAAGATTTTCAGTTACATAAATCTATAATTGAAAGGCTCCTTGACTTTATTAAAATTTTTAAGTATTACCTTGACTTTGAAATGCAAAACATTACATCACTAAATTTTGTCATCTCCAAATGAAAATATTTGTTTATATAAATATACAATTATTAATTTGTGTAATTATTTATTTAATCCTGCAAATTGACATTATTTTTCTTTTAAATGATTGATAAACTAATAAGCAATTCCTCAACATGAATTTCCTCAAATGATGAATATTGTAATCAATGGCGTATATAGAATATATTTTCGGGGAGAGCCCAAGATTAATATTAATTATATTAGACACCCCATGGAAACCTATCTGTTCAACCAAAAAAAAAAAACGATGGAAACCTATCTGTTCAACCAAAAAAAGAAAAAAAAAAAACGTTGGGAGGACATACCTTCATTATTTCGGGGGGGGGGGGGGGG
>JAFIDM010000004.1:46139665-46159858 GCA_023159025.1 Thereuonema tuberculata
GGGGGGGGGGGGGGGACAGGCCCCCTCGGTCCCCCCCCCTTATATACGCCCCTGATTGTAATGGAAGAGTTTGCGGGAGAGTCTTTGGGGTCTAAAGACAACGAGTCAAGTTTTGGAACTGAACTGAATTAATTTATTAAATGAGAAACATTGGTTTTATAGTATTTTACATTGAAGAATTTGATTGGAAGATTAATTGAAAATAAACATAATGATTGGATAAAAACATAATGAACTTAAATTAATTAACTGATTTAACGGATACAACGGAAAGAATTTAAAAATGAAGAAAACATCAATAATTAGGAAATGAAAAAGGAATGTTTTAAATAAATAACGGTTAACGATTAAAATGAATAAAATAAAGATAAATAATTTCTACAGACAAATAAATTATTTCTAAAAAATATTTACATATTAACTGTTACAATATTTATATTTAATGCTTACCTGATTCCATGAAGCGATTAACATGAAACATTAGGTACAAGAGAGATAATAAGACCGCTTCAAGTTTAAATCTTCTGTTATAATTAGCAAGCATTAATCGTTTGCTTTGGTAAATTGCATCTTAGTATCGATGGATTAGACCAGGTAGCTCAAGCGGAAAGGCATTTGTAAATTATGAACAGTACTTAAAAATAATATTTTCTTATCATGTTTTTGATTGCTTGCAATGCACGGAATGCAAGCAATCGGTTCCTGTATCTTGCGATGACTCGTCTGTTTAATGTTAGGGCTCTTTGGGCTTCATGCTTGCGCAAGCACAGATACTACAGTGGCTTTGTATTGTAATATTTCAATATATCTTTGGCATTGAAGTTCTTAATAGAAGAAAATTCTAGAACTTCCATATAGCAACAAAATTACCTGCAGTTAGTAATAATAAGGCCTTCTCAATGTTATTTCTTTTTATTTTATAATCACACTTATTACTTTAGGCTAAATTTTAACCTTTCGTATTATTTTCATATAAAGTGATAAAAGTGCTTCATTAATTTCTGTTATTTCTTTTATAACTGTGATGCTACATTTAAAGAAAAATGGTGGACTTATAGCTTTGTTTAACATGCAAGATCTTCTAAAATAATTTTATGAATATTAATTTACTAGCCGGCTACCCTCGCTTCGTTCCGGAAGCCTAGGACATGTAACGTAATAAAATGATTTATTTATCTAGCAAATTAATATCGAGATCGAAGAATATACGATTTCCCAGCCCTTTGTGGCCTTCTCTACACCCCTATCACTTCCAACCTTCCTCAGTTGGTAAAATATCGCATGATCATTACCAATTAATGTTATATTCTAATTAATAGTTACAAATTAATGTTAAATTCGTACAAACTATTGAAACTCAGAGAAGCCAATGCACGTAACATCTTCCGCCACGCAGGAGAAAGCATAGCAGACCGCTTAATTCAGGTGTACTGCGGATTTGGCGACACTCGTTTCTGGGAGTCGCCACGCACTTCATAGTCATTTACCCTCCCCCCCCCCCCCAAAAAAAAAAATAAAAAAGTTTATTTTTATATATAGATTGCAGCTCAGAAATCATTATTTCCAGAGCCCGATACTGACTGACTTCTGAAATTGAAGGTAACCTAGATAACTTTTCGTTACCTCATTTCCAAAAACTCTGTCAGAACGGGTGGTTGAGGCACGTCTGTGGTAGAATCGTAACAAAAAACAAAGGAGCAAAAGGACATAAAAAGCAAACAAACTTAAGATTGCGGAATTACTTGATTTTAGAAGACACAGGATAACAGAACTGAACAAAAGTTTCATATCTCTGGTTTTCATTGATAATTTTCACTAAATTTTAATAACAGACATACATTATTTATAATTGAAGTAATTCCTTTACACAAAATCAAGTTAGATTTTATATAATTTATGCAGATGTGTATCAATTCAATACACATTTAGAAGTTGTTATTGGCATATTTTTGTTACCGTCCCTGAAAGGCAATTTTTGTTTTCAATACAGCAACGCATCTTGGGATTGAAATTTATCATTATTTCTTACTGACATGAATCTAGCAGTAATAAATAAAATTGAAATTTCATTTGACATGAACCGAATTATGACAAATTTATTTACTCTGTAGATACGTATTTCTTGTAGTAATTTCGGGATAAAAATTTAAAATGGTTATAAAGCCCTGTTTCCCAACGTGGGGCGCACGCCCCACAGGAGGGGGGGGGGGGCAATTTGATTGTTGAGGGGGGCAATTCGAAAATGGAGCAATGTTGTTTTTTTTTTTTGGTTGTGAAAGTTAAAAAAGTTGTTTTTTTTTTTCTTTTTTTCTTTTTGAAAGTTATACCTAATTTGGTGGGGCATAGCATACTTTAGTTACTTTAGGTGGGGCACAGCACAAAAAAAGGTTGGGGAACACTGTTATAAAGGATAATCGTTGGAGACACTGAGTATCTGCAAGTGAATAGAGTAAGGATAAATATTTCATTTCTATATTTCAATCATTGCTGCATTTTCTATTCCTTAAAGATAAAGTTCTGTTACACAGTATAACACGATGTTTGTAGGAAGATTTCAGTTCTTCAGTTTTCCGAATCTAAGTTAAATACTTAACTTATGCTTCCGTAAGCATTTTCTCTAAATATTCAGGGAAGTTGCACTGTAGACTATACTAAAAAACAACTTACCTTAAAAATTCATTAAAATCTTGATTAATGCTTTTTTCGCTGATAAGAAAATTGTAAGTATCACGAGAAGATTAACAGAAATCTATCATCAAAAGCTCATACAACAACAACAACAACAACAACAACAACAACAATACTGTTGATTTACCATAAAACAACTGTCATTTTTTAAAATAAATTTCTCAAATTGCTTTAAATGTGGTTTCATTCACAAAGGATTTAACGGCAGAATTCTAAATTTTCATAAAAAGCATGATTTGGTTTTGCAATTATAAGTAATAAACATAGTATTATAAAGTATCGCAATGTATTGGCAACAGTATTGCAAAGATTTTTATAATAGAAAACTGATTATCCAAATATCGATAATCATTATAGTATCTAGTGCATTGAATTACTTTGCTGAAATATAACTCTTACCATTTATTTATTTATTTTATTTATTTATCCGAAGATAAAATAGTCTTAATTTGTCGTTATAGGACATTGCGTACAATAAATAGACCTAGCTAACTTTCTTTCATATAAACTGTCTTTGCTTTGGATTCAACTTTGGATTCAATTACTTTGGGTAATTAATGTTTTACTGTTTAATAAACACTGCAATGTTTTATTAAAACTACATATTTCGAAAATTAAATGATACACTTTAGTTTTAAAGATGCTATTTAACTTGAACTGAAAAGCATGTAGTTGTATTCAAAGATTATGAATAAATCTTGCTTGGAAACTACACTCTTTACGTTTTTCTGTCGATGTTTACCAATGATTAACATTCGGTCATACTTTTATTCTTCTTTCATTCGCTACAGCTCGTTGAGGAATTTCAGCATTTCAATATTTCTTTTCATTTTTCTTGCCTGTCCCTTTTTTTCCCCCTTCTCTTTTGTTTCCTGGCATGATACATCGTTTCGAGAGAGTTCTAAGAAGCGCTTTTTTGTAGCCTATTAGGAGTAACTGTTCGTCTTCTGCGATTCGATTAGGTTTTCATAGTGGGAGAGACGAAGCACTGTCCCAAGCAAAAGTTGAGGCGCCGAACTTCTCTTTCGAGGCTGACCTCCGCCCCCATATTTCACGACGGCACCCCCATCTGGCTGGGAGGAGGGCAGGACCCTTGCACCGACACCCGCCTCGCATTCCGACTGGCTAGAATTCACAACTTAACAACAGGAGTGGTTGCAAAGAAAGGGACTTTTTGCAATGAAAACAATTATGCAAAAGTAACTCCTCTTTTTCAATTGACTTGAATGTTCTCCACCCAGAGGGTTCTGGGCAAGGCACAACCTACAGATAATATGCAAATCCTAACTGCAGATAAATAGAATTATCCCTACAAAGTGTATTTTAATAAATTTTCAAATTTCTTTGTTGGATTTTGTTGTATGACTATTTTTTTTATTTTACTTCAAAGGACGTAAACCTTTGAACCCTGAAAAATTCAGGCTTAGATCTTATTAAGCCTTTTTTTAAAAATATTTTTATTATTGTTATTATTTTTCAATTACAACTTTTTGTCAATGAATTACATTTAAATTGATAGACAAAGCTGCAAGTTTTAATTTATTTATTCTTTTTTTCATAATAAAATGACATTGGGAAACCTTCTGAGTCAAGCTGAAACCCTGGGACCGATCCAGTTGTACCGAGCTTATTAGAATCTCATCAGCCAGAGCTACTCAGTAAGCAAAAGCTCAAAAGGCATACAAGGGGAAAATAAAAATATTCTTAAGATGACAAATGAACCCTAGAAACTAAAAGACAACAAAATAAAAAAAAACAACAACAATAAATTGTGAAAATCCTTGGACAGCTAACAGCTCACCTCAAAAGCGTTCGACCACAAAGAAAAAAAAAATAATAATAAGTAAGAAACAAACCCTTTAATGAAACAAAAGGAAAATTCATAATACAATGATAATGGGAAGTCTTTTGAGTTAAGCTGAGACGCTGGGACAGCTATATCTACCTTAGTAGCTCTCATCAGCCAGAGCTACACAGAACAGCAAAAAGCGTACAAGGGGAAAAATAATATATTTCCTTTTATTTCACCCATTAGAAGGTTGTTTTTTTTTTTCTGCTTGCTTTTCTTTGTTTGTTTGGAAGAGTAACTTTTCCAAAAGGATCAGAAATTATCATAAAATAAGGACTAGGAATTTATTTATTTTATTTTTTTTTTAATACCAATAAATAAAGAACATGTTCACAATATTCAGAAAAATATTAAAAATTTAACCTCGGTTAGGAGGCGCTTCTTATTTACCAAATACGATTGAAGTTTAATAATAATACAAAAAAAAAAGTAATCGATATGAAAGAAAAACAAAAAAACAAGACGAGCATGTTATAATATTAAAAAGTTAGCTGTAAAGATAAATAAATAATGAAATTAGCGCATTTCTTCTTCAATCAATTACAAGTCCCTTACATATTCAAGGAAAGCTTAAATCTAGCAAGTAATTGAAAAAAATAAATAAATACAGCCTTAATTTAGTCTACAATTAATCTCTATTTATAAAAACAGAAATTTTTAGGCTTATACTGCAGGTGAAGTACTGCTCGTACTTCATTTGTTATTGAATGCTTTATTTTTAGTCTGTAATATTGACTAATATTCATAGAGATTTGATTATTCATACAAATTAAATACACAAATGATTAATAACATCATAATAGAACTGTTCCGTAGTTTATTAATAAGATAGGAAAGTTAAGAAGTAGGGATAAAACAGGTGGGACAATCTTCTATAGTTACATGTAAGAGGTACAAACTATTCCTGGGCCTTTTACTGTTTGGTTTTGTTTAGGAGAACCTTCAACGCTTTTGCGCATGCGTCAGGTCTCCTTCGATTTCAGCAAAATAGGGGTGAGGAGAAATAAAGAGGGGATATTTACTTTCTATCAGTGTTAGTTTATTAGTAGCTGCGTTCTATTTGCGCTTTTCGGGAAAGAATTATGGAAAGAATAAATACTATTGCAAAAATGCTTCTCCGTTATTTTTTTCGTAATTGCAAAAATGTCCAAAAGAATTTTGGAAAATCAGCGTATCATCCCTCTGCGGAGTAGAATCGTCCGCGATTGCTGGGTCTGGATTTCGAAAACGAATAGTATTTATTTCTTTATTTCTTTCTTTCTTTATTTATTGATTCTGAAATCCCAACTTCTTTCATCATTGTATGAATCATTGGCGTGCTGAGGGGTGAATGGCAGTTGTAAGGGGGGGGGGGTTATAACTCCCCTCCCCATTGCATCCGAAAAAGAAAGAAAGAAGTCTCTTGAAATTTGCATCTGAAGATAACACAAATTCTCATTCATACGTTAGAAGCGAAACAATGTAATTTTATCGAAGTCTCACACTAAAAATTCTAATCCGTATATTAATATGTTATCTGCGCATACTTTGATATAATTAATTGGTAATCAATTGGATTTCAATAACTCACGATTAACGGCTTTTTAATTAATGTTCAGCAAATGAAAAATATGCCTTTACTAGTGGATAGATCCTTGTTTGAAGGGTTTTGCCCGTTCCGGCGGGAGGTTTACTCTATATTTCGGTCCGGTGCCTCGGGCCTTCTTCAGGACATATATATTAATTACATAGAAGTGCTCACCGTGGCTCGGAAAGGAGACCACGAAAGTAATCTATCCGAGAAACTAACAACGGAAGTTGTTAGATATGCGCCGTTCTAAATATAATTAATATACATCTCCTGAAGAAGGCCCGAGGCACCGGACCGAAATATCGAGCAAACCCCGAAGTGAGAAAATCTCTTAAACAAGGATCTATCCAGTATCATGTCCCACTCCTCCTTCAGAATCAAACCGGATACCATTACTATCTGTTTGTACCTACACAAATTAATAATAATAATTACAATAATACAAACAGACCCCATCTTGTGATGGTTCGATTATCCGGTAGTGCGAAAGCGATACGCATTTACTTGAAACCGTATTTAGAATTTTGAATTTCGATCTTTTCCCTGGCTAGCGATATGCAGTACGATACTTTCTCGTGCCGCGAGCCGCTAAGCTAAGCTACGATGTTCGGTAGATCATGTGCATTACATGCATTTCGACTACCGATATTTTGATTTACTGTGGATTTATCGAGAGATAACCCTATCGTAGCTTGAGGAACATCTGTATAATAATTGTTTACATGGTTTTAAACGGAAAAAAAAAGAAGCAACATTTCAAGGAAAATCAGTGATTTAATTGCGGGCATTCATTCAGTCTAAATAGACATAGAAATGGTAGAATCACCTTCCTTGAGAATCAAATAGTAGATAAAAACATTCTGCTACTAAAGTACAGCGTTAACTTAGAAAATCTTATTTTCATTGTCGAAGATTACGATAAAAGTGCTGCAGAATTAAGTCCTTTTTATTCCTGGTTTAATCGTTCCTTTGATTATAAATACTTCAGGGAATATCATTAAAAACCAAAGATATTGACGTCCTGATCATCGTATTAATTTTAATGAGAAATCCAACCGATTAAGCAGATGCGATGTTATTGATTTCTTGCTGAATTTAGAAATAGATTTAGTACCTTATGGGATCAAATATCATTAATTAAGCACTAACCCCTCAGGATAATAAAAGAGTTGTAAAAGTTAAGGACTTCCGCAAGGAAATGGCTCCTCCGTTTTTACCTTTTTTTGATTTACGACAGAGTGATCAAATTCTCGTTCTCTTTAAGCTTGAACTTAAGAGGAAAAATAAAATCATCAAAAAAAAAAAAAAAAATACAAAGTGTAACATAATTACTATTACATGAATTTATAGAGAACAACTGCGAAAGTCATCAGGATTTCATCACGAGTATTTTATTATGATTATTATCTTTTTTTTTCCAGGCGTGTTCGTAACAAGAATTTTATGACAGCCTTAATTATTTCATCATGTTTGCGTGCAACAAGAATTTCGTTTAATTTTGATGAAATTTTAAATGAAATGAAATCTAGAGCCTAGTAGGTAAGGATTCAAATACTGAAGGTTGTCGGTTCGAATCCATATATGTATTTATTTTTTTCTCATTGTCCGCGTGGGAATTTCTTTTTTTGTTTTTCTTATTTTCCTAACATTTTTTTTATTTTTCCTTACTTTACTATACTTCTTTTTTTATTATTTTTTTATTTTTTTTTTATTACTATGGGTCGCCCTTCAATTTACGCTTTAGCACAAAATTATACTACTGACTTGGTTTTTTCTCTCGAATATTTACTATTTTTATAGTCGAGTGTTTTTATTTTAATACTAGCCGGGTACCGTCGCTTCACTCCGGAACCCTTGCATATATAGCATTCAAAAAACAAACTTTATTTATTTTGCAGATTAATGTTGCGATCATCGGAGAATATATAACTTCCCAGCCAGTTGTGGCTTCTCCGAATAATTCGGATGTATTGCGGGTTGGCGTCACACACCGAAAATTCACATTTTTGCATGTATCTTGCAAACGATGAAGCGTTTGTAAATAAGTGATACATCGTTCGATAGAACTTTCAAATACCAATATTTTCTCAATATAATGTTCTCTTCCATCTTTTATACTTTTCGTTTAAATTGAGAAAAAGTCAAAATTTGACCCTTTAAAAGGCGCCATCTTGGAAACCAAAAACTTTTTTCGAAAGATTTTTGTAGCATTTTGTATGTCTTAAAAAGATCTACATTTTATCCATTTACATGACCAATCTATCTCTTATAGTTTGGTCACAAAATTGGAAAAACGTAAAGTCTTATGACAGACAGAATAACGCTTTTATAATATAAGACTAGCCGGGTACCGTCGCTTCGCTCCGGAACCCTTGCATATATAGCATTAAAAAAAAAAAAAACAACTTTATTTATTTAGCAAATTAATATTGAGATCGGAGAATATACGACATTCCAGCTCGTTGTGTCCTTCTCCACTTAACTCAGGTGTATTGCGGGTTGGCGCCACACACCTGGGGTTGCCGCCATACACTTCATCGTCAGTTTGCTAGATTATTCCCTATCCCGAATTTCGAAAAATCCGGCCTTATTCCTTGTCTACATCATAAAGGAAACCTCTGTGCAAAATTTCAGCTTTCTAGATCCAAGGGTTTGGGGTGAGCGTTGATGAGTCAGTGAGTGAGTGAGTCAGGACTTTTCTTTTTATATATGTAGATTTTCATGAATTTTGTTTTGTTGACATCATTGATTAGTTCTTTATAGATTATATTTGGATGTGTTATTTTCTCATTTTCAACTGTTATCCGATTCGTTCTTTGCATATTATTCCTGGTGTTTTAATATCATGTTTCTTTATGAAAATATGATCGATATTTGTTTTCGTATTTCCATGAATTGTAGTTTCTTGTTGTTCCGTAAAGACGATTTTTGAAACCATTACTGCAAATAAGTTTTACGTATTTCTGTACTACATTGTTTTTATTCATTTTGAAAATATCTATATTTACGTCGCCAATCAGTATAGTTGGACAGTTGTTTAATATATTTTCATTTTTTATGAATAGATTCTCTATTTCAGTAACATTTTAGTAATTTGTAATTTAGCATTTTGCGTACAGAAGGCAGACAGAATAACGTTTTATAATATACGTTTTTATAATATATAATAATAATAGCCGGGTAGCTTCGCTTCGCTCCGGAATCCTTGCATATATAGCATTAAAAAAGAAAACTATTTATTTAGCAAATTAATGTTGCGATCATCGGAGAATATATAACTTCCTAGCCCGTTGTGGCTTCTCCGAATAACTCGGATATATTGCGGGTCGGCGTCATACACCGAAAATTCACATTTTTGCATGTATCTTGCAAACGCTGAAGCGCTTGTGAATAAGTGATATATAGTTCGATAGAACTTTCAAATACCAACATTTTCTCAATATAATGTTCTCTTCCATCTTTTATACTTTTCGTTTAAGTTGAGAAAAAGTAAAAATTTGACCCTTTAAAAGGCGCCATCTTGGAAACCAAAAACTTTTTTCGAAAGATTTTTATAGCATTTTGTATGTCTTAAAAAGATCTACATTTTATTCATTTACATGACCACTCTATCTCTTATAGTTTGGTCACAAAATTGGAAAAACGTAAAGTCTTATGACAGACAAAATAACGCTTTTATAATATATAATTTAAGCTTATTTTAGATCATTTTTAAACAAAAATATCTTAAGCAAAATCCTTGGGAAATAACTCCAAAGAAATTAATTGGACAACATCCACATTTTTCAATTACAGTCTTCCATTACAGCTCGTGAACCAATCTCGCTGATTTTTGGTATTAAGTCAATGAGAACCTATTCCGATTAGAAGAGTAAAAATGAATGTCTAATTCTAAATAGAATACATTGCTTCAGTCGAAAGTTATGTTTCTACACATGAGTCGAAATATTTTACTTTTTTTTACGTAAATATTTTTTCAGAGAGTATTTTCATGATTTTAACGTCAAGTAACGTTAATTCTTTATTAAGAACAAATAATCTAGCTAGTACACTTCGTCCCAATTTTTCAGTACACTTCAACCTCGTTTATCCGGCCCTCGTTGATCAGGATCTCCGGATAATCCAGATCAGATTTATGGACTTTTTTTTTTATTATTATTTAATGTTCACATAGATAATAATTTTAACTATGATAACAAGAATATAACTATAAGTACGCCAAACATTCGCTTTTTATTTTGATTAAATGTACAGTTCCTGCATATATTGTACAATAAATTATGGTAATAAAATGCTTTTTGTTTAAGAAAGCTTTACTAGAGTGTCACAGGGCGTCGAAGCTACAAAACAGTTTTTTATCGTAATAAGGGGTAAGTCTGTTTATTTAAGGATTTGTTTTGCTTATTATCCGTATTACCCGGATTATCCGGATTTTCGATTTTCCGGATTGCCTTTGGTCCCAGTTAGTCCGGATAAACGAGGTTGTAGTGTATATCCATTTATGTTTTCTTCATTCCTTTGTTTATAGCAAAAATCCAATACTTAGCATTTCATGGTTGCTGATACAAATATCACAAACACACAAACACACACAAAAAAATGATCTTTTTAATTATAATTTACACGAAAGTAATAAATCTTTCAAAATACAAATAAGATTGTTATGAGTAAATAAATAAAATAAATAAACAAATCTGAAATTGTATTTAGAACTAATGTTTAAAATACTCAATTGAATGTTTGCTAATAAACTTTTGAATTTAAAATATCAAATAAAGGCGGCTCAATTTATTGATTGCTGTCTTTATTCTACAGGTCACTTCTTGTCCTTTCGAGGTAAAACAAAAATTCAAATTTTGTTTTTTCTAGCATAATTAACTTTTAAAAGATAGCCATATTAGAGATAAATAGAATTTTCTCCAAGGTTAATACCAAACTTTGTCTAAAGGAGCTGGATTATTTCTATAAGATTAGGTTCTGTAAGATTTTTTTTTAAATCCAAAAAAAAAAAAAACACAGTCTTCATTGATTTCATTCGAATTGCTTTGAAACGTTTCACTTCTGAAGAAGTTTGTTGAACAAGGACACTTTTCAGGAATCAGACGATAATCTTTGAAGAAAGGTTGACCTTTTGCTATAGTAACAGATAAAATATTGTTTTTGTTAATCTTAACCACTTTTGTTTTGATGATTTCATCAAGAGCCTCATGAAAGCTTGTCTCAAAACTTTGCTGGATTAATTTCGCAGAAGTAAATCGAGAAAATTAAGGTTCTCAACTAATTTCCATCTACTGACTGTCGATGATTTTTTATTCAGTTAATTAAAACAATGCAAAATTTCTGATGAAACATCCATATAGTCCTAAGCCCACCTTATTGTCCTTTGCGTTCCTTCTTGTTCACTTAAGCCATTCAACAGATGTTCAGAAACGAACGATACCATCAATAGATCATTGAGACTATTCAACACCATAAGTTAAATCAAAATGTATACTCAAGGTATTTTTTTTTAGCATTTTGGAACTCTCCAGGTCACAGCATAAAGTTGTCGTGCCAATTTTGTAAAATCCTCAACATAAGAATGAATAAAGCGTTCTTTGAAGATAAAAATAAAAATGTTCATTAATAAGAGAGGAGTTCTTTCCTACATGATGAGCTTTATGCCCATAGCTCTTACTTATTAGTCCGATTTTTGCCAAAATCATTAGAGAATAATACTTTAATTAGCCAAAGTATTAAAATTCGACAAAAAAAGGACGAGTTTTGCCATCATTTGTTCAAGTATTTAAATGAAATCTTCTCCTAACAAACTCCTAAACGAATATTGGTGAGATAAAAACCAATATTTTATACCAAAGATCAATAAAAAAAGACAAAGATTATATAATTTTACAAAATAAAAATTTATATACTTAAGAACATACAAGTTACAGTATACACTAATGTACTTGTTTTTACAAGCACATATCACAACAACCAAGAACAAAACATTCTTTCGTTTTAGATATAAATTTACGAAACACACATTTGCTAAAGTAATAAAAGAAAACTGTATAGTTAAAGAAAAACAACTACTTAAAGAAATCTGTGATTGAAATTGCGTGAGTCACAGTTACAGCAGAAGGGCGGCCGGATGATCCGAGGCCGGTTAAGAGAGAGTCTACTGTATATCGTATTTTTTTCAATTATTGTACAACGCGAATTCGAAGCACAGATCTAACTGCATACTAAATCTTCAACATGAATTTAATAGATTTTGAAAAGATTTTTCTACAATATGCCATAAGCCTACATGATACATAGATACATGATTCTGAAGCAATCAATGAGCTCTGATATTTAAAATTTTATATTCTGACTCCTTTTATTGTTATTTTATTATACAAGGTTTGATTACTATTTTTAAGGCTCTGCATTGGAATAAAAGAATAAAGATTACAACAACAATAATAATATACGTGACCATGCAACGATAACAACAAATGCAGAAAAAAGACGGGATAGTAGATATCAGACAAACAGTTCTGATATACACTGATTTTTGTAACCAATAATATACTTGAAAGTGCATTCATTATCGATGACGCTATATAAAATCCTCTCCCATTGACAGTGATTAAAAGTCAGTCATTGAGGTAACTTGGGAAATTCACAGTAAGAGTGAGTGTTTGTGATCTGTATACATATATATACCGGTATTGTAAATGTTTTAAAAATTTAAAAGCGGTCGTTCTACAAACAATCGTTGTTATTTAGAATCTGCAAAATTTTGGAAAATTTTTCCATTTCAAGTAGTTAGTAGTGTAACTGAGTTTAAATGGGGAAAAATAAAGCTATTCATTCAGTTAGATGCCTTTCTTAAATAATAATAATAAGCTTAGAAAAATATGTCAGTCTACATTGAAGTATTACCAGGAGTTGTTGTTTATGAAAATGAAATTATGGTGAACCATAAAAATGACATCTAATTTAGAATAGGAATTCGTTTCTGGTTTAACAAGCTGCAAGTCATCCAAAAAAACATATAAAATCTTAATTAAAATCAGAACAAAATTAATTAAACCAGCAAATGGAGTAAAGACCTTTAGGGAATTGTGTGGAATTAAGCTTTTCCTTCCACTTATTCAACAAACGAATTATCAAATAATTAATATCGCATTAAGTATCTTAGGGAACTGCTATTTGGAAAGAGAAAAAAACAAGAGAATTAAAGAGATTAAATAGAATTTCAGATTTAGTAACAATTCTGAAGGCTTTGGATTCAGAAAGTATCTTGAATAGAGCTTGTACAATTTTGCAGTGACTCATTTGGCACTGGATATAGTTACTGCAGAAATAATCCTTGATCCTAATCGTTTTTCCTTTTAATGTGAAATTCCTCAATTTAATTCAGATAACTAGCAGACGGCTATCAGAATACTGAGAATATTAGCCTAGACACCTAAACATCGAGACAAAATAGTGAAATACAATGGAACAGATTGTATACAGGAATCTGCCAACACAGCAATAGTGAATCTTGCTCACTAATCATGCATAGAAAACCAAATATAGTTAATATGGGAGGGCAGTTCAAGTTTTTATTGATCAGAGTGAAGTCATAATGAAAAGGGATCTGTTGACAGTGGTATGTGAGAAAGTTCCTCTAATGGCTTCTGAGCACTTTGTCTTTGCTCCAGAGAAGTCGTCATAACTCATGAAATGAATAACTCAGGAAAGATTTCTCTTAATAAATCGAAACCTGGTCGTGCCATGTAAATTTGATTTCAGTTTAATTAAGTTCTTGTCAAATTTAAACAAATTTAAACAGGTTTTATCTTTGCTTTGAGATATGAACAGTCCACGTAAAATTTTATACTTAATAAAAGAAATTAGGATTGCACCAAAATAAAAAAAAGGGTTATTCAATCAGAAATGTGGGAAATTCCAGAAAAAAGTTGCATTTAGGACAAAACTTAACTTTTTTTTAAGAACATACAGACAAGCATTTAAAAAAAAGGAATCGTGACCACCCAATAAATATGTACATGCAATCTAACCTCCCACTCCCTCTCCTTCCGCCCCTGAAACATTTTTCTGGCACCCGACTGTTTTTGAATTCCTTAAGGTGTGTATAAACAAAATATAACAGTTGCCAAAGTGTTATGATTTGCCATCACAAGCCACAATTTCAGATTTTTTTTCTAGACTACAACATTTTCAGTCCGCCTCCTTCTCGAATACTACCACGATTTACTGCTTCTCTGCAGCAAAGACAAGGTGCTCCAGCAGCCATTAGGGGAACTTTCTCACATACCACTGTCAACGGATCTATTTCCATTCAGACTTCACTCTGATCAATAAAAACTTGAACTGCCCTCCCGTATTACGTATAATTGTTTTTTTTTATGCATGATTAGTGAGCAAGATTCACTATTGCTTCTGTTGGCAGATTCCTGTATACAATCAGTTCCATTGTATTTCACTATTTTATTTCGATGTCTACGTGTGCAGACTAATATTCTCAGTGTTCTAATTGCTGTCTGCTGGTAATCCGAATTCTGAGTTGAATTGAGGAATTTCACAATAAAAGGAAAAACGATTAGGATCAAGAATTATTTCAGCAATATCATTATCCAGTGCCAAATTAGTCGTGCAAAATTATATAAGCTCAATTCAAGATTCTTCTGAATCCAAAGCCTTCAGAATTATTACTAAATCTGAAATTCCATTTAATCTCTTAATTCTCTTGGTTTTTCTCTTTCCAAATAGTAGTTCTCTAAGATACTTAGATATAGGCTATTAATTATTTGAAATTCGTTTGTTGAATAAGTGGAAGCAAAAGCTTGATTCCACACAATTCCCTAAAAGTCTTTACTCCATTTGCTGGTTTAATTAATTTTGTTCTGATTTTAATTAGGATTTTATATGTTTTTTCGGATGACTTGCAGCTTGTTAACCCATAAACGATTTCCGATTCTAAATTAGATGTTATTTTTATGGTTCGCCATAATTTCATTTTCATAAACAACAACGTCTGGTAATATTTCAATATAGGCTGTCATATTTTTCTAAGCTTATTCTTATTTAAGAAAGTCATCTAACTGAATGAATGCCTTTATTGTTTCCCATTTAAACTTAGTTACATTGTAACTATCTGAAATGGTAAATTTTCTAAAATTTCGCAGATTCTAAATAACAACGACTGTTTGTAGAATGACCACTATCATTTCTAAAACATTTACAATATGTATACGGATCACAAACCACTCACTCTTACTTTCTAACAAAATCTAGAATAAAGCCTTCATTAAACATTCTCTTATATTGAGCAGTTTTCAACCGATGTTCGCTATATTGCCTGAAATGAGAACCTCGTGGCCGACACACACTCATGAATAAATACTATGTCAACACCATCCTTAATAAACTATTTGGTGACGTCTCAACTAATGACATTCGTCCATATATACCCAAAAATTTCCTTCAAAAATCATTTTCATCTATCCATAATCTGTCTCATCCAGGAATCAGAGAAACACAAAAATGGGTAACAGAACAATTCATTTGGTCAAATATAAACAAAGATTGCCAGCTATGGATTCGAACGTGCTTACCATGTCAGCGATCGAAAATCCAAAGGCATAAGTCCTTTGCTTTGGCTGAATTCAAGGTGCCTCATCACCGGCTAAACAAGTGAATGTAGATGATGTTGGACCTTTATCACATTGCCAAGGATACAGAGATCTGCTATAGGTTATCGATTGTTTCTCTCGTTGGATTGAACAGTTCCATTGCGTGATCAAATTACAAACTCTAAGGCCTTGTTACCTACTTGGTTAGCCACCTTCGGAATTCCGGAAGGTATTATGTCAGACTAAGGCCACCAATTCGAAAGTCAAATCTTCAAAGCATTGGGCAAAGTACCTTGGATTCCAGACTAACACAACGACGATTTAGCACAAATGGACTCATAAAGAGATAACATTGGACTTCAAAAGCAAATCTCAAATGTCACTTGATTAATTCAACTTCTTGGGTATATGCTTTACAAGTTGTTCTTGGAATGGAACTGCTTCTAAAGATGATTTAGGCTATTCTTCAGCTGAGCTCATTTACACACTCCTATCTGTCTGCCTGTCTGGAGAATTACTTTCTACTTATCCAACTGGCACACATTCTGATTTCATGCAAAACCTTAAATCTTCAAACTGGAAAATAACACATCCACTCTGAAGACATCAAAACAATACGATCCAGAAGACAAACGAAATTCCCAAATTCACAAAATAGTGAAATACAACGGAAAAGATTGTATACAGGAATCTGCCATCATCGCACTTGTTAATCTTGCTCACAAGAAACCAATTATAGATAATACGGGAGGGCAGTTCAAGTTTTTATTTGATTAGAGTGAAGTCTTAATGGAAATTGATCCTTTGACAGTGGCATTTGAGAAAGTTCTTCTGGACCACTGGAGATGGCAGGTGGAGCACTTCGTCTTTCCTGCAGAGAAGCAGTAACTTACGTTTGGATTCGAGGCGGCGGCGGATTGAAAATATTGTAATCTAGGAAAGAAATCTGAAATTGTGACTTGTGATGGCAAATATAATATTTTGGTAACTGTTATATTTTGTTTATAGAAATGTGCGGAATTAAAAATTAAATTTTAATTTAAATTAAATTTAAGTTAAATTAAATCAAAAGAACAAAAGTACATCAAATTTGCAGATGCAAAGCAGAATGTTTGAGCTCTTCAAGTTCTGGAGCTCTTCAGGAAGTAAGTTAAAATGGAGATGTTGAACATTTTTGAATAATAAATTTCTTTATGCATTTTTAAATTTTCACTCGTATTTAACTACAAAACCTGTTATTTTCTGTACAGAATGTTTTACTATGATTATGATAAAAATAAATATTTCATTTCATTATTATTGTCATTACATTAGCAATAATACAATGTTTGATACTCATTTCTCTGTAAGAACCTATTACTCCAAGTCTGTAAACCAAGTATCTCATTAGAAATAATATCCACCAACTTAAAGTTCTTTAAAAGATCAATAACTTTTATTTTAAACTTTTTCCTGTATTTTGGATTTAGAAAATTTTGTAGCTAAAAGAAATTAGTATTAACCCCCCCCCCAAAAAAAAAAAAAAAAAAGAAAACAAGGTTTTTTCAATGAGAATGTGTAAAAATCAATAAAATATAACAGTTGCCAAAATATTGTACGAGTTGCGGTCACTTTCAAAAAGGAGCGCATTTTTTGAAAAAAATCGCCTAATACTATAATTATTGAATACTGCAGTTAATAGAACTACACATGAATAAACATTTATCAATTTGTTAAAACACTTTTGTATGGTGATCTAAGTTTAGATATTCTTCTGGACAAGCTTACAAAGTCTATGAGAATTCTCAAAAACTTGAAAGGAATTACAATATGCAAGAACTGATGATAAAAATACATTAATATCCTGCAGCTATTATAAATAAGAATAATGCAATAAATAAATTTTGAAGAGCTTCTTCTGATTAAATTACTGAAACTCAAAATATTAGATAAAAGAAATAATTTTAAAAGTTATGAAAAAAGGGTCTCATAGCAGTTTCAGAATGTAAAAAACAGTATTACCTATTTTTTGTATTTGTTTTCATTGTCCGACGTAAAAGTTCGAATACTAAAACTTTGAAGCGTCGCCTTGTTTTAATTTTAATTGTTAATATATTATAGGTGTAAAAGTGCAATATGGTTGCCATGTTTAGTTAGTATCTGCGCGTTAAACAGTTTAATTAAACAGTGTTACTTCTTCAAATGACAACCCGTGTAAATATTCAATTCAAGCCCGTAAAAACCAAGACGTTAACAGTCCAAGTTATCAAGAAATGCAAATGAACTGAAGGAATTAGTTAAACTAGAAAATGAACAACCTGCTAGAAATATGGAATCCTCGTAATGTGTGTTCTTCTCCAGAATTGTCTTCTACATTTGTGTTCTACATGTGTTCTACATTTTCGTTTTGATATTTGTGTTCTACTCTTCTACATGTGTTCCACATTTTCGTTTTGATGTAGAACAGCACCAATGGCTGTTATCAGACGCATCCGATGCATTCTGGGCTGCAGTCCTATTCAAGGTTGCTATTTTTATTGGCACCACTGAGCATTGCGGTTAGAGCTCAGCACAGTTTGGGATGAAGCCACGATAAAAAAATCACCATTCCTAAAAATCTTCTTAAGCTGGGGATTGACTGAAGTTCAGGAATGTTTTTGATGATATTAAACTTTGGATGAAAAGGGTTTAATTCTTTATTTGAAATTTCACGTCCCAAAACTTGCAGTTTCGTTTTAGCTATGTTGATGCATAAACCATAGTTCTAAAACTGTAAACAGATGATGACGATGTTTTTCTTCATCCTGGGAAGCTGTAAGAATATCTAGCTAGTAAAATACGAAATCCAGTTCACTGAGTACCATGAATCTTTGATAAGTTTGAGCTGGTTGAGCAGACCAAAAGTCATATATGGCAACTCAAACAGTCCGAATGGTGTTATTATTGCTATTTTGGAGATGTCAGTTTCGTGAACAGGAATTTGCTGATACGCTTGAATTAAATCTATTGATGAAAATATTATGGTCCTGAGTAAAAATATGGCTGTAATCGTAAGAAAAGGTACGGGATAACGATCAGGAAGAGTGACGTAATTGAGGGTACTGTAATAAACTATTTTTGGTTTTTTGACATCAGCAGGAATAAATGACTAATTAACTGATCTCCGTAATCCAAGATAAGCCTAATCTTCCATATGTTTTCATTTTCGTCCCATTAGCAGCAAAAAGTTCAAATTTTGGAATGTTCTTTTTATAATAGTGGCACTACAGATATTTCTGCTTCAGTCTCAACTAAAAATTGGGTGGCTGATTCGCAAACAAAAACATGACTCAACTCAACCCCTTAATACTCTTTGCCGCCATTGAGGATCGGGGAATTAATTTTCCTGTTTATCTGATTCGGATTTTGTTGAGACATTTGATAAAATTTTAAGCATTTAAAGGCTTTTCACGAATATTTTTTTGTTACTAAAATATGTTTCTATCAAAGCAGTTTGCCGAGTTATGATTTTTAGAATTTGGCCGACAGCAACGCCATGGATTAACCTATGCTTCCTATAATCATAGAGGGACGTTGTAGCCAAAGAGTTTTTTAAAAAAGTCTCACTTGCTTTATCGTCTGCCAAATTTCTCATTTCACAAAGGACCTGGGAAGGTCCAAGTTACAGTTCAGTCAATAATTTTTGGGTTCAAGCTTCTTCTTCAAGCTTCAGTCAAGCTTCTAATTGCAAGAACCACATTCACGGATCCGGTTTCCAAAATGGCGGCAACTTAACCCTATCCTGGCGATAAGTTTGTCCGCATCACTATCTGTTGTTTTCTGCTCACCATCCATCACATCTGGGTCACCAATGAATCAGTTAATGAGCTTTGGTATTTTTCAATTTTATACTCTGGCTCCTTTTACTGTTATGTTATTATGCAAACGTTTGATTACTATTTTTAAGGCTCTGCATTGGAATAAAAGGATAAGATTAACAACAACAATAATAATATACGTGACCATGCGACGATACATCGAATGCAGACAAAAAGACAGGATAGTAGATGACAAACAGATCTGATATAGACTGATTCTTGTAACCAACAATATATTTGAAAGTGCATTCATTATTGATGACGCTACAATTCAAAGCTTATCAAGAAAAGTATTAGGTAGCAAATCTCAATGACGCATTGGTTCCAAGATGTATCTTTAAATTGTGTATCATTTGAAAGATTTTTTTTTATTTGTTTGTTTGTTTATTGTCAGAAAAGAAAAAGTAAATTAAATTTTATAGGCTCTTTTTGTTCCACAAGTTGACCGCAGACCACATTTTCCGAAATCTTCTCCATACTTTCGAATGTGAGACATAGTTATATCAAAAAGAGCATTATTTTATTTATTGGAGAAATCCCTACGGAACTGTCTATTGTGAAATTCATGCTCGCTATCATTACCTGAATCTTTGAACTTCAGTTGTGTTAAAGTTAACATTATTTTCAGGAAATCAT
>JAFIDM010000004.1:46160258-46171400 GCA_023159025.1 Thereuonema tuberculata
TCTTGATTCTACCATCAATATCAACATCAAAATACTTTTCAGCTCGCTTTTTTACTTCAAACGGACCAAGTTAGACTAGTCGTAACGATGAGATATATGACACTGTTGTAGATAACTGCCATGGGAACAGTTAAGATAGATGTTTAAAAATAAAAACTGATCTTTTGCTATGTGTAGAGGTTGGTTCAGCATTGAGTTCACAGATTGCAGTTTTTGCACGAAATCAGAATGTTGCGCAGTCGGAGAAGTAGACAAAAATTCTTCAGGACAAACAGATAGGAGTGTTTAAGTTGGGTCAGCTGAAGAATAGCTTAGAGCTACGCGAACACCATGCAATTTTGCAGCAATTTAATCTTCCGATTTTGACGTCACGAGTTGATATAAACTTTTGTTTCACCGGACATCATGCAACTCGACATGAAGTCGGCAGTGATAGAAGGAATCCCATAATGCAATGCGTTTCCCAAATCCGATGTGGAAAATCCGAAAAAAATCGACGTTTTGAAACCTCTCTGATAAATTCTGCTGCATACAAGTAATGCATTTCAGTATAAACTTTATTTCTGCATGAAAGAAACTCGCAATACTCTGATATTCATTGAGTATGGGCATGTTTTCAAAACGAATCGACAGATATCATTTTAATTGAGTTCGTACACTTGACTGGAATAATTAACACCACAAGGACTTAACTCCTCCCATTTGGGCAATTGACTCTATTTAAATCACTTGTTGTAAATTATCTTCACATTTGATAAGGTCCCCTCTCGGGGTCGAAACCCAGGTCATGTATCTCTAATCAAGTTTATTAAAATTTTAAATATTTTTAATTAGAATTAAAAATTTTTTTTTTTAATTGTAACGATTTTTTAAATGTGTTAATTATTCCAGTCAAGTGTACAGGCGTGAACGAACTCAAGTAGAATATCCAAAGTACACGTAAAAATTTTTATATATTTAGATATCATTTTCTTCGCCATTTTTTTCATGGGCGTGGTTTCACAACTGACGTGTTCCAACGCTGCCCTGTGATTGGGTAATTCCCAGTGACATCGATGCACGTTTTCGAGTTGTAGCTGTGTTGCAGCTGTAGGAACAACTCGAATTGCATGACAAAAGTTGCAGTTAAGTAGCAAGTAAACGGGCTCAAAGCTGTCTATATCAACTCGTGAAGTCAAAATCAGATAACAAAATTGCTGCAAAACCGTATGGTGCTCGCGTGGCTTAAGTCTTCTTTGAGAGCAGTTTCATTCCAAGAACAACAACTTGTGAAGCATATACCCAAAAAGTTGATTTTGATGAGAAACGCCTTTGGGTTTTCGATCGTTGACATGCTGCACGTTCGAGTCTATATGTGGCAATCTTTGTTTATATTTGACCAAATGACCAAATGTTACCCATATTTGTGTTGCTCTGATTCCTGGTGAGATTATGGATGGGTAAAATGCTTTTTTGACGGAAATTTTGGTAATTGATGGACGAATGTTATTAATTGAGAAGTCACAAAATAGTTTTTTAGTTGTCTCTGATAAAGAAAGTTGTACTATTTTAAGGTTAGGACTATTTTGAAAAATAGCTTATTCGTCATCTTCTTGATAAGTCTGCAATGAACCTATTAGTTTATTAAGGATGGTGTTGTGAAAGTATTTATTCATGAGTGTCTGTCGGTCATGAAGTTGTCATTTCTGGCAATATAGTGAATATCGATGGAAAACTGCTAAATATAAGAGATTTTTTTTTATTTTTTTTATTTGAATGCACATTTGAATTACATTAGAGTCCTGTTAGGAGCTCAAGACTCCTATCAACAGGTGCTACAGTTATTTTTATTAGATATATTTACATCTATATAAATGAAACAAAACAAACTAACAAAATAATAATAATATTCATAAAGAAGATTGTATAAGTAGAGATGATACTTGTAGTACTTCAGATATAATAATAATAAATACTTAAATGTTATAAAGCGAGTTATATTATATGAGGTACAAAGATATATCAAAGAATGCACAAAGTTTGTACAAAGGATTTACAAAATGTGTATAAACGGTTGTACAGTGTATGTAAAATAGATTTCCTTAATTTGCATTTACATAAATAAAAAATTCATATATATATATATATATATATATTTATTCTTATTTATGAAATTTGATAAGCTTTATTCTAGATTTTGATGGAAAGTAAGAGTGAGTGGTTTGTGATCCGTATACATATTGTAAATGTTTTAGAAATGATAGTGGTCATTCTACAAACAGTCGTTGTTATTTAGAATCTGCGAAATTTTGGAAAAATTTTCCATTTCAAGTAGTTTGTAGTTAACTAAGTTCAAATGGGGAAAAATAAAGGTATTCATTCAGTTAGATGCCTTTCTTAAATAAGAATAAGCTTAGAAAAATATGACAGCCTATATTGAAATATTACCAGTTGTTGTTTATGAAAATGAAATTATTGTGACCATAAAAATGACATCTAATTTAGAATCGGAATTCGTTTCTGGTTTAACAAGCTGCAAGTCATCCGAAAAACATATAAAATCTTCATTAAAAATCAGAACAAAATTAATTAAACCAGCAAATGGAGTAAAGACCTTTAGGGAATTGTGTGGAATTAAGCTTTTGCTTCCACTTATTCAACAAACAAATTATCAAATAATTAATATATCTAAGTATCTTAGAGAGCTACTATTTGGAAAGAGAAAAACCAAGAGAATTAAAAGAGATTAAATGAAATTTCAGATTTAGTAACAATTCTGAAGGCTTTGGATACAGAAGTATCTTGAATAGACTTTGTATAATTTTGCACCACTAATTTGGCACTGGATAATGATATTGCTGAATTAATCCTTGATCCTAATCGTTTTTCCTTTCATTGTGAAATTCCTCAATTCAACTCAGAATTCGGATAACCAGCAGACAGCAATTAGAACACGAGAATATTAGTCTGCACACCTAAACATCGAAACAAAAGAGTGAAATACAATGGAACTGATTGCATTCAAGAATCTGTCATCATAGCAAGTTAATCTTGCATACTAATCATGCATAAAAAACCAATTATAGGCAATACGGGAGGGCAGTTCAAGTTTTTATTGATCAGATTGAAGTCTTAATGGAAATGGATCCGTTGACAGTGGTATGTGAGAAAGTTTTACATAAGATTTCTCTTATGTAAATTTGATTTCAGTTTAATTAAGTTCTTGTCAAATTTAAACAAATTGAAACAGGTTTTATCTTTGCTTTGAGACATGAACAGTGCACGTAAAATCTTATGCTTAATAAATAAAATTAGGATTGCACCAAAATAAAAAAAAATTTCAGGTTATTCAATCGGAAATGTGGGAAACTCCAGAAAAAAACTTGATTTTAGGTCAAAACTTAACTGAACTTTTTTTTAAGAACATAAAAAGACAAACATTTTAAAAATAGGAATCATGACATTTGGCCTAACGGTTTTCAAGATACCACCCAATAAATATGTGCATGCAATCTAACCTCCCACCCCCTCTCCCTCCGCTCCTGAAACTTTTTTCTGGCACCCGACTGTTTTTGAATTCCCTAAGTTGTGTATAAACAAAATATAACAGTTGCCAAAATGTTATATGGTTTGCCAGCACAAGCCACAATTTCAGATTATTTTTTTTCTAGACTACAACATTTTCAGTCCGCCTCCTTCTCGAATACTATCACGATTTACTGCTTCTCTGCAGCAAAGACAAGGTGCTCCAGCAGCCATTAGGGGAACTTTCTCACATACCACTGTCATCATCATCATGATGTGCGATCTTCGTATATACGAAGTTACGCGGTCTACGGAACCTAGTGACCCCCGAAGGGCGAACCCCTAGGATAAGCCGTAGATATACTAGGGAACAGATACTGGGGGTGGTTTCCCGTTGCCTTCCCCCAGGACGCCATTAAGGAATGACGTCCGACCAGAGAGAAAGTGAAGAAGAGGCTGGACAACACAGGAAAGGAAATTGAAACAGCCATGCCCTTCCCGGGATTCGAACCCAGGAACTGGCGTATTGGACGCCACGCTGGCCGCCGCCGAGACCGCACGACCACGCCAGCACGGCACCACTGTCAACGGATCCATTTTCATTAAGACTTCACTCTGATCAATAAAAACTTGAACTGCCCTCCCGTATTACTTGTAATTGGTTTTTTTATGCATGATTAGTGTGCAATATTAACTATTGCTATGATGACAGATTCCTGTATACTATCATTTGCATTGTATTTCACTATTTTGTTTCGATGTTTCGGTGTGCAGACTTATATTCTCGTGTTCTAATTGCTGTCTGCTGGTTATCCGAATTCTGAGTTGCATTGAGGAATTTCACAATGAAAAGAAAAACGATTAGGATCAAGGATTAATTCAGCAGTATCATAATCCAGTGCCAAATTAGTCGTGCAAAATTATACAAGCTCTATTCAAGATACATCTGAATCCAAAGCCTTCAGAATTGTTACCGAATCTGAAATTCCATTTAATCTCTCTTAATTCTCTTGGTTTTTCTCTTTCCAAATAGTAGTTCTCTAAAGATACTTAGATATAGTAATTATTTGATAATTCGTTTGTTGAATAAGTGGAAGCAAAAGCTTAATTCCACACAATTCCCTAAAGCTCTTTACTCCATTTGCTGGTTTAATTAATGTTGTTCTGATTTTTAATGAAGATTTTATGTTTTTTCCGATGACTTGCAGCTTGTTAAACCAGTAACTAATTCCTATTCTAAATTAGATGTTATTTTTATGGTCACCATAATTTCATTTTCATAAACAACAACGTCTGGTAATATTTCAATATAGGCTGTCATATTTTTCTAAGCTTATTCTTATTTAAGAAAGTCATCTAACTGAATGAATGCCTTTATTGTTTCCCATTTAAACTTAGTTACATTGTAACTATCTGAAATGGTAAATTTTCTAAAATTTCGCAGATTCTAAATAACAACGATTGTTTGTAGAACGACTGCTACCATTCAGCAAAACAGGCTTATCAATTCACTTATATTGCGCAGTTTTAAACCGATGTTCGCTGTATTGCCAGAAATGACAACTTCGTTGCCGACACAAACTCATGAATAAATACTATGTCAATACCATCCTTAATAAAACTATTTGGTGATGTCTCAACTAATCACATTCGTCCATATTTACCCAAAAGTTTCCTTCAAAAATAATTTTTTCTGTCTTTAATCTCTCTCATCCAGGAATCAGAGAAACACAAAAATGGGTAACAGACCAATTCATTTGGTGAAATATAAACAAAGATTGCCAGCTGTGGACTCGGATATCTGCTATACGTCATCGATCGTTTCTCTTGTTGGATTGAAGCAGTTCCATTGCTTGATAAATTTAAAATTTTCTAAGACCAACTTGTTATCTACTTCGTTAGCCCCCTTCGGAATTCCGGAAGGTAGTAAGTCAGACCAAGGCCACCAATTCGGAAGTCAAATCTTCAAATCCTTGGGCAAATATCTTATTCCAGACTAACACAATGACGACCTACCACCCTTAATTCAATGGCCTCATAGAGACAAAACATCGGACTTTATGAAGGCAGATCTCAAATGTCACTCGGTTAATTCAACTTCTTGGGTGGATGCTTTACAAGTTGTTGTTCTTGGAATGCAACTGCTTCTGAAGAAGATTTAGGCTATTCTGCAGTTGAGCTAATTTACACACTTCTATCTGTCTGCTTGGAGAATCACTTTCTATTTCTCATGCAAAACCTCAGATCTTCAAATTGGAAGATAACATATCCACTCTAACTATATCAAAACAATATGATCCAGAAGACAAGCGAAATTCCCAAGTTCACAACATAGTGAAATACAATGGAACAGATTGTATACAGGAATCTGCCATCATAGCAATAGTTATTCTTCCTCATTAATCGTGCATAAAATTATAGGTAATACCAGAGGACAGTTCGAGTTTTTATTTGATCAGAGTGAAGTTTTAATGGAAATGGCAGTGGCATTAGACAGTGGCATTTGAGAAAGTTCTTCTAATGGCAGCTGGAGCACTTCGTCTTTCCTGCAGAGAAGCAGTAACTTACGTTAAAATTCGAGGCGGGGACGGACTGAAAATATTGTAATCTAGGAAAGAAATCTGAAATTGTGACTTGTAATGGCAAATAAAATATTTTCGCAACTTTTATATTTCGTTTATAGACACCTTAGGGAATTAAAAAAAAGTCGGATGCCAGAAAAGTCGGGTTTCAAGGGCGGACGGAGAGGGGGTGGGAGATTTCCTGTATTTTGGGTTTAGAAAATTTTGTAGCTAAAAGAAATTAGTATTACCCCCCCCCCAAAAAAAAAAAAAACGTTTTTCATTGAGAATGCCTTAAAAATCAAGAAAACTGTTGATTTTTTTATTTTCTGGCACCTGTCTTGATCCTTAAGATGTACATAAAATGTAACAGTTGCCAAAATATTATACGAGTTGCCGTTACTTTCAAAAAAGAGCGCATTTTTGAAGAAAAATCGCCTAATACTATAATTATTGAATACTGCAGTTAATAGAACTACACATGAATAAACATTTATCAATTTGTTAAAACATTTTTGTGTGATGATCTAAGTTTAGACATTCTTCTCGAATTAGGAGTTATTCATATTCTAATTGAAAAGCTTACAAAGTCTATGAGAATTCTCAAGAACATGAAAGGAATTACAATAAGCAAGAAGTGATCATAAAAATACATTAATATCCTTCAGCTATTGTAAATAAGAATAATGCAATAATTAATTTTGAAGAGCTTCTGATTAAATTCCTGAAACTCAAAATATTAGATAAAAGAAATAATTTGAAAAGTCATGAAAAAGGGTCTCAAGAGCAGTTTCAGAATGTAAAAAACAGTATTACCTAATTTTTGTTTTGATGTAGAACAGCAGCAATGGCATTATCAGACACATCCGATATTAAGAGATAAGACTGCATTCTGGGCTGCAGTCCTATTCAAAGTTGCTATTTTTATTTGCACCACTGATCATTGCAGTTAGAGCTTAGCACAGTTTGGGATGAAGCGACGGTAAAAAAATCACCATTCCTAAAAATCTTCTTAAGCTGGGGATTGACTGAAGTTCAGGAATGTTTTTGATGATATTAAACTTTGGATGAAAGGGGTTTAATTCTTTATTTGAAATTTCACGTCCCAAAACTTGCAGTTTCGTTTTAGCTATGTTGATGCATAAACCATAGTTCTAAAACTGTAAACAGATGATGACGATGTTTTTCTTCATCCTGGGAAGCTGTAAGAATATCTAGCTAATAAAATACGAAATCCAGTCCACTGAGTACCATATTGATGAATCTTTGATAAGTTGAGCTGCGTTGAGCAGACCAAAAGTCATATAGGGAAACTCAAACAGTCTGAATGGTTTTATTATTGCTGTTTTGGAGATGTCAGCTTGGTGAACAGAAATTTGAATTAAATCTATTGATGAAAATATTATGGTCCCGAGTAAAAATATGATTGCAATCGTAAGAAAAGGTAGGGGATAACGATCAGGAAGAGTGACGTAATTGAGGGTACGGTAATCGCCACAAGGCCTCCAATCATCAGATTTCTTCAAGGTAAGGTAAAGAGGGCTGGACAAACTACTTTTTGATGGTCTACGAAGGCCTTCCTCTAGCATGAACTCAAATTCTGTTTTTTAGCTGCTTTTAATTTTTCAAAAGAAAGTTTTCTGGCTTTTGCGAAAACGGGAGATCCTTTTGCTTTCAATAAATTGTTCATTACTATGATTTTTAATTTTAGAGTTTGCAATATTAGATCTTAACAAATCAGGAAATTTTTGTAAAATTTTTTTCATATTGATTTGTAATGTGCTAAGAACTTGGTGTATTGACACCGAAACCATTAATTGTTAAAGAAGTGTTCCATCAATCTGCAGTTTTTGTTATTAAATAAAAAGGTGGAAATTAGATAAAAAATCCATGCCTATTTTTAGTTTTTTGACATCAGCTGGAATAAATGGCTAATTAAATGATCTCTGTAATCCAAGATAAGCCTAATCTTCCATACGTTTTCATTTTCGTCCCATTAGCAGCAAAAAGTTCAAATTTTTGAATGTTCTTTTTATCCGTGGGTAATAGTGGCACTACAGATATTTCTGCTTCAGTCTCAACTAAAAATTGGGTGGCTGATTCCTTGTCGCAAACAGAAACATGACTCAACTCAACCCCTTAAGACTCTTTGCCATTGAGGATCAGGGAATTAATTTTACTGTTTATCTGATTCGGATTTTTTTGAGACATTTGATAAAGCTTTAAGCATTTAAAGGCTTTGCCACCAATATTTTTGTGTTACTAACATATGTTTCTATCAAAGCAGTTCGCTGAGTTATGATTTTTAGAATTCGCCATGGATTATCATATGCTTTCTATAATCATAGGAAGACGTTGTGGCCAAAGAGTTTTTTAAAAAAGTCTCACTTGCTTTATCGTCTGCCAAATTTCTCATTTCACAAAGGACCTGGGAAGGTTTTCTATCTTCAAGTTACAGTTCAGTCAATAATTTTTGGGTTCACTTCATTGCCCGCAGAAGCAGAGAGTAAGCGAAATTTGTCTACCTTCGGTGGGTTGATCAAAATGTTCACAACTTGAGTTAACACTTCATCTTCAATAGCACCATCTACATAATCATATTTGGTTTGATCCACGATGATGTTGGTGTTCCTGAATTTTGCTTCTAATTGCAAGAACCACTTTCTCGGATCCGGTTTCCAAAATGGCGGCAACTTAACCCTATCCTGGCGATAAGTTTGTCCGTATCTCTATCTGTTGTTTTCTGCTCACCATCCATCACATCTGGGTCACCAGTGAATCAGTTAATGAGCTTTGGTATTTTTCAATTTTATACTCTGGCTCCTTTTACTGTTATGTTATTATCCAAACGTTTGATTACTATTTTTAAGGCTCTGCATTGGAATAAAAGAATAAGATTAACAACAACAACAATAATATACGTGACCATGCGACGATACATCGAATGCAGACAAAAAGACAGGATAGTAGATGACAAACAGATCTGATATACACTGATTCTTGTAACCAATAATATATTTGAAAGTGCATTCATTATTGATGACGCTACAATTCAAAGCTTATCAAGAAAAGCATTAGGAAGCAAATCTCAATGAGGTTTTTAATGACGCATTGGTTCAAAGATGTATCTTTAAATTGCGTATCATTTGAAAGAATTTTGTTTGTTTGTTTGTTTGTTTATTGTCAGAAATGAAAAAGTAAATTAAAATTTTATAGGCTCTTGGCGTTCCACAAGTTGACCGCAGACTATATTTTGCGAAATCTACTCCATACTTGCGAATTTGAGACACAGTTATATCAAAAAGAGCATTATTTTATTTACTGGAGAAATACCTACGGAACTGTCTATTGTGAAATTCATGCTCGCTTTCATTACCTGAATCTTTGAACTTCAGTTGTGTTAAAGTTAACATTATTTTCAGGAAATCATGGCAAACATTTGTAACATACTTTACTGCTTGCCATGATTTCCTTGACAAGTATTGCTGAAATAGCGAATAAAATTGATTTTAAAACCCTACATTTTCGTAAAATTATTATCTAATTTGCACAGTAATTTTAGTTTAAAACTGGTTACAATTTTTTGTAACTTCACATTCTGTTTTACAACGACAAATTCTGATTTCAAATTTTGGGAGTATTTTTCATCAATAATTTCATTTCAATTGTTTCAAAATAGCTGATGGTTGGTTTCTTCAAATAGTATTAAAAAATTGGTTAGTATCGCAACCCTTTTGGTCTTAATTCCTTAATAGCTTATGACTATTTGGAGAAACCGACAGCGTGTAGTTAATATAAGGTTGGGTGTGTCCCAAGGCTGATAGCCCATAGGGCACTGGAGATAGGGCTCCAACGTTTCTTTGCCAACGGACTGAGATGAGATCAGGTGGCCAGCCCGACGCTCGCCTACCTATACCCGCGGACAAAAACCCGATACCCATTCTACAGAGGGTTGGGTAGACCCTAGGACCCGTTTGGAGGAGTATGGAACGTGGAAAAAAATTTCGTCTGAGGCCTCGGATCGAACCTTCCTCTTAACGATAATGCCGCATGTCACATAGCAGCTCCTGCACTGGCTTTGTTAAGTCGACAGGGATGGAATGCCTTGGGATACCCTCCATAGTCACCAGATCAGAGTCCATGCAACTTTGATCATGCAACTTTCAAATTAGATTCCAAAACTAAAGCTGCAGTTGCATGGGAAACGCTTGCGAACAAAGATGAAACTTTGACGGCGTTTCAGCGAGAGGTCACATGCAGCCAACGATTTTCTCCGCCTTCCCAATTACTGGCAAAGTAGACCAAACTATTTTTATTCTTTGTATTCATTAGGGGAAAAAAAACTAGTCGAAATCATTTCTATATCAGCATAAAATTATTTCCATCGAAATACAGCAAAAAGAAATGAGTCTATTTGTCATACACCTAAGCCAATCACCTGTAAAAGGATTGGGCGGTAATTCAATATTGAATATTTTCTATCAAAAACACATGATAATACAAAATCAACACTTAGTACAATGCTTCCTCTGTACTGCATTAGAATAATGATAGAATGTGATGAAATATAGAATTTTCAACAAAATTTTCTATTTCTTCCGACTACATCATCCCAGTCAGTAGAGCAGTGTTTCTCAAACTCCTTAACCCACTGAACCCCACAAAAGCTAAAGATCTTACTCAGAAACTTTTATATCCCTTGCCCTTTATAACTAAAGGTGCTTTAACTAACAAATTTACGCTTTACTAGTCATTGAACTGAACTCCTGAGACTATACAAGCTTACAAATAGCTCAATTTCGATGACAGCAGTGATTTTCAACGTTTTTTATGTCTTAATAAAAATTGATTGATCATACGAAGTCTTACTATTTCTCTTTGTCTATCTGTCTGAATGCTCAACATGTGAAAACATGTGTACGGATTTCCATACAATTTAGTATGAAGCTCATTTATGGTCGAACTTAACACGATTTTATTGGTTTTCAAAATTTACTGTACCTAGGGTATATATATATACACACACACATACACACACACACACACACACACACACACACACACACACACACACACA
>JAFIDM010000004.1:46171410-46182772 GCA_023159025.1 Thereuonema tuberculata
ACACACACACACACACACACACACACACACACACACACACACACACAATGGAGCACAAGATATTGATAACTCAGTTGTAAAATCAGTGCGCAAAGCTTACGGAGGTACGCAAACGGCTGTGGTAGTTTTACCTACAGAACTGGCGAATCGAGCTCTGGAGAAGGGTAGGTTGAAGATTGGATGGGTGATTAGCCGGGTGAGGGAGAAGACTACGGTCCAACGCTGTTTTAAATGTTTTGGCTACGGTCATCTTGCTCGAGTTTGTAAAGGTCCAGATAGGTCCAAATTGTGCCTGAAATGTGGAGGAGATGGGCATAATGCCAAGGAATGCTCTTCTGAGGAACTATGCTGTCTTTTGTGTGAGGGCAAGGAAGACAGTAAACATCGTACTGGCAGCTATGTTTGTCCGGCTTACAAACAGGCCATACAAGCTGTAGAAAAATCAAGGAGATGAAGTTTATTCAGCTTAATCTAAATCATTGTACGGTTGCCCAGGATATACTGCAACAGACTGTACGTGAGGAGAGGGTTGATGTTGCGATTCTCTGTGAGCAATACAGAAACATCGAGGGATCACGCGCATGGCTCTCTGATACTAGTGGACGGGCAGCAATTTGGATCTGCGGGAATCATTTCATCCAGGAAATTCCACAGACACAACAGCATGGATTTACTTGGGCAAAGGTGAGAGATATATACATCTATAGTGTCTACGCACCACCAAGTGCACCATTAGAGGAATTTGAGTTGTTGCTTGATCGCCTTGTATTAGAGCTCCAAGGTCGGTAGCCTGTGGTCATCGCAGGTGATTTTAATGCGTGGGCTATTGAATGGGGAAGTCGAGTAAGCAACAGAAGAGGTGAGATACTTTTGGATGTCTTCGCCTCGCTGAATGTGGTTCTCCTCAATACCGGCTCAATACCAACGTTCATTAGAAATGGTAATAGTTCCATTATCGACGTGACATTTACAAGTGATTGTTTGGCCTCTCGTGTTACGTCGTGGGAAGTGTGTAGTCACTATACTCACAGCGACCATCAAGCCATAATTTTCGAGATCTCCACTTCTGGTGTGTCAAGGTTGGGATCCACACTTCCAAGAGGATGGAACGTTAGGTCCTTTGATCGTGAATCCTTCATTGCAATGATGGAGGAGGACTTGGTGCTTTCGGGATCTGCTGATAACAAGGCGTCACGGCTTATGCGACTTGTCGCTGATGCTTGTGAGGCATCGATGACAAGACGTGGCAGAGGAAATCGTCACCATCCAGTGTATTGGTGGAATGCTGAGATAGCGGAGCTTCGGAAGAAATGTCACCGCACAAGAAGGCTAGCACAACGAGCCCATGGACGAGAAAACTATGACGTGTTGAAACAACAGCACATAGAAACCAGCCGTGCTCTCAAGAAGGCCATTAAAGTCAGTAAACAGAGTGCTTGGAAGGAACTTTGTAGTGAGGTTAATAGTGACCCATGGGGTAGACCATATAAGACAGTTATGGCTAAAATAAAAAGTAGCTCCTTATCACCTCCGACCTGCCCTGATTTGCTGAGCAGGATTGTGTCCACTCTTTTTCCATAACAACCGGGGATAGTTTTGGAAGTTCCACCTCAAGAATGTGAAGATGTGTCATCTATCTCAAAAGATGAGTTGATAAAGGCCTGCGGAAATATTGGTGACTCAAAAGCCCCTGGCCCAGACAGCGTTCCAAATATTGCTCTTAAAACCGCCATCCGGTGTAGACCTGAGATCTTTCTAGACGTCTACAATGCTTGTTTACGAGAGGGTGTGTTTCCAAATCTGTGGAAGCAGCAGTGGCTCGTACTTTTGCCTAAAGGTAACAAGCCACCTAATGATCCATCGTCCTATCGGCCAATTTGCCTGTTGGATACGGCAGGTAAGGTATTGGAGAGAATCATTTACAATCGACTGGAGGCATTCAGTGAAGGAGCGCATGGTCTCTCTGAAAACCAGTACGGTTTCAGGAAATCAAGATCTACAATAGATGCTGTAAGGGTTGTTGTTGATTTGGCTCGAGATGCCATTGAGGGCAAACGCTGGAAGGGAGGAGTAAAACAGTACTGTGCCATAATAACGTTGGATGTGAAGAATGCGTTCAATTCGGCAAACTGGAACTGCATCTTGAACACTTTGAGTTCAATGAAGGCTCCAGCGTACATCAGGAAAATAATTGCGAGTTACTTCACTGATCGTATCCTGATGTATAATACCGAAGTCGGAATGAAGACCTACAACATCACAGGCGGTGTTCCACATGGATCAGTACTTGGTCCTTTGCTTTGGAATATCATGTATGACGCAGTACTCAAGCTGCCAATGCCCGAGGGAGTGACTGTAGTGGGGTTCGCTGACGATGTTGCATTGGTTGTAATCGAGAAACACCTGGAAGTTGTCACCCTAACATCGAATGTGGCTGTTGCCAGGATCCGTCAGTGGCTCTCAACGGTTGGATTACAACTAGCAGATCACAAGACAGAGGCGGTTCTTGTGACCAGCAGGAAAGCGAGGGAGATCGTTACCCTCACTGTGGGTGATCATGACATTCTGTCGCAGCCTTCTCTCAGGTATCTGGGTGTTCAGAGTGATGCAAGGCTTCGGTTCGATGAACATCTTCGAATCGTGAGTGAAAAGTCTGCACGAGTGGTCAACGCCTTGGCTAGGATCATGCCGAACATCGGAGGACCTCGGCAGAGCCGACGAAGACTCCTGTCCAGTGTGGCTATCCTTACCATGCTCTACGCGGCTCCGATCTGGTTCCATGCCATGGAGACTAAATCATATGTATGTCAAATGACTTCGGTTCACCGGAAATGCGCTCTACGGGTCGCTTGTGCATTTCGAACAGTTGCATATGATGCCGTGTGCGTCATAGCAGGGATGCCGCCTATCGATCTCTTAGCAAGTGAGAGAAGCGCGATATGCAGTGGTATTCGGGAACGTCGTGACGCTCACCGACCCAAGATCACGAGGGCCGTGAAAAGCAAGACAACGGTCAGATGGCAGAGACGATGGGATTCATCGACCAGTGGAAGATGGACTCATAATCTTATACCTAATATTGCAACATGGATGGAAAGAAAGCATGGTGAAGTGGATCACTACCTGACTCAGCTATTAAGTGGCCATGGTTGTTTTCGAAGAGGCGCTTCGGAATTGTCGACAGTGCGTCATGTCCGACTTGCCAGTTCTTGGACGAAGATGTGGAGCATGTCTTCTTTGTCTGCCCACGCTTCCATGAAGATAGAAATGAGCTGAAGAAATTCCTTCGACAGCGTGTGACTCCAGAGAACATCGTTGGCTTGATGACTATCTCCCAGGCTAATTGGACGGCAGTGGCTGACTATGCTGCCACTATTATACGGAAACTTCGTATGGCTGAGAAAATCAGACTTGATCAGTTGCGAAATGATACCTGAATCGGACTTTTAGTCATTCTGCCCTAAGCGATGTAGTACCTGACGGTGGTTCCGTGTAGGGTGTTTTGGAAGTCGGACGTAGGGTTTTAGTGAGTAGTAGTCTTTTATGACTGAGTCTCACATTACCAATTCCTTGGTATGCGTAAATGCATTTCCCCCGTCCTTAAAAAAAACACACACACACACACACACACCCATATATATATATATATATATATATATATATATACATATACACACACAGATAGATAGATATATCACTAGATCAGGATTCGAACCAGCGTTACTGCGAGTACAATGCAATATCCTAACCACAACTCGACCATGGCTCTGAACATGAGCTAAATGAAATCACTCAGAATGCCTGTGTGTTGGGAATCTTCTTACTTAATTCAAGGAACCAGGGAAGCCTTGTTCTTAAGTATTACGACGTGACTGGAACAGGAAGCGACCACAGACAGGTAGGCCTACTCGTCTTTTTCCCCACATCTACAAATCATAAGAGTTCCAATAAAGTATTGCTCATGTCTGTACGACTTGTAGTTAAGGGCTGTAGATGTGCAGAATCAATGGAGGAGCTCTCCCCCACCCACTTTTTCACTTTCATGTGCGAGTCGCTAATAAGGAACCGTAACTCATTTATTTTTAAAAAATAACTTCCCAAACAGTTGGGAAAATGTTTATTATTGGGCCTTAAAATTAAAGTTAAGTTTTTAATTAAAACTAAAATTTAAAATAAAAAGTAAGTTAGAAACCGAAATATACACTCATTGACATAAAAAGTTGCGCCGAAGAAAAAATCATCCTATAAACGCGAAAAAAAGTAAATAGCTACGGCGAGGGATACGCAAATGAATAACGTTTGGTGCGATTGCGCATGGCCGCTCGTCCTACAGCGGCGCTACAATCGCAATCCGTGGGGCTTCTAAGGCACACGCAGTGGAGTCCACATATAATGTAAGGTGAGGTCTGTGAGCGAGCAACATGCCGCGAAGACGCCTTAGACGTCAGTACGAACAACTCACGGTGGACGTATCATAGGGCTGCGAGAGGAGGGCTGAGCGGCGCGGCGAACTGCCCTCCATTTAGGCCGTTCTGACTTTACAGTCAGATCGTGTTGGAGCAATGGACACGTGAAGGCACCTCTACACGGCGGATCGGCTTTAGACGGTCCAAACAGACCAGCAGGAAAGAGGATCGTTTGATCATCAGAGAGGCTCGAAAATATCCAATGGCTTCTTTGTCCACTATCCAGCGACACGTGATAATGTCAGAAAGGAACCCTGTCTGTGCGAGAACCATACCCAGACGCCTAGCGGAGACGAATCTGCATTCTAGACGCCCCTTCCGTTTTGTGCCTTTAACATCGTTGGCTGCGTTTGCAGTGTGTCAGCAAAAAGCAACGTGGAACGCCACGGACATGCGATATATCATCTTTAGCGACGAATCCCGTTTTGTTTGGGAATGGATGATCATCGTGTCAGGGTTTGGAGGACCACAGGTGAGCGCTACAACCTCAACCTCACTTTACAGCGGCATTTAGCCCCCACTGCAGGCGTGATGGTCTGGGGTGCCATGGCAAATGATAGTCTTTCGTCACTAGTAGTGCCTCGAGGGACATTAGCAGCTCAGCGGTACATTCAGGAGATCCTGCGGCCCATGTGCTGCCTTTCTCGACTGGGCGCCCAGGAGCAATTTTCCAACAAGATAATGCTCGTCCGCACACAGCTAGGACTGTCTACGTCATGTTGCGACACTTCCTTGGCCTACCCGCTCGCCTGATTTATCGCCAATCGAGCATGTCAGAAATCAGATGGAACGCCAACTATCGCCATGTAGCAATGTTCGTGATTTCAAGCGTTATTTGCATGAACTATCATCAAATCTGCCGCAAGACAACATACGGCATCTGTTTGACTCTATGCCCGACCATATCACCAGGCACGAAGTGGTCCAACGAGATAATAAAGGTGACATATTGTGTACCGTAGCTCCGTGGGAAATCGTACTGCTGCTGGGATATTGTAACTTAATCACTCCTGTCTCTTGTCTCTACCATCCCACGAATAAAATTTCTTGTGAATCCAACGCTTCCTTCGTGGTGCACAATTCTTTTTTCATTGAATGTATAAAAAAATTAGCTCTCATTTAACGAGCTGTCATGCAGTGATGGTTATTTTGAATGCTACTCTTTCGTTCGTGGGCCCTGTAGCCGAGTGAGTATGGGCGCTTGGCTGCGGGTTGGAGGTGATGGGTTTGATTCCCGGCCTCGGCGGAGGGCAGGAATTTTTTCACGCTCCAAACGGGTCCTAGGGCCTACCCAGCCCTCTGTAGAATGTGTACCGGGTTTCTTTCCCGGGAGTTAAAGGCGGGCGAGCATCGGGCCGACCCCCCAACCTCATCTTCATCCCGTAGGTTACGATCACTGGAGCCTACCCTCCAGCGGCCTCACCAACCTAGGCCAGGCTGGTTGTGGCGGTCCTCTGGGCCTGATGGCGTTTTAACTTTAACCCTTTCATTCAGCGATATAGGTCTATCGAAAAGAAATGAGAACGGTATAAAGAAATAAATGCTTTCTGTTAAATAGGTCTAAAGGAGAGATCTGTATAAAGACGTAGGTTACAAATCTTGCACGGTGCGTAGGAGTTTTTTTTTTTTTTTTTTTTTAATTTTTTAACATAAAAAAAATAACTAAAACAAACAAACAAACAATTTATTTATTTTTATTTATTGTTATTATTGCACGTTATTGCAATAAATATAAACAGCGGATTGCAATGGGGGGAAAAAAGTGAACAGAATCACAGATGTACAGTTATTTCATTTCAAGAAAAATAAAATAAAGTAAACACGATTATTTCATCACATGATCACGAACGGAAATAACGTCATTCGACGTCTGGTAGGAATAAATAAGTTATTGCCTTAAAAACAAATTGATTTTAACAAAATTTTAACAATAAATATTATTTATTTAAAATAGTTTAAAATAGTTAGTTGATTATGTAGTTTTAATTTAAATTTTAAAAAGTATTTTTACTGATTCATTGATAGGAATATAAAGGATAAGGATGCATCCTCAAATGAATTCGAGAAAATGGGTAATTGGGTAAAAATTTATTTAATAAATAAATAAAAAAAAAAATAACTATTAAAAACAGTTATTTGTATAATTTATAGAAATGAAATAATAGCGCAATTTTTATCCAAAATCATAACCTTACCTTGTAGATTTACTCTTAATTCCATGTGATTTACAGTGTTTTTCCCGCCTTGTGAGAATAATACGTTCTGAAAACTTCTCTTAGGGCAAAAAAATTGCCGTTAATTTCTTGGGAAAAACTTTCCCTGAGCCCCAAATACTTGACACTATTTACCCAAAAGCAATACCAAATTCCAATAAATGAAGTTCGATTGAACTCAAAGCATACTTTCCTGAAATGCTGCTTTCATTTTTTTTTTTCTTTTAAAGTCATTATTAGTTTTCTGCTTCAACCGTCTATATAGAGCTATTGGCATTACAATGTTTGCATAGAGCGAATTTTTTCTCAACTTTTTTCCAAACTTCATTTCTAAACTTGTGGGTAGAACTGAAAAAGTAGATGTTGGTGTTAAATTACTTTACTCTAAAAATAATGCTAATAACTGGGTGGCACATTTAAAAGGTAGAAACATGAAATCGCGTGAGTTTATTTTTGCGATATTTTTGGCCAAGAATCTATTATTTTCATCATGAAATGGGAGGGGACTTTTACTGCATTTAGTACCTGGGCCCTGAATTTCATGTGGGGGCCTGACTGTACGTAAGTATTGAGGAGTTATTCATTTTTCAGATAAAGAGAAATTCGAAAGCATATTGTTTGCAAAATTTGCAATTACAGAGAAATAATTTACAATAATTGTTTTCACAATTTCATAAAAAACAAAAACAAAAAGAATATTATACGAAAATTAAGCTTTTAAGTTATTTGGGAAAACTTCCTGTTTTAATACTTTCCTTATTTTAGAAGACATGATGCAAGTGAATAACTTGCTGTAAACTGGCAACCCACGAGTGTTGTAAGAGGGTAAAATCAACCTTCCCCTCATCTGTAGAAATTTGAAGACAATCACATGATTGGTTCAGCGTCGCGCCAAATCCAAATCACTTTTCGTAAACGTGAAGAAATGCCTCGAAAGGTGTTAAAGTGAACGTTCGTAACCAAGTACTGCTCTAGTAGTACGGCTGAGTTTGAGATTAATAGACAAATAAGCAAACAAAATCAGCCCCATGGTGAGCAATAGCTGTATTTCTTTAGTAGGGTTCGTGTAAGCTTTGATTATGATCGATGCCACAAGTGCTAACGGTAGAATCAGAAGTGGTAGAATTTCCAGAATATTTTATTTATTTCTAATCCTTGTTTGCTTTTGTTTTTTTAAATAAACAAAACTGTTAATCTTATGTTAAAAAGACAATTTAAGTGCAACAATTATATGATACTAGCAGCAAAACCTGTCGGGCGACAGGCATGAAACAATCTGAAAAATCATTTTATTATCAACTATCAAATATAAAGTAAATGTAATCTAAATACTGTACTAACTTGTGAACGAAGCTTCTACGGCAAAAAGATTTTGAGTTTCGAAATCAGCGTAAACAACTGAGTAAGTATGCCAAATTTCATTAAAATGGATACAGTGGTACCGTAACAAAATTATTTGGTTTTGAACGTATGTTTTGTTAGAATTTCGGTTGTCGAGGTCAGTTCCCAAGAATAAAATTTCATGGAAACAACATGGAATGACACAATGAACTAATATTTTCATCCAATTTGAGTACCTTTGATTCAATGGTACCATTGAGAACCGTTGGATCTATCTTAATAGCTTAATTATATCGAGTTACAGACAGACGAACTTAGCCAATTTTTATATACACACATATATATATATTTGATTCGATTGATGATTTGATTTGAATTTTTTTTTTTTTTTTAATGTTTATCAGACCTATTTAGGTGTACTTCTTACCTGTACACCTGTAATATAGGTTCTCAGAGTTTAATCTAAAGGATCATTTTCCACCCAAAAAGAAAAACGAAATACTAACCATATCTAAAGTTTAATTTATCTAAAGAATAATTATTATTTTTGACTCATAACGCCGAAAGGCATTTAAAACTCACCTTTGTATAATCTAAATACTGCGCTAACTTGTGAACGAAGCATCTACGGCAAAAATGATTTTGAGTTTCAAAATCAGCGTAAAAAACTGAGTAAGTATGCCAAATTTCATTAAAATCGGTGCAGTGGTAACAAAATTATTTGGTTTTGAACGTATGTTTTGTTAGAATTTCAGTTAAAATTTCATGGAAACAGCATGGAATGACAAAATGAACTAATATTTTATCCAATTTGAGTACCCTTGATTCAATGGTACTATTGAGAACATTGGATCTATCTTAATAGCTTAATTATATCGAGTTACAGACAGATAGACAGACGGACAGACAGACAGACGAAATTAGCCAATTATATAAGTTGATGATTAGATATTAAAATGAATATTTAATATTGATTCTTTTACATTAATCCTTACTATTTTTCAAATTGGTTTTCAAATAAATATGATAAATTGCAGACCCTGGCTAACAGTAATACTAGGAGGAGGAGGTTAATATGATCCGACTAGGGAAGTGTAGAAGCTTTTCTGTTTTCATAAATATTTATTAGTAGATTTATAGTAAAAGGGTGATTTCATTAAAATTTCGACATCAGTCAACACTTAAAATTGACAAAAAGAACACAAACAAAATTATCTATTCTTAGAAAAATATGCTAAATATACAAATATACAGATACATTTTCGACTTAATCCTTCATCAGCATAGTTAACGATGAAATGAATTATATTATTAATGTTTCCCAAGTAAGCACATGTATGTTATTACTATTACTTGTGGAACTATGCCACCTTTTATCAACAACCGTATGAATAAAATTTTTAATTTCATTTTGTTTTAATTTTGAAGTTTAAAACTACTAAGGTGTTGGCCTTCATGTATTTGCTTCAGCATTTTGGTGATTTAATGATTGGAAATTCATTAGACACAGATAGAATATTCTAAGAAAAAGCTACTTGTTGTTCCTGGCGATTGGAATCTTGGAACTGAGCGGCATCTAGTGGCGAGCGCCGTAGGTGGTCAGGCGAGAATCCGAGTGGGAGGGGCCGTCAGGAAGAATTCAGAGGAGGGGGAATGCACAGTTATTCTCACAAGAGTGGGAAACTGTTATGCTGGAAAATGCCGTGTCCAATGTGTAATTTACAACCGCAGACTGATTGGCATCTCATTGGCTTCACTAACCGATAATCGAAACATCGATCAATGAAGGATTGATACGAACTTGTCGGAAAACTCTAAAGCAAGAAACGGTTCAACTAAACTGTGGGAAACTAAACTTTGCCTCGGGATTATCAATCAAATTTCATTCTCGAACATTCGTCAAACTCATATAAGGAGGTGTTTTCAAGAAAGGAAATTTCAAAGTTTAGTTTCATGCTGTTTTACTTAATGTTCAGTTGTTGGATAATTGCAAAACTCAATAAAATATATTTAATAAATATATTTAAAGTATATTTAAGGATATATTTCACTTGACTTTAACTATAAGCTTGTAATCAGGGGCGTCTTGAAAGAGGGGATGGGGATAGAGGTATCTTCCCCAAAGGAAATTGCGGGAAAATATCCCTGGAATCCTCCAAATTTTGAATTATAGGATGCGTCTGATATTCTTTTGTGGTTGGTTGTTTTACTTCACTTCCCTCGAAAGATCTAAATATAATATTATATTTAGATATAATATAATATTTATTTGTTTAAAAAAAATATTTATTTATTTATTTATTTAACCGACATTCCCCAAAATAAAACTATTTCGCTGATATCCGAATCGCCGATTGTTTATCAGAAATTTCAGGGCTTTTACCTATTTAAATTTAAATACTGTCTAACACATTTATGTTGACGATCCCGTATTTTCGTGATTTCACGTAATTTACGCGAGAATAGTCTCTATCCATGTCTTATCACAAAATATTGAAACATTTAAATGAATTATAATACGGGGAAATGCATGAGACTTTTGGGTTATTCCATGTCAAGTCATCCAGGCCATGTCACCCACTACCTAGTTGAGAACTGAGATTTTGTGTACTGCTATTATACTTAATTTCATGAACTTTTGCCAATTTTTATTGCTTTATATACATTCTGTTGGTAATAATAGCAGAAAGTATGATGCAATTTGGTACTTCAAAGCGAATTGTGAAAATTTGAAAATTGGCTGCAGTTTTTAAATGGAAACAAGTAGGATGACAATTTTTTCCCTGAATATGCGTTGTGACATGTAGTTTATGAAAACATAAAAGAATTGGCCGTATAAAATTTTTTTTAATTGTTTTATAATTTTTTTTGTTTTTTTTGTGGTTAATTTAAAAAAAAAATTTGGACACTTGCTCTACTCTGAAAATGCTTGAAAAAATTAGGAAGTGATTTACAAATAGTAAAGTTTTGTCACAAAAAAAATCATTTTGTAGAAATGAATTGTTCTTACCAAAAAAAAATCGTGAAAGAATTGGCCAAAAAAAATTTTGTAGTTTAATGTTTTTTTGGTTAAATTTCTAAAAAAAAATTTTGATTCTTGCCCCCATCTGAAAATCCTTGAAAAAATTAGAAAGTGATTTACAAATAGTAAAGTTTCATCACAAAAAAAAATCAGTTTTGAGAAATGAATTGTTCTTACCAAAAAAAAATCGTGAAAGAATTGGCCATATAAAATTTTGTAGATTAATTTTTTTTTGGTTAAATTTCTAAAAAAAAATTTGGACACTTGCCCCCATCTGAAAATCATTGAAAAAATTACAAAGTGATTTACAAATAGTAAAG
>JAFIDM010000004.1:46189331-46218845 GCA_023159025.1 Thereuonema tuberculata
GAAGGGTTATATCCTGCAGCTAAGCCAACCTAACTTGGCTAACCTAAGCGTAATTGTTTTTGGTTGAAAAAAGAAAAGGGTGAAAAATGCTTACCTTATGTTTGTTCGTCTGTCATCACAACCTGTGCCGTAAAGTAAAGTCTAGCCTGCTTTACATTTAAAGAATTTCAAAAATTTAAGTAAGTTCGCAGGCAGAAATCCGATCCACGAAGTTTTGATTATTTCCGATCAGTGACCCTTCCAAAAAAAAAAAAAAAAAAAAGACCAACATGAATGATAAGTTAAAAATAATTCTACATCACCGTTTTTATGTATAGGTTATCGCCCTTATTTTCATAATTTTTGTTTTGAATATTTAATATTTAAATTAAATAATTTGAATTTAAGATATTATCCTTGTTCATTAATAATAATGTGTAAATAATTAAGATCACCAATATTAGTCAATAATAATACAATTGATCGTTGAAATAGATGATAAATGTCTGATCATTAGAAAAATAAAAGCGTAAAGCGACTGTACTGTAGTTAACTGTAGTTGAACTTAGAAAATTTTAATTTATTTAATATTAAATAACTTTCGACATCTGTGTAATTAAATAGATTTACTAAACTATTATTATTCTCATAATAAGTAAGCTGTAATGATTCTCTTCCTTACAAATCAACTATTATTGATAAAATCTTAAAGTAATTCTATGGCATTAAATGTTGTTCTGTACATTTCTTGAATTGTGTTAAAAAGTGACAGGATAAACAATTTTTGAAAGAATTTTTCACTTTTTATTATTGTTTAAAAAGCTATTTCTTATAAAAATCTAATTTTAAAAAAACTTCTTACAGGTTTTAGAATTCAAATATGAGTTGGTTTAACACCTCAGGCTTTGCAAATTTGGCGAAAAATGCTTTATCACAAGCACAGAAAACGATAGATCGTGCTTTAGATATTCATGATGGAGGTGAGGGACGTTTGGTACAGGTCCCTACAAAAAAGGCTAATGGTAAATATACATTTTTTTTTTAAATGATAAGAGATGATTATAATGATTTATTATGATATTAATAAAACATTTTTAGCAATTTGGTTTCTCACTCATTAGTGAATTTTAAATATATTTCTTTTCTATTTTAATTTTATACAAAGCCTGCATTCATTTAATATCATCACTGGACTCTTACATCTCACAATTTATTTAGTGAAAACAAGAAAATGATCTTTTTCATGAAATAACTGATTAATCATTTTCTTAAGACATAATTCATTTATGTTTAAGATCAGTTTACAGTCTAAATTAAAAAATGGTAACATTTATATTCACAAAATGGTTATAAAGGTGTCACATTATTAAGCAAAAGAAAATAAAACTGCTGATAATACAAAAACAATAATGTTGACATAACATAATAAAAATAAAATAATACATAAATAATAAAAATTTCAGTTATTGAAACATAATATGAGACATGTAATGTAATTGTAAACATCTAAAAACAAAAAACAAAGTTTTGGAAGATTTTATTGGCCCTCAGACTTCGTAAGGTTATGCACCCCTACACAATAGTAGTCTATCTTTTTTTTGCCCATTTTCCAAAACTTTGTTTTTGTCCCTAGACACCACCCGAATATGCTAGAAGGTACACTAAGATTCAGAAATAAAAGACAACCTATTTATTAGCCCTATGTTTACAGTAAGATGTACACTTACAGGTGCACAGTAGGTGCTCAAAATTCCTTCCACCAACAGTAATATATGCCTCACAATGTCGATGCATGGATTGCCGAACATGTGCAAAAAAATGCGAGGCCTTTCGAGATTTACACTGACTCTTGCGACAAGGTCAGCATCAGAGACAATGGGAGGTCTTGTAGATGATGCCTCTGAGGTAAGCACAGAGGAAGGACAATTCACACTGACCAACATTGTGAGTGCCAAACAGCGCCCTCTAGCACATTCGGGTGGCGTTTGCGGACATATGTTCTACTATGAATACACTTTGTTTTTGTATTCCTATCTACCTTTAAAGATTGTATAAGGAATTTTTGAATCACATGGTGTTTGCGAATGTACGTTCCACTATGAATACGGTTTGTTTTTGTATTCCTGATCTACCTTTAAAGTTTGTACAGGGAATTTTGAATCATCGTATATTTATATATATATGTTTGTGTGTGTGTGTGTGTCTATAATATCTATAAAAACAAACTATATACCTGGTACATAGTGGAACATATGTTTGCAAATGTCACCTGAATGTGGTAAAAGATACACTTAAGGTTCAGAAATAAAAGACAACAAGTAAGGTTGACAACATGATTATTAGCCTATGTTTACAACATGACAGTAAGGTTTACACTTACAGATTCACAGTTGGTGCTCAAAGTTTCACACAATCTCTGGTGCAAACTGCAAACGTTTGATGATTGGCCATACATCTATTAGGGAACCATTCATGATACAATCATACAGCGGCTTGTCCGTTTCCATTAGCTGCCCCATAGGCTAAGTGCATATCTGTCCTCTCAATATTAGTGCAGCAATCCATCCTACTCATATAAAGTTGCCATCTCAAATTAACGATGATGACTGCCAAACAGCACCCTCAACACATTTCGGGTGATGTGGCAGACATACATTCCACTATGAATACTGTTTGTTTTCGTATTCCTGACCAAAGTTTATACAGGGAAAGGGTAAGACCAGTGTTTACAAGTGACATCTCAAGACAGCTGTTTCTTGCTTAATTAGTGATCATCAGTTGAGATTAGTCATTGTAAACACACAAGGTCTCATTATATAGATGAATAGAAATGAAAGTAGAAAAAACATGGCACTTTCACAAATCTAAACTAAAAGCAAAATACACATTAAAAAATGTCTTGAGATTCACTTGTAAACACTGGTGTTATCATTTTAGTGTGTTATTTATTTTTAGGCACCTTTTCTTTCTTGAAATGCGCATAGAAAATTGATTGAGACTGCTGGAGGACAGCACATGAATTTCCTTTATTTAATTTTTTGCTTTTAGTTTAGATATTGGAGGTGCCAAATTTTTTCCTACTTCCATTTGTATAGGGAATTTTGCAAGTGATGAATCAGCATCATTTTAATATACACTGCAGATGAAGTTTCCAAGTTTTTTCCAATTCTTTTCTCTTCCAGTCAAAAACCAACAAAACTTTTAACTTCATCTACCCATCAATCTTGTTTCTCGACCTCCTTTCTGTCCTCGGAATCCAGTTTAGAATTTCTGCTGGAAATTATTATTATGCTGTGCAACATGACCAGCCCAATTCCATTTGAGCTTCCATATAGTGATAATAATGTCAGACACTGTGGTTTGCTGTCTCACCCATACATTTCTTTTACGGTCTCATTGCATAATTCCTAACATACATTTTTCCATGCTTCTTTGAGTTGTCTGCAGTCTCTGAATTGCATTTCTGGTCAACGTCCAAGTCTCTGCTCCGTATATTAGAGCTGCTAATATACATTGGTTAACAACTTTAAAGGCAAAAACATGATAGCATTTCATTATTGCAGTATTTCGGCCAAAAGCATTCCCTGCAAGTTTGATTCTATGATTAATTTCTTGCATAATGCTTCCTTCCAAACTAATTTGTAACTCAAGAAGCACATAACTGCTAACCTCCACTAATTCAGAAGTACCAACTTTAATTGGCTTTCTTTTAATAAACCTATTAAATACAATCTTTGTTTTCTTTGAGTTTAGCTTTAATCCATCTTTTAAACTTTCATTGCAAGTTCTTATATCATTAATTACAATTCCATAGCATCTTTAGCTAGGATAACTATATCATCTGTAAACTGAAGATGGCTTAAATAATAACCATTAATATTGATGCCTCTTCTTACCCAGTCTAAGTTTTCGAACACTTTCTGAAGTTCTCATGTAAATAATTTAGGAGAGATAATATCTCCTTGTCTGACACCTTTATCTATTCTGGCTTTTGCTGCATCTTTGTGCAAACGAAATATTGCCGTTGCGTCTTTATAAATATTTTTGATAAGCTTTCCATAGCTAGTGTCAGTATCATGATTTGCCAAAGTACTAATAACAGCAGACATTAACTGAGTCAAAAGCCTTTTTCATAGACAACACTCCAATGCAGAGTGGCATCTCATATTCATTGGCTCTTTCAATGACTTTCCTTAAAGCATGAATGTGATCAATCGTGCTGTGCTACAAAATCCAGCTTGTGCTCTTTGTTGGGCGGAATCTCAAGTTTTCTGCAAGTGACTGGTAATAACTTTATTACACACACACACACTCACACACACATATATATATATATATATACAGCGTGATTCAAAATTCCCTGTACAAACTTAAAAGGTAGGTTCTACTCAGTAAGACATACAAAAAAGTTGAAAATAAACATGGGTCCAGAAATGAATAGTTTTCGCGAAAAACATAGTTTTCATTATTCAATGCATGATTGTTTTTTTATTATTATTTTTGTTGGCGTAGTATGATGTGATAAAATGTATTTCAAAACATTCATAAATTAAAAAACAACAACAAATAATGGATCCGGAACTGAATAGTTTTCGCAAAAAACGTTTGTACGGGGAAGCTTTCATTATTCAATGTATGGTTGGTCATTTCCAGATCCAATTAATTGTTTGTTTGTTTTTCAACATTGTTTATTAAATTTTTCACTCTTTCCCTATTTTGTATATCTGTGTTTTAATTTATGAGTATTTTGAAATACATTTTATTGCATCATACTATGCCATCAAACAACCATAGATTGAATAATGAAAATTATGTTTGTTGCAAAAACTATTCATTTCCGGACTCATGTTTTTTTGAACTTCTTTGTTTGTCTTACTGATTAGAACCTACTTTTCAAGTTTGTACAGGGAATTTTGAGTCACCCTGTATGTGTACGTGTGTGTGTATGAATATATATATATATATTGAACGGGCAAAACTCAAAGCTGACTCTTCGAGTTTCGCAAAGCAAAGATTTCAATCAATCATTTCCAATTTAGAAATTTATAAAGTATAGAAAATAAGAATAAAATTAACTTATATTACTAAACATATAAAGCCGGACAGTGATGTGAAATTTGAAAAAGGCCAATACAAAAATTATATCTGTTTTTGTGAAGATACGACCAATTCTATCATCACATCATCAGCGGCATAAATGGCAGTAGTATTTATTTATTTATTTATTACATACTTTAACTCAATATTATGATTTTTGCTTTTTTTTATTTTTAATTCTTAATTTACTTTCTAAATTTGTAAATATATGAAGAACATGAAATCCACAAATAAAAGATGTAAAACATATGCTAAATACCAATTTAATTTAAATAAATAAAAAAAAGATATAAAAAAAACAAAAGAAATAAAAAAATATAAAAGATAACAAAAGGGCAAGGTCTTAAAATATTATGTTTTGTTTTTCTAAATCTCTAAATTTTGATTTCTATTGTCACTTATGCTGCAGATGACCTGAAGATAGATTGGCCGTATCTTCACAGAAACAGTGATATGATTTTTGTATTAGCATTTTTCAAGTTTCACATCACTGTCCAGCTATATATATATACAGGGTGTTCCAGAAGGAAAGGTCAATATTTTGGGAGGTGATAGTAAGCAAAAAATGTCATATGAACAAGTGTCCTATTCCGAATGGTTTCCAAGATAGAGCTGTTTCAAAATGAATGATAACAAAGAGAGATACTACATTTTGTTTCTAATATTTACTGTCAAGTTCCACATTTCTTACAGTTTATAATAAAAGTTTCAAAAATTCCACCACCAACATCATGCATTTCTAAACTCTTGTGAGAACATGATGTGTTGCTTGTCTGAGTTCATCGTGACGTTCCTTTACGAGCGCAAAAGCAACAATTATGTGAGCAAGCAATTCGTCTCGCATATTCACTCTACATCTGTTCACTTCACTATTCATCTAACCCCATAAACAGAAATCCAAGGGGTTATGTCGAGAGATCTTGCACCGTGCGGTGGAAGAGAAGGAAAAGAACGGCCAGCAGGCACAGTGACAATTACATGCCAAATTATATCGGAAACTATTCGGAATGGGACACTTGTTTATACGACATTTTTTTGTTTAAAATAACCGATACTATCACCTCCCAAAATATTGGCCTTTCCTCCTGGAACACCCTGTAAGTATATATATATATATATATTCAGTCATCTTTTGACTTACGTGCAGGTTCCGTGTTCCATTCGGTAGGACATAAGTCGATACATTAAATTAACAGAATTATAGAGGATAGGGATGTAACCATAATTAGTATACTGTCCCAAATACTTAATAATTCACTGATATTGAATTATTAACAATTATTATTGATTAAAAACAAGAACATTGGTGATGACGAAAGAGAGAAGAGACCGTAATATTCTTCATTCTGTTGCTGAACTTTATAGCTTCAGATTAGAAAAAGACCTTTCATTGCTTTGTCATTATCGTTGATTTAATGGAAAGGTCCTTTTACAACCTCTACGATTTTATGCTTATTTTTGAAAATAGTCGTCACTGTAGAATGAAACCATCCGAAGTCACACACACACACACTGACGGGCTTACCAATTTCATGTTGCTTTATAACTTGCAACTTTATTTCAAGATCAATTGCTTGCCTTTTTTTCTGTGATTCATCACTAGGTTTTATGATACGGCGTGTAGGGCCATTCTGCACAAAATTTCACAAAATATTTAATGATAAATACACAAATAATCTGAGAAACTGTTTAAGACATGTGCCGATTGCGGGCTGCCAAGGGAAGTTGCCTCTGAATGCTCTGTTATCACTGCGCATGATACATTGTTGGTAAAAGAAACCTTTTTACTTTATGCTCTCTTGCATCGAAAGTATGGCCGAAAAGGTTATTTATTCTCTTATTGAATCACAGACATATCTTCGAGCGAATGTAAGTATAAAGGATGACTGTATATTATACATTTAAACATGCTGTATATAAAAGTTAAGTATCCCACTAGATGCCTATGCATTCGGCATTTTGTCACCAATAGAACTAAGTAAAGGTCTGGTGCCCGCCTGTCTTTTACTCCTGGAATAGAAACCTGGTACTCATTTTAGAGAGGGCTAGGTAAACCTTAGGACCAGTCTGGAGAAGAATTCAGCTTGGAAAAATCACAGATTCTCTTGTCTCCTCTAGGCTACAGTAAAGAGCCTTAGAATTTGGCTTCTGGGTCCACATTATACTACGTACACTATATATAGCATTTATACTTTACTATACAATATATACAGGTTTTTTTTTTTTAAAGGTACCAATAAGCATCATAATAGGTTTTACAAAGACAAATCAGTAAAAAATGCCAAGGAACATAGATCAGAAAAGCATCCCCTACGAGTTCAAATCCATTATTACATCACATGCATGATGTATTAATGTGTGCAATGCTGATCACCAAATATAGTTTAGTATATAGTAAATATAGTTTATTGTATCGAGAAATACAGTATAGTGTAGTAACCAAGTATAGTAATGAAACTGTGTACAAGTATTGTGTATATGTTCCAGATATTACAAAGAAAAAAGATTCTAATTTTTATTGCAGTTTTGAATGAATGTAACAGTGTACAAACTGGTAACAACAGATACAGAAATAAGTGTTCAATAAAGCCTCCATCAACAACAGGTATCAAAAGTAAATTATGGTGGACATTCTGAGCAATTTGCTTTGATACCTGTTGATAGTAGAGGCATGATTGAACTCTTATTTCTTTATCAGTTGTTACTTGTTTGTACACTGTTATGTTCATTGACAGTTGTTATCATTCACAATTGTTTAGAATGTTCACCACCTGCCTCAATAAGGCATGCAAACGTCAGGATCTGAATATGTAATCTACTGATAAATTCCCAAATTTCCAAATTAACTGAAAATTGTTGTCCATCCTCTGTTCCAACCATGCATTCGTAGATATGTCCAATTGATAGATAATGATTCTCATATTGCCACAAAGATAAAAATCCGGAGGAGTTACATCTGGGATCTGTGCAGGTTAAGCAACAGGGCCACCCTAACCAATCCAGCATTGTGGAAAATGATGGTTGAGGAGAGCACAGACTGCATGATGAAAATGGGCCAGGGCTCCATCACACATATACCATAATTACCTTCTTGTTTCAAGATGAAATTTTTTCCAACATCTTGGTTAGGCGTCTTTGAAGGGAATCAATATACACTCGCCACTTAAATGATAATAAAGGAAGTAGGGACCAATATCTGACCACCCAAAATACTAACTCACACATTTAAAGAAAACTGCTGTTGGTGTTTTCTTTGGATGATTCCATGTAGGTTTTCCTGTGATCATAAATGCTCATTATGGAATATTCATAAATAATCAAAATTATTTAAGAATTGAAAGTTGTTTGTTGTTTTATTGTTTATCGCACATTTCATAACTAACTGAATTACAGCTATTTAAATGTTTGCTTTATTATTGAATTTCATTTTTTCCTTCTTTCCATTCCTAAAAAGTTTCAATTTTTATTTATTTACATTTTTTCTAATATTTTTTTTCTATTTTTTTCTAATTAATTTTAGATTGAATACTATTAAGAAATAAAACCTCAATTGAAATAATTCAAGAATCCAACCCAAAATTTTATTCTGAGAAAGTCTGAATATAATCATAAACTAAAACTAAACTAATATCATTATGATTATTTGATTGTTGTTTCACTTTACAAAATTATTTTTCTTCAATAGTTAAGTTGTAGAAGATAAATGTATTCCAATTTTATTCCAATTTTTACAGATTTTTATTAATGTTTTCTCATTTTATTGAAATTAAGATAATTTTTTTTATTGTTATATTAAAACCTTTTATTTATTTTTTTTACTTCCTCTTAGCAGAGGAGGCTGATTTTTTTGCAGCTTTTGGACTAGATGATTCCAACAAGACATCAAGCCAACCATCTACAAAAAAAGTTACACCACCATCAGACCAAGAAAATGTGAATCTTTGGGGATCTTTCAGTGGATCTTTTTTTGATTCTGGAACAGTCTCTTCAGTTATCAAGCCAGATCCATCTGGTAATCTTCAGATTTCCCAGAAAACTATAGCCTCTCAGCCAAAAGCATCTTCTAGTTCCTCTTTACCTACAAATTCGGTGTGCAATAACACTTCATCATCTACGGAAACATCTGTTTCTGAAACGAACAGACAGAATTTAGCTGAAAGTAACGTACCAACTTCTGATGAATTTAGCTATTCATCAAAAGTAGATGATAGAAAAATAAGTAACGTTGACGAAAACACGGAAAATTTTCTTCAAAGGACTTCCAAAAATGAAAGTGAGAAATCTGCCACTTCAACAGAAATAGTTCTAAGTGATTCTGAATTAGTGGAAATTTCCCTCAACTCAGAATTTGACAATCCTTTGAATCGATTTGAAGATCTTCACGATAGCCCTAGCCAGAAACTTGAGAGTAGTCTTTTAGCAGAATCTTTTTTAAATGTTTCTCCTGATTTACCGAGAGACAAATCAGAATCAGAAGACAAATTATTGCAGCCTGAGGAAAAGTCATCTGGGGAATCAGTTATTGTATTATCTGATAACCCGTGCTCGGTAAGTGCAAGCTGTGAGTTCCTGATCATTGATAATACCCCTGCAGGAACAACAGAAAAAGGCTCTTCAAGGCCAGAAAAACTAAACGAAGCTGTTTTATTGGAATTTGATAGTGGCGAATCATTAGAGAAGTCTACTGATAGCAGTGAAACCCTCAAAGATAGTATTGATGCTGAAGACATTCCTACTGACCAGGCAGAAGCCACACCTGTAACTACAAAGATACAGAAGGAATGGGGCTGGGGTTGGGAAAGTGGTCTGTCCGCAAGCATGACTAAATCAGAATTGGACGGCATCGATAACAGTGAGAAAAAATCTTTCCAGTTAGTAGGTGACGCTGAAGTTCAAGTAAATCATCCAAAATCAGATTCAGTATCAGAATCAAATTCTCAAGATGACCGAGATCTAAGTAAAGAGGAAGATCATTCCATTTCTCTTAGCAGTTTGCCCAAAAATGACAGCTTTAATTCCGATAGTAGTGCTGAAAATGATTTCTCGAAAGCATCTCAGATAGCAGCTGATAGGAGTTCCCCTCCTAGTTCTGAAAGCGAAAATCAGAGAGATTCGGAAGAAACAAAAGAACTGAAAGAAGTCAAAGATTCAGAAAGTAAATCCACTGATAGTGTGATAAGCATATCAAGCTCATCGAGCTCATTTGTGAAATGTATGATTGAGGAAGCTATTGGAGATGATGCACCTCGCTCCCACTCTCCACACTCAACAACATCGTCGTCGGAAAAGTCAGATATGGTGAAGATGGAGTCAGAACAGAACAGTGGACACACATCAGGAGACGAGGTAGAAACCACCACATCATCTGATATTGAAATAATTTCGTCTCCAAATACAGAAATGTTGGATAGGATGAGCTTATCACCTGTCAAGCAGATCTGGCCAGTCAAAACTAGTCAAGCTATGCGTTTCCGCAGGGCAGAAAGTCCAGCATCTGATACTTCTAGTGCCAGAGAAAGCCCTATGGCTAAACGTCCCAGAGCAGAAGACCATACTTCTTCTGATGGTAAACATAACAAACAACGATTCACAGCACCTAAGACAACAGGTAAGCTGATTTTTTTACTTGTAAAATTTAAAGAATTGTTTTATTTAAATTTTTGCTTTTTTAATGTCTTTCGGGAATTGCTAATTTTAATTCATAAATAGGAATTTCAAGTCAAATTAATCTTGTTTCCTTTACTAATGAGTTAACGTTAAGTTATGTTTACCTGAACCTTAAACCTGCTGAAATATTTGAAGCTATTAATTTAAATGACAGGCATTCATCAAAGGAAACCATCCGAAGCCTCATCTGAAGAATTGGATAACTCAGCAATGGACTCTGACACCCTGCATAAGGTAAAACTTTTTAATTATTCTTGAAAGTAAATCTTTCTTGATTCACATACTATCATCCTTATGTCTTGCGAAGTCCATCATTGTCATGTTCTGAAAAATCATTAACAGTTATACATCTTCAAAGGAAATCTAATATTACAAAATTAAGTAACTGAAAAAATGTTTACTACGCAGACTTACTTCAATGTTTCAACTTTTTCAACAAAGAATTAATCATTCTCTTCTCTTTTATGTAATTCCTGATGAAAACTTTTTATTGAAAAAGTTGAAATATTGAAGTAAGTCTATGTAGTAAATATTTTTTCAGTTACTTAATTTTGTAATCATTAACAGTATTCAGAATTTCTTTTCTTTTTTTTTTTTTTTTCAATAATCCAAAGGAGACAATCTTTTTAGCACTTGATGTTTGTTAAACTGATAGGCCTATTTTACTGCATTTTTTTTAAAAAAATGGAATGGGTTTTAGCAGTATCTATTTTAAAATCAAGTCTTGTCACAGACAATGATAGGTTGTAGCTGGATTTTAATTCTTTTTCATTTTGATTCTATTACATTCTTAAATGCAATGTTCTCTTCAGTCCTATTTGTGCAGCTATCCATAAGAATCGAATTAATCTCTCCTACTGAATAAAATCAAAAAACAACTTTGAGATTGTAATGACAGCAAGATGATTATGTGGAATATAAGTGATTCATTGTTGCTAAGCACAGTTGGCATTGCCCAAATTCTTTTCTTTGCTAAAGTTTACTCACTACTATTTGCTACTACAATAAAACCTCGTTAAGTCATCACTCCGCTTAAGTCGTCGTTTTCCTTTGGTCCTGACAAGGTCTCATAGACAATAATGTAAAATAACCCTCTTTTATGCGTCACCAAATTTACTCCGGATAACTCGTCACCCTCTAAAATGACGAAAAGCATCTTTATTCTCAATTTTGCCTGCTATCTTTTCAGCCCCGCCCCTTCACCCTAAGAAAGCCTAGCCTTTACAGGGAATTTTCACGTGGGAAATTCACTTGAGAAATTACACACTTCTCGCTGCGACTCTTATCAAGAGTAGATGTTTTTCTTGACCGCTACTGAGTGTGATTTTATTTCATAGCGAGTAAGCCGAAAATTTAAAAGCGATCGAAATTGTTTTTCTTCCTCCAAATGTAACTGCACTTCTTCAGCCTTTAGATCAAGGGATAATTCTTGACTTTAAACGAAAGTACAAAAAAAATGCTTGTAAAGGACATGATAAAAGCCTTGGATAGGAACGAAAAGCTAGAAGTTTCGGTTTTAGATACGATTAACTATGTGCACAAAAGTTGGAGTTCCATTTCATTACAAAGTGTTTCGAATTGTTACCAGTAATCAGCACCTTCATCAATTAACACTGTTGGATTATTAAGCCAGTAAAAGAAAATAAAATGTGGAAAGTATGAAATGTGTTTTGTTTTTTTTATTTTCCACTCATTCATTTGCATGTATTGATTTCTGAAAATCTTCTTTTTCTCACCGAATCCTACAGCAATTCATAAAAATATTGTATCTCAGTGTTTTTTTTTCTTTTTCAAAAATGCCCATGCCGCTTAAGTTGTCACTCCGCTTAAGTCGTCAAAAATGTTCAGTCCCGTGAGTGACGACTTAACGAGGTTTTACTGTATTTAGAACAAGTTATTAAGAACTCTATACTACCAGGCTATTGAAATTTTACTTTATTAGTAATGAATTATGCATTCTGATTAAGAAAACTTAGGTGGCACACACACACCTGTACATTTTACTCCAAATGAAACATTGAGCTGAATTGTGTAGCACAGATCATAAGCTTACTGTTCTCACTATTTACCCTTTTTTTTTACTTTTTTCCTCATCACTTTCATAGTAATGACAGGTAGTTTCTTTGATATTTATTTATTAAACCAAGAGAGGAAATTAAAGGGAAATATGATAAATGGGATTGTTTTTGAGTAAAGTAGCCAGTGGGATTTCAAAAAATTTAAGTGACCAACAGCAAAGGATTTTGAAGTATTAATTAACTTTGTAGGATCCAAGATTGTGAAGAGGGTTAAAGTATCAAAACATTGTAGGGTTTAAAGATGCAGCTAAATTTTATGGGATGATTGTTTTTAGCCTAGAAGCATTCATTTATTAGCTAGTATAATTTATTCAAAATATCAAAGCAATGTACTATCATGATAATAGAGGAAACATGTAGTGTTCTTATTAAGGCACTGAAGAATTCAGATTATATTTGAATTTTACAAATGCTAAATAATAAATTATCTAAAATATTTAGAAGAATTAATTCTTCCAAATATTTTTAAATATTTTACTGTGTTACTGCCAATTTTTCTTATATATAAATAAATAATATTTGCACAATAGAAGACCCCTTTAAAGTAATATATCTAAATAGTAGTAATCGGCCATTCCATTGTTACGGGTGTGACGTATCGCATACACTAATTGTTCTATAATTAATAAACTTCTACATATAAATTCATAATTTTTTGCAAAAGTGTAATTCTTAGGGTTGTTAATATTTGCATAAATTGTAATGTTAGGAAAATATTGTGGTCAATGCTAAAAAAAATAATTAGTAGATGTTACGGGTGTGACACTAAATGGACATTGGTTTCTGAGTTCCCTACATATTCGAAAATATTCTGGGAATTAAGAACGCCTAGACAAAGATTATATTTTTTTTCTATTATAGGAATATTCACTGTAACTAGGGATGCTCACCTTTTTTTATATAGCCTTAAATTTTGCAAGCATAAAATTTCAGAAAATCATGTTACGGGTGTGACAGCCTGTTACGGGTGTGACATACTGCAAAATCATTACCTTTTACAACCTATCTACTGACCAGTATCATCGCATTGTTACATTACTACAGGCTACCCAACCCTCACAACCTGCACTCACATTGGGATATTGAGGAAACAAAAATCAATAATTACCCTCTTGTAATTTTGATAATGTATTGAATAGTAAAAAAGCATTGAATATTGTATCCAAAACACAAAAATTAATATTAAATTTCATTTAATATTTAAAGTTCATTTTTATTAGGCTATGTGATGGTGATTATTAGACTACATTTAGGCTTTTTTTTAGAAAAATTTGAATTGCCCTCTACTATTAATTGGAACAGGGTCATTGACCATACCAGGGGCATGGTATGTTTGTCCTGTTTTACATGGAATGGCCGTAATAATAATAATTATAATAATTGCTACTTACATTGAGCATCAGCTAATCTTTAAATCCATCAACAGACTCAATTTATATTAAATTTTTTTACGTGTGCTCATAGATTTAAAACAGTCACTTAAAAGGCCAATACACTAGCTTAAAATAAAAGTAATCTAAATTACTTTTATCTTATGCTACTGTGTTGGTCTTTTAAGTATCTGTTTTAGACTCAATTTGCTTGTCAGCAATAAAAACTTTAATTTGACTTATAAGTTTAATTTAATTTTGTATGTAGCAATTATTTTCATACATTTAACTTCATATGTTAATTATATTTTTTTTTTTAAATGAAGCTTTGATTCAGTTTGCCAATGTATTGTGGATGAAGACTACATAGCCTGTGCATCTTCCCCTTTGAGACAATTTTTTACTAATTTTACAGATCTATCATCTCATTTAAATTCAAATATCTAAAGAACTTTTGATATATATGAATTTAGTTTCACACTTTCTATCTGCTTTTAGTGGAAATCCATTAAAAAGTTTCCTACTCTTAATCCGAACAACTTTGGTTTGTTCTAATCTTGCTGAAAACACAATTAAATATTTCATTCTTTTTTTTTTAATTTTTTTTCAGGAACCTCTGCTTTATTTACCTTCCCTTTTCCTTATGAAAATATTTACATTTAATTTAGAGGACATTCACTCTTAATTTTTATTCCTAGCTGTATCCCTTTATTATTCGCACTTGTGTCAATAATGACTTTGGTTTTCTCTTTTCATCTACAATGGAGTTATTGATCAGCCACTTATTCATTTGTCGTCATCACAGTCAAAGAACATCTATTTTTATTTTTGTCCTGTTAGGATTTGCTTTCAAAGATAACTTAAAAAGTTCTTGTTTCTTTAACTGCATATTATTGTGTAGTGTTATTTGAATTTCTCTTATTGCTGTAAGCTGTTGGGTCATCATTGCAGCTTTTCCACATCTTTGAAAGACATATTGTGATTATTAATCTGATTTGTTGCATTTTGATGAAAAGCTTCTTTGAATTGTCATGTTATTAATTATGTTAATGTTATTTAATAATTTTACAAATGTTTTATAGAAAATAGCAGAAATGACAGAGGTTTTGAAGGCAAGGGAGAGCAAACTATTAGAACTGAGCCATGAAAATATAAGCTTACAAGAAACAAATGAAAACCTTATGAGGTAATTAATTTTTTTATTAATTAACTTAGTTTTCGTCTTGAAATGTACTAATAATTTACTGTCCTTTTGAAAGCATTTTAACTCAAGACTTTTTGAATTCAGTAATATATATTGCATAGTTTATTCTTCCTTTATCATTGCTCAAATTGTCTTAGCATCTTAGGTATTGTTAACACATTAGTTGTCAATTTCCGTATCTGGTATACAGCTATCCTTGAAAATGGTATCCATTGGTAATCCATTCAAAATGAATTTTTAAGAAGTGCCGCTGGCTCTATATTTTCAAAACAATATTACATGGGGTAAATTCGGGGTTCCCAAACCTTTTTTTTTTTTTTTTATCCTGAGTAACCTGACAGCCCTTACTAACTTACTGCTGTCTATTGTATGAATCAAGAACTATAATTAATTATTCAAGTTAATAAGAACAGTAATTTATAATTTAAAAAAAAGCTTTTCAGAAAGAAAGAAAAAAAATATTTTACATTTCCTTTTCTCGTATTTTTCTTCTCTCTCTCGTTGTTGTATTGTTATTATTATTTTTTTATTGCTATTGTTGATTTTTTTTTATTTTTTTTTATTTGCAGAATACTTAAATATCTTATTTTTAGAAGACATATTTCATAACTGAATCTTTTTCTTTGTGTGTGTGTGTTTTTTTTTTTTTTTAGTGTTTGTCTGCCATAAAGGATTTTTTTTATTTTTTATTTATTTTGTTTCTTTGGGTTCCCAATATTGATTTATTTTGATGCCAGTCCCTTTACATATTCTTGAAACCTTGAAATGATTAAAATAATAATAACAGATCCAAAAAAAGTTAGTTTATTTGCTAGAATGCTAAAACACCACTCCACTAGATGGTACAAACCAGAAATTAAACTACATATCTAACATTGCTTCTTTTTCATTTTTACTCAATTTTGAACTCTTTTGAGCAGAATAATTAATCCAGCTGATTGCAAGCAGTGAAACTAAATTCAGCCAAGATCAAAAATAAGCTTATTTGATAAATAATGTTTTAATGTGTGTTTTCTTAAAACTGAAAAAGAATAATATACATTCATAGGAATAGCATGATTAATCTACTCACAGTAAACCTATTTATTTTACAATTTTAGTAAACTTATGAAGATTTTCAATATCATTTTCTTACTTCCCAGTGCATATTCACTTTCTTTCTTAATAATAATACTTTCTTTTTTAATTTTATTACAGTCAACTTCATCATGCAGAGGAAAAGTATGCTGCTGATTCAAGGGATGTTACAACTTTAACTGAAGAATTGTCCCATCGACTGGCCACAATGGAAAGAAATTTGCAACAGGCACTCAGGGTAAGAATTTCACTTTTTTTTTTTAATATGTTGGGATGTTTAACTTGTGTGAAAATGTAACTAATATGAGTATTGAATAATAAAAACGACGCACATACTTTAGGAAAGAAATGACATATTAAAACATTTATAAAATATATAAAGAATACATTACAAGACAGGACAGTTTTGTCAGTGGATTGCTCAGGACTTCATCAGAAAAATATTAAAGGCCCGCCAGAGCAAATAATAAGAAATGTTTAATATGTATGACTTTGTTGGGCTTTTAATATTTGTTTTAAATATCCGCCACAGTGAACCTTAAGTCACTTATAACCAAATTCATTTTGAAATAAACCAAACTTCTTTATTAATCTTCAACATAAATTCTCAAAACATAAATTCTCCAAATAATTGCAATATTTCAAAAGCCTCAGTGGCTTTCTTTATTAAGCTTAACATAACATCAAAAGGGAAAAGACATACACTATCTTCTTCCCAAAACTTCAAAAAGAAAATTAATTTAACAATAATCATGAAATGAAAGAACGTAACTTGCTCCGTGTCACATGAATCATTATTATGCTCATCATAATGCTCCATACATAAATTATTTAGAAGATGATTAAAATTTAAAAGCTGTGATTCAAATTTAAATTATGGATATTTTGAACTTTAAATTTTGGACATTATTTAAATAATTTACCATATGGAGCATTATGATGAGCATAATAATGATTCATGTGGCACGGAGCATGTTACGTTCTTTAATTTCATGATTGTTGTTAAATTAATTTTCTTTTTGAAGTTTTGGGAAGAAGATGATGTATGTCTTTTCCCTTTTTAAGTTATGTTAAGCTTGATAAAGAAAGCTTTTGAAATATTGCAATTATTTGGAGAGTTTATGTTTGGAGAACTTCACTTCATTTGATACCTAAGCAGTTGAACTTTCTTCATCATTTTGATAAATTAAAAAAAAAAAAATTCAAATTTACACTTTACAAATATAATTTATAATTACAGATATGGAGACTTTCCTTTGTATTGTGTTTCTCTATTTAAAAAAAAAAAGGAATATTGTATGGAAAGTTGACTTAGGTTCTCTCAGAAAATTATTATTTTTTTTTTTTGTTTTCAGCATTTGAAGTTACTCCATTCAATATTAAGAAAATTGCGCTGAAAATTTTATTAACTGATAAAATCAATTAATAAGTAGCAATAATAATAAATGTAATTGTTAATCTGATATTGTTAACTAGTAATTTACGTTTCAAGAAAGTTTTAAGAAAATCTTATAATGACATGCTATATAGGATTTAGTAATTATAGTTTTATAGTGGTTAATTGTTGGAAACCATGTTATTAAGTGATTTTAAAAAGAAAGGTAGGCCAACTAAATTAAGAGAAAGTGAACAAGTTTTAGTAGGATAATTAAATTCTACAAATATTATAGACTTGAATTTGAGATTTATTGTTAATGATTTAGACAGAGTGCAGTAAAAAAATTACCTTTTTCTCTTCCTCAGGAGAAAGAAACTTTACAGAAAGAACTTCAACAAACAAAAGAAGATATGGCCAATAAGTAAGTATCAATTAAGAATAAACTGTTTTGAACGATTATTTCTCAATTGCCCAATAATTAAAACAAAATATTTACAATCTCAATAAACCTTGTTGTAGAAAATAGTAAATTATTTACCAATAAAGCAAATTAGTAAAAAAAAATCCGAAAAGTTATTCAGAACTTGCAATTTAAGAAAATCTATGAAATATTTTAGCTTATTAAGAAACAGAAATCTTCCTCAGCCAATTTGAAACTGAAATATTCCTTAAATTTTTTAAATGAAAATATTTTTCATCTTTTTTTATTTATTTTTGTATTTATTTACACATTTGGAGTGTATCTACTCCCTGCATGAAAATATTGAAAACAGAAGTTAAAAAGTTCCTTAATGCATAAGCTCTATTAACCGTTATTTTTTTCATTATCTTGCCTGTTATCATAAAGCATGTTATGAGAATATGTTCCTCTTTCAGTTTCTTGCATGACTTCTTAACTTCTTTCGATTAGTTCTTATTTGATATTCCTTTTTCCCTTTTCTTTGAAGACATTTCTTTTCGGCCATCTTGCCACAGTGTTTTCAAACTTGATGATAACATGTTTTTTATTTACTTATATGAATAATGCTGATGGTTTTTATTTTTTTTTCCATCACACAGCAAATCAGTCTTTAACACTCCGTCATGCGCAATATGTTTCGGTCGGGCACGTTGAGCCTGGGAGGCACTGATTGATTTACTAATCTTTTCTACATATATAAACTTTTTTTCTTACAAAAAACAATTGTTAACTGTTATTATTAAACACCCGCATGTTATAAAACATCTGTGACTGTTATTGATAGGATTTGAAATAGTTGATGGAATTTGGAAATTTAAAACACTCCGTCGGGCGCAACTGATCTGCTAGGCACACCTCGAGCTCTTTCGTTTGCCCTGCCTCCTCTAAATGTTGTTCTCACTTCTCATCCTAGAAGCTTCCCCTCTTCTAGTGCCATTAACAGTGGCAAGGTCAATTAGTGATTTTTTTTCATCATTTCTGGTTGAAAAAGTAATCGGGTGCAATGTTCCTATTAGATCATTTCATCCGTTGAGGTCTAGCAGATCAGTTGCGCCCAACGGAGTGTTAATGTGTCTCTCCTTGGAGCTTTTTCCTAAGAAAGTCCATTTATCTCTACTCTTTACACAGTAGTATTTCCACACAAACCAATTTATTATCTATGTTTCCCTTCTTGCCAAATTTTATACTGTTTATTCTGCCAGAATTATCAGACATTGAGAATTTATTGCATATGCTTTTATTTGTAGGGTTTGTGCTAAGCAAGTTGAGGAAACAATAAAAGAAAAGGATACTCAGATTCAGGAATTATTACAAGAAGGTATGGACTGCAGGAAATTACCTTCTACCATTATATACATTTTTTTAATGTTCTATTATTCTAATGATTATTTCAGTAATTCATAAATTTTCAGAAGTTTTCATAAATGTCTTATTCTAGTTATTTTGAATATTCTGCTTTAAACATCTATTGAATAAAATGATTCTGTGTAATATTATGACTGTGCTTCAAAAATTTTTTTTTTTTTTTCTGAAGTGCATTTAAAACTTATATGAGAGCTTTTTAACATTTTTTTTTATAAGTAGAGATGATAAATTTTTTTAAAAATAATATTTGATTAAGTTGCAGTTACTTCAAAGTTATTCTGTTTTATTTTTATTATAATAATATTTTTAAAAAATACTGAGGTAAAGTTAAATTTTTCACCGAAACTTGCTTTTAGTAAACAGTATGTCATAAAATTTGTATTTTTTTTATTAAAAACTGCAGCATGATGTAATTTAAAAAAGAAAAGTCAAATCAAAACATTATTTCAGTCTTTTTCATTAATTTTTTCATTTTTCATTTTTCTTTTTTCTTTTCTTTTTTTTTAATTGTTTTTCACCCTAAGTTTTACATATGAAGTTATATAGTATTGGGCAAAAGAAACAATAGTGAAAGACAGAAACTAGGAGTGGGAGCAGTAAATATAATTAAATATTAGTTATTTAGTACAGGGATACCCTAATTTAGTGTTATCCATCCAAGATGTATACAATATGTTCTAAATGTTTGCCGTTAAGCTGGACACACAGTTTGTATGTTTCCTGCAAATTTTCTACCATATCCTGGAATAACGGCTGTCTCATCGTGTGGCAGTAATGTGTAACCCTCTACTTGAATTCCTGAATAGTGTTCAGTGAGTTAGTTTGGAATAACCACTACTTCAATGTCCACAAAGATATCATCAGGTGGCGTAAGATTGGGGGAATGGGAAGGATACGGAAATTCTGTGAACCTTGAGATCACATATCCAGGAAAGTTTTCATGAAGAAACTGCCTGCATGCAACAGCTGTATGGCAGTTAAGTACCTATTCCAAGATATGGCTGTGATTCTCATTTACTGTTATGGTTAATAACTATACCTCGCATGCTTTACGCTGTGTCAGCACACTATCTGTTCATCAGAATTTTTGGATGGCGCCAAGAATCATACTGTCGCTTGGGGCTTGTTTCTGAAATGAGCTGAAACTACTCCTTCACATACGCTAGTCTGTGTCCATCTTTTTGTCCTAGACCATATGAATGGTTCTAATTTATGACTAAAAATATCTTTTCATCTGTGCTCAGAACCATTATTGCCTCAACTGATCAAAATATAATACTACAGTAAAACCTCGTTAAGTCGTCACTCAAGGGACCAAACATTTTTGACGACTTAAGCGGAGTGACAACTTAGGCGGAGTGGGAATTTTTGAAAAGAAAAAAACAAGCAAAAAAACACTGAAATACAGTATTTTTATAAATTGCTGTAGGATTCGGTGAAAAAAAACAAGATTTTCAAAAATCAATACATGCAAATGAGTGGAAAGTAAAAAAGAAAAAAAAAATACTTTTTATAGTTACCACATTTTAATCATTTTAAAAGCAAGGCAATGTCTGTCTTTGAAACGTTCCAGCCAGCCATTACTGCCGCCAAAATCTTCAATCTTCGCCTCCTTAGCAATTTCCATGGCTTTTTCTTTGAGAATCACGGCAGAAATCGGCACATATTGCGATCTGGCATGTTTTAGCCATCGAACTAAAACCTCCTCGATCTCGTCAAACTTCGATTTCCTCATTCTCTTTCTCTTGTCTTAGCAGTCAGCTTCTTCAATTACTTGTTTCGATGAAAGAATATCGTTTAATGTAGTCCTGGGAATACAATGTTCTTTGGCAAAAACTGTTTTCGAAACATTTGATTTTTCAAAAAGTGCAATTAAGACTTTTTTTTCTTTAAAACAAAACGAGGTAAGTTTTCGTTTCCCTGACATGTTACAAATGTAATCAAACCACGAAATTGCAAGATAAAAAATAGCCGTTATAGTGGGGCTTACTCGCTATGAAATGAAATCACACTCAGTAGCGGTCAAGAAAAACGTCTACACTTGACAAAGAGTCGCAGCGAGAAGTGTGTAATTTCCCAAGTGAATTTCCCACGTGAAAATTCCCCGTAAAGGCTAGGCTTTCTTAAGAGTGAAGGGGGGGGGGCTGAAAAGATAGCAGACAAAATTGAGAATAAAGATGCTTTTCGCCATTTTTGAGGGTGACGAGTTATCCGGAGTAGAATTAAATTTGGTGACGAGTAAAAGAGGGTTATTTTACATTATTGTCTATGAGACCTTGTCGGGACCAAAGGAAAACGACGACTTAAACGGAGTGACGACTTAACGAGGTTTTACTGTAGTTAGTATAGTTTATATTCAAATAGATCATGACTCGCGTGGAGATGTGGAATGTTTCACTACTGCTTGTTTTGTCCAATACTGTATTTTAAAATTACTTTTTGTGAAGCCATGGTAAGCTGCATAAGTATGGTTCTATTATTATATCCAGATGATGAATCTATATCCTATGGGACTGCTCTTGTTCTGGAGGCAGAGCACCTAATATTTAATGCTGTTCACTTTCTATCTGTATTTACATATGGTTACATAATATTGTATTAAATGAAGAGCTTAGGAAATATTTGTTGTAATAGTATAGAATGGTAAAAAGTAATCTTCAATTTAATAACCTACATTACTATACATTGATATTAATTAATTAATTACTCTTCCAAATATAAAAAAAAAATGGGATTATTTCAGGATTCATTTATTACAAACTAGATCAATAGTGTGAAATAGATAACAATTAAATCTGAATCTGAATAATTACAATAATTAAGCTCTGAACTAATATTGCACAGCTATAATACACTGAAACTTGGTTATAACGTGACCTTTCGGATCCAAGATTTCGAAGACCGCGATATAACCGAACTTTTATTATTTCGCGACGTCAAACGTCGTATATCGAACCCTATTATCACCCATACGATTCCAAATCGATTTAAAATGGTCATTTCGCGATTACCTACATCATTCAGAGCTATGTGAGAGAATTTTATATTTATAAATATATAAATCATTACCTTTTCAACACTTTGATGGGTTATATTAGCCAAAATCGATTTGGTGCCGCCATCTTGACATCTTGTACAAACGACGAGTCACGTGGATCAAAACTAGGTATTCATACGCCTATTAGATTACATGGGCCTCTTTACTGGTTGTCATTGGCAGAAAAATAGATCTTTATTCATTTTGGTTAAATGAAAAAGTCTGCGATTCTGGTATTTTTTAAAAAATATATTGTATTTGATGCATTTTTCGTGACATTAGGTCTCAATTACTTTAAATAATAAGGAAACAAGCATATTAATTTACAACTTTGATTTGATTTTAGGCGAAAAAACGGTAAACTTTGCAATTTTACAATTATTCACCTTTTTCAAAACAGAAGGGGTCCAAGACCAAATCGCGATATAAACAACCGCGTTATAACCGAGCTTCAGTGTACTTATATCTTCAGCAATTAGATTTTCTTGCTAATTTATTATTGATCTCATTACTTTTATCTTCCTTTGAAAATTATCTTTTCTACTGCTGCCCATTTTTTCCTGTTCTTTGGTACCAAAATGTCATTGGATACATTCTTGATTCGATGAATCATTTGGCATTAATTTAAACACATTTTTGCTACCTAATATCAAGATGCATCCTTGTCTCCTTGATTTCTTAATATGTTTGTTCCATTGAATCCTTTCATCGGGACAGCTTGAGATTCAGATCCATGATTGACAAAAACTTACCATGTGAACTCATTGGGGCAGTTATTTAAATTTTTCTGACAGCTGATTTTTCAAAAGTCATATTTTGACTTTGAAATTTAATTTATCTATTCGTTTAAATTTAAATTTTTAAATTTATCCGCAAGTAGAATTTTCTCATATTAAGCAGCCCTCAAAAACAAAAAGGGGAAGGGGAAAGAAGGTAAGGGATGATAAATGCAACATGTTCCAATATTAAGAGGCTCATGTTTCATAATTTTAAAGATTTCAATTAAATGAAAAAAAATGGCCATTTAAGCAGTTATTAGGCTTGTAGTTTTTCTTAATTTGCATGATAATTGCATGAAAATTGTTGAACATTGTAATATCGTCAGGGAGTAAGTCAATTTTATAGGAACTGTTTTTGTAATATATTTTTTTCCTTAAAAAACAAAGAAACAATATTAAAACTTACTTCTTCCTCTCTTTCTTTAGGGGAAAAGCTTTCTAAACAGCAATTGCAACAGTCAAATATTATAAAGAAGTTGAGAGTGAAAGAAAAAGAAAGTGAGAATCTCATTAAGCAGCAAAAGTAAGTATTAAATGTTTCCAAAGCAATTTAAGGAAGTTCTTTTTGTATAGTTAATTAGAACACAGTAGTAATCTTTTGATATTTATGCTATGAAATGCCTGAGTGTTTTGTCTTCAGCTTCTTTTGTTTTTTGAGGATACACTGTTATTTCAATGCAATTAAGATTGAAACGGTTAGACTTTTTAATTTAGGAAATTGCAGTATTAATTCCACTGAAATTTTGTTTATAAATTTGAATTTATTTGTAGAGAAAAGTTAGAAGAACAAAGTAAAGAATTGGAAAGAGCTAGGAAATCAGTCAGTGCAAAGGAAGATATTGAAAGAAAACAAATAGGTAATATGGGAGATTTATTAATTTTTTTTAAATCTTTAATTTTAATAATTTCTGAAGAATGACTTTATAATCTCTGAATATTCTTTTATTTGTTTAAAGAGAAAATATAAGTTAAAATGAAATTTTAGTTTTTTCTCATCATTTATGGTGCTTTGATAATATATTACAGTGAAATATTGCAGTATTCTTATCTCCTGTTTGAGATATTTCTTATTCCTCTTACTGTCTGCTCATTCATTTTCCCATTGAAAACAAATAAAAACAAAATTTCCTGCTGTGAACCTTTGCCATTAATTTTTATTTTTCATTCTTTTCTGTAATTCTTCAGTAAAACAACCACATTGTTTAGTTTTCATTTTCTGTTTAACATTGCTACATTGAAGCTGAACCCAAAAGCTTTTTAATGTTGCTTTTTGATTTACGTAAGATCAAAGATGCTATGAAAGTAGGAATGCTGTTAAATTCTTTCTTTCCTAACATTGAATCGACTCATCGTTGAATAGACTTAGTAGCAGGCCATGGACAGGCTTAGGATAAATGTCTTCTTTTCGTTTCTAAATAAAAACAGAATTCTGGTCGAAACCCAGCTATTTCAAAGGATTGAAGTTGTCGAATGAAAGTTTGTACAGTTGATGCCAAATTGATAGGAGAAATGGGTCCTGTCAGAACCTAAGCCAACCCTGTGAATGGAACTGCTGCCTTAGCTGAATAGAATTAGAAACAAACCAGATGTATTGGTACAAGGATCCAAAATGCAAAATCCTTCATTTATCCTGAGCAGAGAAAAATTAGTTAAAGCAAACAAAATAAATCCAGTGCAAGAATGTCAGCCTTGCCGAGGAGCTTCAAACAAACTCAAAAGCATGCCTGGTTAATCAAATTAGAAAAAAAATGGAAGTGGTATTTCCCAATGCCAGGTAAAAGTTTTCAAAACTTCGGCTTGGTTATCTTGAGTCGTCTTCAGGAGAGTATAAAATGCTATGCCAAAATGTTAATACAGCATTTAAAACTCTCCTGAAGAAGACTAAATGTGACTGGACTGAAATATTTAGAATTTGTACTTAGAATTGACAAATGCCACTACCCTTTTTTTTAAAACTATTGTTGCATCGATTTCGGCATTTTTTTTTTTTTTAATGAAAATGTTTTGCTTCCATCAGAGAAATCAATACTGCTTATAGCCGTCTAGGCAGTTCATTAAGTATCAGATAGTAGCATGCAAATGAGATGCATGAACTGAAAGAAAACCTTGCCATAGTAGGACAGAAAGGAGATCTGTATCGTTACTAGTTCAAAAGAGCAGGAATATCTCAAAGGAAAGAAGCATAGCCCAAGTAAAGAAGAAGTCATGATGACAAAAGAAGGCTGTTTAAAATTGACAGAGCCGCATTGACAGTAAAAGGGAAAAAGAAAAAGCAGTATTGAATTGAAATTAAATGAGAGCAGTTGAATAGTGTGATTTCTGATAAGTCTGCAAAATTATAATTGTTGAATAAATTATCTTATTTCACTCTGATATTCAGATTAACTGCACTAACTAAAGGAAACATATTCAGCAGTCATTGTCTTTTGCTCTCTGTTTTATATTTTCTTGGATGAAAAAGAAAAATCATTAGGAGGCAGCAAAACTTGTTAAATTTTGTAGGCATCTTCAGTATAAAATTATCGCTACATAGTTCTTATCATTAACGTAACTTAAAACTTTGTATTATTGAGGAATGGGTAAGACAAATAACCTAGTATAAAAAGAAATTTGGCAGCAACAGGAGAATTTCTTTTTTTAGTGATAGTCAGTTTTTAAAAGATATTAAGGCTTCAAAAGTTAAAAGATCAATAAAAAAGAAATATGTAATTTATTTTGTAATTTTCATTGTATTTAGTTATAATTATTTTATTTTTTTTAATGGAAAGTCACATTATTTTAAATTTTATCTTTTAATTAGAACCAAAAGCAAACATGTACATGTCTTGGTATGTTGGCAGTAGCCATTTTGTTTTATTTCTCCAGTTTGGCAGTTGTAAAAAAAACTTAAAGATGACTATTAAATTTTCTGATTTCTGACATCACCCCATGATTTTTCACATGAAATTTTCTGGAAAGAAATGATTTGTTTGAAAGTAAATTCTGATTGTTGGACAAACATTGTTAAAGACTTTATAACTAAATTAATTATTTAATATATGTACTAAAAAATATTAATTTTTAAAAAAAGATGTAATAAAAGTACAGTAAAAACCCGTTATTACGCTCCCGCTTATAGCACTATCCCGTTCTTTACGCTCCTTTCATGCGGTCCCTGGAATTTTCTATATAACTCTGTATACTTTTACCCTCTTATAACGCTTCAAATCCCGCTTGTAGCGCTTTTTTATATCGGAAATTTTGTATCGAAAAGAAATGTAACACTGTAACGATTCTTTTCTTTCCCTGGTAGGAGGGAATCTTCGAACTCTTTGAAGTGCGGGTCTGTGATACAGTAAGTTAGTGCAAAATGTCGAAGCGGAAATCCCTTTCTATAAGTGAAAAATTGCAAATTCTTCGTAAGTACGACGAGAATTCTACACTAAATCAGAAGGTTTTCGCAGAATCTAAGAATTCCCTGATCCAGTCTGAGAACAATAATAAAAAATAAGAATGGAATTATCAATTCAGCGAAGGATGGTTGCAAACGTAAAAAAGTAAAGTGTGGAAAATGTGAAGATGCCGAGAAAATTCTAATTGAATGGATTCATCAGTCCCGTGATGCATCAGTGCCATTAAGTGACCCAATCATTCAAGAAAAGGCGCGTGAAATAGCGGGCAGTGCACTAAAACTGCTCCGAAAATATATTTGTATTGCTCCTAGTGGAGTATCAATTGATGTTAATAGTTTCTTGAACCGCATTGAAAATGTCATAATTTATAACAGTAGCATACATACACGGCAAACCACAATCAAAGATTTTTTTAATAGGAAATAAGCTCACATTTGCACTATATCTATTTCAGAATCAAGTATCTTTCCTGTAAAATGGTGTCTAAATGTTTCCCCATCAAATAAACTATTCCCCGTTTATAGCGCTATCCCGCTTATTACGCTTGTAGGTCACGGTCCCTTGACGAGCGTAATAACGGGGTTTTACTGTACTTTATTTTTCAACAGAAATAATTTAAAAATAAATTGTTTTATTTCTTAGATGCTATTAGACAACTTACAAATACTGTACAGAAGCAAGAAAAAGAATTAAGCATCCTTAGAGTAAGTAGGCATCTTTATTTATTTATTTATTTATTTATTTATTTATTTATTTATTTATTTATTTATTTATTTATTTACGAATGAGTGAATGAATGAATGAGAAGGCTTAACGTGGTGTATGAAATTAAGAAGAGAAATTGAAAATGAATTTCACTTTCTTGAAAATGTTAAAATAAACAGGATAAAAAGATGGGTGAATCTGACAGTTTCAGAATACTATGCATATTCCATCTTCAGGAATGGCATAAACAATATAGGACAACACAAGGTGAGAACACATAGTGAAAGTGTGAGGAAAGTAGAGGAATTGTGAAAATCTTCCCCCCTTTCCTCTCCTTTCCCCACACTTTACCTTGTGTTGTCCTGAATGTTTATGCTGTCTTACACATTTGTCCCATCCCTAAAAATGGAGTATGCATGGTATTACTGTTGGATGAATCCCATCCTTTTTTTCCTGTTTATTTTAACGTTACCAAGTAAATGCATTTCGTTTTCAGCTTTCTCTTCTTTACGAATGTATATGCAAAAGAATTGTAGTCAATTGAAAATTACGAATTGAATTAGTATTCTTAGTTATTTTAACATGTAAGCCTGTAGGAGCTGTAGTGGCTCTGCTAAGTGAATGTTACTATATTTATTGATAGTGAGATGCATATTTGTTTATGTATTTATTTATTTGTTCATTCAGAGTGATCTAGAAGATGGCGTTGAGAAAGAGAAGAGTATGAAAGCGGCTTTGGACAATTCTTATAAGTAAATATATTTCATTCATATGTAATTTTGAAAGCTCTTTAAAACTTGCATCAGAATTACTTTTATTGATAAAAAAAAAATGTTTTCATTTATATATTCATTTCTTTAATTTGCAAATATTTATAATTTTCATTATAATTCCCCTCCATATAATTGGAGCCCCTCCACAATTACTTCACTGGAGGGAATCAATGGAGAGTGAATAGTATCTATTTTTAGAATTGGCAGAGAATAGCCAAACCACTAATCTTTTTGGATGAGAATTTGAATAATTTAAATATTAATTAACAATAATAATTATGATAGGATACTGTTTTAATCAACTTGTTTTTAATTACTTATTTTTTTTTTACAAAAGGTAAGACAGGTGATTATTTATTATTACAAGTTCCTTTTTATTTTATTTTTTTAAAACAGAGAAATAGCTGAATTACATCGAGCTAATGCAGAAAAAGAAAGCAAAGTTCAGGTGAGTAATTTTAAAAACATCAGAATATACAGAATGACTCTCTGCAGATTAAAAATATGCAAATCATTATGAAGAAATAAAATAATAAAAAGAGACTAAGACTTTAAATACCCAATTACTCCTCATTCTTACTGATAAAAATATTTTATTAAAAATATGTAACAAAGTTCTGTTCTTTAACACACAATGTCTTTCTCTATTTACTTGTAAATAGCCTATTGTATTAGGGATTTTTTTCAAAGTTAGACTTCATAGTTAAATTTTGGTTATTTTTTTTTTTTCCTCTGTCTTTAGGAAGCTGCCTTAAGTGCAGAAATGGTAGCCAAAGAAGAATTACGAGATACTCTGGAGAAATTTCGGCGAGATGCACACCTTGAACAGGAAAGACTTGCAGCACAAATTGAAGATTATCAGATTAGTTTATCGAGAACAGAAACAATTGCCAGTAGACGAGAAGAAGCCTTAAAGCAAGAGATTGCTGATTTGCAGCAGGTTCGGTAAAACTCTGCCTCCATCCCCTCCCCATCCCCATAAAAAATGGTCTTCGATGGCTTAATTTATTTCTTTTCTTTTTTTTTTTTTTGAAAATGTAGTAAGTAGTCTGTAATTTAAGTTTAACCTCAAAGTAATTTTTTAACATCAGTATTTTGTTTGTTTGTTTATTTATTTATTTATTTATTTATTTATTTATTTATTTATTTATTT
>JAFIDM010000004.1:46218855-46256355 GCA_023159025.1 Thereuonema tuberculata
TTTATTTATTTATTTATTTATTTATTTATTTATTTATTTATTTATTTATTTATTTATTTATTTATTTATTTATTTATTTATTTGTTAATTATTTTTACCAAATTACAAGTAAAAAAGTAACTATCAGTTATTTCTTTAATTTTCTTAGCGCCTTCAAGAAGCAGAAACAAGAAATCAAGAACTCACTCAAAGTGTTTCCTCGGGTAATTATAAGTGGATATTTTTAAATACTGTAAAGAATTTTAAAAGTATGTTTAGTTTAGTTCTAATTTCGAGTTTTTGTTATAGCTTATTCACTACTTCTTTGAAGAAAAAAAATATATTGTGAATCAAGGACTAACAAGATCTACTACAAGATTAACAGTAATACAGTAAAATTTTGTTAAGTCGTCACCCGGATAAGTCATCACTCCGTTTAAGTGATCGTTTTCCTTTGGTCCCGACAAGGTCTCATACACAATAATGTAAAATAACCCTCTTTTACCCGTCACCAAATTTAATTCTACTCTGGATAACTCATCACCCTCAAAAATGGCCAAAGCATCTTTCTTCTCCATTTTGCATGCCATCATGTTGTCTTTTCAGCCCCGTCCCTTCACTTTAAGAAAACCAAGCCTTTATGGGGAATTTTCGACCATGCCTGCCACTTCATTCCTTTCCTACCCCTTCGGAGGATTTGGGTTCTTGGAATCTCGCTACTAATCATTCAAAGCACACTTCTCGCTGCGACTTTGTCAGAGTGTAGACATTTTTCTTGACCGCTCCTGAATGTGACTTCATTTCATAGCGAGTAAGCCTGCTGTAAGGGATATTTTTTTCTCTTGCAATTTCGTGGTTCGATTACGTTTTTAACATGCCAGGAAAACGAAAACTTACCTCACTATCTTTTAAAGAAAAAAAAGACTTAGTTGCACTTTTTGAAAAATCAAATGTTTCGAAAACAGCTTTTGCCAAAGAACACCATATTCCCAGGACTACATTAAACGATATTCTTTCATCGAAACAAATAATTGAAGAAGCTGACTGCAAAGACAAAAGAAAGAGAAGGAGGAAATCGAAGTTTGACGAGATCGAGGAGGTTTAGTTCGATGGCTAAAACATGCCAGATCGTGAAATATGCTGATTTCTGCTGTGATTCTCAAAGAAAAAACCATGGAAATTGCTAAGGAGTTGAACATTGAAGATTTTGGCAGCAGTAATGGTTGGCTGGAACGTTTCAAAGACAGACATTGTCTTTCTTTTAGAACGATTAAAATGTGGTAACTAAAAAAAGTGTTTTTTTTTTTTTATTATTATTATTTTCCACTCATTCATTTGCATGTATTGATTTCTGAAAATCTTGTTTTTCTCACCGAATCCTATAGCAATTCATGAAAATACTGTATTTCAGTGGTTTTTTTTGGTTTTGTTTTTCAAAAATGCCAACTCCGCCTAAGTCGTCAAAATGTTTGGTCCCTTGAGTGATGACTTAATGAGGTTTTACTGTATTTTATTAGAGAAACTTATGAATATTCTGATATTGAAGTTTTGACTATTTGTAGGATAAAGAAATTTAAAACATTGACACACATTCCTACTTCCAACAATGAAATTTAACAAAAACCTTAACTGACTAGGAAAGATTGCTTACAAGTGCACATTACTTCTCAAATTACTAAACCCTTATGTCCGAAACTCTGCAACCACTGAACTGGTTAAAGATTAGAATTTACATCATGAATCCATAACATTAGTATCTTCATAAATTGTTCATAATGCACGTATCAGTTATCTAATATTTTTCCTTAAATATCTCTCAATTAATTCCAAAAATTAGTCCACCTTTGGTTGTTAAAAGATTCTTACTGAGCAGACTAATGTACTCTAAATGCATTCTGACAAACTTGGCTACTGCTAAAAATAATCTTATATAAGAAAGAATAATTTATTACATGTTTTATCTTTTTTTAACTAACCGATTTCTTTTTCTCTTTAATTTTGCTAAATTTAGCAACAAGACCATTACTGCGCCAAATTGAAAATTTACAAACTACTTTTAGTGGACAAGCAGCTGCTTGGGAGAAATTAGAAAAACATCTAACTGATAGATTAAGTAAGAATATTTCAGTGATTTTGTATTTTTTTTTTTTTTTTTCTGATTACTTCTTTATCTGTGTACTTTTTATATCACTTAAGTTTATGTGTCATCTATACTACAGTGTAGAAATTAAATAAGGAGATATATAACTGCAAATACATAAAATTTTGTTTCTATGTATAACTAACTACAATTTGCCAAAATTATGTAAAATTACAGAAAATATGCTCTTTGAGAATTTTAAGTGTTGTAAGCATGTTTATCAAATCTTATTGTTTCCAAATCCACTTGAGATTTAGTACAATGTATGGTTAGTTCTGACAGCTATTCAGGCTTGTTTATGCTTCTACCTAAGCGATTTTGAAGCCTAGTAAGAAGAGATTTAATTCTTCCCTTCAGATCAGATTGTTCTTGATCAGGGATTTGCCTGAAAGCATTCCCAGCTTGCTCAATGGAATTCAAGTCATCCAAATGCTGATTTGTTATTTGATTCTTCAACTTTCGTCTATTCATCTACCATCCTTCCTCTAAGAAGATAGGGCATGACTACTTGGGATCGATATTTTACTAACATTTTTTGAACGAATCATATGTCACATATGTGATTCGTTTTAGACTCTTTTCGATGTCTGTGGGCAGTCACTCTTTCACTGCTACATGTAGTAAATAAGACCATCAATCATGATACTTACCAAGACCTTCAAGATAAGGAGTGTGGCTAGCTTTCTCCAGATGTGCTGTCATTAGGAATCCACTTGTTAGTGAAAATCTTGACTTGTCTGTGAAGAGTACATGTGCCCCACTGATCAGACGTCCAATTGCAAATACCTACTCCAAAATAATTCAGTCTTTTTATAACAATGGATAAGAGACATATAGATCTTAATTTTCTCTGTGAGGTAAACAAAGCAGGAAAGTATCAATATGTGGAAGGACTTTTTTTTTCTTTTAATTAGCTCGATTTCTATGATTGGTTGGAGAAAGGGTCACCTATATTAGCAGTAAAGAAGAAGGTAAACAGCTAAGTAAGCACCAGATGAACCTAGGACATTATATCTTGGACATGTAGAATATCATCTTTGCTACAGTTCATATTTTTTACATGGAAGATTGCATAATAGACGACTATTAAACATGTAGCCAGAGTTAAAAAAAAGGGAAGAGGAATATAACACTAGTAATTATATATTAATTTGGGTGGGTTGAATTAAGCAAATAGTTCTGTGATTTAAGAACTCTTTCGGGATTTTTAGATAATGAAGTGAGAAGGGATTATATCTTTTACTGATATTACTTTAAGGGTCTTTTCACACATTGCGACCAGTAAATTTTGGCCACAACGAAAATCGCATCTCGTGTGAAAGGCTCCATTGAAATCTATAGAACGACAGTGGTTGCGTGTCAGGTTGCGACCGAAACCTGGCTGCGCAGCAAGAAGCTACCAAGCGGCCATGTGTGAAGGGTCCACTGAAATCTATAGAATGGCCTGGCCGTGCAATTATGGGAAAAGACCCTAAAACAATAAATTTTATTTATTTATGATGAAATCAAAGAAAATGTAGTTTTTTTAGAAAGCTATTAAGTGATACTCTTATGTTTTACATTTTTCTTGGCATTCTCAAAAACTTGGCAGAAATCAGTTCATCAGAATTGCAATTGTCATTGGCATCAGTGCCTTTGACTGATGATTTCTTTTCTGCTTAGTTTTTGAGAAAACTGCTTATTTGTTCTTTTTCAGTCAATAATAATTTTTCCTTTGTTATGTATTATATTTTTTATGTTTTTTTTAAAAATTTTACTTGAACAAAATTTGATTTTCATATTAAAAATGTGAATATCAAAATGTTATAGTTACATTTGCTAGTATTAATCTTTTTTAAATTCCTTTATAATCTTTATAAGAGTTTTATTACAGCACTTGGTCACTTACTAATCAACAGCCTAATAATTACCTCTTGATAGAACATAATTATAGTATTAATATCATTTTGTTATAATATAATTAATTGATTTTCTGTAAATTAAAAATATATATATATTTATAACTAGCAACTTGAAATTGGCAGACTTCTAATACACTTCTTTTTCTTATTTTTTCTTCCCATTTTAGCTGAAGCTCAAACACAACTTACAAATGCTACAGAAAAAGAGAGATCTACCATGGAAAAATATATCGAAACTAGTTCACGTATCTCTTCCTTAGAAGCTCAGAATAGTGCCCTGAGGCAAGAAAAAACACGGCTGCAAGCACAATTTGAATCAGTTCAGGCTAAGATCGAGGTTATGGAAGATAACAAAACAAAGTATGTTGATGTAATAAACTATTGCATTTATTTTTTATGCACATGAATCGGAAAGATGTAATACCACTGTAATGTGAAGTAATATATAGTAATTATACACTGTGACACCACTTTATTAGATACATCTAGCTTTCTCATATAAAATGGTCATTCCAACATTTAATGTATCAAGTCAGTATTATAAATGGTATAAATATAGACCACCCTTGTGTAATACCAGTTAGACACTGAAAATTCATCATAATGGGAAAAGTGAATGACCTGAGTGACTGATATGGCATGATACTCGATGCTAGGCATACTAAATGAACTCTCTAGCTGTCATCCTTGGTTTTTTCATATACAACATTTCAATGGTTGACTAAGGGGTCTGGAAAAACAAACAAACAAACTTTCAGTGAATAACTATCCTATAGAAGAAAACCACTTGTTGATCAAAAGGCTCAGAGGAAGATGACGTGAATCATGCAAGCTAACAGACAGGCTACAACCAGGCAAATCACATCAGAATTTAACCTTGATATGTAGAACATCATCCCCGATTGTACTGCACATAGTACTTTGTCTCTAATTGGCTGTAACAGCTGATGACTGTGTTGTTACTGATGTTGTCAGCAAAGAACAAGAGAGCACACCACCTATTGGCATGGTACGATCAACACTGGACCATTGATGATTGGTAAAAACTTCCCTGGTATAACAAACAAAGATTCCTTTTTGCATTACAGCGATGTTTGGCTCAGAACATGGTAAAAACAATATGAGTTTATGGACGTATCATGTCTGGCATCAATGGAACAAGGCGATGGTGGTGGTTTGTAATGGTATGGGGAATATTTTATTGGCATAACAGTGGGCACCCCTTAAATCATGTTTGAATGTCATGACCTCAATCAATCACTTCCCAAGTGATCATTGGTGATGAGAACTGCTCTACTTCAAGCAACTGGCTCCTTCTGTAAGCGGAAACCGGTTGTCCTGTGTTTTTTCTTCTATGGAAGAAACACTTTTTAGATCTTCACCCAGCATGCATCCCAACTTCTAAATGAAAATAAGCCTTAATTCGAGCAACTTGTAGAATCCACGCCAAAATGAATTCAGTTGTTGTGAAGGTCATGGAGAAGCTGTATATTGCTACACAGCTGTACCTAAAAAAGTGATATCTCAGTGTATATTGGTCAATCCAAAAGTGATTTACTTATTTTTTCTTAAGGTTTGTTTCACAGATTCTGTTTTTATAGATGATAGTTGCATCATTTACCATTACATTTTAAAGTTTACTTTATTTTATGCATAATTTTTATTTCATTTTTTTCTCACAAATCTTGATCAAGTAGCAATCATTGTAAATGGCAGCTACTGTTGACATTACTGTGATTGAGTTTTTAGAAGACCAAGGCAGTGGAAAACATGTCTAAGCATGGCAGAATATACAGGATGGGCAGAAAGTTCATATACCCCTGTTAGTAAACTGGATTTCAAATGAATTGATGTGCCTATTATGGATCCAAAACATCTGTATGCAATCCTCCAAGGATTGAGATGGATGCATCTCAATGTCCGAATGCTCATTTTCCTTACCATTTCTGGTGTCACAGATGTGAAGGCATTGCTCACAGCAATTTGCAACTCAGCGTTGAAGCGTACCGCTTTTTGCGGACTTCCTGTTTAATGATTCCCCACAGAGAATTGTCTGGTGTGGTGAGATCTGGGCTGCATGGTGACAAAGTCAAAGGTGAAGGAAAGGTGAGATCAAGTTATGGATCTCCGGCCAATCCACCTGTTTGGGAAAGCGCATCAAGGCACAATCGCTCACTCATGGCGAAATGAGCTGGTGCTCCATCTTGTTGAAACCACACAGTGTCAACTATGCCTTTCAACTAGAGTTCAGGCAGCAACCATTCATTAATCATATGTAGATAAGTCGTCTTATTCATTGAGCCATTTAAGAAGTAATGTCCAGGCAGATGTTCTTAATAATGCCAATAATGTTCTCTTGGAACATTACCTGTCCTTCTGAAATCGCAGCTGAAAATTGGTAATAATTTGTGAAAGTATTCGTCCCATATGCGTAAATCATTCGTAAATTCAAACTGCAGTCACTAAATGCTCTTCATTCAAGTTTCCAACACTGAGTTGCAGATTACTGTGCAAAATGCCTTCACAACTTGACACCACAAATGCTATGGAAAATGAACGTATGGACCTGGAGACACATCCAAATGTGCACAGACCATGGAAGAGTACGGAGGTTTTGGATCCAAAATAGGCAATATCAATTCATTTCAAATCCAGTTTACTGACAGGGGTATATGGACTTTTCGCCCACTATGTGTATGGATACGATGCTGTCAGTTGCAGTATAGTTAATTACTAGGCTAAAAAATTATTACTAGGTTCAATAGCGAGTGACCACATATTAGTCTTTACATTCAGGAAACCTATAGCCAAAAAGTAGATGAACTCTGTTGCTACACTCATCCTATAGTTTTGTAATTTGGTCTCTTCTGACTTTAGTCTTTTCACTTTTTCAACAATTGGTTTTTGCCTTGCTATTTCACGTATTAAATTCAGTGAATCAGTAATTTTCTCTCTGCTTCTTATCTAGAAGTACCATGAGTTTTAAATCTTTTTAGCATCTTAGGAGAGCTCCGTATCAGAATATCATCCTCAATAGCAAGAATAGTTCAAAAGATTTGAAAGACCCTCTTTATTAGATGCAATGATAAAGCTCTTCTTAAACTATTTGGCTAGTTAATTAGGCAAGTTAATCATGCAGTTCCTTCATTTCTTTCACTGAATTATAATTTTATTTCTCTTTTTCTTGTGCTGGAAGCATTTTTCTTCAGTACGGCAGCCTACCAGCCTGTCAGCCTACCAAGTGAGAACTGCTAAATCATTTGTGGCAACAGCAAAGAAGTGTCTAAAAACTGAAAGTGACGAGTTTTATATGGGCACTTGTTCAATTTTAATGAAAAGTAAAAGAAAAAGACTATGGAAACTTTGATACAGAATAAAAACTTTCTTATATTAAAATTTAAAATACTTAAAAAGTAATTAGGCCTTTATTTAAGAGCAATTTTCCAATAATTCATTTAAATTATAATGTATCAAACCATACCAACTTAAAACTATATGTAAATTATGATACTAAGTTAATTTTAGGCATTTACAATATGTCTGGTGAAAAATTAAAGCATTTTTAACTCGCCATAAAGAATATTTTTGTTTCATTTCTTTTTTTGTGAGATTAGTTTAAAATGATTTTATATGTTTAGGACTTTTATTGTTTTAGTTACTGGTGATTAGTGTGCTTAACTGAACTTTGAATTTGATTTACAGCTTTAATACACTTTTACTTAAATAAAATTTACATTTAATCAGCATTTCACACCTATTGAGCATTCAGATTTCTTTATCAAGGTGCAAAACTGTGCATTTAAATGTAAATTCTGTTTCAATTAAGCCAAACTTGTTAAAGCTATAAATCAGGTTTTTATTATTTTGTTACTCGCTTATTCTATTCTCATGTTTCTTTTTAAAAATGAATTTTTGTTCTGGTTTATTTGTGTGATAGGTATCCACTTGATGCACGCTAATTACTGTGAAGTCAAGTTTATGTAACTTGGGTTCAGTTTTAGTAAATATTTTGTTTGCATTTCTTATTTTCAGAGAGTCAGTCCATTTAGAAAATCTGAAAGATTCTTTTGCAGAGGAAATTAAGAATTTAAAAAGAGAAAAGGTGAGTTACGTAAACAATTCAGTTGTATAATAAGAAAAACTGTTCAACACATTACACTAGTATTTAAAAGGTTTATTAAATACTAAAAGACAAATTTTCAGGAATTGTACATATTCCTTTTTTCAAGTCATGAAGCAAAAATTAGAATAAATTAACAAACAAAAACGGGTAGAATAACATAACAAAATTCAAAGACATGAAACATCAACAAATTCAATTGTTGTTACAATAATAAGTTAGCATAAATAAATGTCAATTGTATTAATAAAAATTAACAATAATTACTAATTAATCAATCAAATATATTATTAATAATTTAAAACTTCAAAAGTTGAAATTTTTTTAGCATCAAAACTTATATAATCCTTAATAAGCATAATAATATTATGATCTACGAAGGCTCCTTCGTATCTATTGAAGTTCTTACTTTTAGAATTTTTAATAATGCAACTTTCTAAAATTTTTCTCAATTTTAATTGAGTTTCTTTATACAGAATTTTTTACATTTGTGTCCATAACATGACCTTTTTGTAAACAATGGTATGCTATGTCGGAAATTTCCATGTTTTTATTTTTTAGGGCTCTGCCGTGCTCAGAAACCTGTTCCGCTGGGGTCCTTTTTGTCTCGCCTATATAAAAATTCCCTATATAAAATTGCAAACAATTTTATAAACCAAACCCATTTCATTTTGATTTTCATGATGATTGATTTTCTTACAAAGTAAATTTTTAATTTTATTTTGATATCTAAAGCCAACATTAATATTGAATGATTTACATAATTTTTGTAACAAAAAACTATTTTCATTAAGATAAGGGATGAAACCCTATTTTCAAATTTATTCATTTCTTTAATTTTGAACATATAAGACCAAATTAGATCTTACAATATAATATAGAATGAATTTCTTTGCGGATGGAAAAAATAAAGCAATTTATGAAAAGAGATAATTGGTATAAATTAAGAATTAAAATTTTTATTACTAAGAATAGACCATTATTCATAATCATAAAAAAATAAAGAAATAAATAAAAACTTTTGAAAGGAAGTATCTTTAAGAAAAATCAAATTTCCATGCCAGACCATTATCTTTTTATTAATGGTGCATAGACAACTCATGAGTTTTAAAAAAGTACCAAGACTGTAGAAACTGTTTGCAATTATCATAATATATAAAATATAAAGTGCAAATTCAGAACAGAAACTTAATAATTAGTAATAAATTAGAATACACTAATATGTGCTTTGAATAATTAATGAGATAATAAATCTGAAATACATATTCTGAATATATATATATATATATATATATATAGCCGGACAGTGATATGAAATTTGAAACCAATGTAAAGAACAAATCACTGTCTGAAACTGCCAATTCAAATTTCAGTTCACCGTTTCTATGGTGATAAAACAGATTATTCGACCACCACGTCGTCAGCGGCAAAATTTAGAACTAATTTAGTAAAAACCAACATATTAAGACCTTGCTCTCCTTAATTTAGATTTTTTAATTATCTAAAATTTAAAATTTACCTAAATATTAAAATTAAGAATAATTAACAGCTAAAATATTTAATTGAAATTATCTAAAATTTGAATTACAGAAAGAATTAACAAATTAACAGCTAAAATATTTAATTGAAATTATCTAAAATTTGAATTACAGAATGAATTAACAAATTAATAGCTAAAATATTTAGTTGAAATCATCTAAAATTTAAATTACAGATTGAAGTAATAAAGAGTGCATCAGGTCTCTATTACTTACAGAAATTAATCATATCTAAATCTAAATTTAAAATAAAAATTATCTATTTTAATAGCTAAATTATCCAATTTTATATTAAAATTAAAATTAAACTATCAAAAAGAAACTAAATTAAATAAATTATCTAAACCTAAAAACGAAATATATTTTTAAAAAATATTAAATGAAAAATCAAAATAAAAAGAGCAAAATCTTAAATATTGAGTTAATATTGAGTTATAATACAAAAGAATTAAATAAATTACCTTAAAATAAGTAGCAATAAATATATAAACTACAAAATTAGGCATATTATCTAATGTCCAAACTGGAAGCTCATCCTTCGAGTTTAGAAAAGCAAAGATATCAATCAATCACTGCAATTTAAATTTAGAACGTAAAGAATATAAGAATAAAAATACAAACTGTTTTGGAAAGTCAGAATATCAAGTTCTTTAAAGTGGTATCAATGGATGAGAACAGCTGTTTCATGCTTTTCGGCGATTGTCAGCCAGGAGTAGTCACCAATAAACAGTGCGATCTCAGTACAGAGGCTAATAGGAATAATTGTCTGAACGATTGAAATAATTGTAACATTGGAGCCTTCAGAGCCTCCAAAATTTTTAATGCCTTAAAAAATAAAAAAATAAAAATTCATTGAGGCCTGTGGAATGCTGGCACATGAATTTTCTCACCAATATTTATTTAGTGAGTTTTTTATTGTTGATTTAAGCTTTGGAGGCTCCACTGCAATTCCGACGATTTTCACAATAGCATTAAATTTATACTTTGTGTATTAAAATCTTAGCACAGTTTTTGAAGCAAGATTACAACTATGATTTTAAAAGTTCTATAAAATAAACAACATTTGATTTATTATTACTTAATAATATATCAGCTGGTTGATTTTAGATCATATTGTAAGTGGATGCAAAGTTCATATCTGATATACTTAATTGTAAAATTCATTTATTAAATACTTAAAGCAGTAGCCTCAAAATTTGATTAGATTTATCAGTGAACCAGTATTTTTGAATATTATGGAAAGTAATAAGACTTAATTTAGTAAAAATATATTTTTTTAATATTCATCTGTCTTTTTTTTTAAATAAATTAATTTCAGTACCAAACTTTTATTATTTGTGATGCTATCAAATTTCATGAGCTAAAATTTCAGTCAGAATTCTGGCTAAACTTTCATGAGAAATTACGAACGATAAAGACTATCACAATCCATGACCACTGGTTTGGAATTCATGAGAAAAGTTGAAAAGAGTAATTTAATTACTTGAAATTCTCTTAATTTCAGCAAGTATTAGAGCACCAGTTAGAAATCGAAAAGACTGTGGTGGAAGCTGAAAAAAGGAAAGTTAATATTCTTCAAGATCAACTGAAAGAAAAGGTTTGTATTAGTTTTGAATTAATTTGATTAATATCACTTATTTATTAATTATTAATAACCATTCATTAGTTTATTTATTATGATTTCCATTCATACAAGAAATACGGCACTAACATTCTATATTGTGTAAATTGTTTTTCAGATTATTTGTTTGCAGTCTTCTGCCATTTCAGTTACTGTAAAATATGTAGATAGGAAGCAAAGACGTTTACTTTCCTTTGCTTGACCATTTTTCTACTGTGAAAATAATAATAAAAAGTATTTCTACTCTCATATTATTCTTTTATCAAAATTAGTCAAAATTAATCTAATAAAAACCTTCATCATCATCACATAAAATAAAAATAAATGTAAAAAACACTACATTTATTAAAATAAGCGAATTTTCGAAGAGACTATATCTTCTCTTCTTCTTCAAGCAACAAAATAATAACAAAACGTTACAAAAACAAATAAATTGAGGAAGACGTGACTTTCACATTAACATATTGTAACAACAATACTTACAATACGATAATATCCTAATTCTTCAATTTTTACAGTATTATTACAATATGAACATATATTTATAAATTCTTTAGCCATATCTACTATAAATTTATTTACCTCTATATCCTCATTCCTGTTAATATTCTTCTTTTTGGTATTTCTAATAAATAAACCTTCTATTGTTTTATAAATTAATCTAAATTGAAAGATAAGACAGTATATATATATATTCACAGTGAAAGTGCTTATGTAGACTATACAGAGTGTGATTCTAATGTTTTCTTGGAATGACCTTCTTGACAGTTGATAGATTATTTAAAGTGGTCTATCATTTTTTTTTTTATCAAAGAGTGTATTATAATACTTTACAATTGCTTGGAATTTTTTTATAAACAATGAATTATAGTCCTCCAAATGAGAGTTGGCCGCCCTGTTTTTGTGAGATCTGCGCATGTAGCATCGATTAGTCTGGTCGGGCACTTCCGTCTGATCTTCTGACAGGAATCTGACACTGCGCTAATTGCTGGTTACTTATCAAAAGGGAATTGTATTTATAAATCATTAAAATATTTATTGTTAGTGACTAGTATTGAAATAACACTGAGAAGTTTTATTTTGCTTTATCAACATCTCAGCGGAGAAAAATAGCCGTGGAAGCACTCTTCGTCGTCAAGCGTTGATGCTGACGAAAAGCACACACAAGAAAAAAAACAAAAAAAAAACCCTGAAATCTAATAGACATACTTTATAAATGAAAATCTATAAATAAACAAGTATTTTTCTAAATTAGAACTTCTCCGATATTTAAACATTAACCTACTGTAAGTTAACTATAATTTCTCAGTGAGAATAGACGGCAGCGTCCATTTTGACAGGAAAACATAATTGATCAGCTACCAAAAGGGCTGTGCAATTCAAGCTTCCGCCGGCCAACTCTCATTTAGAGGACTACGTCCCAGTTTATTTTTTAGCATGTTATCTTAGTTAAATTCCAGCTTATCATAAAAAGAGCTGTACAATCCTTTTTATAGATTTAGTAAACAAATAAAACATAAAAAAAAAGCTCGTATTAGTAACTTAAAAAAATGCATTTATCTTCAAGCAATTCAGAGATAATATTAAATCTATATTTGATGTAGAAGCCTGTAAATAATTACACAGATTCTAAAACGTTTAAAAGATTATTATGTAAAATTCATTAAATCATCGCTAAAAAATTTTTAGGAAAGAAACTCATAAGAAACTGCAAAAATTCGTTCGCACTCAGGCAAAAAAAAGGAACTTTATTCCAATAGTTCTTATGTCAAGAAGAACATGTTCAATAAAAGATCCTAAAAAAGGAATTTGTTAAAAGAATATATTCATAGAAAGTTGTTTGTTCTGATCCCTTATACACCATTAACACCTGTAAAGACTTTTTCCAAATAATTGTATGATAAAGGCTAAAAAACCACAACGTTTTCTATCAATGTATTAATTTGTCGACGTATTAAAACATATTAAGTATTTTTTAATGAGTTTTACTTATCTGTGTTTAATTTTATTATTGAGCTGTAAAGACTTATAAAAATGTCAGCAATTGATTATTCAAATCAAAAATAAGAATATCTAACATCTTTGTTACAAAATTTTGAATTATGTATTAACAAGGGCTGTGGAATCGGAGTCGGAAGCAATTCCTGGATTACCGGAGTCAGAGTTGGTAAAAATATACTGACTCGGACTCCTACCTACCAAATTTAAGTTATAATACAAAGAAATATGTTAAAATTTATTTTAACATTATTTTTATTTAGATTTGTTAGATAATAATTTGATTAACCTATTTTTTTTCAGGATATATTTTAATTTTAAGTTCTTTGCAAATTTCAACACATAACATACTTTATGATATTTATGTTAACCCTTTTATTGCCAGCGTGTCGATATATCAGCCCTTGTTGGGTTGTGCAAAAACTGCCATGGGCCGATTTATCAGCCCGACTTTTTTGACTTTTTTTACTCCTGATATGTGGCCTATTCAAGGGCTCCTGTCTCATTTATCGGCATGTGCTTTATTTCTGCTTCTTACTAAGATGGTTTCACCCTATATATACTGATTCATATTATGCTTGCCTCATTAAGTTCTCCTGTTTTTTTTTCGTTACCCTCGGGTCAGTATCGTACTATCTTTTGTGCTGGTCAGAGCTTATGCTGGTTTGTGTTTTCTCTGTGGCTCTTAGTATTTATTTTACAGTGTTAGTTTCCAGCAAGATAAGCAAATATTCTTCTAATATTGAGTAAATATTTGTTGACGAATAATACATCTTACAATTTTACATATATTTACATTTTACGTATTTTATTTATATTTTACATATTTTTCAGATACCCTTCTGAACACAATTTGTTTATAAAATTATGTATATTATGGGGCCGTTTTGCTTTTGGCACTGTCTGAAAGCATTAATTTATCTTGTTTCCTTTCTAAAAATGAAAGTCAACCCCAACAATTCTTCCATGGTTCAAAGCCCCAACTATATCTTCAGCATTGGGAAAAAATCTAGATGTATTAAATAAAATTAAGTACTAGAAATAATTCAAAATCTGAAATCTTGCAAACTTCCTGAAAAGAGCCTTGCATTCGTCGCACAACCTGCCCACAATGGGCTGGCAGTAATAAGGTTAATGAAAGCAGCACCCCATAAAAAACTTCACAACGGCAAAAAAAGTGTCAACAACGGCAACTGTTCCTGAACATTTTACAGTAACAACAGATGGGAAACATTCTGCATATCAGTGTATTAAAGAAGATGATGATTGTGAAAAAGCATGTGATGCATTTATTTATTTTATTTTCTATACTGATATATACATGAAGGAGCAAGAGTTGGAGTTACCATAAATTGAGGAGCCGGAGTCGAAGGTTTTATGTACCATCTTCACAGCCCTGGTATTAACTGATTCTGTTTTTTTGAGGACAGATAGATTTATCTTTCTGAGTCGCGATTGTACCTGAAGAAGTGCAGACATCAAACTGAACAAAATATTGTTTATTAAAGAAGAATGTTTACAGGATGAAGATTTTGTGGGATATGAATGATTTCTGAATGCAATTTATAATTAATTTGAATTGACTGTGATTCAGTAAAAACTTAATGAAAAAAGAAACAAGTAACCTTGAATTTATGACATACAGTACTTAAAAAAAATCCTTACAATGCTGTCATCAAAGTTGTACAAAATCTAACTCGTTCTTCTTCTGTTTGCCTGTTTTGTATTTTTTTTTTAAAAAAAAGGCTGTTTGTACAAGTTATGCATAATCAGGAAACTACATTTGAAAATGTGATTATTATTCTATTATTTATCGACTTTTTTTTTTAATTTCATCTTAAATTCAGGAACGGAAACTGTCACAAGTCCCTCTGGATTGTAGCAGCCGAAACAGTCCTAGTCCAACTCTTAGCATTTCCAGGTTCAGTTCTGTGAGTGAATCATTTAATCCATGGATTCAGGTTTGAATATTTACGTTGTCTTTATTGATAACTATATTTACCATTTTAATGCTTTTTTTATGTTATTCTTAATTTTTTCATATTAAAATACATATGTTATTTTTGTGGGTATCACCAAAACCATACAATTTGAAAAATTTAGAATTCCTATTGCAAAATGAACTGATAATGCATATTTCATTCAGGATAGTATTTACTTTATTGGAAAAAGAACAATAGTTTCCTTGAAATTTCTGTTGTTATTTCAGATAACCCTAAACTATCAATCAAATTTAATTTTTTTTAAATCTTAATTTCTTCTCATGCTTACAGAAATATTGCAATATTTTATTTAATTATAATAAAATTGTCTAAATAAGAAAAAGGGCTATTTTTTGCATAATATTTTTTTTTATAGTTGAATTTTAATTTTCAATATGAATTCTGTTATAATTTCAAATTTCTGTGTATTGCCAAGATTCTATCGCATTATAGAGGAAAGTAGAAGTTATTTTGTAATACTTTATGCTATGAAGATAGCTTCTGGTATCTTTATAGAATTGTATTTTGGTAAGATCTGCATTCTGGTGATATACAAAGTTCAACAATTTCTGAAATGCCCATTACGAGCCATTAATAATATAGCAATTTATGTATTTATTGATGATGAATTCTTCTCCAAAAGCATGAAGATTTCTACAGAATATATTATTCACAGAGCTTCTCTATATATCCTTATATACTCATGGACAAAAAAATTAGCGCACCAAGAAATAATTGCGGGATCGTAACGAAACTTGCAGTGAAGGTACATGTCGGGGAGATATGCAAATGATTAGAAATGCAGCGTGATTGCGCATTACGTATAGCCGGTAGAGGGCGTTGAACATCGTACTCTGTGGAGTATAAAACAGGTAACCAAAGCTTGTTTGAGTGTGCTGAATCATTTACAAAGGAAGAGCTGAGGTAGACATGCCATTACGCCGTGTTCGAAGACAGTATACGCAATTGTCGCAGTTTGAGAGAGGGAGAATCGTCGGGATAATGGAAGCTGGGTGGTCTGCTAGGCCAGTAGCTCGTCAATTAGGCCGCTCTGATTGTGTTGTGAGGAGGTGTTGGGACCAGTGAACCCGAGAGATGTCATGTACACGAAGACCAGGCTCAGGACGCCCTCGACAGACCAGTCGTCGAGAAGACCGCCACATAGTCAGAAATGCACGCATACAGCCAACTGCTTCATCGGCCGCCATCCAGGCACAGGTAGCACCTTCACTAGGGGCCGCTGTGTCTTCTAGAACCATACGAAGGCGCCTGGCTGAAGGACAGTTGGTATCGCGGCGCCCATTACGTGTGCTGCCCTTGACGCCCACCCATCGACGCCTCCGTTTGGAGTTTTGCCGCGTACGAGGAAACTGGACTGCAGCGGAATGGAACCAGGTCGTCTTTAGCGACGAATCCAGATTCAATCTCGGCAGTGATGACAATCGTGTTCGTGTGTGGAGAGCCCGTGGTGAACGCTTCAATCCTGCCTTTGCTGTACAGTGACACACCGCTCCCACAGCTGGTGTGATGGTATGGGGTGCCATTGCCTACAATACACGGTCACCCCTAGTATTGTTCCGTGGCACCATGACAGCCCAGCGGTATGTTCATGAAATCCTGCAACCACATTTGTTGCCACTCATGCAACGGCTCCCAGGAGCCATTTTTCAACAAGACAATGCTCGGCCTCATACGGCAAGGGTGTCACAAGACTGTCTCCGCACTGTTACTACCCTTCCTTGGCCTGCCCGATCCCCAGATTTGTCTCCAATCGAGCATATCTGGGATCATTTGGGACGACGAGTTGGGCATCCCACGAGTTTGAACGAACTAGAGGCAAAGTTACAGCAAATATGGAACGAAATGTCTCAAGACATCATACAGAACTTGTATGACTCAATGCCCGATCGTATCGCATCGTGCATTCGCGCTAGAGGGGGTCCAACGGAGTATTAACTCCTCCGTTCTTTTGCCTTTTTCTCTAAAATAAATTATCCTTTTTCTTTGATTTTCTAATCATTTACTTATATGAAAGTAGTCATTACGTATGTAAATTTTCGTTTCATTTTGACAACTCCTTCTTGGTGCGCTAATTTTTTTGTCCATGAGTGTACGTACCTCTGAATCTTGGTGGAGATTAATTTTTACCTGTAGGTTAAATTATTTTTAATATTAGGTTATTTTTACCTTGGGATTTCAGATCATATTGAATCTTTTCAACTTCTTTGAGATTCTTGCCAACATTTTTTCTATTTATTTTTAATTTTTTGTTTCGAAAAATTTGTGAAGTGTTCATGCTCCTTCCCAAAATTTTTAGATCAATGAACATTTCATCAAGAACTTCTTATTTGGTATCTAGTTTTAAAATCATTAGACTTTCTTCTGATACATTTCCTTCAAAAATTAAAATTAAAGGAATGGTAGTGAGATTAATTCATGATATCACAACATTCTGTTATCTAACATCAGATAATTGAGTAACTAATTACAGATCTAATCACAGATAGGAATTTGAAATTAAGATACCAGATCTTTTAAAATCATTGAACTTTTGTAAGAATACTTTTTTTTTTTTAAATATAAAAAAAAAAAATTAAAAGCATTGTGGTCTCTCAAAGTTAGTTTCAGTTTATGTACATTTCCAAACCAAATTCAAAATAATAATAATAATAAAAATTAAGGGAACTTCATTAATTGGCATAACAATGTGAGCCATTACATTTATAATTTTGTTGATAAGTATCATTACAAAATCACAATGCACATTTTATGAAAGATAAATCAATCCCAGTTACTTTTTATGATGGTACTTCAATTAGAGGATTTTCTCCTGACATATATAGCTGTAAAGGAATTATAGAGTTGATAAGAATAAATTTTTTGAAGGAAATGTTAACATTTGATACTAAGAGAGAGTAATCCAGTTTGTCTGAGGTATTTCTGTAAATAATAGCTTTGGAAAAGTTGTAAATGTAATTAACGCAAAGCTGCCATCCTAAAAGTTGACTTATATTGGCGTTATGTTCACATCAGTTTGTATTTTTCTTTTTTTTTTTATTCATATCTTAACTGCAAATTGTGATAAAAATGGTAACCGAAAGTATACAGGAATTTGTGTCTCAATTCTCTTAACCATTGAAACTTCATCTTCTGACATTTTCCGTTTCTAAATATCATTCTCATGATTTGTTACCTTGTACCATGCTTTTTGGAAAAAGAATGAATCTGTCTCATCTCGTGAGTTTTCCAGTAAAGATTTATTTCTTTTAAGGCCATATTCCAGTCCATGCTATCTCTGTTAAAAAAGCTGGGCTTATCTGACTCCCATTTTTTAATTATGTTATAATTAACCTATCTGCAAATTTCAGTAATTTATCATTGCATCAGCTTTCCTGAATCTACTTCTAAATTTATCCTTTGCTCTGTGTTGATCTAAATGCTTTTCTCCCATTTAGGATAAAATTATATGCTTGCTATTTTCTGTTAAGCTTTGTTCTAAAATCTAGTTCTTATAGCTCTTATTCTTTTGAATGCAAAATAAATTGAAGAGCTCCAAGCCAACTGAGAAGAATGTAACAAAAACGATCTTATTTGATTGAGAATATTTCATATATTATTGAACTTTGCAAGACTCCAAATTTCAGATCTAACTAACATAATTGAGAGAAATTAACAGAGATTGTTTTTATGTTCTAAGATTTAATTCTTAAACTTTAAAATTCTTTTATTAATGCTTCTTAATCTTATGCTTTTTTTCAATGTAATATGTAGCTTCCAATGCAAATTCCTTTTTTTTATTTTTTTTTTATCTAGTTGTTGATTTGCTTGTTCATCAGAAGCATTTGTTACCACAGAGATTAGTGCTTTTGAATTGAGTTGCCTATGTTCTGTGCTTCTAATGATATTTGTTCCATTAATCATTAATTTAGTTGTTGATTACGAATTCTCTTTTGATTCTCTAGATCTGATCTAGTCAAAATTATTAACAAGCGTTGAATATGGTCTTTCCATCAAACATGTTAATACACTTTACATCATTCATGAAGTTCGTATCAAAACAGTTATAAACCTAGATACGACATACAGAAATATTTCTTCTCTTTCATCTTCTGCTCTTAAGTGTTCTACATTCATTAAAATGAAAAGCTTTTTCCCGCTTTCTGTCCTGCACTTAATCAGGATTAGATTTACAGTTAATTCAAACACACCTTAGTAATCTCCATGATTCTTCAAGTTTATTATAATTATTTATTATAATTATTATTATTTTTTAGTCCTCCTTATGTGGCAAAATCTGATCACTTACATTACCCTGGAAATCATGATGTCAAACATAGAAATGGCATCTCTACAATGGCAAGTTATTGTCAGTAAGCAAGAAAGAAATACAGCTAAACTTATAATTTAGAATGTTTTTCAATATTTCAAGAGTCAGGGTAATGAAATGTATTTATGAAGCGCTGGATAGAACGGCTACTGCAACAAATTTGTCCCCTTAGATGGTGAAGAAAATTGTCCACAAAGGGTCTTTCACGGGAAATCGCTCACCACTCCCGGCATGAAGTGGATTCCTGTAAAACCACTAGATACGGATGACTGACATATATTGTTAGAGCCACTATCAGTGAAATTATTCGTGAGAATTAATACCCAAATGTTTGATATCATTCATTCGAAATTTCAGTCAAAGATTGAATTCAACAGAAGTAAAACATCTTTGCAACAAATTCTTGATATGGAGCTCGGAATGAAAGAATTAACATGAGGAAATTCCACATTGACATTACATAGCCAAGCCAAGTTATTAAAAAATTTAAAAAAATATTTAAATAATAACAATAATATGAAAATATATTCGTAACCTTAGAAAATGCAAAAACCAGAATGTTTTCATTATGTTTATAAGATTCAGTTTTGAATTTTAACAATAGACATCCCTGTTACATCCTGGAAACATCAGTCCATAAGCAAATTACATCATAAAAAGGTTTTCTTTCATGAAACGGACTTTAGATAGAAGGAATAACAAATATGAGTGCAATCATGATTTACATCATTTTCAATTTATATGTATTCAAAATAATGCCAGTTAGAAAAAAAATTGCAGAAAAATATTGGTACTATTGAAATTTTCATAATTTTGTTCTATTCTTTTTCACTAATTTTTATGAATATTTTTGTATAAGATAGCCACATGAGATGCCATTGACGATGCCATTGTCTGAGTTGAGTCTTGTTTTTTGTTTTTTTATACATATATATTTTGGAGATTTCCTTTATCACTCAATTATCACTCAATTTTTAAGGAAACTGAAATAGTATAGTGGATAGAGTGATGGATTCAGAATCAGAAGGTTGTGAGTTTGAATCCCACCTTGAATACAACTTTTTTTTATTTTGGAGATTCCATGTTTATGCAACTAAAATTTTCATTGTCTGTCATTTGAAATTGATTTTGCATACATTCAATGTCCGCATGGGTTTTAATAGGTTGCTCTTAATTTTATGCTTTAGCACAAAATTCTTTTTGTCTAGTATTCATGATTCTAAACTTCACTAGCATGGACCTAAATTAACCTAGCAAGAAGACTGAAATCTATCACAACTCCATTGCTTGTTCATTTGTGAGTTTCGTCAGTGTGTCAGCCATAGTTTTCATCAGTACCTGTAGTTACTTTATGCTTGAGCTTTAAACAATTTTTTTTTTTTTTATCTTTTGCAAAATAAAACATCCTCCTAATTGTTGCCTATTGAACTGGTCTGAAGAAAATGATCTCATTTTATATGAGTCATAAATATTGTATTTAGAAACATAACCCTTACATAGATATTTGAATTAGAGATGAATTAATATACAGCAAGAGTTCGTTCATTTTCCATAATAGTGTGAGTTCAAAATAGCACAATTTTGAGATATCTTTTATATTATTCGTGCTAGGCAATTTTTTGGGATTGCTGGTTTCTTTAAATGAGATCAGACATTCCTATTAATTATCTGCTAATAATGGAATCAGATATAGGAGAAGTAGAAAATGCTGACCACTTTGGTTCTAACATAAGTGTACTCATTCATGGCATTGAACACTAATTTTAATTGATTCCTTGATATGAAACCTATGCCTTTGTATGTTAACCTGCAGTTCTTTCACAGTGTGATGGTTACTACAGTCTTCTTTAAATGACCCACTAAAAGAAATCAGTGAAATTAAATCAAGTGATCTTGGGAGCCATAACCCTTTGAAAATCAACTGTGTGCAGTAAATAGCAAGCATGATCAATTGGGACTAATGTTTTCTGGGGTTCACCTGAAGATAAAGTGTCCCAAATTGTTACACCATTGAAACTTTAACATTATGTGTTCGTCATGTCATTAAAAAATGAAATGAAGATTCTCTTCTTTGAAATGGCATACAACTCCCAGATTTTTGAAAATAGCGAGCTCTCATGAAATTCATAAAGATTGTTGATGACCACTATCATAAAACAGACACTTAATAAAGCTAGCCATACAGAAGCAGGCTTCATGAGTTCAGAAGGTTCCAGCTATTCCGTTCCACTCTGGAGTCATAACACATTGGCAGTAATGGTTACTGAAAGCATTGCTGTTCTTCTGCTATTTGGTTAAATCCTTACTTTGAAGGAAGATTTTCAGTGATTTCACCTGAACAGAAATGGCTCTCTTGGAGATGAAAGCCTCCATATAGAGTTTTTGAGCTGCAGAACCTTTGAATGTGTAGATTTTTTTTTCTTTCATAAATACTCTTGGCCTTCTGCATTTTGGCAAATTTAAAACTCTCCAATTTCCATAAGTTTATAAAACAGGCATTTAATGTTTACTTGCTTGATAGGAATAGCTTCTACCTCAAATTCCTCTGGAAATTCCTTCCTGGTGCGGTCATAACTCTGATTCCTGATATAAGAATGAATCTTTTCCACAACAATGATTCTTTTCTTGTAGTAGAAGTGTCAGTTTACTAGTTTATTATAATATAAATGAACATCACTGGGTGAGACCAAGTTTTACTAAGTGACATCCTAGAACATCTTTAACAATTGTCAGCTGGAAGTAGTCACCAGTAGTATGAAACAGCTATTCTTGAATGTCACTTAGTAAACACAGTCTCACACATTGATGTTTATGAATATTTTATATGCACTTTTTTTTATTTTCTAATGTCCTCAGTATATTCATTGAGGCCGGCAGAATGCCAACATATGAATTTGTTTACCTATCTTTTTTGATGAATTTATTGTTACTTATTTTAAATTCAGAGGATCCATGTTGATTCCCATGATTATTATAATGGGAAACTGACAGAAAACAAAAGCTTGCTGGCTTATATATCTTTTCACCACTTTGAACATCACAGAACATCAGCAGTGCCATCGTGATGCTATCAGAAGCATCAGTTATTGACTGTAATAACTCTTCCAGTGTTTCTGGCTTGATATTCACGTACACTCTTGATTTAATTCAATCCATAGACAGGAATCTAATGGTGATAGGTCTTATGACTGAGGAAGCCATGGAACTGGTCCACCCCCTCCTATCCACAGATTACCATATGATATCATTGGTTACACCAAATAATACACCCCTGTCAGTAAATAGCAGAAACAAAATAATGACAGCCCTTCACATTGGGTCAAACCATGTATTTCGCTTGATTGCACAAAAACCCAAAGTGAAGCAATATTTCAGTCCATATCCAGGGAACAATGCCAAATTGATCAATGGTATTACTTTTTTGTTTAGAATAACCATCTGAACACGCTGGCAAAGTTTATCAGTTTCATGATTACGTAACGGTTTATCAGATATTGCCCTACCAATGACTTCCTTCTTCCTCATTCCAAATTAAAACATTTCACTAGCAGCATTTCAGTTTTACACAACACAGTGTGGATCAGATTGCAGGAGAAAGCAAGACAGGAGACATTTTTAAGTGAGAATTTCCAAATTATGAAAGCCTGTTGTGGTACTTGACTCTGATAAACAAGCTTGTCTGTTGTTTTGTGAAGTAGACATTTCATAGAACAAAAAATTGGATATTCAAAAAAAAAACATTTTACTTAATTATTTTGTTTCAGCAACTTTACAATTAATTCTCTTTAAATAGCATTGTTTTTGCTCTTTTTCTTAAGCTGTGCTTTAAAAGGTATTGAGAAAAAAAAAGTTTCAAATTACTAATTAAGAATATTCTCTTCCTTCTTTCTTTCTTTCTTTTTTTCTTTTTTCTTTTTGTTTCTTTAGAATAACCGGATGCAATCTTCAGTAAGTTTATTCTTAATGACTAAGGATTTTTGTTTTGTTTTGTTAGAACTGATATCTCGTAGCTTCCATTCTCATTATTATATACATTTATATTGCATGGATCAGTGACATTTTGCATTCTACAAGTGTTTGTTGATAGATTTGTTTGAAAAAGAAAATGCAAATATGAATTTGTTAGCAAATTGCAATGGTTGCAGCCAATTTGGAAATCTCTAAACTCTTACAGTGCATTATTGTGACTGGTATGCCAAGGGGATTGATGGGATTGTTTCCTCCCCCTCCAACCTCCCACTGCATCCGTATAAAGGATGAATCTAGCATCTTCGTTAGATCTCATTGAAATACGAGGTGCATTCAAGTTCTAACACCTCCGATTTTTTTTCTCAGCACTGGAAACAGATAGAAACATGCGGTTTGTTTTAAAATAAGCAGGCACTCTTTGCCATTGCGAGACAGAGATGGTAGCTTTGTACGGCACACAGAACCTTAGCGGCAGTGTCGAGAATGAGCGACAGTTTGTGATACTGAAAATGGCGACGTTTTCATTACAATATCAGCATGTTATCATTCGTTTTCTCCATTTGCGTGGCACCGATTGAAATTTATCGCCAAATGAGTGAGACATGTGGTGAAGGTGTCATGGATGTGTCTAATGTGCATGCGTGTGTGCGTACGTCGCCATTTTCAGTATCACAAACTGTCGCTCACTCTCGACGCTGTTGCTAAGGTTCTGTGTGCCGTACAAAGCTGCCATCTCTGTCTCGCAATGACAAAAAGTGCCCGCTTATTTTAAAACAAACCGCATGTTTCTATCTGTTTCCAGTGCTGAGAAAAAAAATCGGAGGTTTTAGAACTTGAATGCACCTCGTAATATTCATAAACTCTCTTCCAATCAAATTTCTCACACCGTAGTGATCATTGTATTATAAGAAAAGTCATTGATACAATCTAAAAAAAGCAATCATTAACAAATTACTGATAAGCAAATTAAGTTAAATATTAATAAAATGAATCTATCAACACGATTAAAAGAGATTAGAAACTTCTACAGTCGACCATCACTAATCTGGCAACATTGGGACCTGTAGGGTGCCGGATTAGTGATTTTGCCAAATCACAGAAGGTTAGGTTAGAATACACCTTTAAATCAACAGTTAACCACCTCATCCTATCTTTAAAATATCCCGTAATTTTCGGTACAAGTTTGTTAATAAAGAAAAAAGAAACGTTAAATGAAAATGAAGTGAAAGTTTAATGAAGCACCTGTAAAATGAATGGTACAGGTAATCTGTTGATTTACACAATAAAGTTCATCACTGCTGCTTCCAAAGAGAAGGAGCATTTCCTTTATTCATTGGAACAATGACTGGGCTAAAAGTGAGTAGGTTATAACAATAAAACGGAGAAAAGCGAATTGGAATGGCTTGCCTGTATTTGCAAGTGACACCAACAGTGTTTATGCAGCAAGTAGCGCCACCAAACAATAGTGGCAGGTTGGTGAAGTGCCCCCAGAAATTTGAAATATGCTCAGAGCCGAATGAGTGCCAGATTAATGATCGCCGACCTGTACTAACAAATGTGCGGAATTTATGAAAATTATGAAATAACAAAACTTATCAGTCATTTCAACAACAGTTTTTGTAATCAATTTACAATTTTTACAATTCTTCGGCTTATTATTGCTTGAAAAATAATTTTGTCAATCAAGAAAATTTGCATTTTTTTTTTTATTAAAGCTGTCTTACAGTTTAACATGATTGCATGATCATTATTATTATTTTTTAATTTTGTAGTAATAAATAAGTAAATTTGGTGAATAGGTAGATTGTCATAAATTTTCTCAAATTCAAAACAGTAAATTTAATTGTGTTTGAAAATAAATCAGCATTTGAACAGCATGAAAAAAGAATTAGATTTTGATTATTTACACAAGTAACACTAGATTTATGTGTAGCTTCAAATAACAATCTTTTGTGCTTAAAGTCAGATGCATTCATTTTTGATATGGATTGAAATAGATAAAAATATTCTGTAATTTCTTTTTGATATTTCGATTGATTTTATTTATTTATTTATTTTACATTTATCTATAGAAAGTGAATAGCTCAAATATATATAGATATATATATAAATTAAAAAAAAAAAACAACAACTTTGAATAGCATGTTTTTTGAAGGAAACTGCCCACATAATTTTAAGAGGTAGTGACAAATATTGTTCTTTAAGTTAGATGAAATTTTGCAAGACTGACTTAGCCAAAACATTATGTCTTGTGATTTTGTAAGACAGTCTTCTCTAGAAATGTTCAGATTTCTTTCTTTTTTTTTATTTGAGAAGATGTCAGTGAAGCAATTTGGGTCAGCCAATTTGAAAGAATTTGACATATGGATAAATATCTGTCTGAAGTCTTGAGTTTTCCTTCCTTCACTTGAAACCACAATATTGGTGTACTCTGTTTCCAAATAAGCCAGAGATGGCAAAAGTTTATCATGATAACAAGAAACAAGAGATAAATTTAATTTATAGTCATTCACTTGCATCAGCCTTTAAGACATGTTGTTATATAATAAAATTTTTATTTTCAACTTTTTAAGAGATTTTTTTTTCCGTATATAAAAAACAAACCAGTTTTAATTCATTTTTGAATTAAAAGTAGCTTTTAATTTAAAAATTTAATAATTTTTTTAATATTGGGATGTTTAAGAATATGTTGAATCTATTAATTATACTCAACTGATGATGAGAAACTATAAAGAAAAATAAAACATAAGAAGTATTTAAGTAGTAATTGATTTAGTATAAATTTAAAATAAATTATTATGTAAAAGTTTCAAACCTTGAGTTTCCCCAGCAAAGACAAAATGGCGGGTCAAGGACCAAAGCACATATTGCCAATTATTATTATTAAAATCCATCTTTTAATTATTGTAGGATGACTTACTTGAGCAGAGCGTATTATTATCTTCCACAAACGGCAGTCGATTGAATCTGTATGATAGTATCAAACAATGTGGTGCCACATCTGTTCTTGAAGGACTTCATTCACAGCTTAAGATGAGAGAAGGAGAAATTAGTCAGCTTCAGGTATTACCTTTTACATTTAAAATATTTTTTTTTTAAATATTTAACAATTATATCTTAATTAATCTTTTAAAATTTCAGTCAAAATCCTGTCTATTAATTTGCATTGGAGTTTATTCCTTTCAAAATTAAATTGAGTAATGTTTTATCCAGCCTTCTGAAAAGCTTAAAATGTTAGTGTTTGAGGATTGCATCAACATTTTAATGGAATAGAATAAAAGTTAAGAATTCAGTAAATAATCACTTTATTGAATACCATAGTAATAAAAATTTTCACTGTAATGGTTCCTGCCAAAAACATTTTAGCAATGGACAAACAAAAATTGTTGAAGCCAACAAACTTGAGATGTTTTTATTTATAGTATTTTTAGAATTAATAATATTAATCTATGGAATTTCAGTTTTCCTTGGTATACTGAACTTTCAAGTTTGACTTTGAAATTGCTATATCTTGAAATTACTATGATTTTCGTTAGGGTGAATTTGGTTATGAGCATGTAATAAGGGAAATGATATAAAATGAGGATTGTCTTAACAAGGCCTGACAGCTAATCAACTAATCCAAGACTTAAATTTTATTACAAATCATTAGTGCTGAAGCATCTCTATTTGGCATATACCTCTTTTGTACCTCTTTTCCTTTTTATTGATGTTATACCTCTTTTGTACCTCTTCTCCTTTTTATTGATGTTAGGGACAAATAATAACATATTAGCATTATTAGTATTTTATACAAACATGGAATATCAACCCATCTTTTTCCATTGTTTCCGGAGATAAGGTCTCGACATTGCCTCCATTGATGTTATCATCTATGTGAATATAATGAATATATCAACAAAGATGAAAAATTATGAAATCACAGAAGGACTGTCCGGTTTTTGTTTATTTTGCTTTTTTAAATAGGATCTTTCTAGTGATTATAAAGTTCTGCATTTTGAGATATGCCCCAGAAATAAAATTCTGTATATATATCTGGGGGCATGGCAGTGCCCCTGCCAAGACGAGCCGAAGGCAGAAATGGCACTACATACCTTTACTCGAAGCGTTTCGTCGTATTTTCGAACCCTCATAGCTTCGGCCTGGATAATACTAGAGAGCTCAAATTTTCAGGATAAGATGCAGTTAGCAGACTAATGAAATAAGCTAAGTTTCATTTATTTAGCTTTTGTATTTTGGATTTTATTAATACCTAAAATACATCGATTCTGTCACTGATTCACTCACTGATTGACTGACTCATGATCATCAAAACCTCTAGGGTACTTCCTGAAGACCTAGAAAGCTGAAATTTGGTATGCAGGCTAGGATTAGCACACAACAACAAAATTAAGAAATCCGTAACTTTCACCCTCCAACCCCTCATAAAAGGGGGAGGGGGTCTGGTTATGTATTATCGAACCCTCATAGCTTCGGCCTGGATAATACTAGAGAGCTCAAATTTTCAGGATAAGATGCAGTTACCATACTAATGAAATACTCTAAGTTTCATTTATCTAACTTATATACTTTGGATTTTATTAAGATCTGAAATACATCATACCCTCAATGCTTCGGCCTAAATAATACTAGAGAGCTCAAATTTTCAGGATAAGATGCAGTTAGCAGACTAATGAAATATGCTACATTTCATTTATCTAGCTTTTATACTTTGGATTTTATTAATATCTAAAATACGTCGATTTCGTCCATGATTCACTGACTGACTGACTCATGATCATCAAAACCTCTAGGGTACGTCCTGAAGTCCTAGAAAGCTGAAATTTGGTATGCAGGCTAGGTTTAGCACACAAACAACAAAAAAATTAAGAAATCTGTAACTTTCACCCTCCAACCCCTCATAAAGGGGGTTCCGGTTCTTTATTATATAACAATTTTTGATAGATATATCCCACCCAAAACATTTCATGTAAAATAAGTTGCCAAGACTCACATGCTCATAACGCTTTCACTGTTAAAAAGTTATCAGATCTCATCTTACAAAAAGAAATGAAATCCCACCCAAAACATTTCATGTAAAATAAGTTGCCAAGACTCACATTCTCATAACGCTTTCACTGTTAAAAAGTTATCAGATCTCATCTTACAAAAAGAAATGAAATCCCACCCAAAACATTTCATGTAAAATAAGTTGCCAAGACTCACATGCTCATAACGCTTTCACTCTTTTTTTCTTTCAAAAAGTTATCAGATCTCATATAGAGCCAAGCCCCTAACTCTACAAGCCCTAACTCTAAAAACCCTATATCTTGGTCAAAAAGTATGGCTTGGCCGTTTCATGGAACTATTTCATCCCACTCAAAACATTTCATGTAAAATACGTTGCCAAGATGCTCGTAACGCTTTTACTGTAAAAAGTTATCAGATCTCATGTAGAGCCAAGCCCCTCACTCTACAAGGCCTAACTCTAAAAACCCTTTATCTTGGTCAAAAAGTATGCCTTGGCATACTCCATATCCTTTACATAACTCCATGGGATTGTCTGTGCGACAGCCACGAAACGGCCAAGCCATACTTTTTGACCAAGATATAGGGTTTTTAGAGTTAGGGCTTGTAGAGGTAGGCCTTGTAGAGTTAGGGGCTTGGCTCTACATGAGATCTGATAACTTTTTAGCAGTGAAAGCGTTATGAGTATGTGAGTCTTGGCAACTTATTTTACATGAAATGTTTTGGGTGGGATATATTGCTACCGTACTTTCGTGTGGGGCACGATCGTACGGTGGCGGGGGTACGGAATGCGAGTGAACACAAAAGGTTCTTTAAAATAACAGAGACTTTATTGAGCCAGATAAGTTCCAATACAAATAATATTGAATTAGAATTATCGATCTTCGGTTCTTCTCTGGGGTCTTCTTCCCACTGGCGGAATGTCTCGACAATTCCACAGCAATAGAGACTAATTCTGGCTACGGAAGTCATCCTTGTCGCCTCTAATTAATCAAAGGGCCTCTTCGGATCTCTGCGGCAAGGGATGTCTTCTCCGACGCCTCTGAACGGTTACCGGACCTCTTCAGATCTCTGCACCTCTTCAGATCTTAAATGGACCACCTTTCTCGGCAAGGGATGTCTTCTCCGATGCCTCTGAACAATTAACGGACCTCTTCGGATTTCTGCGGCAAATGGACCACCTTTCTCGGCAAGGGATGTCTTCTCCGATGCCTCTGAACAATTAACGGACCTCTTCGGATATCTGCTGCAAATAGACCACCTTTCTCGGCAAGGGATGTCTTCTCCGATGCCTCTGAACAATTAACGGACCTCTTCGGATCTCTGCGGCAAATGGACCACCTTTCTCGGCAAGCTATGTCTTCTCCGATGCCTCTGAACGATTACCGGACCTCTTCGGATCTCTGCGGTAATAACGTACTTCGTTGCGGAGCTCTACAACTGAAGTCTTCTCTTCCACTGTCCCGGTTGGGAACTCTTCTGGGACCTTTGTCCGAAACACACTTCTAACTATTGACTCCCGGTTGGGAGTCTTCTCGAGGCTGCACGCCACACAATCAAACTATAGTTCTCCCGAAGCTAAGTTGATAATACAGAAACTGTTACTGGATGTTTACCTTCGCAATGAAAAGTAGTCCGTACATTAAATAATGATACTGTCAAAAATAAATGCCAATTAACAGAAATTATCATTTTGAACATGTCGTAATTTCTCAAGATAAATATTTTAAGGAGATAAAGACAATATTTCAGATATTTATGAGTTTAAAAGTCATTAGTTCGTTAACCAATCACGTGAGCCTTCACATTTGAGTTAAGATGGCGTCTTCCAACTCCGCTGTTTTTCTCCCACATAAATCAGGAAAACCCTTAATAAAGTGCTGCTAAAATCATCATTCTTAATGCTTTGTGCAATTTAAGAGAAATACTGGCAGGATCAACCAGGTAACGAGTGGCATTGACCCAGCCGGCTGTTTAATGGACGACGAGGCTGGATCTGCTGACGGTGAAGGACAGAACGGCTGCCGGTGGCCAGTTTCCAGCGGCCGGCAGCTTAAAACGGAAGAAGCATCGGTCCTCCCATCTGCCGACAATGGGGTCGGCGAATTTTCCTACATCTTTCGAGGCAAAACGATCTCTCGGGCCGTTTGGCGACAGGTTCGATGGGTTCGAGATGGTCCCCCGACGAGTAAGCCCAGCTTTATGGGCGGGAAAACCAATTTCGATGGCGGCAGACGTGTTGCTCAGCGCCCGCCTATTTATTTGTGATATTTGCCTTCCACATGCAGTCCCTATATATTGTTCCGACAGGGTTTCATTATTTTATTTCCTAATATTTTCGGAATAAAGATTATATTTGTTTAAAAAAAAAAATCATAACATAACAATATCTCTTCAATATGTTTTAGCTATCGTTTATTTGTTAAAAAAAAAAAAAAAAAAAATGAAATACAGGTCTATGTAAAAATAAAAGTCAAATAAGAAAGAATTTCCATTACAATTTTAAGAATTTTTTATAAATTATTAAAAAATTTAAATAATTGTTTTAAATATTTGTAATAAATTTTAATTACAAAAATTTATATTGAAATTTAATTCTGAGTAAGTTGAAATTCAATTAAAAAAAAAAAAAGTTTTATTTCTTGTTTATTTTCGTTATAAATTCTTATAACTTAAGATTTCTTTTTAAAATTACAAATAGATAGTTTCTTTAATAAGTTTAATTTCTATCTGGTTTTTTTTAAATTGCTAAATATACAAGAGAATTATATCGCGACATCGGTAATGAAAATTCGTTTGTTTACATTGGAAAAAGCGTCATGTGGGCGCGGAGGGATACTTTCAAATGCTCGGTGAGACGACTTGGTGTGATTTGACCCCGTAACAGTTTCTGTATTATCAACTTAGCTTCGGGAGAACTATAGCTCTGTTCTCCGGATTGGAGACCTCTCTCTGGGCTCGAACACTCTACTCCAACTGGAGACCTTCCTTCTGGGCGGCTGCCCACAAACGAACTCGAACACTCTCCTCTAAGTGGAGTCCTCCTATCTGGGCGGCTGCCCACAGACGAACTCGAACACTCTCCTCCAAGTGGAGACCTTCCTTCTGGGCGGCTGCCCGCAGACGAAGTGACTTTCAGGCGCTCTGCGTCTCTTTTTATGGGCGCAGACTGCCTCGATCCAGGCTTCGAAATAGTCGACTCGACACAGGTAGGTCGGGTAGATCGAGTCGTTGGAGGGGGAGCGGACAAAACGACTGATAACAATATATCCCTGAAATAAATGAATTTTTAATTTCAAATGCATTACAGGGTTTGGACTCATTTTACAACTTTTGCAAATTGATAGAGTTATAATTTAAATCTATAATTAAAATAATTAAATTATTAAAATTTAAGTTTAAAAATTACTGGCATTCTTTGTTATTTGTTACAATAAAATATAAAACAGTTCCCATTTTATATTTTTTATAAATGCTTATATCTTTCGGTCTAATAGAATTGTACCATAAATTCAGTTATTGTTATTATTATTATTATTATTGTTATTATACATGTGTTTATCTCAACAAAGTCCGGAAGCCTTGTAGGCGGAGAAATTCATCTCAAGCCATCTGTTGTAGAAACCTGCTGGTGATATGACATGTTTGTAATAATACACTTTTCTGGATATTTTTGATAAGATTTTGTTGCAGCCCAATTTTTTCTAAATTATCAATAAAATTCTTTGAAACAATTCCGGTCGCCGATATCACCAATGGTACTGTTTGAATTCGTTGCTGCTTCCCTATTCGCTGTATTTCAATCACCAGATTTTCATATTTTGTACATTTTGGTCCCAAGGAGAAAATTATAATGATCAAGCTGCTTGGCTTTCAATGCTAAAGGACACGTTTCATGAAATTCCGTTAATGGAGAAAATACATGTTGAGCTTCGAGATGTTATTATTATTATTTACATTGATTTAAAATCTTTAGCATTTTAATTACTTTTACTTTTTTTTTTTGTACTCAATAAAAAAAAAACAACAACTTAACTTATTTTCACCAGTGTTTCTAATTCACACATATCATTTCAGTAAGAATTTTACAAAAATATAATTAAAAAATAAATCTCCCATTCTTATTTTGTTCTTTTATGATTTTTGTGAATGAACTTAATACATAAAAAAAAAAAACCTAGTCATAAAGTTAATTGGTAAGGGGCCATTCAAGTATTATGTAAGCATACTTTTAGTCATTTTACCCAACTCCCTTTCTTGTAAGCAAAAATGAGCAGATACCCAACCCCTTCCACCCTATACTTAAGTAACATTTGCCAAATCATTAACAGTAAATACCACTGAACAATACATTAAAACAGTCAAATTTACAAGATATTCCCCCCCCCCCCTTTAGTGCACATTATATTTGAACCTCTTGCAAATAGATTCTGAGTTTGTCAATATATTCAACACTTTTTATTTCATCAGAATTGAGAATTTGAAGACATGATTTGTTTTTATTAAGGCTTAGTCAGCTCAAATCAGGAAGATTATCTTGTATATAGCGTACTGAGCAACTATGCTATAACAAGGCTGATGCTGATTCTATGAGGAACTTAGCAAAAAATAAAGATTAACAAAAAAGCCTTATTTTCATTGATAACAACTTACTGAAATAAAAAGTACAACGAGTTGATCAATTACTAGAATGTAATAATACATTAATCTTTCTTTAACGTGCGGAGTGAACTAACTAAGAACACAATTGACACGCACAATTTACGCAAAGGATTCGCACCCCGAGCTGTCATCGTGAAGAGACTGGGACGGACCATTTCGCACTTATTAGTGCTCATCAGCCAGCCAAACTCCACCGATAACATGCTCAGGAGGTGCGAAACTACTAGCTATCCCGGCTCTTGCTCCCAAGAGCCGGGATAGCTAGTAGTTTCGCACCTCCTGAGCATGTTATCGGTGGAGTTTGGCTGGCTGATGAGCACTAATAAGTGCGAAACGGTCCGTCCCAGTCTCTTCACGATGACAGCTCGGGGTGCGAATCCTTTGCGTAAATTGTGCATGTCAATTGTGTGCTTAGTTAATGTAATAATACACTTTCATTTGTGGTCTCATTCATTTATTACAAGAATGTAAGTTGTTGAATGTTCAAGTGATCAGAAATTGAAAGTACACAGATTTTTTTTTTGTTTTTATTTCCTGTATTTATCCCAAAATTTCAGAGGGAAGAAAATATTTTCCTCATTGGTTTAATCACAAAAACCATTATACAGACTGTGTGGGTGGTTACAAAATGACCTTTGATTTTGTTATCAAAATGAGTAATGTTTTGTATATTGCTTATCTATCATATTTAAATAAACCTCAAAAGTTTTTTTGGATCAGCCTAAAACAAACAGACAGACAGATTGTTATCTCCCCTCAGAAATAAAAGGAATACAGGAAATAATGAATAATAAATATTCACTAGCTTCTATTGGATAAATATTGATATTAATAATAATCACTAGATAGAACCATTCCAGTTTATTAAAAACAAATCTTACTTCCTTAGATGCAGAGACAGATTACATTTTTTGGAATCAATAATGTTAACATATAATGAATACATTTTTACATAATATATCATTATTATGATATACGTTAACATCATTATATTCCAGAAAGTTTCAGTATATCTGAGGAAGACTATCTGGGGTTTATTATTACTAGTAATAAGTATTCAATTGAATAGCAGTGTGAAGCCTGATGTATGTTATTTTCTTTCTGTTTTGCTAATCTAATTTTTATTTCTTATAGACCGAAATCGGAAAACTGGAAAGAATTAGAGAATCAATGACCCAAGAACTAGTGAAAGCTATTGGTGAAAGTGATGAAATAAACGAAGAAGTAAAGCGGCTTCGAAATGTTAAATCTGAGTATGAGGTTTGTTGATTGTTCTCATTGTTTTTATTTGCAGTGCTTTGAAATTATCTTAATTCAAATACCATTCTTCTATGTCAGTGATTTTTTGCTCTGATGTTCTTTTGGTTATCACAGCTTTCTCACATTATGCGGAAATTGGTGAGCACTTGAATATGTTTACATGACAACGTGCCACACATTAAACTTGAAAGCCAATGATTTCCCACAACTGGGTATTTTAAAAGATTTGAAATTTTAGTTGAGTTTTGTTAATCGTGGCTGATTTAAACTGATGAAAGTGTAAACTACTGTAGTAATGCTCAATGAAGTAGGTAAAAAAAAAAAAAAAAAAATTGTTTTATATGAGACCTGTTAGTTAGTTTTATGTAGTGATGTCGTGTTCTTTCGTAGGGGCTCTGTTCCATGTCTGCAGAAGCTTCTGTTACCAATAATGTGTTACCATTTTTGGCTCCTTCAGACAGTCAATTCTAAAAGCCATTTTCCAACTTTGACTTTACCCTAGCACCCTTTACAAAAACAGCTGTTATTATTATTTTTTTTCCTGAGAAAATAGACTTTCGTATTTTATAGGGCTTCTCTACTGATAAATCCATTTTATAATTATAATTAAGTCACCATGTTCTTCTATTTCATAATTCCTATTTCCTACTTTATACTTCACCATCTTCACTCTATCTTTCTCTTTCTCTATAATGAATCACTTGGATAGCTTTCTCAGCTTCTGAGGATTCATCTTGTTTACAGTCCTTTGACATTTTGAAGCTTATTGATACTTTTCCCTTCCATTTTAACTTCAGGAGTTTCTTAAAGATTCAGACATTTAGCACATGATCTCTTAGAAGGCTCGTATATTTTAGTAGCTTTTCATCATAAGGCATTACATGTACATTTCCTTATATCAACAGCTTCTCTTCCCTGATCTTAAGTGAATCTCACTTTGATTCTCTTTAGCACTTATAGTATTTTGCAAAAGGAAAAAGGGTTTGCTGTATATGGTCATTACGTAGCGATCGATTCTGTCTGGAACAAACGTCACCAGTCATGACGTCATCAACTTGAACTCCACACAGTCAGTCCAAGATGGTGTCGTTTTGTGATCGTATAAGTGTGACCAAGAAAGGACAAACTTTGCATAGCCAAGCAAGGGGAATAGCGTGGAATGTTTTTAATTATTTCAATTTGAATTATTATTATGTATTCGTAACTATAGAAAATACAAAAACCAGAATGTTTTCGTAATGTTTATAAGATTCAGATATGGATTTTAGCAGTGGCGCTGCTACGTCCTGGAAACATCAATCTATAAGGAAATTATATCATCAAATGATATTCTTTCATGAACTGAACTAAAAACCTATTATTTTATGCATGAATAAAACATCATAATATCTGCCATAGTTCGAAAGCTGGAAAGTAATGTTGAATTGGGAGCACAGCACCTTTATTCCAGACTTCATCCACATCTCGGATCACTCTACATCCAATATCAGCCTCTCTCCTTAATTCCATCACACTGCAGTACTTTGATATTCGACTCCAGCTTTTAGATTACCCAGCCGTTTTTGAATTCAATACAATATCAAATTCTCAGTAATATTTGCAGGTTACTTTCCAAACAGAAAGACAAGTACCTAACATTCCTTTTTATTAGACTGATAGAAAAACAAATCATCTGAATTACAAGTAAATTGGCAAAAATGGTCTTGACAAAAGCAAAATATCGTTATCCAATATTTCTTTTCTTTTTCTCCAATTGTTACATTGCCGTTGGTGAATGAATGAAGGATAACTGCTGAGGAATTTATTACAAGTATAATAAACATGTGGTAAGCAATTGAAAATGCTTCGATTAATCTATAATATTTTTTTAAAATTTTTATTTTTAGGATATGCAACAGAAATATAATGCATTGTTACAGATGTATGGGGAAAAAGTTGAAGAAGCTGAAGAATTGAAATTGGACCTTTTAGATGTAAAAGAAATGTATAAAGCTCAAGTAAGTTCCTTTTATATTTAATGGTTTTTTGAATATAATTAATATTAAATGCTTCGATAGCTAGAATTATTAAACATGGAGAATACAGATCAAACAAGCCATTGGTAAATTTCATGCCATGAAAGTTATACAAGATAACCCAGTTATCAAAAATTGGCATTTTCCTTCGAATGTCTATTAGTAACTTGACTATTAACTATTATCAGCTCCAAAAATTTCAAACTGATAGGTTGAGTTTCAGCTTTTTTGCTTTAATTACAACAGTGCCTTCAAATCATTAACCTATTTTTATATGGAAAGTTAGGATTAAAAGTTCAGTAGGTCTATGAATATCTTTACACACATCTATGTGTGTATCCCCTCCCTGCTATAAATTTTGAAATACTAAATGTATTTTCTGGTGTGTGTTTTATAGTCAAGAATGACCTACATTATAATTCCAAATTTGTTGGTGTGGATAATGGTGCAGAAACTTTGCTCTCAATTGTAATACATATTAAATCGTAGAAAAGCATTAGAAACAAAGCATCTACCCCCTCACTGATGCCAAATGAATTTTAATTAATCAACGACGGCACTTCAAAGTCTCAAAACATTACACTTTCTGATCTCCTTTTTTTAGAGATTAATTAATGTGATTTAGGTGAAATAGCATAAGAATTTGCAGATTAAGTTCTTTTTCAGCAATTGGAGCATTTTAAGATAATTGTTTGTATTCAGTAGGTATTATAATTTACAAATATCAAATACTTTTCTTTTGTATTATTATTATAAATCTTAAGAAAAAAAGAAAAGAAAAAACATTTCATGGAAAGTCGATTGTTTCATCTTTGTGAATCATGATAATAAATTTTAAATTACTCTCTTTAAATAACTTTAAAAACTACACCAAATTTGACAGTGACATAGTCTTCATTTGTTTTTGTTTTTTTTATTTTTTAATAATTAATCTACGAGTTTGCTTTTTTTTTCAATAAGATTTATTATTAAACATCATCC
>JAFIDM010000004.1:46256755-46279171 GCA_023159025.1 Thereuonema tuberculata
TAGTATTGTGACATTATTTCTGGTAGTGAGGATGATGTTTAATAATATATATTATAACAGAGAAGATTTAAGGAAAAAATATGGGCTGTTTGTATACAGTATAAGATTATTAGGCTTGAGGTTACAGTTTATTATAATATTCAGTTTAAACTATTATGATTAAAAATGATTATTTAATAAAGAGCACAATCACATTCAGAATCAAGAATAGCTGTGCAGAATTTATTAGTTTTGATTAATGTATTCCATAATACAGGATGGTCAACAATAAAGCCCATTGCACATGGATTCGAAAATTGGTCGTCAGATCCATGTGCATTGGGCTTAAGGGGAGCGTTTGAGACCAAAATTATCAAATTGAAATAAAAAAAAGATAAGGTGAATGAGGGTGTTTTGAATATGTAAATTTTGGACTGATTCACCCTATTTTTAAAATTGTGTTCCAAAACACCCTCATTCACCTTACCTTTTTTCATTTCAATATGATAATTTTGGTCTCAAGCGCTCCCCTTAAGCCCATTGCACATGGATCCGACCGACCGATTTGCGGATCCATGTGCAATGGGCTTAAGAGATAATAAATTCAATAGAGGAATACATCAATAGGAACTAGTCTGCATTTTCTCTGTTTTCTTAAGTATATTTTAATAAAACTAATCTTTTGTGTTACTGTCATTAAAGTTGGTTTTAAGAAAAAAAATGTTTTCTTTTTCTAATACCATTGTTAACAGAAATTTTATAAATGTAGAAAAGAAATAGTAAAATAACTTATCATTTTTTTTCTTTCTTTTTTTTGCAGATTGACGGTCTTTTGCAGCGGTAGACATTATAATTTTTATTAATTATTAATAAAAAATATAAAAGGTTGAATAATTTTGATGAACCTTGATTGTTTTGCACAGTTTTGCAATTTTTAAATTTTTAAATATAATTTAGATGGTCATTGAAAAGTATAATTATTTTATTGTTATTTTAATGCTATTTTTATGATTTCATCTTTAAGGTTCTTGGAAAAGAAAATTAAATCTATTTACATTATTTAACTTTCATATTTCAATTACTTTCAAAGCATTTTTCAATTTTGTTTTCAGTATTATTTTTACTAATATATTTAATTAGATACAAAAGATATGCCAAAATTTGTAATATAGTGTATAAAAGGAACTGTCATTATTTTTGTGTGAAGTAATGACGTTTGCAGAGTCTATGAGTATGTTTGTAAAAATGATAATTTAAGGATTTCAGATATTAAAGTTTATAATTGTTAACTTATTCCACGTTTGTGTTTATTTAATATTCCATCGTCACTTCACTTAAATACAGGCCCCATCCCCCACATTAAATTCAGGACCCAAGTACAAATGCAGTAATGGGTCCCCCTTCACATGTTATGGTCAAAATTATAGATTCTTAGCCAAAACATCATAAAAAACACCACACAATTTCATATTTCTCCCTTTTAAATGTGCCATACACAGTTATTAGCATTGTTTTTAGAGTAAATTAATTTAACATTAACTTCTATTTTTTCCAGCTATACCGAAAAGTTTAGAAATGAAATTTAAAAAATATTCGCTCTGTGCAAACATTGTAATACAGAATAGCTCTATGCAGATGGTTAAAGCAGAAAACTAGTTTATTTAAAATGTAGACTTAATTATAAAATTCTTAATTATTATTATGTAGCTAATTCATATATTTTTTTTTCTATTAAGATCTCAGTCTGGGCCCCTTTGATGGCCAAGCCCCTGTGCTGTGGGATCAACTGATTCTCTCCCCTTATGGGGGCTTTGCTTAAATACATATAATCCTGTATGGATTATTTAGTTTGCAATTTAGATTTATATGTATATGTATATATTTTTATATATAGGGTTGTACCAGAAGACTGGAAGAAAGCACTGATAATATTAACAATACAGTGAAATTTGGATAATTCGAACTTGTTTAATTCAAAATTCTGGATAATTCGAATTTTTTGCTCGGTCCCTAGAATTCTGTATTAAAATAATGTTAAAGAATCTTGGATAATTCGAATTTTTCGTACGATTGTCCTTAAAATATTATGGTAAAAATTGTTCCTGAGACTTTTCTCAGCTTAATAATGATAAACAAAGATACATTATTTATTTTAACAGTCTTTCTAAGGAAAACAAAAGTGAGGGTTGGAACGTCACTATGTAGGGATTTCTGAGGATTTTTCTGTCCACCCTCTGTTGTTACCCTCCCTCTCCCACACCCCTTCAGTCTTAGAGTCACGTGCGCTTCCTGGGAATGATTTAATGCGGTTATATACATTTTTAGTTTTTGTGCTTTTAGTATTGTTTATGTTTATATGCCATTGTCAAAAGCTAAAGCTCCTTATAAGTCATTAATATTAGCTGAAAAGGTAGCAGTGATTAAGGAAGTGGAAAAAGGCCTTAAAAAGAAATCGGAAATCGCCAAGAAATTTGGAATTCCATCCAACACGTTATCAACATTTTTGAAGAACAAAGATAAAATCTTGAGCAGCAAAAACGGCAATGGAAAAAATAGAAAAAGAACGAGAGGACCTGGCAATCCAGAGGTTGGAATCATATGCTAGGACACAAAGATTGCATTCAATGAAGCAATTAAAAATATCTGCTTAACGTCTTTGTAACGGTCCATCTATGTCTTCATTGACATCTCCATCGAACAACACACACTTCAACGTATTGATTCCATTGAAAATCAGGGTTGCTATTCTACTAATTTCAACACGAGTTAGATAGGGAAAAAAATATTGAATTTTTATCAGAATCTTTCAGTAAAGAATTTTATTAAAGATTTTATTGTTGTTGCTATTATTATTATTATAACAAAAAATGTGTGTGTTAGTGCAGTTATTAAAATTCTTCACAAATAAAGCAAATAAGGTGAAATTTAAATAAAATAAAGAAAAAAATAACAACTAATTTTTTTTTTTTTTTACAAATAATGAAAAATTAGAATTTGCTTTTCAAAGGGAATCAATTATTTTTAAGTAAAGAGTTGAAATGATTTTTCAGAATTCATTAAGAAATCAAATCATGTTAGATGGTTCAAAAATAGGAAATATATAAAAAGTTAAGAATAAGTGAACAGCTATGAATAAAACGTCTGAGAGACAATTTAGTACTTTTTAAATTACAGTATCATTACAAAATCATTACAAGTGTTTTTTGGGCAACACTTTATCTTAAATAACAAATTGATGAAGGAACTCTTTAACATGCGTAAACTTCAATGTTCAATGATTTTTTACTGATTATATATCATTTTGGGAATCAAAGATTAGATTCATATATCAACATTTATTCAAAAGATACAATAAGATTCACTAAAATAATAATAATATTGATGATTTTTTTTAATTTAGTTTTCAAATTTCATCTTAAAAGTTAAAATAACTCATTAAAATAAAAAAGAAATGTAATTTACAGAATCGATTTATAGAAAGATGAAATTTTACAATAAGTTTATCTTATAGATTAAAGTAACTTGAAACATTAATTTTTTCTTCCTGAATTGATATCAAAGTAATCTATAAATATTATTTTTTCTTCCAAAAATGAGAGAAATTCGAAAGGGAATCCATGCGATTAAGATACAATGATTACAAGTTTCTTTTCAGAAAAAGATTAATTTTATTTGTAACTATTATTTTTTTTTTTTTTCACATGGCTTTACAGAATTCCAAGGTTGCCTAAAAGCTGTTTTTATTTTTTTCGAAAACTTTTTGAACAATTAATACAAGAACACGACGTTGGCGACATGAGGCTGCGTAAAAATGATGCGTACGATTACAAAGATTATAAAAATTCAGAAACATGTATCTAAATTCCACTTCTTGAGCCGATCCATTATTATTTTCGTCTATTTATGCAGATAATGTTTGATCAAGTATTTAAACTTGATTACAAGTAGTTATATTGTAGTTTGATCGTGTGTTCGACGAACTTGGTATTCATTTTGAAAATCCATAAGGTAATGTTCATGTGAAGATCTCAATCAGGCCTTTCTTTTTTTCGTTGACGATAAAGTTATCCCCTCACCGCCACGACGAGAAATAAAATCCTATTTATGCCTATGTATCTGTTATGAGGACGATAAAATTTTAGGTTGTGCAAAAAAAAAGAAAAATATAAAATGAAAATGAGGTTTATTTTTAATTTTTTTTCCCCGCATAATCTTATACTCCGTTTCAGATCTTGGCACGGAATCGTGTTTTATCATTTTCAACTTTCGCATATTCATCATATTCCGTTTTAGGAACGGAAGTTGTGGATTATCTGTATTCAAATACGACAAGAAAATAACAGCTTTTAGAGATATTTAGGAAATAATGCACAAATAAAGACTTTAAATAGAGCAAAATAATGAAAGCTTTTTTAATATATCCTGTAAATAATATTACACTCCTAAAAGTCCTTAATACAAATAAGTCCTTTAATTCCCACAATATTTCGTCCTTCTTTGCAAAGGACTTCTTCAGGTGGTACCAGAGGACAAGAAACTGTTCTTCTTCCTCTACATTTCATTAAAATTATAAATAAGAAATTCTCTCTCTGCACTAAATTTGCATTCTTTATATAAGCTTAAATATATTTGCATTCTTTATATATAAGCTTAATTATAGTGCAGAGAGAGAATTTGCATTCTTTATACAGTATATTCTCGATATCTCGAAGTCGAAAGGACGCTAAAAAAAATCGAGATAGCGAGTTTTCGAGATAACAAGGTCATAATCAAAACAAAAAAATTCACGTAAAAACTTACTAATCGCCAATTTCATGCAGAACTGCACGTAAAAACACAAGATATGGAATAATATTCTAAAAATTAGTCTTGATAGATAAGAATAAATATAAATATGTAATGATAGTTGACAGTAAATCTAAATACAGCAATGATAATTTTATTTTTTAAAAGTAGTCGAAACTAATTACATTAATTTTTTTTTTTATTATTATTATTTATATGAGTTTTTACAGTCCTACTAGGGAAATTTCCCTGTCAGTAGGTTCTGGAGTTTAATAGTTACAATCTGATTAATTTATGGTTGATAATATGATGCAATGTACATATAATCTACATATCTACACAGAACAATCAATAAAATGTAAAACATTTAGGAACATTCACTCTAATATGAAGATGCAGACATGTGTATATGTATAATATACACACACAGGAGCGTAAATACACATATGTGCATGTTCAGACTTATATATACAGTAAAACCCCGTTATTACGCTCGTCAAGGGACCATGAACTACAAGCGTAATAAGCGGGATAGCGCTATAAACGGGAAATGATTTATGAGATGGGGAAACATTTAGACACCATTTTACAGGACACATACTTGATTGTGCAATAGATATAGTGCAAATATGAGCTTATTTCCTATTTAAAAAACAACCTTTGATCGTCGTTTGCCGCGTGTGTGTGCTACTGTTATGAATTATGACATTTTCAATGAGGTTCAAGTAATTATTAACATCAATTGATACACCACTAGGAGCAACACTAATATATTTTCGGAGCAGATTTAGTGCACTGCCCGCTATTTCACGCACCTTTTCTTGAATGATTGGGCCACTTAATGGCACTGATGCATCACGGGACTGATGAATCCATTCAATTAGAATTTCCTCGGCATCCACACCTTACTTTTTCCACACTTTACTTTTTTACGTTTGCAACCACCCTTCGCTGCATTGGTAATTCCATTCTTATTTTTTATTATTGTTCTCAGACTGACTGATGGGATTCCTAGAGATTCTACGAAATCCTTCTGACTTAGTGTAGAATTCTCGTCGTACTTACGGAGAATTTGCAATTTTTACTTATAGAAAGGGATTTCCGCTTTGACATTTTGCACTACTGTATCACAGACCCGCACTTCACAGAGTTCAAGGATTCCCTTCTACCAGGGAAAAAAAAAAGAATCTTTACAGTGTTCCATTTCTTTTCGATACAAAATTTCCGATATAAAAAAAGCGCTACAAGCGGGATTTGAAGCGTTATAAGAGGGTAAAAGTATACAGAGTTATATAGAAAATTCCAGGGACCGTATGAAAGGAGCGTAAAGAACGGGATAGTGCTATAAGCGGGAGCGTAATAACGGGGTTTTACTGTATTACAGATATACATTAAAATTATAAAAGTTCAAGAATAAGAGGATATATATTTAAATGTAATTTGAATATTTACATATAGTACAGATATACATTAATATTATAAAAGTTCAAGAATAAGAGGATATGTATTTAAATGTAAATTTAAAATAGTTACGTATGGTACGGATATACATTAATATTATAAAAGTTCAAGATTACGAGGATAAGTATTTAAGTATTTCTACTCGCTACAACTTCCTGTTGTAATTGAAAAGAATGAATAAAATACAATGAACTTATATTGCTAGAATTTAAAAAAAAAGCCTAAGAGAGATAATGAAGGGTGTGAGTGATTCTTGGAAAAATATCTCTATTTGCTTCGACACAACTGAACGGCGATTTTTCCGGAAAAATTCATTTTTTATTTCGAAAAATATTCGACATAGCAAGGTTTTGAGTGAAAACTCTTCGACATAAGAATTAAAATTAACATTAGATGAATATGTAATATCAAGGGGAAAACTAATTTTTCGGTATATCAAGGTTTTCGAGATATCGAAGATCGAGATATCGAGAGTATACTGTATAAGCTTAAATATAGTGCAGAGAAAGAATTTCTTATTTGTAATTCTAATGAAATGTAGAGGAAGAAGAATAGTTTCGTGTCCTCTTGTACCACCTGAAGAAGTCCTTTACAAAGATGGATGAAATATCGTAGAAATTAAAGGAGTGTTGTTATATTCAGGATTTCTAGGAGAGCAAAAAATATTTAAAAAAAATAATAAAGCAAAATTGTCAAATCCTGTTTAAACTCTCATAGTTAATGTAAAATGTTTTATCAGATACAGTTAGCCTAACTCTTGCATTTCTGGGAAATTATTGCACGATGCTTGCTATGTTTTTAATTGTTGTAGATGCGATTGTATGAGTGTTAACAATGACAATAAGTAACAATTACTGTAAATATTATAACAGCGCTTTCATTTTAAAAGCAGCAAATTCTCGTAATGTCATCAAACCCTGTCATTTTTTAAGAAAGCAAAGATGTTTTAGACCACGTTGAAGCAAGAATGTAGTTACAACAATGCGGCGCGATTTTGATCACGAATAATTTCTTTCTAATAAGGTTTTATTTTGTATTGTGAGAATTTAAAAACAACATTGATTCATAATATCAGAAATCTAACCCTTTTTCTTCTCACTATGTTTAATTGTATTCTTTTTTAAAAATGGTAACGCTACACAACTGGAAGATAAAATTATTCATGGCTTCTAAAGGAAAGATGGAAATGTATGTTTTAACCCTAGAGTTTTCACGTGTGGATTGGTTTGGAGAAGTGAAAGAAGTTCATTAGTTGGACGACAAACGTAAAAGTCCTTATCGACCATCCCGTAAGTATTGAGGCCAAGTTCGTTATTAAATCTGACCCAATAAATTGGTCATTTACAGTTAATTTCTTTTTCTTTCATTCTTGAAATATTTTTAATATTTTTGTTGGATTAAGGGATTAGTTCATTATCAAATTCGTTAACCTACTATCTTATATTTTTAAGATTTCGTCTGTCCTTACCAGTTTTCACTTACCAGTTTTTTTAATTTGTTGAGGAATAAAATTCTATTTGTGCGTGTGTGTGTTATTGAGAGAGAAGTCTTTACGATGAATAACAGAAAGCTTTAACCTTCAGTTGAATTAATATTATAATTGCCACTAAAAATAAAAAAAAAAATAACAATTTATTTATCGAATTTCTTCCGTGTGATTGAGATAATAAAGAAGTTGTTTCTGTACGTTGTAACGTAGACATGTTATCTACCAAATAAAACTTCTAATCAACTTAACCTTAGTGGTAGATAGGGGATGGGTGACAGATAGGAAGACGACTACGAACTATTGATCTACATAAAATATCGTAAATTATTTACTAATAGTTGTACTATTTTGACTGGATATTTAAATTAGTAAAGCTTACAGAATATGATATTTTTTGTTTGTTTGTCCTTCTTGTATGTTTTTGTATGTTCTCTTTAATACGGAGCAGGACGTTAAGTAGTTAACATTAAGAACGTTTCAGTTTCGTTTGTAGTAGCGTTTGGTTGGTTGGTTGGTGTTTAATGGCGCAAAAGCAGCTGCGGCTAAGCTGCGCCAAGTAGTAGCGTTTATGGTTTATTCTTTCTATTTATTTATCAATTTAAATATGTACCAAAATATTGAATTTGTACAAAAATAATGTAATAAAAAAATACAACTTTTAAAAAAAGATAAGATGGAAAGTTTTTTTTTGTTTTTTAATCGATAATTCGGAAGGCATAAAGTTGAAACAGTATAAAAGTGTGGTTTTTTAAGTATAAAATGTTGTAGATTTCAATATATTGTTTATTAACCTTTCTAAATATTATTCAAATGAATAGTATTAATACTTAAAAAAAATTCAAGAAGTTATAAAAGATATTAAATTACATTTCTTTACAGAAGAAACTGTTTTTAAACTCAGAATTTATATTTTTTGCTTATTTTATTTTTTATTTTTAAATTTTATTTCATGTTTTATTTTTTATGTGTCATTACATCATCAATAAATAAATATAAGAAGTCCTGCTTTGTTTGTTTTAATATTTTTAATTGGTTGGTAGGTTGGGGGACTTTGAATTCGCTCCCCCTGAATTTTTAAAGACGACGGACTTTTTGTTTTGTTTTGGTTGGAAGTTAGCTTCCTAATTTGACTTCCTTACCACCGCACTTCCGAAATTACATGTACCTCCACAAACAAAAGCTCCATTCATTTAATAAAAAAGTCTACACATCTTCCCATTTAACTCAAGGATCCAGTGAAGAACAATAGGTCTGGTAGCGATGGAGGGTGTTTAATAACATAACCATAGAGGGCGTTTCATAAACTATTTCAGGGATAGATTCAGGATCGAAAACAACAAAATATTTTAACATGATCTGATTTCCTGTTATAGGCCTGTTTTCAAGCTACAACCGTTGCTATGTTCCAGCATCTATCTGCCTAGCATTGCCAGATATCCTCAAGAGCATGGAATGCAAGTGAAAATTTACATGAGATATTAGAAGCAGTTCCATTGAATGTCATTCTTTGCTTGCGGTTCTTGAATCAGCAATTTCCTAATAAATGAATGGACCGTGGAGTATTACCTGGCCTGCGCGGTCTCCGGACTTAATTTTCGTACTGGAACCATTTGAAAGCGATAGTTTATTCCACAGCAATTGGTAACATTGACATAATCTCCTAATGTTTGCAATATGGCAGCCAGCAAACATCTGACATACACTTGATATATTTGGCCGAAAGGATTTCTATGAGACTTTACTATACTTGTATTCAGGTCATGCCGGTATTAGTGAGTATTTCTTACAGTAAGTAGACAGCTCCTGGAACACAGATCGGCTATTTTTGTAAGCTAAATGAGACCAATACTTAGACTTAGTTCCACTCATGCTAAACAGCATATTGGGCAAAAGGTCTTTTTTTCAGCGAGTGCCATCAGCTGTCAGGTCTTCGGCTTCATCCCATCCAATATGCATTTGTTCCAGGTCCTTCAAAATGTCCGACGTCAGATATTACGTGGTCTTCCTCTTCCCCTACTTCTACCTGATGAAAACCACATCACTGTTTTGGGGATTCTGTTAATATCCATACGAAAGACGTGTCCAGATAAACGTAATACCTGGACACATCTTCTTACATGGACTTTTTTGATTAGCCTAGTTTCGCAGAAAAGTAGTCTCAACAGATCACTTAGTCTGTGTATAAGTTCCCTCCACCGCCTGTAATAACTTTTGAACCGCTGAATGGACCTTCTTGAAACTTAGTATTCATATTTAAGGAGTACATACGATCTTACTTTCATATTTAAAATCTTTTCCAAGAGAGTCTTAATCAGACAATTAGAGCGAGAAAGCAACAGAATTCCCATTGAAAAGCATTGAAATCTAAGCAATGGATTTTTATCCTATTAAAATTTCATTGTCTTAAAATATTAATCCTTTCATTAATGGTCGCATGATATGATGTTATTAAAGTTAATCCCAACTGGAAAAATTAAGTAAGTAATGCGACTTTAATCAATTATTTCAGATAAATAAAAATTTCTATTATTTATATTCATCAGATAATGTACTTTTACATATACTATTATTTTTTTGTCATAAAAAAAAAACATTATAAAATAAATTTAAAAAATTTTAAGAAATAAGCTTTTAAGGAAAGTAGGCTTTAAGTTCTTTCAAATTTGTTGTTGATTTTCTGTCCTGAATTTATTCATGAAGTAGTTCTCAAATGTAATGAAGCACCCTGTACATCGCTCTATTGCCAATAATGGCGAATATTCAGGGGGAAAAAAAGTGATCTTTTGTAAGCTTTTCCAATTTTGATTACCATGTCCACTACACTATAATGCTAAGAAAATATTCAGTATACTGCTCCGTTTTAAGAAAATGTGCTGTTTTTCATCCAGTTCTCTTATTACATTCCGTCGGGCGCAACCGATCTCCTAGGCACACCTCGAACTCTTTTGTTTGCCCCTCCCCCGCTAAATTTTTTCGCGAGGTGTCCATCCTAGTAGCTTCCGCTTTTCCAGTGCTAATAACAACGGCAAGGTCAGTTAGTGATTTTCGTTCTTCATTTCCGGTTGACAGACGAAATGATCGCATAGGCTCATTGCGCCCGATTACGTTGCAGTTTGACAAATAAGAATTTTTCAAAATTTCCCAGTTATTATTAATACTGTATCACATTGTGTCGTAAATAATGTCATATTATATAATATTTCGTAATTATCTATGAAACAACTCTCTCACAATCCTTGTGTTTGGTCAATTTGCTCAAAGCAGTCAGAAGTCTATTGGCTTAAATATACGTAAATATACGTTTTCTTTAAAGACTAATTAAACCTGTTTTACTGCTCCTGCGGTATTTTTATACAGTGTGGGTGTTTACTACGAAGTGTTAACAATTGTTTTTTGTAAGAAAAAACGTTTATATCTGTAGAAAAGATTATTAAATCAAGGAGTGCACAAATTTCGGTAATTTTTGGTAGCTACATTTCCGTTTCCTTTAAAGACTATATAAAACTATTTTATTACTCCTTCTATATTTTTATAATGTTTAGAGGTTTCCAAAGAATAGTTAACAGTTGTTTTTAGTAAGAAAAAAGGTTTTTATCTGTCGAAAACAAATTTAATAAAGTAGTGCCTCTCAGGCTCGTTGCGCCCGACCTTGTGCCACGCCCTATTGCGCCCGACGGAGTGTTAACGATATGACGATTTGTAAAAAAATGTAAATTTGCCATTGAATAGAATATACGTTATTCAGTTGCTTCCTAAATTGACTTAATTATTTTTTTCAGTAACCTTTACATTGTAATTATGAATTTGAAATTTATTTTTGTCTTAGAATTGAATTTTATTCTTTTTTTACAGCATTCATTTTAATTCATCTGCTTTAATCATGGCATTTAACTTTACCACATGGGAAAATATTTGTACTATCTTCCGAGAAATCTTCAACTGGGAGGAAATCCAGAATATGATCTATTACGTTTTTTGGCGCTTGCTTATCAATACGTGGATTAAGAATCTTGTAAGAGGAGTGATTATCTGGCGAGTCATTGATCTTCTTTTCAGAGCTTACCGCAAATGGTTTCCTCCCAAATATTTGGATCTCAGTGAAAGCGCGGTTCTTATTACCGGTAATCTATTCAGTGATATTTGTCTAGATTTATTGCTTTGTGATAAGTTAATGCGCACATTACAATCTTGTTATAAAATTTATTGCTTCTGTGTACTTAATAAAGACGAGGAGATCGATGTTGCAAGGGAATTGACAGAAAATGTTTCAGTTAAGTCTAAAGAGAGAAATAATAATAAAAAAAGACATGCTCTACGTGTCCTTGTTTCTGAGAAATTTTACTATCCTAAAGCTGTAAAGAAAGAGAACTTTGATCCTATTTTCTTATGGCTGAACAGTCATGATAAGAACAGTGCTTGTGGTGAAAAATTCGAATTCACCAACAGTTCGAGTTTTTATTTCTTATTTTACAAAAGTTGGAATCTTTTATTTATTTACTTATATAGTACTTGTTTGTTTGTTTGTTGAATATATTGCAACTTAAATAAATTTTTCTTATTTTAAATTAAGGATAATTTAAATTATTGACATTTTGATCAAATACAAAACTAATTTTTGCACAATTACATACATACATACATACATACATACATACATAGATCTTCTCTATTTCAACATAAAGGTGCACGGGAAAGTCCTAAGTCACCCAAATAACTTTTGAACGAAGCTAGCTGTCTTCCTGTTTTCTCTACAGAATTACCAGAATAAATTAGTAGTAAATTCCACAATATCGATCTGGCGAGATCTCCTTATTCTTAGATCATTCCTACTGAATTACTTTAGCTTATTTTCCAAAAGAAAGTTAACCTGATAAAAGCAGTACCGTAGGTCTCTCTTTTTTTGTCATGTCATAATATTTTGAACCAGTGAATGCATCATCTTGAAACTTTCCATGCATATTTGTGGCCAAGAGAAGATTTTATGTTTTGCATTTGAAAACTTCTCTGAATAGATTCTTATGAAGAAATCTGCGCGTGAACCTGACCAAAATTTCCACAGTAAACCATAGAATGAAACAAAACAAAAACAAAGAAGAGGGGGAAGGGCAAATCTGCATCAGAAGTTCATTTTTATTTGAATGGGATTTTGGTTTAGCTTTTAGAGTCTTATTAAGTCTTCTCATCCATTGCTCATTGGCTGAGATGCAGGACTACACAGAGAATGTAAATCTGAAATAGTCACAAGATACACGAAGTTACATGAAATGTAACAGTGAAGGACTGTGTTTTCTCTCTAGCCATAAGTCATATGTTGCAGAGGCGGCGATGTCAGGTTTAGTTTGTACTGTGCTATGATTGTACTTTACTTTTCCGGTTTGACTTTCAATAATATTTTCAAAACCATGAATATCGCCATTATATTCAAGTTATGTGGGTCAGAATTTGCCATTTAATCTGTGACTTGACTCAACCCGTAACACATGAAAAGTCAACTTCATAGGTCGGATAGCATTTAATACATCTTGATTCGAATAACACTTTTCTCAGAATTTTCGGGGAGTTTGTATTTTTTTTAAACTTTTCTTTTTAGCAAAGTTAAAGTTTTTGTTTGTCTTTTGCTTTACACTGTATTGAAAACAAACTCAAACGACTTTGGTCTCAGGAGAAGATTTGAGGATTTTATCCAGTTGTCTTTAAATCACTGGATGGATGCCAGAGTTGACCCAGAGCGCAAACCTAGCGTTTGCGCCAGAGATTGTGTGGAACTGGATATTCGACAGAAACAGGCATGATTGCGTACACCTTACTGTCATATTGTAAACATAAGGCTAATAAGCATGTTGTCTACCTTATTTTGTTGTCTTTTATTTCTGTTTGTTTTTGTATTTTCTGTTTTACGGTTTGTTTTTGTATTCCTGACCTACCTTTAAAGTTTGTAAAGGGAATTTTGATTCAACCTATATACTGTACCTAAAAGAGTATTGTTATTATAGAGTTGCAAAAAATAGATGCATATTGCTAGATGTCAGTTAGTGTGAATTCGAATAATGCAAAATTCAATTTAGTGCTAATTATAAAGTGATATCAGATAGCTACTAATGTAAGCAAAGATTCAAATAATGCAAAATTCAAATAAAAACTTTTTTTCCCCATATTTTTCCAAACTCTTCGATTAGTGCAGAAAAAATTATATAGTGGTCAACATGCAGTGTCAATATACGAATTCGAGATATGGATAAAACTCTCTGCTCCTACTAGGGTATGAATGAAGAATTAAAAAAAAAGACAGTTTAATCAACGCTGCTAAACCACGACATATCAGATTTTATTATAATAAATTGAATTAGGAATATATTTTTCTTACCCTTTGTCGTTATTTTGTTAATAAACAGATAAAAAACTTATGTTTAAAAATTTTCGTTGCGTACTATACTCGACTGGAACTAATTATAAAATTATTGTATTTTTACATGTAATTATGGCGATTTCGAATAATAATAATGAGACCACTTCATGAAATTTATTATTGGCAATAATGGAGACTCTTGTAAATGAAATGGGGTGAGAAAAAAGAAGGGGTGGGGGAGGTGGAATTCTCCGAATAAACAATAGTATTCTAAGTATTTTGAGAACGAGTTAAGCTACATAATGAACATGTTGCTTATGTAATTTAGAATTTTTACTATGTTGATGGGAAACCATATTGATTGTGTGTATTATTCTTAGAACTTAGTAATCTTATAAGGATTACTTTATACCGTAGGCTGTGATTCTGGTTTTGGATATGAATTAGCTCGTCGCCTGGACAGTAAAGGTGTTTATGTTTATGCTGGATGTCTTGAGCCATTAGAAGCAGGTGCTTCTGTACTAAGGGAAGGTTGCTCGGAAAAACTAAAAATCGTACCCTTAGATGTAACAAGTGACGAACAGGTGCAAAAGGCCTACGAACTTGTAAAGAAAACTTTAAATGGAAAAGGTAAAATACCAAATTTTAAAAAGCAATGCCTCTATTTTGAATCTGTATAATCTTTCAACATTATTTTTCTTTTCATATCACTGTATTTTTATATAGTACTATTATAGTCAATGATTTTATTGTTAAAATATCTGGCTGTATATTCTGTAAGGTTTCCTTATTATCAAGATAAACTTGCCAAAGACATATACAGATGAAAACAGATAATATGTATTTATATCTATCTATCTATCTATCTATCTATCTATCTATCTACATATATTGATACGGCAATGATATATTAACGATACAGGTACAGTTATAGGGGTACGTTCAGGTATTACGTAAGCACATTTTTAGTCATTTTAGCCCCCCCCCCCCCCCATGCTTACGTAAGATTTGCCAAATCATTAACAGTAAAAACCACTGAAATATTGAAATACGCATGAATACTGAGGGAAAAAAAAAATGTTTGTATATCTTATGTAAGCATTGCTCTGATACCCTCTCCCCTTTGTCAGCAAAAATAATCAAAGCTTGACCCCCCTCTCCTTCCCTTGAATGTTTACGTAATACCTCAACAGCCCCTAGGATGTGTAGCCAAAGAACTTACATATCTACATAGAAAATTATTTCTGATTAGTGAAAAATAAAAGGTCATAAAGGAACCTTTAATCCTAATTTCGAACATCTTTCCATAGCCAATATAATGTCAAGTCACAGTAAACCCGTGCCGCCAGATCACAGACAAAGAAAGAAGTGGATTCAAACATAAAATGACAAATGCAATCAAGTAATACGTGAGAAAAAAATGGAATACTTGAAAGCTGCGATTAGAGTGAGGTGTATCTACAACTACACTATTTCGCCTTGAGATATCGGATGTGCCTCACGAAACAAAAGAACACACAATAAATACTGAAAAAAAGCAATTTACTGATTCCAGTGACACTGATGTTGTGAGAATGCAAGATTCCAGCGATGAACACACACTAGCTACAGGTCCTCAACCTGAAGACAACAATGCCAAGTGCATATTTCCTCCTAATCTCCTCTCTTCTAGTCGCCATATTATTATTAAAAATAACCACATCTTTACAGCAATAAAATATATTTAATAAAATACATTTATTTAATATATTAAATATTAGCAAATTTTCGGAAAGAAAATCTTCCTTCCCTTTTCAAGCCTCTTAATGTATTTGAATGTAGTTTATTGGTGTGAAGATGTGGTTATTTTAATTAATAAAATGCGGAGGTGCATCTTTTGTGGTAAAACGTTTTCTGAAGATATCAGAGGGAAATATAAGTGCAATGCATGTTTCTTGGGATGTGAGCCCGTAAGGAATGTGCTGGGCATGAAATAAAGCAATATGGTTGTGATTTTTGTGCATGAAAGTGCAATTTTCAACATCACTTAGTGGTATCCCATATCCCCATCAGTATTCCGTAACCCCTATCTTTTTTCTTTTTTAAAATTGTATTCAAACTGTACATCTGAAGAACTTCTACAGTTAGTATTATTTGCTGCTTTACATTTCCAATAAACTTGTATTAAAAGTAATTATTTCACATGAATATCTACCCAGTTATTCCTGTAAAACAAAAATGATATTCCATAACTACTCCTTTCCTCTTTAATGATGAAATTGCATAAGGGAAATATCTGCAAAAGTCATTCCCAATGACGATTGATTTGTTTAAATTTGGGCATAACGTGGCCAATCAAGTCTAAAAGTACAATACGTCTTGTCTGAATAAGATTTTGAGTTGTTGGACTGACTTCGATCGTCAAGGGTCAGAGGGTTGTATTTGCAATTCTGAAAGAAAAAAGGCTGGTAGTTTTGAAATATGTGCAGTAATTATATAAAGAATATAAATTTTGCAATATATGCTATTTGGCAATAGATGATGCTCAAAAGATTGGCAAGCATAGATGATTGTACAATATTTTCCATTCCTTGTTGTTTTGTATTGTAAATAATTAAGAGAAATTAGCATATAAAGTGCAATTTGGAATAAATCTAACTTACTTTTATAAAGAAATAAGATGTAATTTTATCTAATATAGTATCTATTAGTAATGATTTTAACCATATCAGTTGCATAACATACTTAATAACAAGCTATTATTTTGCAATTAAGTAAATAGGAGAATAGTTTGTTCTGTTGCCTTACTTTTTACATTTTTATGGAAGGATAATATTATATATTATTTTATTTAAGATCTTCCATTTATATAGTCTCCTCCTTCATATTTTTTTTAATGCATGAGTTTAATTCAATGATCCAGACCTATTCGTCTCTTGATTGTTTTTATTTATGTTCTGATTCTTCTTTATTTTACATTTCTATTCTTCTTTGATGATAGCTTTGTGGGCGGTCGTAAATAATGCAGGAATTGGTATCTTTGCTGAATTTGAATGGTGTTCCATAAATCAGTGCCAGAAAATTATGGATGTCAATGTTCTTGGAGCCATGCGAGTTACCAAAGCGTTTTTGCCTTTACTACGACATTCTTCTGGAAGGGTTATTATGGTCACTTGTATTACGGGTAATTAAGAACTTTTTTTTTTTAATCATAATTTTTAAGCGCGATTTTTACCAGTGAAGCATTGATTTTTTTTTCTCAAGCTTTAGACAAGTAAGTTTTCTTAATGGGACAATTTATAGTTAATTCATGGAAAATTTTGAAATTTTATGTAAACATTTTGTGAAATAAATACATACGCTTTTTAGTTATTTGCAGTTATAATTTTTCATCATCTACTTAATGAGCTCAAAATGGAAACGATTTGGCGCTCTCGGTTGAGCACGAGGAGACATCAACACAAGTCGACTTCAACTCGGCGCGTTCTATTCATTTCTCAAAGTGAACTTACAAAATCATTTTTTTTACAAAATCATTTTCTAAGTATTTCCGATTCTCCAAATGTGGAAATTAATCCGATTGCAGGAAATTAGATTACTAAGTTGAATATAAATTTTGAAGTTATTCACAGTTTTTATTCAAATCTTTAATGAAAAAAACTAACTTAGGATAAATTTAACGTGCGTGAATAATTTTTAAACAAATAAAATCAAAGCCTACGCACATACTAAGCAAAATTATAAAATATTTATACATACAATAAAATATTACAGCAATCGATTTCGTTAGCACTTAGACTAACATCTTCAGGCAAAGAGAAATAAAATACACAAAAGCCAGTCTGTTATAGGTAATGGAACAGTTCAAAGTCTTTACAGACGTAGGTAAGGTCAACTTCATCTTGCAAGGAGGGATGTGATGAATCTCGAACTCAATCATTTTATTGTCCAGACGTTATTGGCTATTATTAGTTGAAATTGAAGAAAGACTGGAAAATAAAAGGCTTTATATAATAGGATAAATTTAACGTGCTTGATTGCTGTAATGTTTTATTGTATGTATAAATATTTTGTAATTTTGCTTAGTATGTGCGTAGGCTTTGATCTTATCTTTGATCTTTTTTTACGTAAATATCGCCAGTAAACTTTTATAGGAATTCATAGCTGTACAAAAAGGGCAAAAAGAATGTGCAAAGGAAAAAAACAGGGGAGGAGGCAAGAAAATTGTAAACTTGTAAAAAACATACACAAAAAACAAAAACAAAAAAAAAAAAAACAGGCTAGCCGTTCGTATAGATAGTTTGTTTAGTTTTTTTTTTTATTATTGTATTTATATTTTTAATTACAGTACAGTCTTACGAGATCTTTAGGATATTTCTGTGAATGGTGGGTAGCCGAATGGGTAAGAATCACAGTAAGGCTGCTGGTTGGAGGTGGCAGGTTCAATCCTTGGCCTCGGCGGAGGGTGGGGATTTTTCCACGCTCCATTCTCCTCCAAACGGGTCCTAGGGTCTGCCTAGCCCTCTGTTGGTATCTGGCTTCTTTCTTCGGGATTAAAGGCAGGCGGACATCGGGATGACCACCCTACCTCAACTTAGTCCCGTTGGTCACGGAACGCCGGGAACCTTACCTCCCGCTACCTCAAGAGTCACGTAGGCCTGTAGTGGGACAATTTAACTTAACTAAATACGCATTACATCAAATTTCATAAAAATTCGTCCAGCATTTTAGCGTGGTGCATTTATAAAAAGACTGACAAAAGAAGGAGATAAAAGTTGAAGAGAAACAGTAAGACTTGGCAAGCTCAATCAATAATTAGTTAGGCAAAAATTATTACACTGTTTTTTGGTAATTATGCGGATACAAAATTATAGTAAATGAACGTCTTTTCCCGCTCTTAAATTCGAATGAGATGATACAGAAATGCATTAGAGATTTGGAACTTTAACCAGATTAGATGAAATTCTAGAAATAAATCAATCGGAATTTTGAAGTTGTGTGCTTGACATTCAATGGTTTTTTTCTCCCCTTTTTTTAGGTCGATTGACACTTCCTGGAATGACAGCTTACAGTGCTTCTAAACATGCATTGGTTGCTTTTGCTGATGGCCTTCGAAAGGAACTGAAGAAATGGGGAATTTCTGTCCACACTGTGGAGCCATTTTTCTACTCGTAAGTAGCAAAGAATCTGAAATAATTTAAAACCTTCCTCATTATTCCAACATTATTCCTTTTTTTTATTTTATTTTTTTTATTTAAGTCGTGAAAGTCTAACGAAAAACTTCTAAATTATAATATCAGCTGAATATATTTAACTTAATACAAAAATATCCAATTTCTGAAAAAATAATTCAAAATCCATATTATTTATTATTTATTTACTGGAATTGTGTCAAGAGATGAATTTTAATCATATCAAAGGACGTGCAAATTAATGGATTAGGTAAACGGATTAATATCCATTGTTTAAGACAAAGATTAGAAGCACCTGTTTAATTTTAAAGCTTATCTATGGGAATTATTGTCTCCTTCTCTCCCTAATTTCGCGACCACGAACCATTTGAAAAATATTCCAACATAAGTTACCTTGTCTCTAATCCTTCATTATGTATAACAAGTTTCAAGAAGATCCTTTCAGCGGTTCATTATTATGTACACAGACACAAAGACTGGTTGGAAAGTTTGCCTGAACTCCCCCGCAACCCCAATCCAAGAAAGGGATACGACATTTTGTTTTTTTTGTTTTTTTTGAACGACTAGGACCACCATCGCAACCTTCCCATTCCTGAGTTCGCATGTTCGTTATTACCTGCAAAATGAAAAAAGTCAAAGGAAAACGTTTCTTGAAATTAAGAAATTTAACGTTCAGAAAATCTATTCAAAATATAAACCAAGGCTACACAATGAAGAAATAAAAGTGTCTTTCTGGTCTATTATCAGAGGGAATCGAGAACGGCCGTTTCGTCCTGCTTGGGACTCATCAGCCCGATCCGCCCTCCCCGATAACAAACACAGAAAGGCGTGAAGTGGAGGTCACCCCCGCACCCAACAGTGGCCCCTGAAACCAATAAACAACAAAAGTTTTTTTGGTGCACTACAGCACTATACTATTGTTGTGTTTTGGTTTGGGGGGGGGTCACTGTCGGGTGCGGCGGGAACCTCCACTTACGTTGTCGCCTTTCTGGGTTTGTTATCGGGGCGGAAAAATAACTTTGGAAAAATCTCATTCTAAGACAGTGAAAAAGAAGTAGTTTATTAAAAAAAAAAAAAACAATTGTATTTTCAGTTACGTTGATGATGTTAGATCCGTAGCTCCTTACCTACTGGTCCGATTTTTACGAAAATCACTAGAATCTGTTTTATAAGCACTAGACCTTCTAGACAAGTTTCAGCGTTGTAGGACAAATTGTTTTTGAGTTATCTTAATCGTAGCTGAACGGACAAGGAAGAGATATTTTTGTTAGCCCTAGTTTCTTATTTGTTACCAAGAAATGTAGGAAAAGTAATCGGAATCATCCTCATAAAATCAAACATATATTTCTGAAATGTCAACTCAGTTGGATTAATTACTTTTAAATTATAACGATTATTCGTTTTAAGAGAACTTATTTTAATAATTTCTGCGCCTAGCTTCTTACGTATTGGGCCTTTATTTACCAAAACAATCGAGATCTTCCTTCTTTTTTAACTTACTGCTATCAATCATATGGGTCGTCGTAATCACAGGCGGACAGACATTCGTAATTTCGACTTAAAATTGAATTTTCGAAATTTATGCACCTTTTTTTTTCTCCCTCTGTCGCCATTAAAGAGGATGTTGAAAGAATGGATGTTGAAAAACAAATCTGTATAACACTGCGGCTGAAAAACAGTAACGGAAATTCTGAACTTTTTCTTCTTTTACTGTTCAGGGAAAATTTATTGACGATAGCTTAGCTGATTAGGTAACAATAAATGATAGTTAAAAGAGCAGCTGTTTCCATTTAAAAAAATCAATTAATCTCTGCTAGTTATTTTAAACCCAATATAATGATGTTTATTTCCTACAGTTGCATGTATAGTAATTAAGTTGCTACAGATATTTCGTACGTATTGTAGTAGTGAAAAATAAATTGCTTTCTAACCATATTGTTTGGCCCTAATTAAATTAACTTGAATTTTATGTGTTACGCAAAGACATTAGAGAAATCATTATATAAGGAATGCCCAAATGAAAGTGAGACTGTTTGGTTATTTTTGTAATGGTTTATTAGTAGGAATATGAGAAAATACAAGAATTACTAGTGATATATAGATTACATATCTGTTACACATAGTTGCCTTGTCTGTTCAAGCAATTTGACCCAGCGCATCACAAAATTATGATACCCCGAGCAAAGATACAAAATTATGATACCCCAAGCAAAAATACAAAATTGTGATAACTCGAGCAAAGATACAAAATTGTGATACCCCGAGCAAAGATACAAAAATGTGATACCCTGAGCAAAGATACAAAATTATGATACCCCGAGCAAAGATACAAAATTGTGATACCCCGAGCAAAGATACAAAATTGTGATACCCCGAGCAAAGATACAAAATTGTGATACCTCGAGCAAAGATACAAAATTGTGATACCCCGTCCGTTGCTGGCTGCGGAACCAATCTTCAACGGCGTCACGGACCTCAGCACCGCTGGCGAACCGACGCGACGGCCCTTCAGAGTTTTTTTCAGTGGCCCGATGATGTGGTAGTCGCAGGGCGAGAGGTCCGGGCTGTACAGTAGATGGTCGAGGACCTCCCAGCGGAAGCAACATAACAGATCTTGGCACACTATTGCAATATGTCCTCAGTGCTCACACGTCCTTCACGAAATGCACCATACCATCTGAACACTATTATGCGTGACAGACACTCATTCGCATATACACTCTTCATACGACCATAAATTTCGGCGCCACTAACACCGGTCTTCAAAAATTGAATAACTGATCGCTGGGCATGTTTGGACGAATCCACTATCAATTCAACGTGTGACACTACATACGCAAATAGCAAACTACCCCTTCAGACAATACCAACTGCTTCCTGACATATTACGCCACCTACCGGAGCAAGCACATAGCTCTGTGCAATGCAGCAAAAACGCAAAATTTCACAATAAATAAATAATAATATCTTGTATTCTGAACTAAAAATTTGAACCATTTCTATTCATATTTTTGTCGCAATTACAATTCGGACCGATTAAAATGAGCATGGAACTTTTTATTATTTAATCCGTGACGGAACCGGGGAAATCCCGTTTATTTAAGTGAGTGTAGTCATCTCACTCGCTCTAGGGACTGGCAACACCGTCTGTACTAACCGAAATTGACGAACAGGACTTCAAGCTC
>JAFIDM010000004.1:46294152-46336194 GCA_023159025.1 Thereuonema tuberculata
TTTCCATAGGTATATATCTTATCACTATACAGGTATGGGGCAACTTCCCATACAGTGTGCCCATTGTCCTTTGAAATAATAAAATAAATTATTTAGAAATTCACTTTAGGTCTTAAAATTTTTGGCAAAATTATTTTTTTTTTATATTGGGACGTGTACAATAGGCCTTTTATATTTTTATATAACGGCTGCTGTGCTTGTAGGGATATGCAATACCTATGCACACATTTTGAAATGAATGTCCCTTTTATAAGAACATAGATTTGACTAATTTTTAGGATTTGCAAATTTATTGATACTTTTAAATTAAAACCCTGATACGATTAATGTTTCTAATTTGATATTTGGCAAAATTTTCAGTTAGAAATTATCTTCAGAAATGATATAAATAATATAATGGATTCTCCCAACTTCATCGTTACCCAAAGAGAGATGTTTGTATCATTATACGAATTATGAAGGAGCATTACCTATTGTCTCTGAATCTTAACTTTAACAAATACTTCAAAATAAAATATATTGGTATGCCATAACAATTATTATTCAAAAGAATAAAACAACACAAAACGGATTATAAAAATAACAAAGCCAAGAAATGAGCTATTAATGTGTATTTGATTAACAAACCAAACTATGTTTGTGATTGGAAAAATATCAAAATCTTAAGCAAAGATTTTAATAAATTTTATTTATTAAAATAAAAGCTTTGTTAATTAAACAAAATTCGTAGAAAACAGGAAAATCCTCGTGTTACCAAAAAAAAAGGATGTGTCTTTATTATAATTAAGAATTAACAATACAATACATGGCAATATTTTATAAAACATGTAACATATCAATACAACATTGTTACTTCGAAAATATATATTTTTATTATTGCAAAGAATATTTCTTTTTAATATGTTCGAATATGTACGTACTTCGCAAATGATTAAATTAATGTTTTATGATACCTTTGGATTAAATATTCTGTAGATAGGCCTATTCCTTTCTAAATTAGAACCGTCCAATCTTGCTAGAAAATTTAAAACATTTAAAACAGAGTGGCCATTTGTTGCAATGCAAAAACCTATGGATTTTCCTTTTTAGAACAACATTCAGATAATCACAGTTTATTATAAAAAAATAATAAAAATGAAATTGATCAAGGGAATACGGGAATTTATTTTTTGATGTGTGCAAGTAGTTTTCGTACTTAATAGTGCGACCAATTCTCTTATCTAATTTTATTTATAAAAAATTCGAGTAATTAGGTAATAATTTTCTGTAAAATTACTATTGTAATTTAGAAGTTTTAAGATTTTATAGTGATCGATCATAAATGAATTCAAATAAATAGATATATAAAAGAAATCCGATGAAGAATTAAAGTTTTGTAGAGGAAACCCTTATTACTGTGTCAATAGTTCCATTTCTTTAGCTTTTATCAGTACGTATTATTTAATCTTCCCTGTATTATTAAATGGCTAGGATATTTTGAGTTTATCCAAGAAAAAATTCCTAAAATTTCTTTAATATTTTTCATTATTTTTCTAATTTTTTTTTATTTGTTTTTAAAGTTGTGAAAATGACAAATCGAAGTTAATTTTCAAATTATAATTTAACAACTAGAGCCAAAAGCAATTCCAATAAAAGAAGGTCGAAAGAACTTAAATCCAACTACCTTTTAAAATGTTATTTCTTTAATTAATTATTTTTTTAAAGCCGGGAAACGATAAAAAGGAACATCCTACCAAATACCATTTGATCCTACTTTTATTTTCAAATTATAGGATGTGAACCTCATCAAATACAAAGAGAACATATTTTCCATTTTCTTTAAAAAAAAAAATTAGTTAAATTCGTATTTATTTACTTAAGTTACTAATTCGGATTGATTTTAATCATATTAACTCAGTGTAGCTAGTTAATGGATTAGCTAAGAGGATTAACACCCCTACTGGTGGAGCAGTTCCCCTTCCTACCCTTTCATCCAATGTGCAGTTTTGACCACAAGGTTTCAAACACTTCAGTTCTGCAGTAAATGTTAGGAGGATGGATACGACTCGACTTCTATTAGTGTTCTTCATGTTACATAGCTTCGATCTGGAATCAATTATTCATTTGCTATTAAGCCGAAGGAGAAGACAACAGTTTCTTCAGAAAATGAACAAGAAACAACAAAGTGGCTAAGAAGATATCCCCTGTGAAGGACAAGTTCATTTTAAATTTTCGTTGTCAACAAATTCATTTGAGTATTCGAAATCACTTCCAACAACTTCTCTAAATTTCATCAAAACCCAATAATCCCCGAAGAAATAATCCAGTGTCATGAAAATAGGTAAAGAGCTTTCTTTATTACTTTTTATTAATTTTATAATTACTTTTAATATTTTGTCTAATAGGAAGTTGAGGCTAAAAAAAATCGGTCAGTTAGTTGTTTGTGTGCCTCAAAATTTGGAGGTTTTGTTGCTAAAAGAGGGAAAAAAGGACAAGGGAAGTCTACAGGCTTACGATTTGTAATTGAGAAGTTTTCAAGTCGTATTCAGCGGTTTTCATACGAATTGAAAAATGGTAAATTTACTGAAAATGGTAATCCTACGCTTTTTGGCTGAAATCCTTTTTGATTCAACGGCTGAATTTCCCAAAATCTGCGAAATCTCAAGGTTTTAAAGTGTGTTTCGGACCGGCAGAGGAATTTCAGGTTTTGGTGTTGGCAACACTGTTTGTGAGGGTTCGTAATAATTTTTGAACCGCTGCGCTGGAGGGATAATGTTGAAACTTCGTGTGTATATTTTAGGACTAGACATGGTTCTAACTTTTATATTTCAAGTCTTTTCGAAGTGGGTTCTTTTAAAATAAATTGGAGTGAGAAGTCTCATAGAAAAGCATTGGAATCTAAACAACCGGAATAAATCCTTTAGCTAATCTATTGAACATGGTTTGATACGATTACAATTACTCCGATTTAGTTAATTTGACTAAATTATGCAGATTCAATTTACTTTTTTTTTTTAGAAAATGAAAAATTTGTAATGTTTATAGATATTATAATGCCCTGTTTCCCAACGTGGGGCGCACGCCCCACAGGGGGGCAATTCAAAAAAAAATTTTTTTTTGGGGGGGGCGGTTGTGAAATTAAAAAAATGTTGGTAATTTGTTATGTTTTATTTTGGTTGTAAAAGTTAAAAAAAGTTTTTTTTTTTTTTTTTTTTAATTTTCTTTTTGAATATTATACCTAATTTGGTGGAGCATAGCTTACTTTAGATACTTTAGGTGGGGCACAGCACAAAAAAGGTTGGGAAACACAATATAATGTGAACATAAATGTAGGCTTTTCGACTTTGTTAAATAAAGAGAATAAAATAAAAATAAGAAATTTTAAATATCTTAATTTATTGACGCTCGTTTTAAGGAAAGTAGGTTTTGAGTTCTTTTCGAACTATGAATAAAACTTTAATTTTGAAAATTCTGAAATTAATTTCTTGATAGTTTTAATAAAGCAAAAATTAAGCATAAAAGAAAATGTTAGTATTAAATATAAAAAAAAAATCTTATAAAATTAGAAAAAAAAATACTAAAAACTTTTAGTAAGTTATTTAAATAGAAAAAAAGTTAATAAATATTAGTGAGTAAAGGAAACATCAAGTATTTAAAGAATCATTATATTAATAAGGAATAAATATAAAAAATTAAAGATCAAGTCGCAAGTGAAAAGTAAAAGAAGACATAAGATTTCACAAATGTCAGAAGTTTCAAGTAAAATTAATAATTAAATAACGGTTTTCCTTATTCCCCGGAAGGTCACTTTAGTTTTGAGGTTACACAAGGATATCCGGGGATGTCGAAACTGTGGAATACTGTTTAATTATATGCTTAGATTTTGTTTTTCCATCTGCTACAATCCTATTATTTCTTTTCTTTCATATCCTACATGGAATCTTAAAGAAGCTTGCAAAAAAAAAACAATAATAGAAAGTTCGTTTCCTAAAATAAATAAATGCAATAAAATACATATACTCAGCTAAAGACATCCGAAACATCTCAAAATTAATCCCATTTTTATCTTTTTTTATATAAAATAATATTTTATAACATTGTAAAAACAAGTCATAGGCCTACTTTATATGTACTGTGCGTTTTCAAAGGCGAGAACTACGACTCACAGACGATTCTACTCCGCAAACGGGTGATACGCTGAGATGGGCACTTTCCTAAGACCCGTTTTTCTTTTAGTATCTGTTATTTTTTGCAATAGTATTTATTCTTTCCATAATTCTTACCCGAAAAGCGCAAATAGAAAGCAGCTACTAGTAAACTAACACTGATAAAAAGTAAATATCCTCTCTTTATTTCTCCTCACTCCTATTTTCATGAAATCGAAGGAGACCTGACACATGCACAAAAGCGTTGAAGGCTCTCGTAAACACAACCGAACAGTATAACGATGATATGCTTATTTACATAATGTGATAGGAAAATGAAGCTCAATAGATCATTCAGTCTGTGTGTATGTGTGTGTGTGTGTGTGTATACTACTACTACTAACTTTGAATCGTTGCATGGGTCCTCTTTTAACTTGGTGTGCATATTTAAGAACTTCAGACTACCTAACATTTTTATCTGAAATCTTGTCGAGAATTTAGCGTTAAAGGCGACAGAATTTCCTATAAAAAAGCATTAAAACTTTAATAATGTAATGTTAAACAATGAATATTAACTTTTTTTAGCTAATCCATTAATGTGAGCTTAGTTTGATACAGTAAAATCAATCATTCACTAAAAAATGTAGATTTAATTTTTTTTTTTTTTTTTCCGAAAATTGAAAATTTGGAAGGATTGTATAATTATGATATTATAATTTTAAAACTTAGATTTTTCTTGTATTCTTTCTCACGTCTTTAAAAAAAGCAATAATAAAGAAACATAAAGGAATAACATTTTAAGGAAAGTGTGTGTTTAGTTCTTTCAGGAATTTCTTGGTATAATCAATTATGTGTTTCAACAATATGAAACTACCACCCATATAAATCTCAACAAAATAAAATATTGTTTCGCTCCTGTAGGTAGGACTATCTTCGGTAGAACATAATATTTTAAATTCTTTGTAAACTCGTTTTGCAAAGGATACTGGGATTCCATAGGAGTCAAACTTCTTGATCAGATAATGTCCCGTTGCCAGAAGACTCCATCTCTGATATGTTTATGGAAGTTTACTTAAACACAGGATTTGTAGTTTAATCACTTTTCAAATACATTTAGGCTGAAGTGAACAGAATTTATAATCTCCATTGTTGAAACTGATTTGTCTCTTTTTAGCTCCATTATGTTACGAGTGCCTTAAACAAGCTGGTATCTGCCCTCTTGACGAAACTGCCTACGCGGCTGCAGGATTACCTGATCTGTCTCGCCATGGAGCCTTGGATAACTCCGGAAGAATACGTGAAGAATATGATCCGGACATTATCCCGTACGTCAGTCAACAGCAACCCCAACTCTGTGTCATCCGGGGAGTCGCCATCTGCTCCGTCTGAAAACGCGACATTTGGCGACAGCGACCTGGATAACGAAAGCACCGCCAGCGAGGACAAACCAAGCACTTCGAGGAAATTTATTGAAGATTATCTAGACAACAAAGTCGAAGTCAAGGTTGGAGCGAAAGAAGGTCCTAAAACGCCATTGATTTACGACCTACAAGATGCAACCACATCAGAAGAAATTACAGGAAAGCCGGAAGAACCGCTCAAATTCAAAGTCAAGAAGAGGTCAGTTCTTAACAGCCTGGATGAAAATAACATTTAAAACAAAAGACAATGGTATTAACTGAATGAAAATTAAAATACTTAATAGTCCTCATCTTACCTTTAAAGTACCAAAAGGACTTTTCAATAATTAAGTCCTATTTGCTGATTTTATAATCAAGAGTTGTATAATTATATGTGTATCACAAAAATTTACTGAGCCACTTATGGAATGAAATTGTATAATTATATATTTTGTATTCTTTTAATTCAAGCACTAATTTTTCCAGTGCTTGTTCTTGGAATTCCAATTAAGTAAATGCAGCTTGCTTAAAAGGTTTACTACTACATAGGGATTTTTTTTGGAATGTTTTAAATTTACCAATGTTTTTCTTAACATATTACTGTTGTAAAGATGGGGGTTTCTTTTATTACAAACCCGAATATCTTTTCTTTTCTTGTAAAATAAATCAACAATTTAAGAAGAAATCGTTTTTAGATTGTAATGGAAACTTTTTGAAATACTTTTTATTATGTTTTTCTACTTTTAAAAGATCATAGATGTATACGAGCTATGTATGTATACCAGCTAGTGTATCTGAATTACAATAGAATATGTAAAACAAGAAATAAAAGTTTTTTGTAAAAGATGTGACTATAAAGGTTAACCTAATTTTTGGTAAAGAGGAGAAACTTATGGAAAGCTTAATTGTTCTTACTATATTATTGGGAACATTTTAGATATTGTTTGCTGAGGTTCTTCTTGTTATTGAAGCACTGTACATAGTCTTTGACTGAATATTAAAATCGTTCAAAAACAGTGCTAGTATAGTCTGACAGATGAGTGGTGACGAACGAGATTTCTCGAGATTCACGGAAAGTTCGAGACAATAGCCTCTTTCCAAGGCTTCTCGCAAAATGTCGACACTGACTATTTTACAAAGCAGCGCACACAAAATTATATTGCAAGGATCGTAAGTAATTACATGCATTGCTTTGTTAAATAGTGTGTCGACATTTTGAATCTCGAGAAATCTCATCCGTCAGACTATAAATGAAAAACAATTTAACTGAAATTATTTTTCAAGGAAATTGTTTAATTTTAAATCTATATATTTAATTGTTGAGCTGGTGCAGGGTGTAAGAAGATAAGCCTGAATTTGGTTTACCATCAGGAAAATGTGTGTTTTAAAATACAAAAGTTAATACTTTAATATATTTGAAAAAATGAAATGTGACCGAAAACTAATTTTTTTTTTGGTGTGTGTCATATATTTCTTGTTACCTTTTATTTAGAGTAGATCCAGCTAAAAATGAACGCGCTGTCAAGATAAGAGAGGTTTGATAAAATTATATTTTAGTATTTTTTTTAAATTTAATTTTTTTTATTTTGGATTTAAATAAGTAAAAGTTTTAAAATTAAGTTGCCGTATTTCACTAATGAATTAAAACACAGCAGTTTGACTTATTTTGAAATTTTAAATATATTTCATGTAAATATGACTCATTAAAAAGTGAAATTATATCTTAATGTAGATATTTCGAATACTGTCAGTTATTGATGTGACGACTAAATATTCAAATAAATCAATTTATATAATCAATACGAAAAAAAAAATATTAATTAGTATTAAATAAATATTTTCTATTAATGCACTACATCTCAAAATCATGTTATGTCATATTTACTCCACATATTTCTTATAAAGGCAAATTTTCGAAGTACAGTAATACTTATATTTTTGTTTTTTTTTCTTTAGTTTTTCTTTGTGGACAAATTCCTTTTTAGGCGGAAAGTTTGACACCCAAGGTTTTTGTTTTCCACATTTATTCTTGTTTTTATTTTCTGTTCTTAGCTTTCACTCTGCTGCAGATACTGGGTAAATTCAACTGATGATGACTAATAAGCCGGAAACAGTCTGTCTTGAATTCCCAGTAACATTTCCAAAAACAGCTCAGTAATTTTATTTGTGTGCGTTTTTATTGCTTTTTACATCTTAATAGTTATTCAATGCACGTTAAATTTTTCCAATTTTTTTATTTTTTTTATTTAATGACGTATTACGAAGCGCTTTACTATAGTTGTTTTCAAAACAGAAGGGTTTGCCATTTATGGTCATTTCGTAGCGATCGATTTTTTCTGGAATAAACGTCACCAGTCATGAACTTCAAGTCCGAGCAGTTAGTCCAAGATGGCGTCGTTTTGTGATCGCATAAGCGTGAAAGTAAAAAAAAAAAAAGACAAGTAATAAAAATATTTTCAATAAAATAATCTTTACAAAAAAACTATAAAATTATTAAACTAATAATAACATTATTATAGAAATGTATTCGTAATTGTAGAAACTACAAAAACTAGAATGTTTTCGTAATGTTTATAAGATTCAGTTATGAGTCTTAGCAATAGATGGCGCTGTTACGTCCTGGAAGAATCAATCTATAAGGAAATTACGTCATCAAAAGATTTTTTTTCATGAACTGAACTGGAATAAGGTATTCAACAGTTGGCACATTTGGAAATGTGATACTGTCATGATGATATAGCAGAAAATAGAGTAAAAAAGCGAAAATTTATTCAGTGTCAAACTTTGACGTTGTCTTTTTGCTTCATACTTTGCTTCCGCAATCTTTTTTAAATTCTGATTCATTACTGTATTTAAACTCAAAACAAAACAAAAAAAAAACTCATATGACTTTTTTTTAGACTTATTTTTTTGGTTGGAGTGGGGGTGTTACGGCCACATACACATTTTATTGAGGTATGCAGCGCCACTGAAATTAATGAATGTTTTGGAATTTTTATTTTAGACTTAATCAAAAAACCTGTCCGTCCGTGTCTATTCTCCTCCAACAATTCCCGAACGGAAGATCGGATCGGCAAACTGACTTCAGTATCACGTTCAGAGGCCCAAGTATTTATTTCTGCCTATCCGGAAAAATGCGGACACAGTCGACTGTTTGTTTCCGCAAATTTGGGAATTTCTTTGCTCGACAACTACTGACTCGATCGACTTGAAATTTGGATATGCTTTACTTTAGAGTGTCTACTGTACAATCTATATTTTTATTCGACCGTATCTATAACAGTTTGCGGAAACAGTCGACTGTGTCCGCATTTTTTCAGGATAGACAGAAATTAAAAATATTCATTGTATAGTAGACACTCTAAACTAAAAGCATATTCAAGTCGATCGAGTCAGTAGTTGTCCAGGAAAAAATTTCCAAACTTCATCTTTGTCCGGCGGATAGGCTGCTATCGTTGAAATTTGTAATAAATGTTTATGTAACTAAAATGCTTCGTTGTCTGTTGTTTGAACGCTTGCATAATCAATTTCAATGTCCGCATGGTTTTAATGGGTCGCCCTTAAATTTATGCTTTAGCACAAAACCTTTTTTTTTGTAATTATTCCAAAATTTTTGTACATTGATTCTCAATGTAAAGTAAAATCTGAAACGCTGAATTACCATCTGTTTCCAACATCTGTTTTTTGTTGCATGTTTTTTTTAAAAAACTGTCTGGGCGTTATTGTTAATAAAGCTGTTAATTCACAAAGCTACTCATATTTTAAGATATGAATAAAAGTTCAGCTCAATTTTCGAAGGGAATTAAAAGTTTAGGGGAAAGAAAAAAAGTAAGTAAGAGCAAAAATTTTTTTTTGTTGACCTTGTTGTTTTACTGGTGACTGTTCCCAGCTGATGATCGCCAAAGAGCGTAAAACAGATGTTCCAGGATGTCACTTGGTAAACAATTTGACTCGCCCATTGTTGTTTTAAAGTTATAACAGTTGGTTTCAAATAAAAACTTCAGTATAATTTAATCAAAATTCAACAAGTTTAATTTAATAACTTTTTCTTATCTTTCTATGAGACAGCAGTTCAATTTTATTTGATAATTTTATAGCCTATATTCCTATAATTACTTAATGCATCTCTTTAATTAAAGAAAAGGGAACAAATTCTAATATTTCGACTTTTTTTATATAAAAAAAAAAAAAAAAAAAAAAAAAAAAAAAAAAACCTTCAAAACTTTGATAATAAAAATGTATTTGGTTTTGTCATAAGTTTTAGGCTACTATACAGAGCGAAACTCATACAAGAGCCTTATATTCCCGCTCATTCTGTCCGTCCATCACGAGACATTCATGATTGGTCAATTTGAGGCTGTCATTTGTTTTTCTGTTATTGATTGGTCTATTTTATTATAATCCCATGCTCGATTCGGCATGAGGGACAAGTTTTTTAAGATTATTATTATTTATTAACTTATTTATTTTTTTCCTGATTATGTTAGCGATATTAGGTGGAAAACTAATATACGATTGGAAATAAGTAAATAATATTCTCCTTAACTTATGGGCTCCTATGGAGGGCTCACTATTTGGAATCTTCATTCCTTTTCTATGTTGAGATAATCTTAATCATTGTTGTCCTTGGTATCACCCACTGAAAACAAAACTTATTGTAGCCTCTCATATTAGGAACCACTGGCCAAAGGTACAAGACGCAGTTGCAGCGCGAGGTTCACGAGTGTCTATCATCATTACATTCATCAAATAACGGGAATTCCAACGAATATACAGTAAACAATCCTTGTGTGCGAGTAGAAAATAAATTCACACTCAATTGGGACGGAAAAGTTTACTTTTAATTCGTAAAAATAACTTTTAATTCGTAAAAATAACTTTTAGCTCAGCGTATGTAATTCTACTCAAACACGTCCAAACGCAGCCTGATGGTCAATTAAATCACTAAGGAAGTCATAGTTCTACGAGAGATCACTAGGTTCCAGCATGTCCCAGATATTCAAATTGGTCCAAGATGCACTACCGTATGGTCTTGGTATAATACTACTTCTTGCGATATTCCCTATATCCTGAAAGTGTTACCATAGCCTTGACATCATCATTCTTTACACATTCTTGGCTTTATCCCATCTACATCCAGTCAATAACGAGTTACTACAAAGAATCGGTAAATTTTTTCTGTTATGTTTTTTTTTTTTTTTTTAAGATTTTAAGGAAGACGAATCGAAAAATTATCGATAAAAGTTCGGAAAATGGAAAAGTTGCCTAGTTTCGTAACAACTCTCAATTTGCATATTGCCATATTGGCAATTTTTCTACATCGTCAACGTTTTTTTAAAAAAAGTAACCTCTTCCTGAAAATTTCAGGCTTCCTTATAAATATATATATATATATAAAAAAGGTGCAATTTCACATCCCATGCAGGAATACAAATGGTCCCAGACCACGCCAAGATATCGCACCGCGCACTATCACAGACCCCCACCATGCTTAACAGTAGGAAGGAGGAAGTCAAAGGCTTCTGCAGGCGTTTTCCACACTAAATTACGTCCAGTGGTCTGAAATAATGTATAGGAAGATTCGTCAGATCAAATGACGTGTCCCTACTCCTGTTGTGTTCAGTGTCTGTGCTCGCGGCTTCATTGCCATCGCTTCAACGCAATACGCGGTGTCACCAATGTTTTGGAATAGCCGCTCTGCCATGAATGTTCGCCATAAATATTTTTGGTTGATACATGGTCCTGGAGATGGTGTTCATCTGGAGGTTATCAGGGACACTGTTGTCTTGTGCTGTCGTGTCACTATCCGCTTCAATACTCCTCTATTACTGTCGATGAGCTTTGACTTTCGCCCACTGTTCTGTTTCACAGATGACATCTTACCATGTTTTGTGTAGGCTGTCTTAACAGTTGACACAGTGCTTCTTGCAACATCCAAGAGGTTGGCTTTTTTTTCGTCACTGAAGCTCCAGAGAGGCGTGCTCCAATGATGATGCCTCTTTCGAAGTCTGAGAGGTCGGACATAACGGCGTGTCACTGCTCGCAGAAATTTCACATGCAACCCGTACGACCGCTGCTGATCGACTGATACCTCCTCCTTTACGGCCACTAGGTGGCAGACGTCTATTCTAGATGCCGTGGCTCTGCTACGCAAATGAAGTATGGTCCCTTTTTCGTGCGGGTGTTCATATTATTGTGTCCACTCCCTGTTTAAGTAAACATTAATTAAGTACAAATTAAATTAAAATATATTTACAGAAACGTTTACTGAAAAGCTTATTAATGCTTCAAATAAATAGTTAATTTCAATTTTTTTATTACCAGCAATGTATTGACTTTTAAAGATATTGTTCAGATATTTATTTATATATTTTTTTTTTTTTTGAATAGTAAGTCAATATATAGTAAATTAACCTAAACATGTCAAAAAGACAATTTCCTCCCACTGTATCGAAGTACAGCAGGTGGAAAACTACTGACAGATTTTTTTGAATGGGTGATATTAATAGTCTATGAAAAGATGTATTTGTGAATGAAATGAACATTAATAGAAAATGACAAATCCACAGAGCAAATGTATAAAAAAAAAATAAGGAAAAAAGAAACCATAAAACATGCTCACACACATACAAAAAACGATAAATCTCAATGTCTTTAAAAGAAAAGATATTTATAGCAATTAACAAAATGGCTTTCATTAAAAAACTTATTAAAAGCATATCGGAAAAATTTCATTTTAAATGTACCTATATTCTAAAAACAGCTCAGCATATAGTTAATTAATAGTTAAAATAGAATATGCTAATAGTTAATATATAAATATATTATGCAATATTTTTAATGCTTAGAATATAGTTACAGTTAACATAGCCCAGAAAACAGCTTAATACATGTTAACTCTATCTGTTTAGTATTAGTTGAGAAAAAAATAAATAATTTCATTTTAAAATAAACTAGACAATCCTCCTGTCTCCCCCTGGTAAGTATGAGATAATCCAAGAAGAATCGATTCCAAGCGGATATGGCAAAAAGTGATATTTTATTCCTTTTTGAATGAACTCATTATTTGATAGCGCGCGAACAAATAGAATAAAAGTAGGAGTGGATATTGGGAGACCAGTAGTAGTCCAATGTTTAGCGTTCCTAACTACGAGAACGAAGGTCCTCGGTTTGAATCCCATGCAAGGCGAAAAAAAAATTATAATCAGACTTTCTCAGCAAGGGAAACTAATAATTAACAATTGCGCCGGACAGACAGATAGAGAAATAAAAGATTTTAGTAATATAGATTATATTTGTAAGTGTTACTCGGGGTATTATAAATTTTACATATAAATATTAATATTATTAGAAGTTACATTCATGAATAGGCATTTATTGTAGGATGATTAATATTTATTGTTACTGAAATTAGAATTGATTTATTGAGTAAAATTGGGAACTATTGTTAAGTATTACTTAAAAAGGGCGAAGCTCTTCGCAAATATAATGCTCATTAACTCGATTTGTTGAATACCGTTTCCTACAGTAATATTTATAGCTGCATCATATCCATGACAATTAAAACATTAGACGATTGCAATATTTTTCTCTTTATTATATTGCTTACTGAAATATTTAAAGAACATTTGAGACTGCGTTGTGGCTTCCGTGACAGTTGTAACTGTTTATTGCGTTCTCCTCTATCTGAACAGATCAGCCCGGGACTTTGTGATAAGCGCTGATCATTGGTCCTAGATCACAAATATATAAGCCATTCAAATTCTTCTTCCCACGAGATATATCGCGAGATATACAGATACAGGCCTGAAATCTGTAAAACGTTTATGGCAAAAGCTGTAAAAACAACGTGAGTATAAGGTTTGAACTTAGGAAAAATCGTCGAAAAGTGGAAATATATATATTTCGTCCAACAGATGGCGCTGTTTTTAAAAAAAACCACGTTTTTACCTGTCACAGGTGTGACATCGACTGTATATAATAGCTGTACATAAAAACACGTGCGTATTAGAATGCAATGTTGCGTCAAAATTTCAAAGCAATCGGTGAAGAACTTTCGGAGATTTAAGATTTTGAACAAACGAACATTTATATATATATTCACTTTTTGACGATTTTTCCTATTTTCAAACCTTATACTCACGTTGTTTTTACAGCTTTTGCCTATTTTTACTATTTTTACGGTTTTAGGGCATTGTTTTAACTACAAATAAGTAATAAAAATGCCAAAATCTGTTTACGGGTTTTTAAGGGCGAGGCTTAGCCTCAAAGTTGTGATGTGGATAAGTGCCGTAAATTTTTAACTTTCGAGCTAAAGCTTTTATGAGTGCTGGATATCCGTAAGGACTCAGCTGGTATTGTGTTTCAAACAAATCTGATCACCCGTTTCAAAATGGCTTGCCGCTTTCACTTTTTGACGTTTTTCCTATCTTCAAAACCTTATCCTCTCTTTGTTTTTACAGCTTTTAGGGCATTGCTGTAACTATAAATAAGTAACAAAGAAGTTGACATCTGTTCATGGGTTTTATGGGGCGGGGCTCAGAGTTATTAAAAAGTTAGGTTTACCTCACGTTCCTGAAAAAAAACATAAAACTTACTTTCCATAAAAAGCTGTTCATTATTTTTATTTTTATTTATTTATTATTTTAAAGCGACACAAAGGAAAAGCTTACATTTACTTTTAAAATATAATCTCTGTCTAATAAAACAGTAGATTTTTTTTTTCCATATTTAGAAAAAAGAAAATAATTAACTCCTTAAGTTCTTGCTTAACTTGCCTAAAATCGATTAATTGTAATTAAATGAAAGCGCGCAGTAATGGATAGATTGCTAAACAAAGTAACATCCATTTGCTAGATAGACGTAACAGGTAGAAATTCTTTATTACTGTTCTAATGGTTTTCTGTGGACTTTTTGTCATCTTGCCATCGCCGGAAAATATTTTAATATAGGCGTTGAATGCCTGTTATCCTTAAATATATATAAGCGAAGTTTCAAAAAGGTTTATCCCAAAATTCAAAATTTATTAGGGGAATACATACACACGCAGGCAGGCAATGACTATTTCCAAGTTTTTTATTTGCTTCGACGATCTATAAAAATTGAACGCTCTTGAGAATGCTAAGATGCAGGTGTAGGTGTAAGATGATTTTCTTATTTAATATGGGATTATTAAGTTGACTGACACTCGTCATACGTCAGTCGCCAAGGCTGTGTTTTCATTTCAAATATGGATAGCACTGGTGTGCAACCTATGTTCTATGGGCCACTTACTGCACGCGACGTGTAGCAGTTTTTTTTAAATTAATCTATTATAAACTAGTTATGTAAGAAATATGATGAGATTAGTTTATATTCATCATATTTTCTTACATAACAATAAAAATTCTTAGAACTTCATTCCTTATTTAGGTAATGTATCGTTATCTTCCATTATCTCTATAAAGATAAATATATATAAATTAGATAAATATTAAATATTTATTTCTTTATATATTGCTTTACTTGAATATTTAAAAAAAAAATCTATTAGAATGGGAATCCTGATTTTAAAAAAAAATGTTTAAAAGGTCGTCGAAAAGAAAAGGTGATAAGTAGAATATCTCTTCGGCTGTGAAAAGGATTTCATTTTTTTATTGATTTTTCAATGTGTAAATACGATTTACAAAACGTTCACTGTGTATGGAATGTTGTTTCTGGATGCCCTTTGCGTTTCCCAAGAATTTCACATTACAGATATAAAGAAAAGTTCAAATGCGGATATTCTTTTCAGATGAGCAGTGGTGTGCCAACGGGAGGAGTTGCGAACGAAAGAATTATGGCAGGAATTGCATTTCAAATTGACAGGATTCCATTTTCTTTTCTTTTTCTTTACCTCCAATTTACAATTCCTGGGCACGCTAGTGTCTATGAGTTTTTTTTTTTTTTTTCTAAAAAAAATATTTTAATTATAAATTTAAGAAACATAGCATAGGTGGACCCATGAAAATGGAATTGACGGTGGGGAGAAGGATAATAAGTCTCGCCGTTAACCAAACATTAAAAACACCTAGTGTCCTTTTTCCGGTTGGGACGAGAAGGTGCTTTACAAAGAAAACGATGGTTCTTGTGGAAAAAAAAAAAAAATATTCTGGATGGTTTTTTTTGCTTTTTCGGAAGCCTTTGGGAGAGGGGCTGTGACTCCCAGCCAGAGCCGTTTCTCGAGTGGTATTCCTCGTAGCTACAGTAGCGCTACGTAGTGGACTACACTCGCGAAAACGTGTTCCTCATAGATTGTAGTGCACTACTTCCGTGTTCCTCATAAACCGTAGTGAGCTACTGTAGTCGAGAGTAGCCGCTACAGTGACTACAGTATTTCTCGAGGTGGAGCGCCTCGAGAAAGAACACCTTTATAAAAAATAATTAATTTTGCTTATTTTATAATTGCTGAGAAGAAAATTAAACATTTAAACCGAAACACACATTTTTCGGTGAACTTCGAAGCGCATACAAACTGTTCCTAATAGCTACAGACTACGCCACTACAGTGACGTCATATCCTGTACTACATTCCCGCTACAGAAAACTTCGTAGCGCCACTACTGTAGCTACGAGGAATACCACTAACGTGTTCTGCCACCCTAGGCGAGAACTGAAAAATTCCGTCCCCTTCCCTTTCAAATGCCGCCCCCACCTAAAAAAAAAAAAAAAAAAAAAAAAAAAAAAACCAAAACCCCATTTTAAAAAACAAAAAAAAAAAAAAAAAACGTTCTTCGGCCGCCCTAAAATTTTGCCGCCCTAGGCGGCCGCCTAGTCTTAATGGTAGAAACGGCCCTGCTCCCAACAATTCCTCTTCAGCAATGAACAGTAATATGAAATTGATCTTTTTTAAAACTTGATTTATTTTTATAAGTGATATCAAAGACTCCAACTACACATGTTTATTATGTCTTCCTAACAACATCGAACATTATAAAGATATAAAGATATTGATTGCGATTATTATTTACATACAGTTTCATCTTATTTTTCTAAATGAATTTTCGTGACAGAGAAGTCACTAGATTGCCCCCCCCCCCCCAAAAAAAAAAAATAAAAAAAAATAAAAAATTGGTGTAGTTGAGTGAGATTTATACAGTGACTGTTTTTTGACCAACTGAAATTTCACAAAATTTACTGTTTTATCATTAGGTTAAATTTATTAATAACTTCAAATATTCATAACTTAAATAATTTAAATAACTTCAAATAATTCATTTTTTTTAAAGTTTTTTTTGTAATTTCTTTGAATTTCTTTTAAATAAATAAAAACGTATTTTGAAATTTATCACTTTCACGATCCTCTTGAGAGTTTTATTTATTTAAATTCCTTTATTTTCTGTTTCGTTTTTGAATTCATATTCAATATTAACATTTTTTTAATTTTTCATAACGACTGTTATAATAGAGTATTTGAGAAAAAGGATTTAATGTCTTAATTAATAACGTTCTGCTCTGTTTATTCTAAATCATCTTAAAATTCCGTTGAGGCAGTGTGTATTTCTCTCGTGGGAGAGCGGTTTTCTTAGGCCAGGTCCACCCCAACGCCGCGTTCGGCGTTTAACCGAGGCCAGATTCTTGCAGAGATGACGTGGAGGCCGCTCAGTTGAACGAACTGTTTCCGACGCACGCGACTGCAGCTGCTTTAATTTCGGACCTACAACTGCATTTCGTTGCTAGCGCAGCCTTGTATTTGCTTTCCGTCACCATGAAGCTGGAGCTTTTAACCGCAGCATTGACAGTCGGCTTTTTTGTGTTCCTTCGTTGTATATTATGCTGTAGTATTTGCCTGAATATCGGCTTTGTCATCGTGGCCCTGGCCTTCGCCGATTTTGTTGCCAGAAGCTTGATCCACCTCCTCCCAAAAAAACTAGTGGATCCCAAAGATAAGGCCGTACTCATTACTGGTAAGAATTATTTAAATATTTTTACTTTAAAATGCGCAGTTAAATATAAATTCACATTTACTTGTTATGATAATTCATTTGCTAAATAATTTGAGAAAAATTTTTTTGGATAGATTTATTGTAAAATTCTGAAATAAACGACAAACAAACGAAAATATAATTTCTTGCCCGCGAAAATGTAGCAAAAAAATGTATTATTTTTTTTAATATTTTAATAAAATCAAAAAAAATTGCATTATAAATTAAAAAAATAAAAATTATAATAAAATTTTTATAAATTATAATAACTTTTAAATGAATAATATGTAAATCATATATTTATTGAATTTATAGGATCCGAAGTTTTATACAGCGTTTTTTTATAATGGCATTAATTTTCTTAAAAATGCAACAAAAGTAGATAAGGGAATAGTTTTCTTAAGAATTTTAAATTTAATAGTAAAAAATAAATTTTTTTGAATCGGTTAAATATGTCATAACATTTTACAATACTATAAAACTTTTCCTCCAAATAGATTCATGGAGGAAAAAAAAAAAAATTTTAATTCCACAACTTCATGATTTTACAAGGTCAATTCCAACTATCTAGACGGGAGATAGAAGTGCCAAGTTGTCACTATCAGAGCATATCGCCGTGTTTTTTGTTGTTTTTTTTTTTAATATTTAAGTTTCATCAATTTATATTATGTTGTTGACATAATAATAAGCGATTTAAAATAAATATAGGCCTATGTTATTTGATATTCGCAATCTATATGTGAAATGTCTGATTCGATATATTTAGATTGAAATTGAAAGAGCATGCAATCGATATGCGATTAGAGGTTTTTATCTAATCTCTTATAAGAACGATGAGATAAATGGACTAAGTCAATATTAATAAATATTAATATTTATTGGATATTAATAAATGAAATTTTAATTTCACAAGTTCGCTCTAATTGGACCTCATCAGTTGTGACTAATCCTCTTTGAACACAATTTGAACACGTGAGGAGGGGGGGTAACATTGGGTGCTTTCGCCATTTTGTGAATATTGATTGATAATTGCTAGTCATTTGTTTAAATTTTTTAAGCTATTTTAAGATTTACTTCTCGGTAGCATACCTTTTTGATGATAATAAGATTCGTGACGTCATGGCACATTTTAGGGGTTATTCATTAATTAAAGGGGGGGGGGGCTGACGGTAGCAAATGTTTGATTCTGAGTGAGGGGGAAGAATGAAGCTGTCCCATTACTTCATTAGTTATAATAAAAATATACTAAAAAAAAAATAATCTACACTATATAATTTTTATAACTGAATTTTGTTAAAAAAATAACTATTATTTAATATTAGTTATTTCGTTTAATGTATTTCATTTAATATGGTCTCACTAATTCTATTTTGTATACTTGCATCCTGCTCAAGTCTCTTACACTAAAGAATATCAGAAACTACTTACCTACACTTGCCTATACGAAAGACAGTGTTTGAGCCTCTGAATTAGATGGTAAAATCCGTTTGTCGATCCGACCTTCCATTCGGGAGTCGTTAGGATGGACAGACACGGACGGACGGACAGCTATTGCTATCGATTTTGGTCGCTGTAATCTAACAACATTACAGATGTTCTAATTACAAATGGTTATAATATCATTAAATCGTAAATGATTTAAACTCTTTATCAGTAAAAATTTTGTGAGATAATTCTATAAATAAACGGCCTTTCACTCTTCTTTAATTTTACTTGATCCAGTCAAGACCTCTTCTCCTCTTAAAAAAACTGCCTCTAGAATGTTCTAAAAGTCAATTGCTCACCAGATTTTATTACACTGGGTTTTATTTAGAGAAGGCACTCCGGAAGTAAGTTAGTCCTCTAACTGAGGGCGGGAAAAAGAAGCAAGGTCATTCTTCAACCGACTGGTCGCCCAAACCAAAGACATATAATATATATATGTCTTTGCCCAAACCAAAAAGAAAAATTAAACAAAATGTAGTATATCATAAATAATTCAAGATTTTGATGCGGGAAGGAGTTCGATTTCCGACTTGTTCTTTTAATTTAAAAAAAAAAAACCCAAAAAAATAACTCAAAGGAAAAATTTAAAACCATATATATTATACTGTATTTAGAATGTAGCATTTATTTTACTAGTGGGTTTTTAGAACAATCTGGAAGCAGTTCTTTATAAAAAAAATAAAAGGGGAGGGGGGAGTAGATTTTCCTTGTTTTGTTTTTTTTTTGACTGGTTAGAATAAAAATAGTGTAACAATAAAATTTAAATTTGCTATTATTCAAAATTCTCTGATGCTCCGGTCTCTGGAATTTGCAGTAATTTTAATATTTTAAATATGCAAAAAGTCATTTAAAAAAAAAAAGTAAAAATCATTATATATAATATTGTTTTTTCCTTTTCATTTCTATTGTAATATCTTTTCGATATGCTATAAAGGGGAATTCCGAATGTGTTCTGCAGGGGAAGAAAAAAAAAAACAAAAATATACAACTTTCCAACTAAATCAATTCAACCATGTTTCATCAAACTGATCTAATGTAATAACTGCTTCAAGGTCTCAGCAGTTGTAAATTTGAAACATAGACATTAACGGGACGACCAGTACTAAACTATAATATATTTATTGTGCACTAAAAAGTGTATAATATCACTTTTTGATAGTTAAACAGTTTCCGTTTCCTATTCTTCCATCATTTTCAAGCAATAAAAATGAAAATAACACTGAACATGACATAAATATGAGAAATGGGTTGATTTTATTTCAGTTTTTAGCCTACTTTCATCAAATCACTGAGTATACGTGTCTGTTTATGTGGAAGAATCCACTCCTCCAATAGCGTTTATGTCTCTGGATGGTCTTCAAACTTGACATGCATATTTAAGGACAATGAACTATTATATTTGAAATATTTTTTTTATGGATCCTTGTAGATAAATTAGCGCAAGATGGTGGCAAAATGCTCCATTCAAAAACTAGACAATCGAATCCATGGCATCCAAGAAGGTACATTAATCCTTTTAGGAGTCAATTAATTTGCGCTCACTTTGATATTAAAATTAATTGTCGTTGAATAACTCTAGTAAATATTGCGGATATAATTATTATTATTATTATTATTATTATTATTATTATTATTTCAGAAAATGGAAATTTTGCTTGTTTTCTGTTAGTCAGATATTATAATTTTAAAATAATTATAATATCCATAATTATTTATAATTTTAAAATAAATGTAGACTTTAATCTATATTCTTCGTTTAATCATGAGATACACAATACTCCTAAAATATCTTCTTTTCAGTTGAAGGAAGAAGAAAGAGATTTCTTGTCCTCAGTTATTCAACCTGAAGAAGTTCTCTGTTAAAGAAAATGAAATATCGTTGTTGTTATTAAAGAAGACATTTTAAACGTACACTTTAGTTTACGATCTTACGGCAATTTTTTTTTTAAAAAAAGTAGACTTCGAGCTTTTCAAGAACGTGTTATTACTAATATTTTGTTATTTCATTTATTTATTTTTTTCTCATTTAAATGTACAGTATTATACTTAATCTTAAATTGATAAAAATAGGACATCAACTTCTTGATTGCTTGTAAAAATGAAAGAAATTAAAAAACAAAAAGAAAAAAGTTCAGATAAGTCGATTGAGGCTTCCTTATATGTCCGAGTGAATCTCAGGTAAATGACCATTCAGTTGAACAAGGTCACTTCTTAAAGAATGGCTCCCTCCCACTACATTCACCAGACCAATAACTCATATCCAAAACTTTCACAGGGTCTAAAAATAACGATTACTTTTGAAGTATTGTTGTTTTTCCTTTTCTTTTCGTCTTTATATGCTTATTTGAAATTTTTATTTGAGAAGATGGATTTTTATTTAACTAAACATTTTATTTAGCCTTTATGTTCAAATATTCATTTAAATAATCACATTTTCTGTATAATCTATTGAAACAAAATAATGAAAGGCAGCAGTTTTGGACCTATGCTCTAATGGTTAACTTATTAAAATTAAGGTGTTAGGCCCTTAATCCGTGAAAAACTGAGTGTAAAAGTAAAATAAAAATAATTTAAAATTCAGTAAATACTTTTAACGGTTTCATTACCGATTATACAGTAGCTTTCCACCAAAAAAACAAAACAAATTAAATCATTGAAACTGTAAATAAAAATCTTTTCCATTTAAAATAGGATGCTTGTATTTTTTGAATAAGTTTTGTTATATTTTGTGTTGATCGGAAAAAAACAAAACAAAAATCTTGTAGTATTGGAAAGAAAAAAAGAGGTCTCAGAATAAAAAAAGAAAAATGAAGTGAGTGAATATTTATTTTTTATTTATTTACTATTTATTGTCTCCCAAAAGTTATTTGTCAGAATGCATTTTCAAAAAAATACATTTTGTTTTTTAAAGGAATTAATGACAAAAGTGTTTAGATTAAATTTTCCTAATTAGGTTTCTGTATCATTTGAATATTGGATCCAGACTTTTAGAGTTTAAACAACGTCACAACAGTTATTTAAATACAGTAGCACCTCGATTATCCGTCACCTACGGGATCTGAGGATGGTCGGATAATCAGGGAAGAATGAATTAAGACATTTACAGGTAGACAAACGATGTATTTAAGTAAAAAATACTCTACTGTAATTAAGGACTATACAGTGTACGTTACAAAAGCCAAATACATAAAGAATAAAAATGTGTTTATGTTATAAGTAAAGAATGAAAATATGTTTAAATCACTGTACACTGAACAGGTCAGCAGACTTCCGTCAACTAATCGATAAAACGAGCATGACTCAGGCAGGAAACAAAGAAAGGACTGCAGAGACATCTGCTTGGCTTGTTCTGACAGGAAAACAAACAGATAACGCTGGCGCGCCGCTTGTCTAGACAATGTCGGATGACGCGGGGAGTCGGTTGATCCGAGGTCGAGTATGAGAGGTGCCACTGTATACGATATATCGGGGGTGTTTAACGCAAATAAAATAAATTTCAATAATAATGAATAAATAATAACATGAAAATATAACTCTTATATGTTTGACGATTTTATATAAAAAGTTTCAGATTTTTATGAGCAGTAGTTTAAAAGATATGGGGCGGTGAAAACCACCAGTACTTTCCAGTACTTACATGTACATGTATCTAATATAAAACAATACCTGTTCACATTATCTATCAAAAAAAAATAATAAATAAATAAATAAATAAAAATCAAAATACTAGGCCTGTACCCTCCACATGCATGTGTTAAATAAATAAAATTATGGACGAAATGAAAGATTTATACTATTATTTACAATTTTTTTTTGTACTAAACTTGTTTTCTTCGTTTTACGATTTGTTCAAAAAAAAACCTGCATTTAATATTGAATGAAATTTCCTGAAAGCTGCATCGTTTCATCATACACCACTCTATTTTCGGTATTACTTTTTGCCTTTTTCACTGAATATATTTTAAAAAGTTCGTATTTTTCCGGCAGATTTCCGAAAAGGCAAGATTTATAGTTCCTTTTCCTTTGCCTAATGAATCATCCTTATAATCCAATTGTTTGTAAACTGTAGGCTAATACTTTTTGTTTTTATAATTTATTAGACGTCAATTATGTAATAATATGTGTGCAAACTGTAATGGCAGAAGCAGGACTGCATTACCCAAAATGTGCGTCACGCTCTTTTTATAATAACTGAAATACAGTATTTGAAATCATTGAACATTTTTTATTTTCAAATTTTCTGTTGAATTTGGCATCTATGGTAAAATATTGTAATGCGCAATATTTTTATTTATGGACGGTTAAAGTTTGCTACCTAAAAGGTTTCCTTCACGAAGAACTTACAAGAATTTAATACTTACTGTAATAAACAAATTAGCCCCAATTCAAAGCTTGTAAAAGCGCTGTTATCTACAGATTTAAAACATTTCGAAGTTTTGTTTGCACTTTTTTAATCAATCGAAGTTTTGTTTGCACTTTTTTAATCAATCGAATGCCAATCGATTATATCTTGCCTATAATTGAATTTATTCTCTACCAATAATAAGACCGGAAGAGATAAAGTGAAATAGCCTACAGGTTTGCGAGAGACTTACCGATCTTGAATAGAAGTTTTCAAATAAATAATTTTAAATTTTTATTTATTTATTTATTTATTTATTTGTTTTTTTTATTTTTTATTTATTTATTTTTTACTTTTTATTTATTACTTTTTACTTTCTATTTATAACCTGAAATTTTCTAGCTGCCTTTTCAATACTGGTAAACAAGTTACATAAATAAGGTCTATTATATTTCTATAAAAACATTTGCTGTAGAAATGAATCGTTCTAGTCAGTTTTTTCCCATCATTAATATTGAGGAAATTGCTTTATAACACACGTCGTAAATACTAATTAGAGTGGAACTTTCATGGTTAGGAGTTTCTTGGCTAGTATGTTTTTTCTTTGTTGTTTGGAAATCGTCCGTGTAATGATGACTTTTTCAAACTTTCCACAAAATTGGTTCCCAATTTTTTTTTTTTTTTTTTCGATTAACCTCGACTATAATTTTACTTTCAGAATAATGCTGCTTGCATTATTAGAAAATTCACTTGTAACCAGTGCTGGAAAACGTTGCGTAATGTAAACGAAGCGATTTTTTGATTAAAGTAACTAAAAAAAACAATTTTTTTTTCAAATAGTAGTTAACAGAAAACGTAAACGAAAAAATAAATTTCGTTTTTTATTTAAAAGATGATATACTGTTTGTGTTAGTTGAGGAGTTCAAAGAAAAGTAGTCTTCTCCTACGCATTTGATTACCTTTCATGAAATATACTGTGGGTTTTTCTCCTATTTTGAAAATATGTTGAGTAAATCCCTTCACATCTCCCTCCTTCGGAAAAACACACTTTGTCACAGCAGAAATGTCTTATCCCTAGGTTTACGGGATATATCAAAACTCTGTGGTAAGCAGGAAACCCTAGGGTTGTTATGGCTGCTTTACACGCTCTCGAAAAATTGCCTCAAACTCGCTCAAAAATATGCCGTTTGCCAGTTGCAGCTTGAATGAAAAGCGATAGCTTTACAAATGTGAGCGGCAAATCACGTTTTGCTCTCGTTTAGATCGTGATTAGCAATACTTGTCGGTGAAGCGACAAAAAAGTTGATTTCGCAGCTTTGTTTTGCATTAATTCTCATCTCATTTCACAGGAGAGATAAAGAAAAAGAATAAAAAGATCCCGGATAAAGAGAATCTGGTGAATGAAGCCATGGATTGAAACCACGAGCAAAGAATATCCAGAGTTCTGCTTGTCGTAATGTTAAAATAAATTTTCTCGCCGCCAAGAGCGCTGGTGTCGACTTGCTTCTAATATTTGCCTGAATTTAGAACTTTTTATTTAGATCAATGGACATGATTTTTGGGCAAGTGGTAGATTTTCGAGCCACTTGACGGTTTCAGACAAGTTTTCAGGATCGTGTAGAGCAGCCGTTAGCCGATATGGCCTTCCAAGTGAGGGTGGATTTTGGAATTTCGACCTTACTGAAATCCTGAAAGTTTCCCTTCGCTTGGCACAGAGCACTAGCGCCGCTTAACTGTGTTTGCTCCCGTTCTCCAATGAAGAAGAAAGTTGCCATTACTGTTAGCTTGTTTGTAGCAAGCCAAAAGAAGCAGAAAAATAAAAGAAAACGGATTAAATGTTGGTTCTTTATTTATTTTCTTACCAGTCTAAGAAAAGCAAACTGATATATTTACATAGACTAATAAATATTATTATTATTATTGTTATTAAAAAAATTCACTGGAATAAGAAAAGAAAAATTTCCTATTGTACTTCGAATTCCTTGTAAATCAGTCTATTTATATACATGTTATTTAAAAGTCAAAGTTTGGATGTTCTCTTGACACCTTTACACAGTTTGACTGATAGGAACCAAATTTTGCATAGATACTCTCTACTACTCTGCGGAAAGTATAGGTTACCTTGGAACTCGGTTAACCATCCCCAAGGGGGTGAAATAGCATGGACCAGGACTCCCCACCTGCTCGTCACCCTCTCTTCTGCCCGGGCAACGCCGGCTACTTTAAATGATATACTCTCGATATCTCGAAGTCGAAGGAACGCTAAAAAAAATTCGAGATAGCGAGTTTTCGAGATAACAAGGTCATACCAAAGCCTAAAAATTCACGTAAAAACACAAGATACGGAATAATATTCTAAAAATTAGAGTCTTGATAGAAGAGAATAAGTATAAATATGTAATGATAGTTAACAATAACTCTAAATACAGCAATGGTAATTTTAATTTTTAAAAGTAGTCGAAAATAATTACATGAAATTGAAAAGAATTAGTAAAATACAATGAACTTACATTGCTAGAATTTCTTAAACAATACCTATATTTGCTTCGACACAACTGAACGGCGATTTTTCCGAAAAAAATCATTTTTTACTTCGAAAATATTCGACATAACAAGGTTTTGAGTGAAAACTCTTAGACATAAGAATTAAAATTAACATTAGATGAACATGTAATATCAAGGGGAAAAATAATTTTTAGACTTATCCAGGTTTTCGAGATATCGAAGTTCGAGATATTGAGAGTCTACTGTAGTAGCAAATATATAATACGTATAAAAGTTCAAAATATAGTTGTAAATATAGTGCTATTGTCAATGCTAAGTCCACTACACAATCAATTTTGTCAGAAATGATATTTACTTGTCATTCCATGTTCGAAAATTAGCCTAGACAAGTTAGAAATAAAATCCTGCCCAACCGATAGGTAAAGGAACTGATGGGTAATGAGTCTGTTCGTTAAGCTACGCCTCAAGGACATGTGACCTGTCGATCGTCAAATGCAGTATCTGAAAAATTTCACCCCTGCCTATCATCCCCTACACGGAATGGGCCAAACTCACAAAAATCCCCTACCTTTTGGGCCTTTCCTTCTGTACATTCTTAACCGTAACCTTTTTAGTGAATGCAAGAAAATTAGTCTGAAGGTCAAATTCCTCATCCAATTTCAATAAATTTAGTGAATGAAAATTAAAAAAGCAGTCGTATAATAATGTCAATATTACTGTTTTTTGAAGAACATTTATGATCATTCATTTCACTTTTTTTCCTTCATTTTTATTTCAATTAGATTCTAATTAGGAAGCATTAGCTGTTTATCAACAGGTGCATCAAAAGAACTTAAGGATTGGAAATTTATGAATGTGTCATAACTTAAAACTAGTAACTATCATAATTTTCAATGAATTTTGAATGATTTATGTTTTACAAATCTTCAAGTAGTGTTTACATAAATAAAAATGAGGAAAACTATAAATCTATTATTGTAAATAACTTATATATAAGTAAATAAAATAGGGAAGAACTTTTCCTTCTGAAGAAAAAAATAGAAAAAAAATAAATAAAAAAATTGTGGGTTAAAGTTTAATTTCAAGGTTATAGTCAATTCCTTCCATAAAGAGAATATCTATGTTTATATTTTATTATTTAAATGTTTCAAGGACCACAGCACATATTGCCAAGTGTAAAAAAAGTGTGCAAGAATGGTTAGGGAAGTGTATCTGTTTTCTTAAATTTCCTAACTGTGCATGTTCTGTTGTTGTTATTATTTTGTAAAAATTTCAAACCATGGGTTTTCTCAGCCAAGACAATATGGCGGGTCAAGGACCAAAGCACATATTGCCAAGTGTTTATTATTATTATTTTTTTTTATTATTATAGCTAATATTTTGTTGATCATATAGTATCTGTGCCTAAATGTATGTTATACTAAGTTGCGTAAAAGCAGATAGCTATAGAATTCCTTTTGTCATTGGAATGTAGCATTACTTAACTGCAGGGCCACCCCTAGCTTTTGTGAGGCCCCAGGCAAGTTTACTTTGCGGAGCTCTTATTAGATTACATTGTGAATCCTATAGAAAGCAAGTTTAACGTCCGTAATCATTTATAAATGGAGGGAAATCGCCAACCGGACAATAAATATGCCTTCGCCCATTGAGCCAACATCAACGAGAATTCTGTACAATTGTTTCGTCCTTATTGGGGACTCATCAGCAGAATCTACTCGTTGACGTTTGGCTCGCCGGGCGAAAGCTCTACCCAAAGCAAATGCGATCCCGCGAATGGCTCGCCGGGATAAACAACAATAAAATAAAAAATGATCCTGAAAGATCCAAAATATTAACATGGGCGAAGGCATATTTATTGTCCGGTTGGCGATTTCCCTCCATTTATTGTGAATCCTAATTTTCTAAAAATATATTTTTTATTTTATCATGTGAAATTATTAGTACTTTGACAAAAATGCTATTTATTTATTTACGCGTATTATATACATTTTTCTCTAAATTATTCTACTTTTAGAAAGTTTTTAGACAGCGCTGCGCGAGTCCCTAAAAAAGTGAAGAAATCGAGAAAAGGATATTTTTTTTAAATTTTTGCAGATGTCTAAATTTAAATTCTAATTCAAATTCATCGTACTTACAATTGTACTCAGGATTAACAAAATACATGAAAATGAAAGGAAAACTCGATTGCTTACTTATGTTTGAATTTATGTTCAGTAAATAATTTTACTTCTGACCGATTCGAAACAGCCTAAATATTGAGTAATATGACGAAAATTCTTTTCTTAAAAAAAAAAAAAAAAAAAAGTCTCAAACGATTTTTAAAAACGACGATATTTAGAAATATTAATTTGAAAATCAATTCAGAATACTTTTACAAGGAAACTAGTGGTACAAGTACTGTTCGTTTTTGTTTACGAGAATCTTCAGCTCTTTTGCGCATGCGTCGGATCTCCTTCGATTTCATGAAAATAGGGATGAGGAGGAATAAAGAGGGGATGTTTACTTTTTATCAGTGTTAGTTTACTAGTAGCTGCGCTCTATTTGCGCTTTTCGGGAAATAATTATGGAAAATTATTTTATTTTTGTAGGGGCGGGGGAGTGGCTGAAAGTTCCAGATCCAATCGACAGGTCTTAGGAAAGTGCCCATCTCAGCGTATCACCCCTCTGCGGAGTAGAATCGTCCGCAAGTAGCGAGTCTGTCTTTCGAAAACGAACAGTACTGGCGTCAACCTTGGAATCTCACTTGTACATAAATATCTTGTTAATTTTATTAAATTGAGAGATTCTACAATTAAGTAATAAAATGTTCCTTAAAGAACTTAAAGCCTACTTTCTTTACAATGTTATTCTTTAGCAATGTTATTTTTTATTATTTAAAATGTTTTTTACTTATTTTTTTTAAGTAGTGAAAACGACCCCCCCAAAAAAAAATCTATATTTATTTTTAAATAACGATATCTGCTGAATACAAACGATATAAATTTTCCTTTTCTGAAGAAATTAAAATTAGCATTATTTATAATTTAAAACCTATGAATTTAAAGTACTTCAAAGCTCTCAAGATCGTTTTACAAAATAATAATGTCGAACAGTAAGGAATTTAGTAATCAGTTGTTTTCGTTTGTAATTCTTTTTTTTTTCTGTAAGGCGATTTTTCTAAAAAGTTTTCAGTAATTTTACAATGGGAATTTTTGTCACCGTCTCGCGCGAATTTCTCGACAAGGAACCATTTGGAAAAAGATTTCAAATATAAAAGTTAGATTGTCTGTAGGTCTCCGTAGACCGCTTTTCGCCCGACTGAGTCCCTGGTCCGCGATCGCCTCCCGGCCAAAGAAAGTATAATCTTTGTCCCGGCTTCGACGCCCCTTCCGCAGCAGGGAGCACCCAAGCATCCTATGGTGAAGCGGTTGCCGTAGGTGAACTTCGGGCTCCGAAAAATGACCCCAAAGGGAAGGGCCCGACGTCTGTTATCCAGCGGTTCAGAAGTTATTGCATCACCCACATGCAAACACACACATATTTTGAAATGAAACTAATTTCCTGATAAAATGCAGAAAGCCATCGCTAATACTTGCGGCACTGTTACCGTAATACTCGGCATCTATAAGAAAACTTCAACGTCAACTGTCATCCAGTTTAATAAATTACACAATTCGAGCCTAAGGAATGTTGCATCAGAAACATATATATTTGAAGGCATTACATCTTTTTTTTGTAATTAACTTTTGATGAAAGGGGACCTTATAAGTCAAAGATGAGACCCTGATACAGTATTTCAATCGTATTAGGTTCTGTTCAGCTAGGACTATCCAGCATGTAAAGAGGAAAAGTAACATATTCTTAGAAACTAAAGTGGTCCCTCCAAAACTAAGATTAATAATAAACAATCTCGCTAAATTTAGTTTGCATATTTCTTGATATCTTGATGCAATATCTTGATGCAATAACGGCAACGTCACAGATATGTCCAGGAATTTGTAAAAGGAATTAAGGATTACGATGACTCTCGTAGTTTTTTAGGCTACATACTTTTGCAAGATTGAGTGTATTGCAAATTCTTGTATCAATTCAATAATTTTATCAATCTGTCTGTGTGCTAAGTTTAAGACGAAATGAGAGAGATGTTGCAAATAAAACGATGGCTTTTCAACCAAAAAAAAAAAAAAATGTATAATATACAGGATTTGTTTCTTTTTCGGATCCAATGTCCGCAACTCCCTCTCGGAACGCGAATGGATAACGTCAACCAGGTATAAATAAGATTATACACGATTATAAAAATCAAAGATTTGAAATGAAAATGTAATAAAATGTAATGGCAATAATATATCGAAATAAAATAATGATTTTGATAATGTAGGTGGGTTTTTTTTTTGACATATCTAAATGATAACTGCTGGTAAGGAATATTGATCAAAAAAGAATGAAAAATATTTGATGTAAGGTGACTACAAGATATCTAGTTACTTTAAAAAAATACAATAGGTGATTGTGAAAAATTGAAGGGGATTTTTCGCTTTAACCCATCCTTTATCCATGTTAACTAAAGTTAAAATCTAACCAAAAAAATGATTGTGATCGATTCATGTATCCGATCTTTGTAATGCTTTGTAATCCACGACTATCGTCGCTATCATCTTATTCTTTGCCATAAACACGGTGTGTCGTCTTTTTCTAGGTTTGTGGCAAAAGAAGAATATTACAAGTAAACAAGCAAAAAGCTGAGCTTTGAGTAGACTCACGCACTGTTAAAATCACTTCCGAAAATTTGCATAATAATTTTGTACACATGTTAAGATTGAAGATATTTAAAAGTGACTAATGCTACGACGCTGTAGGATTATTAGAAATTACAAATTTTTGTTTCGGTTTAAGAACTAATGGCGCTTTTCTTATGTTTTTTTCCAAGTTTTTAAAAACAAATAATTCTTATAAAATTTACAGTTTTAAGTGTTGAAAATATGATTCTGCACTTCTACATGGATTTCTAGGTGTGCATAAAAAATTTCACATTTCTAGCTACTTTAAATTTTGAAAAAATGGTTCACAAAATGTGATGTAGTTGGGAATGGAGAGATTCGCTTCTAATTACGAAATGTAATGGTTCTTACTTACACGAAGCTTTTAAGGAAGTTTATGGAAAACAAACAGATACTGTACATAGAAGAAATGTCTAACAACAAACAAGGAAAAATATTAACGAAGGAATAAGGAAAAGTTCTCAGTTTTATTTGAGGAAATGCTATTAATTTATTTGAATAATTTAGATCACACTTTAGAATTTGCTCACTTTCTGTTGCAAGAAAATAGTTTAGTTAATATTAAAATATTTCATTTAAAATTTGCAGGGATGTAAAATTATTATTAACAGTAAAGTTAAGTTTAAAAAAACTTGCCTTCATTGAGCTACTTTTGGAAATTTCGTACCGGGAACCCAAGACAGAGTTTTTCCATGTTCCTACATCTCATCCGTTGGATTCGCCCAGTACTCATAGCTCAGTGGAATCCAAAGAAACATACAAAAGACAAAATTAAACAAAACAAGGGCCCTTGGATTAAAATACATCAAAAAACAAATTAAAAATAAAAAGGGCAATAAATTAATCTCCACCAGCCCTAACAACTCCCGAACTGAAGGCCGGATCGACAAACTGATTCCACCATCGTGTTCAGAGACCCAAACAACGTAGAAACACGGTCTTTTCGGGGACCAACTCCCCCTTTATGTTCGATATAATTGGCATTGTTTTCATTAGATTTCTGCTATTAGCTTTCAGAAGTTGAGAAGTTGATTTTGTGGTTTAGTTTTATTGATTATTAATACAGAAGGTATATATATATTTTTAAATGTCTATTACCATCATAGAATTTATTACATATTTCCCGTTCTAAATTCCTGGGTATGCCTATGGATTATTACAAAGAAGATCCTCATTGATTTTGTTAAGACGGACCGGTAGGTGGAACCAAGAGCAAATACAGACAATAAAAGTGAATGAACAAGTCGCTTTTTGACGGACATTTTTTGTTGTTGTTGTTATAAACAACTTTTTCTCGGCTCATACCTTGCAGTTCTTTGAAAGTAGGCACTCAATTTAATTAGCAACTTAACAATTTAGTTAATTGCTAAAACTGAAGTAAGTCTATTTTTATCGTCTTCATTAAAATGTCCGTATCTTCATCGTGCGATTGACTTAGGATACAGTTAGGTCATGGGCTTATAAGGTCACTGACTTGTCTTTCAAAAACAAGCTTATGGGGGATAGTCACACTATCTGTTTCTTGACATTGACATTCAATCATCCAATAGAACTTCAAAAAAAAAAAATACAGTAAATGCAATCGAAGTATTTTTTTTTTTTCTCTTTAACTTCCTTATTATTTTTATCTTTCAGTTAGCAGAGACAAATTTTGTTATACAAAGTAACCAAAAAACAATCAAATAATAAGGTTTTATGTTACAGTCTAAAAAAAGCTTTAATATCTGTAAGAAATGTTGTATAGGTCATCCTCTACGTATACTTTCGGATTTAATTTTCAGTGAAACTTCCTAATACAATTCTTTAGTTCTTCAATGAAATATATTTAAAAAGTGTGAGTTGTAATAGAGCTCTAGAAAATCAAAAGTTTAACACCAAGAAATTACTTTCACAAACATTTGCTATAAAATTTATTATGATTTTACCTCAGCGAATGATTATTTTAATAATTAGAAAGAAGTAGTTCATGAAAGAACCTGAAATCTATTTTCCTTAAGACGTTTTATTTCAAGTTTTTGAAATCATAAAAATAATTCAAACGAAAAGGCTGTACTGAATTACAGTACAATAGTTAAACTTGACCATTTACTAAAAATTTAATCAAACCTAAATTAAATTAAAATTAATCTGCATTACTTAGTAACGTTTTATAAATCCAGTTAATTTTAATCATATAAAATTAATTAATTAATTACAGGATTAATGGTAAAGATAAACGATAAGAATTTGTTTCGGTTCTAAAGCTAAAGATACAGGGTGTATCTGAAATGTGCTGCCAAACTTAAAGGTTGTATTCAATCATGCAAAACAACGAATAAATGTCATATAAACATTGGAAATGCGTTATTTCCAAGATATTAACGATGAAACGATACAGAGGTGTTGACCTTTACGTCGTATCGTAAAGTCATTATTAACTATTTTCCTGACCGTTGGATTGGAAGAGGGGGACCAACAGCATGGCCTTCTCGTTCCCCTGATTTAAACCCTCTTTTTCGTGTGGGAATATCTTAAAGCATCAGTGTACACCACACCGGTTCCTGATGGCCACGCACTGCATGATCCATAGTGGATGAGTGCAACACAATTCGACGTGCACCTGGTATCTTCGACCGTGTTCGGCAGTCGATGGAACGAGGTTGTGTTGCGTGCATTGCGGCCGGTGGAGGACATTTCGAGCACTTTCTGTGAAACTGTGCGACTGTACGGTCAACACCTCTGTATTGTTGCATCGTTCATATCTTGGAAATAAAGCATTTCCAGAACCATGTTTTAATGACATTAATTCGTTGTTTTGCATGATTGAATATAACCTGTAAGTAACCTGTAACCTATATATATTCCTGTATATCGTGAAGCTATGAAAATCTTGGTAGAATTAGCTCGTCAAACAATACCTTCTTGACTTCTAATATCAGTTTATCTCTTCCTACCACCCTTTCTTCTTTCTAACGTCCCTTTAATCCACCTCGTGTGTATACAGCCTTTCAATATGTAGCATAATTTCTGTGCTTATTTCTGAGAGTTGAATTTTGATGATCGCATGAAACATTGATTTATCGTTTGGAAATAATAAGCAGATTTAATTTTCTGAAACACATATTCGTTAATTCAGAGATAGATGGTCATTAGGCTACCATGAATGATTTTGCCTGCTTGTCTGTGAGGTCGATGGCAAGAATCACAGGAGATGACCAAGGAAAGAATGGAGATAACATGTGGATGGTTCTGGAATGTTTGGAATTACAATTCTTTAGTAGAATGGCATGCAAGAAACTACAACTTTGATGAAAATGATACAGTGTACAAAAATAGCAAATTTCAAAAAAAAAAAAAAAAACAAAACAAAAAAAATAACACTCATACGACGTTTCCTACCATAATATTGGAGTCCTGAAACTAAAATATTAGTTTTATTATTTCTTTTATTTTATTAATTGGTGCCGACATGGTTGCTTAAATATATTTTTTTATGTTTAGGCACTCATAAAACTTTATAACTCTTTATTCCTATTCATGCTACTTACTTGTTAGATAAATGCAAATTTCAGAACTTGAATGACGAAATAACTTGCCTGAAAAAATCATATTTCGATATTTAAAATACAAAAAGGAAATTTATAGGTTCACAATAACTCATTTAAAATTGTTCATGTCATGATCCGTATAATTGGGTAATGCGCACATAGTTAATAATACAGGTTGGCATTCGAAAATCTGGTTACCTCCGGACCTGAGGAGTGTCGGATTTTTGAAAATGCCGGATGTTTTATGGTTATGTATGCTGTATATATATTTAACAGTATAGTCCTTTAAAGAAAGAAAACTAGACACTAAATAAAAAGCAAATGAAATTTTAATGTTCATCAATTAAATAAAACAGTTCTACAGAATTTTAGTTCAACTGATAAAACAGTTCTACAGAATTTGCGCTCCGAAAGTCATGCCGGAAATCTGAGGAACCGGATTATCGATGGCCGGAGTTTTGAATGTCAACCTGTACGAAAATAACAATTGTAAACTTGCATCACTTTTTTTTTTCTTTCTATTAAAAATATTCTTTCCTTTTTCTTTCCTTGTTACTTGTGAAATCTATCGAATGTAAAATTCAGTACTTTAGATAGATCCAGTACTTTATTTCTATTTACCCAGATATAGGCCGTAATATTCTGAGTTCAACTTCAAAGTTTTGGGCCAGATATGTAAGGCCCACCTGCAAGATCAAACCTGAATAACCTTTTTGTCCTTTGTGGGCCGTGATTGTATTCTACCTAAGACAGATTGTGAGTCATCTGTTAGATCGGATAGCATGTGCCAACCAGTGTTCATCTCGATTATTAAGTTGTGCATTGACTGATGTGTGTTGTCTCCACAAAGCCAATTCAAGCCTGCGATACAAAAGGTCAACTTTACACTTAATGCTGCTTGCGTCTACATCAAGCCGTCAAAATTCTGCAAACCTCTGTTTGACCCTTCAGCCAATGTGTGATATCCCTGACATTTAAAATATCAGTAATTCGTTTTTCTTGCTAGTAAAATTTTTTTGTAACTTTCTTTATTTTATGAAGGGATATGCCCTGTAAATCTCGAAACATCAATTTTATTTTAAATTTAGTTTGTTCATTCTCCAAAATATTCCTTATTCACATTTAACAGTTGCTGTAATATTCAGTATTGTGCGACATCTGTTATAACATCTGCTACAACTTGAAGCCTTACATTTTATGTAAATATTTTTTTCCTTTTATTGAATAGCATTAACCATGTCTGGTTAATAATGCGGCGATTTGATATGCCACTAAGAAGTCTACATTTAAAATTATCTGCCGTGGTGGCCAGTGCGCCAGTATCTGGGTTCGAATCCTGGCAGTGGCTTGGTTGCTTCAATTTCCTTTCCTGTGTTGTTCGCCTCTTCTTCGCTTTCTCTTCGGTCTGACGTCATTCCTTAATGGTGTCCTGGGGCAGGCAACAGAAAATCACCCCAGTATCTTTTCCCAGGCGTTTCTGGGAATTCCTTGCGAATTCCATAGAATTGGACCTGTCTCCGGACAGAATACTATGGATGGATTTAAAATTACTGGTAATTTATGGTGTTCCAGGAGGAAAAGGTTATTATTCTGGAAGGTGAATAGTATCGGTTATTCTAAGAAAATTTATGAATTTATAAGAAAGCTTATAAGACATGTGTTCCATTCCAAGATTTTCGAACGTGTATTGCTACAGCATGATGTGACACCTGCTCACTTCGTTCTAACTGTGCGCGGGTTTCTTAAAAAACATATTTCAGGACGCTGGATTGGTCGCGGTACTCCAGCATCGCCAGTTCCATTGAAATGGCCACCACGAAGTCCTGACCTCACGATACCTGACATCTCAATGTGCGGAATCATCAAGGCGTACGTGTCTGAACATCGTTATGCTACAAATGAAGAATTGTGCAAAAAGCAGTTGAGGACGCATTTCGAACCATCACACCGGACATGTTCCAAAAAATGTCAAGTAAGACGTGGCGACGTGGGAACTTGTGTGTACAGCATGATGGCGAACACACAGACGCACTGGACACTTAATGTATAAATATTTTCTTAAAATATGACTAACAATTAAGGGGTTCGGGAACTTCCCGGCCACACTGTACAATACATAAACGGTAATACATAAATGAACAATTTATGTTCATTTAATCTAAGATTAAGCTTACAATGAGTCAATATTAAACCCTGAAATATATTTAATAACATTTTTAACCTTTAAGCTCTTTTACTAATAGTGCTAATTAATATATAAGGATCTCACTTTCTTTGTTTCATTATTTACTAAATTTAGCTGTAAAATTCATTTTCTTGCTGGTAAAGTAGAAAATGCTTCTTTGGTGATCAAGCATTAAAAATTGCATCAGAATTATCATACAATGTTTGTCCTCACATTGTATGCAAAATGTTATTGAGACACCAAAAATGAAAGAAAAAGAAATACAGGAACACAAAAACAATTTATGAATATAAAGTGAAATGTTGATATGTTAAAATGAACAATAGGAAATGATGCTTGAAGATTTGAAAGGCAGTGTTTTTCAATTGGAGACACGTTCACAATTGCCAAAGTGATTAGAATATTAATATACAATCAAAAGACATTCGTAGATAACATTAAGGAAACTGTTTTAAAATAAATTGTCACTGTATGAAACGACTTCTGTAACTAATCTAAATATTCTTTTCTTGTATTTCATAAAAAGTAGATTGGCAAAACCTGAACAAGGTTTACTTCAAACTTCGCTGGTAACTAAAGTCCCCGCGCTGAATAAAGATCCTCCCAGAATGCAAAGCAGGTTATAGATTGTCCTTTCCTGGCCGACCGCTAACATTGAAACAGAAGAGAAGCGACCTCTTCTCTCTCAATGTTAGCGGTCGGCCAGGAAAGCTCAATCTATAAGCTGCGTTGAATTCTGGGAGGATCTTTATTCAGCGCGGGGACATTAATTATCTGATTTACAAGGAAGGGTACTTGTGTTCTTTCGTACGACGCTTGTAGTTTGGTCGATGTAAAAACAACTACGATCTTGGAGGTGTTATTTGTAAATAACTTGTTAGCGCCAATGTATTTAATTTCGTATATTACTTATATATGAAGCACTAAGTAATTAAGAATTGTACACTTAGTGCTTTTAATAATCAGTGTATTATAAAAAAAAGGTTTTAAAGAAAATAATAGGACTGCCAATTACAAATAATTTCACTATCATTTTTGATTAGTAATAAGCAATAATTTTTCAGTAAATGTCTTGAATAACGTTCATATACATGAGTATGTAAATTTGAATGTGAATATGCATTTATAAACTTTTCTCCTAATTATTTTTGTCGAGGTTTTCTAGATCTGGAAAGACTTCAATTGCAGGAAATTTCGTCCGATCTCAAAGGTTCCAATTAAATCTTCTAGTTTTTGTAAGATCCTTATCTGAATACCTTTAACTTTTAAAGCTCTAACTCTAACGTAAAGTAAATCAAGTCAATACTGTATAACACATGATGAACATACATACAATTCTCTATATATTAAGCTAGGAGCAGGAGACAAAAAAAACAAAACAAAACAAGACTTAATGACCGAAAAGTCATAAAAATGCGAGAATATGTTGAATTATTTACATTGCCTTAAGGAAACCACTGTTAAAAATGTGTGGATTAAACAAAAAAATGTTCATGCACTGGTGAAATTTTAGTGCTTTTGGATTGTTTTCCAGGCCAGTATTGGCAGCTTAACAAACTAGTGCAGTACCTTACATTCTTAGTTACACTAAGTTATGCTTACGAACTCGGTTTTAGTTTACCACAAATCAATGTAATTTTTTTTTATAAAATAATACCGATTGATAAAAAAATGATCTTTCAAAGAAATCTTTATTTCCTATTAATTCTTAATTTATCGAAGTTATGTATATTATTCTAAAAAATCCGGCGCGTGTGAAAGCGTGCGTCCTCAACAATTGAAGTTTGCGGCGTATTGCCAGGCGCAGCTTAGCCACAGCTGCTTTTGCGCCATTAAAAACTCAACCAACAACAGCAGCGCATTGCCAGGCAATGGAGTATTGTTGCGTGGTCAACTTAACTGACAAATTTCCCACTGTTATAAATGAGTTTTATTTTAAGTTTTAAATTTACTTGATGTAATTTGTATTTTTGAATGAATAAAATGTTTTTCGTTAAATATGCGAGGCTTCCGGATTGAAGCGACGGGTATAGTATTATTGTATATCCTACTTTCAAAAACTTTTCATATTCTGATGGAACTGTTTACCTAAAAATTAGACAATTGAAAATTAGTCAAATATTCGTTGCTTAGCAACGGCCTCATTTCATTTTACTGTGTATGTGTGTGTGTGTGGTGGGGCCAACCTTCCATCAATATTAAAGAATACAGTTAAATACTTATTTGCATATATATTCATCATTAAAAATAATCTTTACGAAAAACAAAAAGAAAAAGATACAAGTGATACAATTACACCACTTATTAAAGAATGCAAATAGAAATTGGCCATTTGGATGAAGAATGAAACAGTTCGCTGGAATCTCAGAATTCGAGACCGAGTTTATTCTACTAATTTACTTGTATATTTACCCTTTTATTGAAATATATTTATTTTCGTCAGTAAGTAATTATTTAAGATTTATTTATATAATTTCGCTTAACAAATAGATAGAATTGATTATTAGCTTCTAATAGGAAGCCTACTAATCCCGGTTTGTCCGTCTGTCTGCGGACAAGTATCATTAAATTTAATCTCATTAAATTAAGCATGTGCAACAATCACAACAATCGCAACAATTGCGCCTTTTGCATTCGCAATAATCACATCTATAATACAGCTCGGCAACAATCACAACAATCGCAACAATTGCGCCTTTGGCATTCGCAGAAATCACATTTATAATAATAAGGAAATTAAAAGAATAATGCAACAGAAATGACGTATCAGAAGCCGTTGCGAAGCATTGTGATTGGTTAACTAATCGCTATCCCTATCTTTTTGTTTTTAAATTAAAAAGCAGTTACTAATTGAAATATCAAAACCGAAACGAAAACGTCATCACCTAACCACAAACCGAAACGAAACTAAATTGTTTCGGTTCGACTCGAAAGATCCAGAAATACCACGAAAGAGTTAATAGCTGCAATTATGCGGTTGAGAGATAATCAGTTTAGAAGAACCGAAGAACCCAAGAATCGATAGTTTTCCATTCATTTACTTCAATTGTTGAGCACTGATCTAACTTTTATATTTTAAATCTTTTCCGAGTGGGTTTTTGTCGAGAAATTAATTCAGGAAGAGAAGTTTTGGAAGGAGACAAAGATTCCCATAGGATAGCATTAGAAACTAACAGTGGGTTTTCTGGGCAGTCTCATAACGGAGGTGCAGAGCCGGCGTTAGGGGGTGGCGAACGGGGCGACCGCCCCAGGCCCCGCACCTGGTTAGAAGAAAGAAGATAAAATAGGATTGTCATTTTTGTTTTATTTTTTAATTTTTTTTTTGGTTGTTAAAATAGGATTGTCCAGGGTCCCGCAAAATGCATCTTGCCCGAGGCCCCGCACCCTCCTAGCGCCGGCTCTGGGAGGTGAATTGACGTGGCAATGGGAAGATAAATGGAACCTCCGCAAATCTAAACTAAAAACAATAATACACATTAAAAATAAAGAAAAAGAAAATTCAAGTGCTGGGCTCTGCCAACCTCAATGAATTTCTAATGCGCATTTAAATGAATAAAAAGCGCCCAAAAATCCATAAACACATTAAAAGTTGAAACCAATTTATTTACTTTAAAATAAATACTTTAAAATTCATATTTTTTTTTACGTTGCTGTGTTCTTTTCTCAGTTATTTTTTTTTTTAATAAAATAATCTTGTATTTTTATTTTTAAACTTTAGGTTGTGATTCTGGTTTTGGTCATCAGTTGGCAAAGCGCCTCGATGGCTTAGGGTTCCATGTTTACGCTGGCTGCCTCTTCCCTGACCAAGATGGAGCCAAGAAACTAAAAGAATTGAGTTCTGAAAGATTGAAAATTATCCCCTTAGATGTAACAAGCGACGACCAAGTAGAAGCAGCTGTACAGGATGTGACGACGTCACTAAACGGAAAAAGTAAGAAAAATTAATGTTTCCTTGAACTTAGTCTATCTTTTGAATAAATTACATTAGAAGAAATCCCAACGAATTATGTAAAAAAAAACAACGTAATTTTATTCTTATTAGATTTTCCAATTTTGATAAGTTTTTCGTCATTGAGACCATCGGAAAAACCGTTTCTGGATTATTATCCGACGTCAGCAGAACAATTGAGCATATAGTCTAGAATCGGCGGAGATTTTTCTTAATTCGTAATAAAATTAAAAAGGATTTTGTCCATTACCCTCTTAAATCGGTATATAAAAATTCATAAATAAAATACTCACTAAAAGTTATTTATGGCTTGGTTTCGATTGGAATCACAAAGGGAAATCACTGTATTCTATTTAATTAAAACACTTTTGAAATTCAAACATTACAACATGAATTTTGAATTTGCTTTTAATGTCAGTATTGACCTTGGAGCTAGAGTTAGGAAATAATAAGATAGTGCTTGGAGCTGGTATTAAGAAATAAGCTATGATTGAAATCTTAATTTCTTTTTAATCGTGATTTATTTATAAAAATCCCACAGCTTTATTATTTAATTTAAAGCTGGAGAATGGGAGGACTTCGATAAAAAAAATTGTTCAGTGATGTCATGAGACATAGAGGATCTTAGTTATACGAGACAGAGAAGGAACAGTTAAGTTAAAGTTAAAGTTGCGATCAGGCCCAGAGGACCGCGTAATGCAACTGGAGGGTAGGCTCCAGTGTTCAGAAACCTACGGGACAAAGTTGAGGACGGGGGGTCGGCCCGTCGCTCGCCCGCCTTTAACTCCCGGGAAAGAAACCCGGTACCCATTCTATAGAGGGCTGGGTAGACCCTAGGGCCCGTTTGGAGGAGAAAGAAGCGTGGAAAAATTCCCGTCCTCCGCCGAGGCCGGGAATCGAACCCGCCACCTCCAACCCGCAGCCAAGCGAGAAGGAACAGTAATTTTTAAAATATAAATGAGGTATTGTTTTAATAAGATTGCAGGACAGATGTTTTGAGATCATTAGGCTCATCAGCTAGAGTACTCTTTGGTCGATAGAAGATGATTTGAAAGTGTAAAACAGTAAACAAGAATTAAATGTTTAGCCTATCGTTCATTAAAACTTCCTAGAAAAAAAATCAGTAGACCTAGTGAGTCCCGTAGGCCAGTGGCTTAGGCTCTGGACTGGAGGAACCCGGGTTTAATTCCCGAAGTTGGTCGAGGATTTTTTTCACGGCTATTTCTCCTCCAGACGGGCCCTAGGGTTCTCCCAGCCCTTTCTCAAATGGATTTCGGGGTTAAACGCGGGCGAGCGTCGGGATGACCATCCGACCTCAACTAATAATTAGCTGGGAATCACTGGGAGCTTAAACTTCTCTCTAGGCTAATAATTAACAAAGTTATTGATAAAGCAAATATTAAAACTAAAAGACAAAACCGATTTTTATTTAACTCAGCTGACATACAGTACAATCAATTCTATAATATAAAACATTAGATGAAATAAATATAAGAAAACTCATAAAAATATATAATTACAATTATGGAAAAAGAAATAATCCCTCTATTTAAATAAAAAAAAAATTCCCAGTCGAATAAAAAACCAAAATCAAATGCTAAACATGATACTCCAAAAATAAAAGATACTAAACTCAAAAACATTAAAAAAAAATTCTTCCTACGAGCAATCAAATATTCACGAACAATCAACAACTAAAATAAGGACATTTCATGATCTTTCATGACCTTTTACAGCTTAATATCAGTAGACCAGCAGCTTATGAAAGAACTTAAATAACCACGATTAGAATACAAACGAAGCAGTTCCAAGTGCGAATTCAT
>JAFIDM010000004.1:46341194-46364254 GCA_023159025.1 Thereuonema tuberculata
ACTGGAATTTCTAGAAGCAAGACATGTGGCAAAGGAAATGCAGAAATTTGTAATCTTAAACTCTTCTCACATTGTCAGAAGATTCCTTAGTTTGGAATAACTTGGGTGCACTTGACAACTGTTCGTGCATTCATTGATATCCATTAGATTAAAATGCGAAAAGAGAATACTACTACTACTACTACTACTAATAATAATAATAATAATTTATTTTCTTTGATACATTGCTAAAGTCCTGTTAGGATCTCCCACAAAGAGATCCTGTCAACAGGTGCTTGGATTATATTATACAAATTGTTTAATTACATAAAATAACAGCATAAAATAAAAATATAAAAATTAATCAGACAGGAATATTACAGATTTAAAGTAATTGTTTTATTTAATTTACTCAAGAAATACTAAAAGAAAAATAATAAATAAATAAATTTATGAAAAATAAATTATGAAATTAAAATTAAATAATAATCTAATTTATAATTAAGTTAAGAAGAAGAAAAAAAATCTAAAACAATTTTCTTTTTACAATATAATAAATGTTACTTAATTATACATTTTTATTTAAAGCGCAAATAATTATTCTGTCAAATAAAAAAGTGAATAAACTACAAATTAAAGATAGATAATAATAGTTTATAATAGTAAACCCATTGGCACTACAAAATTGCATGAAATAAACATAAAGAAAGCTGTGATACTCAACACAACACGCATAGGTAGAAAATTTATGCAGAGCCGGCGCTAGGAGGGTGCGGGGCCTCGGGCAAGATGAATTTTGCGGGAGGAAAAAAAACAAAAAAAAAAACAATCCTGTAAACCTATCTCTTCAACCAAAAAAAACGTCGTGACTCAAGGGACCAAACATTTTTGACGACTTAAGCGGAGTGACGACTTAGGCGGAGTGGGAATTTTAAAAAAAAAACAAAAACAAAACAAAAAAAACAACAACACTGAAACAGTATTTTCATGAATTGCTGTAGGATTCGGTGAGAAAAACAAGATTTTAAAAAATCAATACATGCAAATGAATGAGAGGAAAATAAAAAAAAAAAACAACAAAAAAAAAAAACCAAACACTTTTTATACATTTTCTTTTCTTTTACTTTTGTACATTAAAATAATCCAACAGTGTTGGTTGATGAACAGCTGCTGCTTCTCCGCAAATCGTTTTAAAAGAAAGGCAATGTCTGTCTTAGGAACGTTCCAGCCAACATTGCCGAAATCTTCAATGTTCAACTCCTTAGCAATTTCCATGGCTTTTTCATTGAGAATCACGGCAGAAATCGGCCCTTTTTGCGATCTGGCATGTTTTAGCCATCGAACTAAAACCTCCTCGATCTCGTCAAACTTCGATTTCCTCATTCTCTTTCTTTTATCTTTGCAGTCAGCTTCTTCAATTACTTATTTCGATGAAAGAATATCGTTTAATGTAGTCCTGGGAATATGGTGTTCTTTGACAAAAGCTGTTTTCGAAACATTTGATTTTTCAAAAAATGCAATTAAGTCTTTTGTTTTTTCTTTTAAAAGATAACGAGGTAAGTTTTCGTTTCCCTGGCATGTTAAAAACGTAATCGAACCACGAAATTGCAAGAGAAAAAAAGTAGCCTTTAGAGCGGGACTTACTCATTATGAAATGAAGTCACACTCAGGAGTGGTCAAGAAAAACATCTACACTCGACAGAGAAAAGCGAGAAGTGTGCTTTGAATGATTAGCAGCGAGATTACAAGAACCCAAATCCCCGAAGGGGTAGGAAGGGGAAGGAATGAAGTGACAGGCGTGGTCGAAAATTCCCCGTAAAGGCTTGGCTTTCTTAACCCTTTCAGACCTGATTTTTTTATTTAAGTGATTTTTTCTCTTTATAAACCTGCATAGGATGCATTAAACATAGAAATTATTAAAATTATATTTTTATCGAATTATTTATGAATCTGTGAGTATGTCCAAAATATTGGACACCAGGTTTGAAGAGGTGTGTTTACTAAGTTAGTGGAAAAATTCAAACAGAGTGTTTGCTTGTAGAAATTTATTTTATAAAATGGATATATTGCAGGAAACTATAAGTTACATATAAGGGAGCTATTAACCATTAATAAAAAAGATCATATAATTCGGATAATAATAATAATGTTATTATTTTTATATGAAAATTAATAAAACAACTTCTGTCTTTCTTTCGACATAAATGTACTTTACAAGTTGAACATACAACTCTTCGTTTTTGTCTTTGCAATCTTTATTTTTACATCTGCCTCCATCCTTCCTTTAGGGAAATGATCGAAATGATCATACCGAAATTCTTCAATTGTATGTCTTTCTGGCCTTGTCTTTCGTAGTTTTTCTTCTTGAATTGATGTCTGATATTGCTTGGCCTTCCTCTTTTTTTTTTCTCGGATTTTGTCGAGAACAACCAATGTTTTCGGTTACTCTCATTCTAAATTCAAGATGATTCAAAACATTTTTAATTCAAACATTATTGGTTTTCAAGTAGTTTCGGTATTCAATCCAGCTATTAGCAAGTAGAAGACCTATCGCAGGTATTACAACTGTTTTAATTTCCATTTTCTTGACTTTTTTCACTTCCAAGTCTGATGGCTTCATGTATTTTTTACTGGTACATCTTCAAAAAAATCTTCATCATCTGTGAAATCTAGATCAGAAACTTCTGCAGATTTAATCATTTCAATGACACATGAAGCATCTTTCTGATTTGAGGGATCATAGTTTCTTTTTTCCTATAAATAAAAAAATAATAATATTATTACTATTTATTAATTAAAATAATCATATTATTAATATTTATAATTGTAATTATTATTTAATAAATACGAAAGTATATAATATCGCGTAAAATGAATTGTAAAGCTAAATATGTACCGGTAAATAGAAAACATATTATAAAGATATAATACAATATGATTAAAATGATATTAATATATATATGATAATATTAAAATGACATGTTATTATATATTTTAATTAAAAATTTTATATAGTGTTTATTCATTTATTAGATTTAAATTAATTTATATCCCCAAACTGTTTTTATTTGTAATATATAAAATTTGAAATACATAAATAAACTTCAGTTTTACTTCAGAAATAGTTGAAAACATATTTTAATAATAATTTCACCTATAAAATATTAATTAACATTAATTTTAGTTTTATTATGGTTTAAAATTACTTTTTCAGAAAATTATAATGCTAACTGCAGCTTCACTACACGTCAAAGAACTTTCCTAACTGCAGAATTGATTGCAACCTCTCAAACCTCATGTCCAAAATATTGGACATAACTTTAACAATAGAATACAACAAATTATTACAAACACAAACGAATTTCAAATTATTAAATGAAATTTGACATTGTTAAAATTGTTATAAATATTTTTTTAACTCAGAATTGTCAAAATTAATAACTAAATAAATTCACAGAAGTTACTTACGAGAGGTTTCAGTTCCTTGTTCCGCCGCTGTGGTTTATAGACTTCGTAACTCATTCTGTAGCCACTAGATGAAAACCAGCACATGAAAAACCTGATATAAAATGTCTAAAAAAAAAGGTGTATTGGGTCTGAAAGATTATTTCAGCTTTACAAGTACATTTACTGAATTTATAAGTTGTGTCCAAAATATTGGACACCGGCTCTGAAAGGGTTAAAGTGAAGGGCGGAGCTGAAAAGACAACACGATGGCATGCAAAATGGAGAAGAAAGATGCTTTTGGCCATTTTTGAGGGTGACGAGTTTTCCGGAGTAGAATTAAATTTGGTGACTGGTAAAGGAGGGTTATTTTACATTATTGTGTATGAGACCTTGTCGGGACCAAAGGAAAACCACGACTTAAACGGAGTGACGACTTATCCGGGTGACGACTTAACGAGGTTTTACTGTATATAAAACTATAGCTTTCGATATTATCAGCAGTTTCACGTAACCGCGTTAGGTCTTTGGAACATATCCCCCGCGGATACGGGGTCCTACTATACTTGATATCCAGATGAATAGAACATCTGCACACGTTTGCAATTAATTTGCTTCTGTTAACATGCTTTTCTCCAAGAACTACAAAAATTTTATTAATACTAAATAATACTTAGTTTGCGGATTAACAAGATTTTGTTGCAATTAAATTTTCGATTAAATGTTAAGATGACCAGAATATGCACAGTTTTTATAAAAAAAATAACACAAAAAGTTAAACAGTCACAACAGTTTCGAAAAATCCATTTTGTTCGGTTTTCTTCTTCGGGTGGAAGGAGAGACTGAGGCAATTACAGTTAATGCAATTTTCAACGTCACGAGCGACGCTTGCAAATTGCATGAATTGTAACTGCCTCAGAGTTTCCTTACACTTGAAGACGAAATCGAACACAATGATTTTCGAAACTGTTACTTACTTGTTTTTGTTTTACTTTTTTGTGTTATTTTTTAATAAAAACAGTGCATATTAAGTTTTCACGTTAAACTTAAGATGAATAAATTTTGGATTATATGAGTTAAATTCATTTGGCTAGAATTGATTAATGTTTATAGAAAATCTAACTACTTGATGTTTATACATTTTTTTTTAGGTCGCTTTTCCATTGCTGGTCTTGGAACCTATTGTATGTCCAAATATGCTGCTGTAGCTCTGGCAGATACTCTCCGTTGTGAGTTAAGGAAGTGGGGTATTTCTGTTAGCACTATTGAGCCAATGCTGTACAAGTAAGTTTAATACTACTGTAAAATTAAAACAACAATATTAGAATTATTAACATGTTGGTTAGTGAGTTTCCAGAACGATTCGGGTGTGAAGGACTGATGTAAAATAGATTTGACAGTCAACAATGAAAAGGCATTCTAACAATCAATGTATCCGTCATTTAAATAGTTGAAACTGATCTTATTTGATTCTTAATGATTTCTACAATTACAATCCTGTTTTGATATGCTCATTTACTGTAAGACCCTTTATGATCATCATTTCCGTACTTTATCATTTTGATAAAGATTCCTTTTTAAATGTTTGATATAATTTCTGGATAAAATTGAAGTCTGATTTTAAAATTATCTATTTCAACCACTCTACAGAATTTTATTTTTTCCTGATTTTAAATAAAAAAAATAATTATAAGATTTTGGCAAAGAATTTTTTTTAATCTTGAGTTGCAAAACCTTGAAATGCCAATTTTGCCGTTTTATTTTTTTAATTTCAAGTAAAATTCCAGGTAAAAGGAAGGCATTGAAAACAAATGTTGTTTTATGTTAATCTTTGTATTCTCATTGCCTTCTATTTTTTTGGAAATGCTATTTTTATTAATAATTAAAGTAAAATTAAAATGCAGAAATGAAGCTATATTTCTTTTATTTTTCAGAACTCCAATTGCTGCTATTGAACTAAACTTAAGAAACACTAAGAAGGCTTGGGAAGGAACTTCAAAAGAAGTTCAAGACGATTATGGACAAGATTATTTCAGAGCTTTCATGGTAATAAGCAAAGGAAACTAACTAATTTAAATCATTGTATTTTTTTTGGGGGGGGGGGAGGAGGAGTAATAAGATTTTAAGAGCATGCTTACTTGTTTAATTTAAGGAATAATATTTAGTCCACATCATCAAAACACATTCGACAAATAAAAGCAAAAGTGTTTACCTGAAAACTACATTTCACACTTCCACATCTATAGAGTCTCAAATGTAATATGCTCTACTCAAGATAATCTCTAAAACCCATATATTTTCAGATAGTCAGTCACTAGTTCACTCCATTCATTCTTGCTTCGCTTACTGTAAACTGTATAATATCAAAACGTAGTTGAAATCGAAGATCATACACTAAATGTTCAAACTACCTGAAAGGAAATCTATATATTGCAAATAATACTCTGCACACTCCACCAATTTTCCCCCATTGAAACGCCACCAAACAATAATGCCAGCCACTCATTCATGGAATCTGACTCTGCAGTCAGATGTAGGTATAGGAGGTATAGCAGTTTGTTAACAGTGATAGCAGTTTGTTAACAATTGCAGCAGTCTGTGGTTGAATTCAAGTGTTGTAAATGCACACTTCATAATTTATAGTGTTAAAGTGTGCAAGTGCATCTTCAGTGAAAACAAATTGTTAGCAATAATTGATGCAGTAGCTAACATAGAAATCACAACGAGTTCACATATGTGAAGGTGATTATTCCAAGGCAAGGTCGTTGGCTTACTATTGAAAAAAATACAGTCTGTGTTTTCGTCAAGTAGAGACGATTGAAAAGATGTCTCTTTGAGTCTCGTTATTGCCGTCAGACAATGGCACAAGTTCGAGTATGAAAAATTAAGTTATTCTGCCTAAGGAGTATCCAATCAAACAAGTTATATTTTCGATCTGGAACAAGTGAATTCCTGTTGTGAATTGGAGGATACAATTCGAATGAGAAGAACGTTCCGTTTGGTCAGATTCCAGAGTAAAAAGAACTATCAATGTTAACATATTAAAGTCAAGTCCTAGTTGTGAATCTTACAGGAAATAAGATTCTGTATTCGATTAATAAAGACAAAAGGCATTGATCATTGAAATAGGCATCAATCGTTTAGTGTTCGATTATATCGTTTTTGGAAGAAGTCTTCAAAAGCAAGATGAAGAAGAAGGATTAGCATTTCAATCCAGTTAACGAATATTAATCACTAATTATCTAAACCCGCGAGCCATGCTGTTGCTGTGAGATCTGTTCAAACGGATTGTAACTAAATTATTTACTAAATTATTTAAAGTTAATTCTCAACTTAAAGTTTTTTTCCCGGTGATTCTTACTTCACACTGCATCCTCTGCAAACACAATTTTTTATTACTTTGCAGTAAGTTCCATAAATTCAAATGGCAAATTTCATTGTCCATATGATCGCAAAGGTGTTCACTGAGATTCAGATAGAGCAAAAAGAGGCCATGAACTGGAATTCATTCTTGTATCTAATAAGCTATTCAAGCCCAACCAGCACATTATCCTATTAAAACACAGACGCCTCATTAAAGACTGTTGCTATGAAGGGATAGGTTTTTATAACAACAATGGACAAATATCAAGGAAACCCCTTGACCTATATTAGGGGTCCCAAACTCTTCCACAAGAACATCCCTAAAATCATGATGCCTTTATTGCCAGCATTGCTGCTTGGAACTATGGTGCCAAGACCAAAACATAGTATGGAAGTTCATCTGATCCTGTATTGTATATCCACCCAGAATTGCTGGAACTGTGACTTTTTAGAGAAAGCAATGTTCTGCTAGTTTTTCATGGTACAATGGCAGTATTCTTGTGCAAACAAAAGATGCTTTTTGCTATGGGTGCCAATCAATATGGTATTGGACTTAGTCATCTGCTCCAGAGATCCTAGGCTATCCTTATGATAGCTCTGAGATACTAGGGGCAGTTTCTCAGTGTTATTCCCTGTTTATTTGTTCAATGAATAGACAGCTGTTGGCAGAACCTGAAATGCTATATCATGTTGAAACTAACAAAACAATTAAATATCACTTTGCATAACCATTAGTCCCTATGTTCACTATGGTTATTTAGAAAATGAAAACATTTCCGATTTAATGTTTATTGGACGCTATTTACTAATTTGTCTTTGTAGAATCCTTCACTGACGTTTGTCATTATCTTTAAAAATTACCTTGTATATGTGGTTAAAATCATAAAATGCTGAATGTATTGCAACAACTTTGCATGTGGTAATTTATAACTATTTTTTACTTATTGTATGAATTGTAGTTAAAAATAAAAACAACAAAACATTTTCTAACTGTTTCTAATTTACTTTTTTTTTTGATATGCAACACTGTTAAGTATCACTAAAGATTGTAGATAAAAATATTTTGTTTCAAAGTGATTATTTTTTTTTTCCGCCAGAATAAACTTGCAAGAACAATTGGTACATGGACCCATGAAAATATTGATGAAGTGATTGATGTTATGATAGATGCTGTTTACAATGAAGATCCACAGGTATTTCTATATCAAAATTATATCAAACTACACGATATCATGAATGTTCTTGATTTCTTTCTTTCTTTCTTTTATTTTTTTATTTTTTGTTCATTGTAACATTCATTTATACTGAATGGTAACAAGTTCCAATGTTTCCCTAATATTCTTAATATTTTAATATTCATATTGCTACAAAAAATTACATATTTATTAAAATGATTTTTTTTTTTCATTTTTTTTTTAAATTTTAAAGATTTATGAAACAGAAATTTTGGTTCATGTTGTAAGCAAACAGTTAAAAAAGACATTGTCATAAATTTCCAAATCACAAAAGACTGTTATGGTAGATGGATGCTGTTCATTATGATTTTAATAAAATGCCTCTGTAATTGCACCTTATATTACGTTATACAGAAGAATATTTACAATTTAAATCACCGATTTAAAATTTTGTGGTTGTACTGCTGTATCAGAAGTTTGCTGTAAACAGAGCATTTCATCCTTAGAGACAAGAAGTTCTGTGTAAAATTGTATGATTAATCCCTTTGTGAGAATTTGATCAAACTAAGCGGGCAGAACTTACATATACTTATGTCTTGTAATAATAGTTTCCTAATAGAATAATAATAATAAGCATATTCAAGAAATTAAGGAATTTTGCAGTTAGGAAAATAACATAAATAAATGTCTAAACGAAATCTTCTTAGACTATATGAAATAACTTCTTTTAATAACAATTAAAGCTCCTTACATCACATAGGCAATATTTCATAAGCCTAATCGGCCTTACTTTTTCAAGCCTTTTTTTTAAAAACTTCCTGGGAAGAGAAGTTTCTCTCCTTCCCAAACACCAACATCACAAAAAATAAAATTGAAACAAACAAGAATCTCAAAACGTGCTAGCAAATAAAAAACGTGAATCATACTACTAGTAATGTTCACATAAATGTCCATTGTTCATTCTTCGAGTAATTTAAAATAAATCTGTCTTTAATTTGTAAAACATGAACTTCTTTTTAATAAATGTCCAATCTTTAATATTCTTAAATATTTAAAAAGTCCTAAAACTGTCTTCCTTTCTTAAAAATGTCCAATCCTAAAGCTTTCTTTTTTTCTTACAAATCACCAATCCTAAAGCTTCCTTCCTAAAAGAAGTTTTAAAAACTTTTCTTCCCAAGAAGTTTTTAAAAAAAAGGCTTGAAAAAGTAAGGCCGATTAGGCTTACGAAATATTGCCTATGTGATGTAAGGAGCTTTAATGTGTTATTAAAAGAAGTTAAATAAATTATTATTTATTAGTTTCATGCAAATCAATAATATTATGGCATCTGAGATTATTAAACTATTATTTATATATTATAGATTGTTATTTTGAAGATTATTAGACCTTGACAATGGATTCGTACACTAATAGCAAAACATTAACCACATACATAAATCATTAAAAAAAAGCTTAACTCAGTCACATGGAAATAGTTTGTGAAAGAAAGTATATCTAAATTTTAATATCTAAAAGGCATATCTCCATATTTTATTAATTTACATTAAATGCGAACAATAGAGATCATTAGATAGGGAATATTGCAGACATGTGACAACTGTCATGTTCTGGTTTCAGCTATTCTGTCGCAACTCTAATGAACCATTAATACAAAGGCTCTTTTAAGACTAATGCTATTTTTCAACATGAAATACAAGATCGTAGCAAACCTTGTCTCTGAGAACTTGAGAAAAAGTGAAGATTGTTTAAAAATCAAGTATTTTCAAACCTTCATAACTTATACTTAATAATTTATGAAGGTTTGGAAATTCTAAGAAGAAATTTTATAGGATTTTTTTTGTCTACAATGAGTGAGAGAAAAAAAAATCTTAGTAATAATAAACTCGTAAATTAAAATAAAAAAATACACAAATAACTACATATTATTAAAAATAATATTGTTAAAAATCGCTTGTGTATTAAAAAACGAAAACTTAAAATTTTTAATTCCTCTAGTGGAGAAATATAAAGAAAGACATTTGATTAGGAACATATTTCTAAACAGATTATTAAACTGATCTTTGATTAAGAAAATACCTCAAACGGTTTCTAAATGTTTATTGATAACTTTATCTAGGTATGCTGGTATTGGTAATACTGATAAGTATTTTATGAATTTCTTACTGTGTTTTTTATTAACTGGGTTAGCTAGTTACAAATTCAGTATCTACTGCATTGCGTGAACTATGCATGCAGTGCTGAGAGCGGTGGAGGCCAAACTAATCTTGCTCATACTTTATTGTGGACCATAAATAAACATTTTAACAATGTTAAACAAATCAATCAAGCCATTTAGCAAGCAATTTCGAAGGCCATTTTTGAGGAATAGGAGGGGTTGAAACCAAAATGTATGTGCCTTTGTTTTAAGTTGGACCATAAATATGCTAACTACCAAATTTTAAGAGAATTCGTCTAGCCTTTTAAATGCGATGTGCATTCAACGGATAAACACACAAACAGAAGAGAAATATTCAAATGGAATAAGAAGACTTTGAATGCTCAGTCAATTAGCAGACAAAGTAAGAAACACTAAACACTTCTTGACATCATTAAAGGTTTTAAGACAGTCAGTCTATTTATCACTTACTGATTATAAGAGCTTCAAGAGCAAAGTGTAGAAATATTAATGTGTGTCTCAGCTCCTAATTCATCTAGATCCTATACTTGATAATCTAATCAAGTTTTTGCTTTCTTAGATTTACTTTGATGACAGACAAGAATAAACATCGTAAATCTTCCATATTTAACATAAAAATATTGCTTTCCACCAATATTTCATTCTGTTAACAAAGAACTTTTTCAAGGCTTCTTTAAAAACACACACAAAGAAAAGAAAAATCTTCTTTTCTCAACAAATACAAAATCATACTTGAATAATAATAAATAAAACATATTAAATGAACGTGAAATAACACAATCAAATTTATTAAATGAACATCAAATAACATAAATAATGCAAACGTGTAAAATAAATGTGTTTTATGTATGTTTAACACACACAATGATCTACCTGTATTTCCAATATAAAATCATGACAATCTCTACATTTTAAAATGTAGATCATTACAAGAACGTGTACAGGAGCACTTAAGAGCGTATCGAAGTAATAGGAAAGGGGTATCAGAATGGGCGGACCATTGTATGAGTAATAACCATAATCCGGATCCCATTATAGAAATTTTATATGAATCACAGGAAGAATCAAAAAGATTAATTTTAGAATCTTGCTTCATTAATTGGAGTCATTGTATAAACAAAGATAAATCGTTAAAAGTGACCGAGATTTCATTGGGTATTGTCAAAAAGTTTATGAACAACAATATAAAATTGGACAAATTAATGAATTTGGTGTAGGTCTGTTTTGTATTATTTATATTGTTTTTATTCATTTTTGTTTTCGTTTTACACGTTTGTATTATTTGATGATGTTATTTCACGCTCATTTAATGTTTTATTATTATTCATGTATGATTTTGTATTTGTTGAGAAAAGAAGATTTTTCTTCGTGTGTTTTTAAAGAAACCTTGAAAAAGTTCTTTGCTTTCCACCAATATTTCATTCTTTTAAACAATGTTTTAATGTTAAAATGGAAGATTTATGATAATAATTTCGATGTAAAGAGATATTTTGGTACAAGAATGCACATATCCATTTAAAAATGCCTAATGCTTCATTAAAGAAAATAATGATTTAGAAACAGAAGCCTACACTTGGTAGCTATATTTAACGTAAGAGCATACCAGTATTGATATGGGTGATACGATAATTGTCGATATTGCTTTAAATTTAGTTTTAATGTTTTATTTATCAACAAGCTTGACTTTACAATCCTACTAACCACAAAGGCATCTTTATTGTTATGTGGAGGAATGATAGTGGTAATTACAAATTTATTTGTAAAACAAAAAATCTTAAATAGTATATAAATATTGAAGACAACTGCACTGAATTTAATATTATGTATACTGAGCTTAATAGCAGCATTTGCAAATTTTTCAGATAAATTAAAAATTTCGAGGATAAAGTAAAATTTCATTTGAAAACGACCATTAGTTTTAGATGACATAAATTTTGTTTCAAGCTGTCTTAAAGTTTACATCTCCAACTACTTTTTTCTTCTCTGTTTCATTTATTTTTGATATCAAATGTTGTTTTTCTATTTCAGATTCGCTATGTTCCAGGTTTCACATCAAAGTTCCAAGATCGTGCTTTAACCTTAATGCCAACGAGAATGCAACATTATATCACGGATTTGATAGCCAATCCCAGAGCTACACCTGCAGCAGTAGCAAAGGAGCATAATTCCTAGAACATGAAGAAAACAATAGTTCATTGGAAAAGAAAATCAAACCGTCTTCATCCTTCGATTTCTATACAAACCAATGCTCAAAACATTCTCAAAAGGTCTTAACATGAAGAAACACTTACTGTAAAACTGATTAAAATCAAAAGTCTGGTAGTCTTCTTGACCTGATGCCCAACCCATCCACTTTTTAATACAATCTTCTAAATGCATTGTTATTATTACTCTTTTTATAGCAGTTATATATCTACACATAAATTTCCAAATACACATATGAAATATAAATACACTTTGTCCAAAGAGTTTTGTAGGACTTTAAAAGCACAGTTGGAAAAATGCAAACAATTTCCATTTATCAAAAATATTGTTGTTGCTTATTTAAATATCAGAAAGAGTCAGTTTTTTCTATAGTATCAACAGATTTTCCCTGATTTACCTAAGGAGTAAGTAAAAGAGTAATTCCTAATGATGGCTTAACAGAATTCATAACAGTTGTACTAAGATCTTGTGTTCCAAAGGCTGTTATGAAGATTAATGTAAGATGATGTATATTATATTAATAAACATTCCAATAATCAAAGGAAATTTTGTTTTCAGTGAAGAAAAAAAAGATTTATTCTAATTTTCTGAAATTTATGAAATGCAATTCCAGTTTGTTACCAATAATATTAAAAATATAATTGTGTAATATTTGGATAAATAATTGAAAGAATTAAATTCGAAAAAAAAATTCATTTGATAAAAATTTGTTTGAAGAAACTTTCAATAATCGCTTAAATGACTGATGATACTTCTTTCATGCAATCTTTATTTTTATCCAAAATTTTATATAGTTATATAAAATTGTGAAAACGAAGATCAATAGAAATAACTTAAAAAAAAAAAAAAAAAGAATAATCACAATTTTGATTCAAGTCAAATTTTAAATTTTTAATAAATGTAAAATTTTTCTCTATTCTTGCACTGCATGCAGTTTATGTAAGTCATACATTCCATAATGTATATAATAAATATAATATCTTATAACAAATGCAATAATGTAAAATAGTGAATATAGATCTCGGAATATTTGAGGAATGGAATTCAGAAAAGAAATAAAATATTTTTATAAATATTTTTTTAAATGATTTTTAATTTACTTAATTGTATTTTTAACCTAAGCAGCTGTTTGATTTTTGTAAAATAAGTGTTAATAATTCATATACGATAAAGTGGTACTGCTGCTGTTATCTTGATATAATTTTCTTTAATAATTTTTTTATTCATGGATGTATTTGTTTTTTGGTTTCAATAAAATTACATTAAATTGTAAAATACAATTTCCAGTTATTTAAAGGTAAATGAAGTATACAACTGAAGTAAATTATTATTATTATTTTCAGTCATACTGAATTATAAATTTATTATATTAATTCATAGAAACTTTTGAAAAGCTGATCAAAATAGCAAATATTTTGTACTTATTTTCTTTAAAATTAAAATTTTTCATTAATAATAGTCCACTAAAATTAAGATCAAAAGGGGGGTCTACCTTGCCTGAAATGGGGTAGTGGGTTTTTTTTTTTTTATATTGTATGGGATAGTACCGAGATGCTAAATCCAAGTTTTCGACCTCGGCGACCTTCTGGATCACCCCCAAATAACGTGAAAACTGCTAAAATTTCGCCCTTTTGCCAGGTTTTGCCAATTTTGATCATGAAGGGCCACTTCTTCAACAAATACAACTATATACATTTTAAAAGTACATAAATTTTCTACAATTTAAGACCAAAATCGTTTATATAAACCTAATGGTTGCCGAGATAAAGTTTTTCAAAGTTTGTCAAAATTTTCATCCATGCTATTTTTCAAGCATATATTATACAATTGGCCTCAAACCTTTAATAATCCCGCTCAAAGGGTGTCAATTATTTATGAAACAAAGAAAAAAGAATTAATTACAAGGACAGGTAAACAAAGTATAACTCGAAATTGGTGGTGGTTAATTGCTAATTAGGCGTTCTGAAACGGTCTGATGAAGAATTGAAGAACTACACGAGCATACACGAGCTTTCACAATTCCCTATGTCTATATTCACTCCAGATGGAATGAGGAAGAGCACAAAATCCTCTTTATATACAGCATTCCAACCTGTTGACAATGTTTAAACACAAGGAAAAACTAAATTTGTGGTTGTAGATGGTGGTCATCTCCTCCACAAAGTGATGTGGCCGAAAAGCTCCTCATATGTTTTGATAGCTGCCAGATATATTCAGTATCTCCTTACACGGTATGGTCCGCTCACAGCAGTAGTGTTTGACGGGTATCCAACAGAGGCTGAAAAAAAGAGTACAAAAAGCGCTGAACGTATTCGCCAAGCTCGGGCACATTTAATTCTCCTGAGATAATATTTGAGGAGATAACGGTGCCTCAGATTTCCCAAGAAAAGTTATCTGGCGATAAAAAAAAGTGGAGATTCATCCAGCTACTAACAGCAACGATGAAAACCAAAACATTGAGGTTGTTTAGGCTGAAGAAGATGCTGACCGGCTGATCGTCACTACAGCTATCGGGGAAGGCCTTTGATTTTGAAGTAAAATTTGAAAAAGTGAGAGAGAAAACGCGTTTCAATTGTGCTTAAACCTCTTGGAAGGTCCAGGTTCAAGATGCTTTTCAGCTTCAGTGTCGTTGTTCTCCTGTAGTTCTTCCACCTGGTGAAGTTCCTGCTCTTGAGGGCTGTCGGGATGTAGGAGCAGTCCATCCAGCTCATTGTCGTCCACCAAGTCATTGAGTTCGGCAGTTTCCATGTCCGGTTGATCTCTGGCAGATTCTCGCACGACTGATCACTCATTGGCCGCAGACAATAAAGCACTTCAAGCCTGCTTTTCTGCAGCTACATGCATTGCCACATCCCTTCTTTCAGTTGCAGGAGATCATCTGCAGGAAGTGTGAAGGGGTCACATCCCTCGACATCGTCCTTGGGGAAAGGTCGTGAGATGTTAGAACCCACCCCATTCGAGCATATTGATTTCCATATCCAGCCACCTCTACACCTGGTGGTAGGTTCGAAGTGAGTGGAACCTAGCAGCGTCTTGAGTGGGAGGCAGTCTGGCATGGTTGAAGTTGGTCTTAGTAGCAGCCTTTGCAAACAGCTGATAGCGTAGGTCATTGAGGGTTTGAATGGAGTGTTTCCACTATACAGCGCAATGAGAATTTGCTCTCCTGCTTCACCTACTTCGTTGGGTGTTGCATGTGGGTTGGAAAAAACTGCTGCTTTCCCCTTAAGGTCTGAATTCTTTTGAATTGTTGCGAGCAACTTGCGTTTTCTCTGACCGAAAAGCATGCAGTAAAATCACATCCACTGAAGGCGTGTGATAAGGATGAGATGACGGTCTGAAGATATGGAGGCGGTTGAGTAGAAGACATCTGGCGTTTTGCCTCTTCCTCACTTCTGTAGGTAGATGTTATTTTGTGTGGGACTCGTGAGGCCAGTAAGGATTACCAACAAGCTTTTCGGCCACACCACTTTGTGGAGGAGATGACCACCATCTACAACCACAAATTTAGTTTTTTCTTGTGTTTCAACATTGTCAACAGGTTGGAATGCTGTATATAATGAGGATTTTGTGCCCTTCCTCATTCCATCTTGAGTGAATATAGACATAGGGAATCGTGAAAGCTCGCGTGTGAAGAAGTTCTTCAATTCTTCATCAGATCGTTTCAGAACGCCTAATTAGCAATTAACCACCACCAATTACGAGTTATACTTTGTTTACCTGTCCTTGTAATTCTTTTTTCTTTGTTTCACAAATAATTGACACCCTTTGAACTATTTGCTCGGGATTATTAAAGGTTTGAGGCCAATTATATAATAACTTATATGCTTGAACAATAGCATGGATGGAAATTTTGAGAAATTTTGATATGCTATATCTCGGCAACCATTAGGTTTATATAAACGATTTTGGTCTTAAATTGTAGAAAATTTATGTACTTTTAAAATGTATAGAGTTGTTTTGTTGAAAAAGTAGTCCTTCACGGTCAAAATTGGCGAAACCTAGCAAAAGGGCGAAATTTTAGCAGTTTTCACGTTATTTGGGGGTGATCCGGAAGGTCGCCAAGATCGAAAAATTGGATTTGGCATCTCGGTACTATCCCGTACAATATAAAAAAAAAAGAAACCCACTACCCTATTTCATGCAAGGGAAAATGTACTCTTTGACTGGGCTATAAGTTCCACAACAGATTTTAACAAACGAGAAGTTTTTTCATTTGCAACTGAAGTGATTAGTCAATTACTGCATAAATTCTCATAGAAAATCATTCGAACTGAAACGATATATTGCTGAAGATGCTTTAAACAAAGGAGATTAATTGTTTAGAAGTTCTAAAATGCCTGTCCAAGCTGTAACATGATTAAAATTAATTGAATTCGAATAGTTTAACAAGATTAAATGAAAGTGTTAGGATATTAAATTATTATTATAAAATAATTTAATTAGTCGTAGTAAAAGTGAGAAATAAAATAAGAATGCTTGAAAAGAAATTGTTTTTAATTTTTTTTTTCCTCTCTCCTTATTGTCTGAGTGAAAGTGGCTTAACATTTGAATATGCAAATGAAGGTTTGACGTAACGAGGTGGTCATAAAGAGGGAAAGTCGACTTCTGTAATTGATGTGTGATAGTAGACGAGTAGTCCAGTTGAACTGTGAACATGGTCTCGTAATGAGAGTGGGTTTGGAACCTGCAGGCTGGAGTCTTGTGTCTCGTTATTAGAGAAAGAGCGCAATGTGTAAAACATTACAATTAGAAGAAAGCTCACGATATTCTCAACAGATTTGGACTTTGTTAGAATAAGAAGTCAACGCCATGAATCGACGAAGTCAGGTGATTCATTCAGTACGAAGTTGAGAAGACAGCATATATTGATTGAGCGAAATCAATAGAAGAATTTCGTATTCATTCCCGGAACAGTTTATTCGAATCCAAGATCCACGAAGTAAGTGAGACTTAGGATATTTGTGGAATTTTTTTTTTAATTGTGAACAGTCGGACGGAGACGAAGTCAGTCGAAGTTGGATATGCCTAACCCGCATTGGACTGAGTCATTAAATGATAAGGAATGTACGGAGAATTCTCAACTAGAAAGCAGTGAATTAATTATTAAGGATCCTGAAGATTAGTGAATAGACTTTTCAATTAAAAGAAGCAAGCATTTTCCATTAATAAGATTATTTCGGGTAAGACAAAACCCGAAAATAACGGAAGTAGTTAAAAGTAATTCCAGTCAAGTAACTGAATTACATAAAGTAATTATTCCTTTAAGAACTCTGAAAAGGATTACTCATTTAAGTGAAAGAACTAAATTCATTCTACGGAGAAGATTACTAGTTATTATCTTCACATGGAATTAAGGAAAGTTTATGTGATATCCAGAATTCAAGCGCCGTTAGTGCAACAGCAGTCTAACCTTTCGCAACGATTTGTGGGAAGCACGAATCAAGTGATTAATCAGTGAGCGCCATGTTTAAACTTCATCATTGAGAAGAGGTTCAGTGCAACTAAACTCAAGTGAGCGTTGGAAACGGGATAGACAATATTACAACGATAGGATGTCAACGCAGTTATTTCGCCCAGGTGAAAACCAAGTGTCGTCAGCAAACTGTAAGTAATTAATTAATTTATCATTCCATTTTGGAGGGTGCAATTCTATTGCATTGAAGAAGAATACGTTAATTACGCCGTATACAGTTACAGACTAAGAGCATTGGAAACGAATAGTTACAATAGTAAACGCTATTGGAAAGATTAATCCCACCCAAAGCACTTCGTGTAAAATAAGTTGCCAAGACTCACATGCTCATAATGCTTTTACTGTTAAAAAGATATGAGATCTCATGTAGAGCCAAGCCCCTAACTCTACGAGGCCTAACTCTACAAGCCCTAACTCTAAAAACCCTATATCTTGGTCAAAAAGTATGCCTTGGCCGTTTCGTGGCTGTCACACAGACAATCCCATGGAGTTATGTAAAGGATATGGAGTATACCAAGGCACACTTTTTGACCAGGGTTTTTAGAGTTAGGCATGTATAGTGAGGGGCTTGGCTCTACATGAGATCTGATAACTTTTTAACAGTGAAAGAGTTATGAGCATCTTGGAAACGTATTTTACATGAAATGTTTTGGGTGAGATGAAATAGTTCCATGAAACGGCCAAGCCATACTTTTTGACCAAGATATAGGGTTTTTAGAGTTAGGGTTTGTAGAGTTAGGCCTCGTAGAGTTAGGGGCTTGGCTCTACATGAGATCTCATATCTTTTTAACAGTGAAAGCATTATAAGCATGTGAGTCTTGGCAACTTATTTTACACGAAGTGTTTTGGGTGGGATTTCATTTCTTTTTGTAGGATGAGATCTGATAACTTTTTAACAGTGAAAGCGTTATGAGCAAGCGAGTCTTGGCAACCCCTTATTTTACATGAAATGTTTTGGGTGGGATTTCATTTCTTTTTGTAAGATGAGATCTGATAACTTTTTAACAGTGAAAGCGTTATGAGCATATGAGTCTTGGCAACTTATTTTACATGAAATGTTTTGGGTGGGATTATCTATTACAACTAAATTTCGTTTTAAGATTATTTAGAAAATGGATTTTTTTTCAATACCCTACTTTTCTGTTTTTCTATTGGTCAACTTGTATATACAAGCTGTTTGCACTTTTATAAGAAATCACATTATTACACAGTATTATTTAGGCCGAAGCATTGAGGGTACGACGTATTTCAGATCTTAATAAAATCCAAAGTATAAAAGCTAGATAAATGAAACTTAGCGTATTTCATTAGTATGGTAACTGCATCTTATCCTGAAAATTTGAGCTCTCTAGTATTATCCAGGCCGAAGCTATGAGGTTTCGATAATACATAACCAGACCCCCCCCCCCTTTATGAGGGGTTGGAATGTGAAAGTTACGGATTTCTTAATTTTTTTGTTGTTTGTGTGCTAATCCTAACCTGCATACCAAATTTCAGCTTTCTAGGACTTCAGGAAGTACCCTAGAGGTTTTGATGATCATGAGTCAGTCAGTCAGTGAGTGACAGAATCGACGTATTTTAGGTATTAATAAAATCTAAAGTATAAAAGCTAAATAAATGAAACTTAGCGTATTTCATTAGTCTGGTAACTGCATCATATCCTGAAAATTTGAGCTCTCTAGTATTATGCCGAAGCTATGAGGGTTCAAAAATACGACGAAACACTTCCAGAAAAGGTACGTAGTGTCCTTCCTGCCTTCGGCTCGTCTTGGCGGGGGCACTGCTGTGCCCCCAGATTATTTCACATTAGGGGAAAATAATAGTGAAAAGCCAAATAATTAATTTGAATTAACTTTATATGAATTATGAAGTTGGTTATTTTCCATACAAGGGTGAATAAAGCATTAATGAGAAATTAGTGTAATATTACTCAAGACAAGTGAATTGCCTAATTTATGTTATTTAGATATCACACTAGAGTAAGGAAAAGCCATAATATTATTCATACAGGTGATCATAGAAAAGCATTTATTATATGATAGTAGATTATAGTGTTAGTGAGATTAACTCTCGCGAGTGTGTGATCTTAGATAATAGTGAATAATAGTGCTTCTGATTATACTTAATGCTTATCAAGTAGATATACATTGCAGTATTATTATTGATAAACGAAAGGACAGTGGAACAAAGAACTGTACCCGATTATAGAAAGCATCAAATATTGTACATAAGGCATTGTATATTTCATGGAAAGAAATTTTAAACACATCAAGAATAAATCATGTTATTTTCGCATCTCCTATTTTCTTGTTGTTGGCTCTCTGTGCTTTAATATGCGTACTGCAAATAATCGCAGCAGAAAGTAATACTCAAACTCCCCATGATACCGATATTTCATCTTTACTTACCGTAAAGACTTTTACTAGGTTTTTATTTAAATACAGAAAGGAACAAACTTTCTTATTATTTTGTTCAACTGAACAAAATAATAATAAATGTATATCCAATATTAACAATAAAACATAACCTTCCAAATAAACTTTTACTAAACAATAAACCAGGAAGAGACTTAATAATAACAAAAAATATAGTAGAAACAACAATAAAATAGCATAACCTTCCTTCCAAAAACAAACATTTACTAAATAATCCTAATAACAAAGAAAACAGCAAAACCAAACAATTTTTTTACTAAAATCGGAGAGACAATTATTTGAATTGCAAAATTTCTTTTAACCTCTTAATTTTCATTAAGAACTTTGAAACGCTCGCACATGTTCCTGAAGCCGTTCTTTTATGGTCCTGCCTGTATTTCCAATATAATTACACCCCTTAGTCCAGTAACCGTCGCGTCGCGTCGCCTGAAAAGGGAGGTACCGTGGGTCAGATCGGGTAGTTCTGAAAATTTGCTGAGTTGTTTATGATGTTATCCCAATGTAAGATCCAAGTTTTCGACCTCGAGCGCCGAATGCAACCTTGGCAAAAATCCAAAATAACGCGAAATTCTCTACCCTTCTTCAGGATTTGGCGATTTTAACCCGGAAGGACTATTGTTCTTTCGTTTATATGTTCTTTCGTTTCCTCATGCGACTATTTGTCGGACATCGCACTTGAGGTAGTTTAGCACTCCCGAGAAAGCGACGATATGTCACATTTCGAAATGCTGGAGACTGTATTTTGGAAGACATCGTTATTTCAACTGCAGACGTTCCCAGTGGAGAAACCGCCGATGCGCAACCGGACCCTTCCAAGAGAGCAAAATGTTCTTACTTGTCTTCTGTTTTTTATTATTATCACTGTCAATTGCAAACATTAGGTTTTAAGGATCGTTATTTCATTTACTTTGTGTTATTTTATCACATATTTCATTGCTTTTCTGAGGAACATCAGCCTAGAAGGTCAATATTCCCACAGAACATCACATTATTGCTAACAATTGCAAAGTTCGCAAAACTCACTAAATTTTGAAATGTTGTATTTCGGAAACTATTAGGTTCATATATATGGTTCTGGTCTCAAACTGTAGGACATTTCGTCTCCTTTTAAAAACGTACTAAGTCATTATCATCACAACAATAGTCCTTCCGGGTTAAAATCGCCAAATCCTTAAGAAGGGTCGAAAAATTTCGCGTTTTTATTTTTTTTATTTTTGCCAAGGTTGCGTTCATTTTACATTTTACATTTGAAACCCCCATTCTATATAGCTAGCATTTCGTCATCTCTTCTGCTTTTCTTAAATAGACTATTGTCTTTAAAATACATTACTTTTACCTCATTACATCCACAAACTTCTTTTACAGTCGTTTACATTAATTCCAATTGGTAACTTTATACTTCTTATAATTAATCTTTTTGAAAAATTCTTTAAATGTTTTCAAATAAATTCTTCAATATATTCATTCAAAAGTAGTCTATCTTAAAGGTTTTTAATTTTGTCATTCCAAAGTTTTTGCCTTCAGTATAGTTTGTGATCCCTCATAGTTTGTATAAAGTTGTATAAAGTTTGTATAATTTGACAGGCGATGGTCTGACGGCCAGAATCCAATGAATTTTGGCAGCGATAAATATTAGTATAATAAATAAATAAATACAAAGTCTACCAACAGTTTCTTCAATTTATCACTTTACTGCTTGTTTCTTCTTATATGTATCAGAAGACGTTGCGAAGCATTGTGATTGGTTTACTAATTGCTATCCCTACCTTGTTTAGTTTTCTTCCTAGTTTGTTTAAAGCCCACCAAATTCCTCTGTTTATCTCATTAATAGTAACAGTGGTTTTTCGTATATTGCTATTAATTGTCGGAAGCGCAGTGGTGCCTCAGTGGTACATTATGAGTTAAATTCGTATATTCCTCCGAAATATTATTAAATTTCTGTTTTCTGTATATTTCAATTAACTCACCAAATTCGTTTGATTAGTTACATCATTCGAACAGGTTAAAGTTTGAATTCAATGGTTCCTTCGAATTTTTAGTAAATTTTAGTTTTCTTACTAGTAAAAAGGGTCTATTTTTACATTGTGAGTTTGAATTCGTTTTGCTTCATCATCCTATTAATAGGCAAAAATTGTACGGATATTTGTAATTTGAAATAACCAATCCCAGTGCAGCGTTGGAACACGTCAGGCATGACGTCACGCCCATGTTTAAACATGGCGTCTCAAATATTCTTCCCACTTCACAGCGACGGATTGCGATTACACAATTATTATCAGCGTATTGAGATTTTCTTTACTACAAAAATGAAGTTTACACTGAAATGCATGAAGTTCATGCGTCAAAATTTATTAGAGAGTTTGTAAAACCTCGATTTTTACATAATTTCGGCTGTGTAGCCACTCTCTCACTACTCAACAAGTAGGGGACAATGACTAAGCACGTGCCATCATTGTTGTCCAGACAGGATTATTGGTATTGGCTGTTGGACATTCGTTATTGTTATTGTTGAAACTGGTAATCAATTTTTTATTTTCTTTTATTTTGACAAAATTTGGCTTAGTCATTCAAATTATATGTGGGCTGTTGCGGAAGTCAAGGCTTTTAAAAAATGAGCTTAGAACATCTTTTTCAATCTTGTGTTTCTCAAAAATTTCAGGGTATTTCAAAAATGTGGCATTTGTTTTACTTCCGTTAATATTGCCTCAATTTCGACGAGCCTATTCTTTTAGGGCAGCAGGTTGCCATCATGTTTCATAATGAGAAACCGCAGCACTGGCTACTACGAAAGTGGTAAATCAATTTTTTAT
>JAFIDM010000004.1:46383669-46395780 GCA_023159025.1 Thereuonema tuberculata
TAGAGGCCACCCTATTCCACTCTTTGCCAAAAAAATTGAAGCACCATGAAGGAAGTATCCCATTTGAATGAAACTTTGTAGGTGCCATTTGGATGAAGAGAATTAGAATTGATACAAATTTCAGTGAAAATACAAATTTTTATTGAACAATATCAGCATTATTGTTACATTATCAGTACTGTGTTAAGGCACTTCTGGTTGCTATGCAATCAATATACGGCGCAGTAAGGAGTGAAAGTGCTCATGTTGTCTTGTGACAGATCACTCCAAGCTTACTGCAACTGCTGTGTCAAATGCTGGGTGAACGAAGACAGTTGCAGATGACATCCTAGCATATCCACATTGAGCAATATCTGGAATAAGTTTAGGAAGGTGACTGGCCGAGGTAGGGTATGAATTGCTTGGAGTCATTGCTGGGAAATGTGTTTCAGTGTCCACACACGTGCATTATCCTGTTGGAAATTTGCTTCTGGCAGCCGTAACACGAAGAGTAAAACAACAGGTTTCATGATTTCCTGCACATATTGCTGTGCATTTAAAATTCCTAGAATCACTATGAGAGGTGATCTTGCTATCATAAGAAATGGTTCCCCACACCCTTACACGAGAAGTAATGGCTGTGTCCCTCTAGGCAATGCTGTCATGAGTTGTAAACTGTCCTGTCCTCCTCCACACACAGATGGAATGGTCACCTGATATGGAAGAAAGGGACTCATGACTTGTATCTATAATTACGTAACAGTAAGAATGTCTCTCAGGTATGGCCCAACTCTATGGAGGAGTACTGGACAGCACTCAAATCCTGGCAGTATTGGCTAGAGCGACACAAAAATTATTTTTAGATCAGAAATAAAGTCTGTCTAGAAACCACTGAAGTCAGCGGGTAAATATTTTTTACAACAATGGCCGATTTTAGAAAAACTGTGTTTTTTCTCATTTTCGTTGCTTTTGGATTTCTATCTTTGTGCATCGAGAAGCATTAACTTACCACTGTATTTCTGTAGAATCTCAATAAAATCAGATCATGTATTACAGAAATTCGAAGTCTATGTTTTTTTTTTTCAATTTCCTTGCATTCTATCTTTGTGTATTGAGAAGCATGAACTTACCACTGTATTTATATAGAACTCTGTAAAATAAGGCCATTCATTACAGAAATTCGAATTGTTTTTTCTCAAATTCCTTGCTCTTGGATTCTATCTTTGTGCATTAAGAAGCAGGGGTTCGTCAATTACTAGGGGTCGTCCATTAATTACGTGAGATCAAAAGGGGGAGGGGGGTCCTGCAAAATCTCACCAAGGGGGAGGAGGGGTCAACGAAAATTTCACATCAACTTTTTCATTCAGAGAATATATACGTATTACAAAATGTTGTAATCTATTATAATATTGACTTTTTGAACTTTTTTAATTTTTTGACTTTTTTAAATCTCATGTGAGGGAAAAGGGGGGGATCCCACCACATCTCACCAAATCTCGCCAAGGGGAGGGGGGGGTCCACATTTTTTAAAAAACACCACACGTAATTAATGGACGACCCCTATTATACTTCTGTAGAATCTCATTAAAATCAGACCATCTAGTAAAGAAATTCGAAGTCTTCGAATTTCATTAAAAGAATAATAAAATTAAACAAAGTTTTAATACAGAAGTATAGATACAGAAGTAAGTAAAGACCCACAGAAATTGATAAAAAACAAAAATAATGCTGATATTTTCACTTGAAAATATGCAAATTGAAGTAAACAAAAGAATATTTAAATTTTTCACAAAAAAAAAGCCGATTTTATGAAAGAGTCTTTATTTACTCCAATTTGCATTTTTTTCAGCTGGAAACGTCGTATTTTTGTTAATTTGAAATTAAACAAAAATATTTTTTATCAAATTCAAAAAATCTAATCATTGTTCTTTTAGTCTTGAAAGCACCCAGAGGCAGCGGGTGACGAATTTTTCGCAAAAATGGCCGATCTTTGCAAATTGGAATAAACAAGGCGCTTTTCTTTTTTTTCAGCTGGAAATATTTTTCCGCTGAAAACGTCATATTTTTCGTTAATTTGATTAGGGTTTTCAAATTCGATTAAAAGAACATTGTAATTAAACAAAAATAATTTTTGCATTGAAAGTTTTTCGCCAAAGGCAGGCAAATAGTGAATTTTTCACAGCGAAAGCCAATTTGAGAAAAGCGTTTTCATTTAGGGGTCGTCCATTAATTACGTGAGGTCAAAAGGGGGAGGGGGGGGGTCTGGCAAAATCTCACCAAATCTCACCAAGGGGGAGGGGGTGGTCCAAATTTTTTAAAAAACGCCTCACATAATTAATGGACGACCCCTTACTCCTATTTGCATATTTTTAGCTGGAAAAACATCGGTTTTTTGTTTTGTTCAAATTCAAAAAGCGTAATTAAATTAAACAAAACAACAATGAAATTAAACAAAATGAATTTTTCGGAAAAATGGCCGATTTTAGAAAAGCGTCTTTCCTTCCTTCCTTTATCGAATTTGGCCTACTAGGGACCATGCAGCTAGTTCAACCCGACAACGTCTTTATTTACTCCAATTCGCATTTTTCAGCTGAAGCAGTCGTATTTTTATTTATTTGCTTAGACTTCTCGAATTCGTTTAAAATCACAATGAAATTAAACAAAATAATTTTTGGATTTAAACCACCAAAGGCAGCGGGTGGTGAATTTTTCGCAAAAATCTCGGAGTAAATAAAGACGCATTTCTAAAAACAATTTAGCATTTTTTCCGCTGAAAATGACATTTTCAATTGATGAGGTTATTCGAATTTGAATAAAAAAGACCAACGAAATTAATCAAATAAAACAAAAATTTGTGAAAAATTCGTAACTCTCCGCCTTTGGTTGGTTTCGAGGCAAAAATTATTTTGGTTTAGTGGTTTCAAGGTAAAAATTATTTTTGATAAATTTCATTGTTCTTGAAATCAAATTCGAAAAGCCTAAATAGCTGCGGGTAATCAATTTTTTGCAAGAATAGCCGATTTTATAAAAGCGTCTTTAATTTCATCGAAAATTAAAATTGGAGTAAATAAACAAAAATAATTTTTGCCTCATAATCTTCCAAAGGCGGCGGGCAATGAATTTTTTGCAAAAATGGTCGACTTCAGGAAAGCGTCTTTATTTATACTCCAATTTGAATTTTTTTCAGCTGGAAACGTCACATTTTTCTTTAATTTGATTAGGCTTTTCGAATTTGATTACAAGAACCATGAAATTTATCAAAAATAATTTTTGCTTTGTAACTACTCAAAAGCTGCGATTAATGAATTTTTTGCAAAAATGGCCGATTTCAGAAAAGCGTCTTTATTGACTCCAATTTGGATATTTTTAGCTGGAAACAAATTCAAAAGACCTAATTAAATTAAATTACGTTATTTTGCTTTTAATTAAATTCAACAAATAATTTTTATCTCGAAACCACCCAAAGGCAGCGAGTAGTTTATTTTTTCCGTCTTAATTTTTCTCCAAAAATAGCTGAAAAAATGCAAAAATGAAGACCTTTTTCTAAAAATCGGCCATTTTTTGTTTAATTTGATTAGGCTTTTCGAATTTGATGAAAAGAACAACGAAATTAGACAAAAATAATTTTGAAACCACTTAAAGGCAATAATAAATTTTAGAAAAGAATCAATATAATTAGACAAAAATAATTTGACGCAAAACTCAACTATTTTTGTTTAATTTGATTTGGCTTTTCGGAAATTGATTAAAAGAAGAATAAAATGAAGCAAAAATGCCTCGAAACCACCCAAAAGCACGGGATAATGAATTTTTCGCAAAAATGTTCAATTTCAGAAAAGCGTCTTTATTTACTCCAATTAGCATTTTTTTCCGCTGGAAACGTCGTACTTTTATTTAATTTGATTAGGCTTCTCGAATTTGATTAAAACAGCAATGAATTTAAACAAAAATAATTTTTGCCTTTAATCACGCGCGCGCTACCTTTGGTGGTTTAAATTTTCGAAAAATCTCTTGGAATAAATAACTACGCTTTTCTAAAATCAATTAGTATTTTTTTCTCGCTGGAAACGTCATATTTTTCGTTAATTTGATTAGACTTTTCAAATTTGATTGAAATTAAACAAAAATAATGTTCTTTTTAATGATTGCCTCTCAACCACCCAAATGCGGGGGTAAACAGGCAATTCTTACAAAAACTTATTTTAAAAAAAAAAAGTCTTTATTTACTCCAATTTGTATTTTTTCAGCTGAAAATGAATTTTTGTTTAAATTGATTACGCTTTTCGCATTTGATTAAAAGAAATTATTACTAGATTATTATTATTGTTGTGAATTAAAAAAATAGATTGGGGAGAAGGAAAAAAAATAAAAGAATAGATTTGTTTATATGTAAATAGCAAGTTTTGATTTAATGTCAATAGATGTAAAGTTTTCTGCAACGGCGCTCGTTTGAGATTATGGATGTCGATACTAGATGTCGCCTCATGCGTGTCATTTTTTTTTTGCTCCGTTGCTTAGTTACGGAATCAGTTGGTTTTATTCCTATTCGCAACGAGTTGATATAGTTAGAAGGATGTTTTCCCGTTGGCAGTATTTATTTGAGTAAAGATGGTAGCATACCATAAGAGATATTCCATAAACGCATCGTATTCGGAATTCTGTTTTATCTCTAAGTTTATATAGATAAGTAATATTAGATTTTTATCATTTTTTTTTATAGATCTTTTTGTAAGGCGGAGAATTTCGGAAGGACGTCAACCTTCGAATTCTGCCATCTTGAAAAGGCGGTAATCACAATTTGCCAGTTACCTTTGAAAGTATATTGACTTTCAAATAGGTCTCCGGCATTTCAAAGTAGAAAATTTCCTTTGGAGAGTCGACTTCCTGGGGTTCAGTCGACGAGGAATTGGGCATAGGAATTTCCGACCGTTTGGGATGCATGTGTTGCAACGTTTCCATGAAGATTTCATTACATGGGATTTGAAATCTGTCTCAGCGTTAAATGCTACACAGCAATTCAGGGAATTGCGTTTGTAGGGAACATCTGATAAATCAAATATCAACAGATTAGTTTCGTTGGAATTCAAACGAAATTCATTTCTGATCACTCGATCTGGAAAGGCCATATTCCATTTCATCAGCCTATCCATGTCAAGTTAAGATAGGATAAACCTTTGTTTTGCTTTATTCTGTGATATTCTTTTATTTTAAGATATTCTTATATGAGCACTAGTCTCAAAATTTGACAAATTTGATTAATCTTAAATTCTTACTGAGGCTATCTTAAAAAAAAAGAATATTTCTGAATGTATAGTCTAAATATCAAGGACAACTCAGACTAGCAACAATGTTCTTCAGGTCTCGTGGTCAGCACAGCAAAGCATTTAAGTCAACTTGGCTCTTGTCTGAAGTTTTAAATGCATAATGTAATAACTAGGGCAAGGCATTTAATGACTTTAATTTGCTAATAAATGACAACAAAAAAATGCATTTATGACCTAAAAATAGTAAAAAAATGACAGAAAAATAAAAAGCAAAAAAAAGGTTTAAGGTAATAAATTCAAATGTTTTATTGGTCATTTTTTTTTTAACTTGACAACCAAAAAAAAAGGTCTACTGGAAAAATTTGTTGGTTTGGATGAGGGCAAGCAAAGATACTGAATAATAAATAAAATCTCAAAGTTTAAAAAATAAGACATACGCCGGACAATACGGTAGTTTTTTGGAAGGCAATAAGACGACCCCGAATTTTTCCAATTAAAATATAGAGTTTGGGATATACTCGCCGTATAAGACTACCCCTCTTCCAACGCACACGAAATCAAATCTGATGTTTTTTTAATTTTTATTTGAACATAAGCATTTGAATTAAAATTACTATGACATGCAGTTACTTATAGTCCTCCAAATGAGAGTTGGCCGGCGGAAGCTTGAACTGCGTAGCTCTTCCGGTAGCTGATCAATTGTTTTCGTGTCAAAATGGACGACGCCATCTGAAATTATAGTTAACTTGGCTAACGTTTAATTATCGAAGTTCTAATTTAGAAAAATACTTGTTTATAAATGAAAGTCCATAAATAAAGTATGTCTGTTAGATTTCAGGTTTTTTTTTTTTTTTTTTGAAAGTATCCCTTCACACAGGCAACTATTTCTTTTGCTTGACGACGAAGAGTGCTTCCACGGCTATTTTTCTCCGCTGACATGTTGATAACGCAAAATAAAACTTCTCTCTAATATTTAGCGTCATTTCAATAAATATTTTAATGATTTATAAATACAATTGCCTTTTGATAAGTAACCAGCGATTAGCGCAATGGCGGATTCCTGTCAGAAGATCAGACGGAAGTGCCTGACCAGACTAATCGATGCTACATGCGCAGATCTCACAAAAACAGGGCGGCCAACTCTCATTTGGAGGACTATAGCAGGAAAACTGTCACTTATAAACATAATGCTGTTTGCACTGTTTTATGTTTACATGTTTGATGACAATGTGTTTAAACTTTTCCTTTAAAAGCGATGTACCTTACCAGCGATTGGCTGGTTGTTGTATACAACCCCTGCTTGAATTGGTCAGCTCTCCCTGTCTCCAAGTAACTGTAGCTTTAGTGTAATTCTAAAAAAAAATGTAGCATTAAAATAATGCACTAGAATAAACAAAGCTACAGTTAAGAAATACTATCTCTTTTTTCCATATCCCTGGCGTCCCGGATACCTGCAGCTTGCTCCGCCCTTCACATCGGAACCGCGTTAAGTCACTTCTTTCCACGAATCTTGGTGAGTGGATTTTCTTCTACCGTACTTATACAGCGCCGTCCTTGCTGCTTTCATACGGTTGCCGTGGCCGCGGCCGTTTTTGAGCTTCCCCCCACTAATAAGAGATGACCGCCGATTCTCCAGTTCGGCTCGGAAGTTTCAGCACCCGGCATATAAGGGGTCGTCCATTAATTACGTGAGGTGTTTTTTTTTAAAAATTTGGACACCCCCTCCCCCTTGGTGAGATTTGGTGAGATGTGATGGGACTCCACCCCTCATGTGAGATTTCAACAAGTAATCTATTATTTTTTGAACATTTTTTATTTTTTTACAACATTTTGTAATATTGATAATATGTATATTCTCTGAATGAAAAAGTTGACGTGAGATTTTCGTTGACCCCCCCCCCCTCCCCCTTGGTGAGATTTGGTGAGATTTTGCTGGACCCCCCCCCACTCCCCCTTTTGATCTCACGTAATTAATGGACTATCCCTAAGACGACCCCCCGACTTTTAAGAAGATTTTCCTGGTTCAAAAAGTCGTCTTATACGCCGGACAATACGGTACTAAAAATGCTCAAAATGACCTAAAAATTGCCAAAAAATGACCTATCCCTAAAAAATGCCGAAAAATGCAAAAAAATGCCCTAACGAATTGCCTTTGTTTAACCAATTCTTTAATGTTACACATTTTCATATATGCGAGCCATGTTTCAACCTTCATAGAAAAAAGATGCAAAATCATCAAATGCCTTGCCCTAGTAATAACAAAGGTGGATGCTAAGATTAGCTTAGACAGTTAAATGTTCCCTCAAGCTTATTTTTAACAGATATAAGATGCATGATTATATTTACAAATTAGTTTTATTTAATAATACAGGATTCAATTAAGAAACGACAATACGAACTTTTAATGAAAACGAGAAAACATACAAAACAGTAAAAACAATGTTGATGGAAGATATTTTTTTGTAGCAAAGGTTTACAATTATTAACAATAACAACAATAATTCTAGCAATATCTACAGCAACATTGAAACAATGGTTTTATAGTTCTCTTATATAATAACAGATTCAGAAATGGAAATAGGTTTTAATACAGAAACTGAAGTATAAAATACTGTACATGTGTAATAAGTATCTTTGTTTAATTTTTAGGCTCTTAGTGAATTCCAGAAACCAAATGGCACTTAAAGAATATTTATAGTTTAGAATCACTCTTTGTTTGTTGAAATAGGAAGAATAACTTTCAGAAAAAAATAATTAGAACAAGAAATCATGAAAGAACATTAATAGTGTGGACAACTGAAGTTGAAAGCATTAATAGATTTCTAATAACACACTGTGTCAACGTAAAAACAAAAATATGTAAAAATAAACATTACTGTGTTCAGAATTAATCAAGGCTATAATATATTATTTTTTAGAGAGCTTTGGGTGTTCTGAAGTTGACATGTTGACTTCATTAATAAATTATTATTTGTTCCTATTATTATATTATACAAGTAATAAACATGCATTAGATGTTTTCTCACCTAACAGCGTAAATCAGAGACTATTATCACTTTTTATAGTTTCTTTGTTTGTCCATTATAAGATTCTTAAGTTAAAACATTCCAAACAAAAAGAATAGCCACTTTTTCATGTTCATTCGCTTAGATCTGCTTAAATAAAATAGGAAAGTCAAAATTTGGCTCAAAGAAAACAAGCTATTTATTTAGTGTTAGATATATGAACGAACAATACATTGCTGCAGAAACTATTTCCAGACGAAAAAGGGAGACTACCTATACACCAAACCTTTTCAAAAGATTTTTGTCTTTTAAAATTTGCAAATATATTGTTAAAACATAATGTAAATGTAATTTTTATATATTTACATTTATATAAATTTCTTACAACAATACCTTGTCAAAAATTGATGTGAAGCAAGTTAACGTTTTTCTTTTTACAGAATATATATACGAGAAATAAAAAAAACAGTATTATTGTCTCAATCTTAATATTATAGAATAACTTAGTGTGTAAAAACTAATTATCTAATTTTGTCAATTATTTTACAATCATGATAGATAAAAATTTGGTAACAAAATAAATTGACGGTGATATTTCAGATGATGGTTATTGTAGAGTTCTCTTATTAATAAGGAAGCCGATACTGCCTACATTAATTTCCCTATTTTATCAGGGATATTATTGTGGGCAGTGGAAAGTTGCAATAAATATTCATATCTTGTATGAATGTGTCATATAGAAAGTAGGTAGACAAGAAATCAGCAAGAGTGTTTCAAAGGAGTGGAATTCGTATAATTACTATAACAATTAGTTATTATTATGGGTGCTCTCTCTCGATTATTTGGGATACGGATAATCAACGATATAAAAGAAAAATATTCAAAAAAATTTGACATGAATAACAACATAGTGCGAACAATTTGTATGACTTCAAGTTTTCTCTGAAGTCTTTTTAACTGAATTTTTTTTTTTAAAAATGGACTTAATACATGTTTAGAAGAAGTTAATGTAGACTAGAATAATTTGCATTATTTGTAAGATTAAAAAAAAAACTCATCCTGACAAACGCTAAAGTGAAAAGAAGGTAAATATATTCTATTTTTCGCTTTGGATGGGAGTTGGACAGCAATGGCGCTTGTCTGAAGCACCCTAGCAGGCGTTGTCAGTAGTATAGGTAAGGAAGGCTAGCCACTGGGGCAAAGACCCTGAGAGGCTCTTGAAAGGGGTTGGCAATAGGGACTACTGCAATGTTTTATTTTGGTTGAAAGGTACGACTCAAATTTTTTTTTTAAAACCCTTGGGCCTAGGAGCAGCATTTTGATCATTTTGGCCACCAAACCCTATCAACCCTGCTCCGCATCTTAAAAACTTCTCTACTTAATCCCATATTTTTGTCGGCTCTTTGAAGATCTTTGAGACTTGAAGATCTTCATTTCTATTATTACCTTCTTTACATGACATCGTTAGGATCACGCCTGAATGTCTTTAAATTTACAGAATATCCCTCGTTCTCTAAAGGGAACAAGAGTTTTCTTTGGGGGTTAAACATAAAAAAAAAAAACCTTATTATCAAGTTCTAATACAAAAAAGAGAACGGGGTTCTTTTCTATTTCTCATTTTGGCTAAATCATCAGAAAATCGAGATCTACCCCTAAAGGACGAGCTCTGATGAAATGATCTAATAAGTGGACTTTAACATTAAGTAAGTTCATAAAAATTTTTCGGGGCTGTACTAATGTTTTTTTCTTGATATTGAGCCAAAATATTAGATCAATAGTTACGAATACGATAAACTCACATCATAATCAATTCGATGGTTTTCTCTGATTATATCATTTTATAGTAAACCAAAAAAGAATAGATATAAACAACTGCAAAAAGTTTGGGGTAAAAATACCATTTTACGCTTCTTATTTTTAATATTTTTGGTTTCCGGTCTTTAAGTCAACATGAATATTTCATAACATCTCTCGTTACCTTTTTAGTGTATTTTATTCTTCAGGGATAAATAAAGCATCCTTTTGTAATGTAAGATTCATTTTTTTTAATAAACGCAAACTATAGACGATTCAGTTAGTTCTTATAAAAGTAATACTATTTCCAAAAATCTTATTCACATTTCGAATTGTTAAGAAGCTAAATAATAAAAAGTAAGTGAGAAATTCCCCATAAACGCCAACTTGCATTATCACCATTTGATCTTAAAAGGTCCATCAGACCACAAAACAAACTATAGAGTCAGCTCATATCAAATCATAATTCTACATGTGTAATTTTCATCTAAAACAGTTTTTGCTAACATCAAGAGGCTACCATTTCTATAATTACATTTATTACTTAAAGCGCAATTAATTAAATAATTACTATATAAAGGAAAGATGGCATCCATGTAAAGGAAACTTTTTATTCATTTCCAAGGAACTTTTTAAAAATATCTTGTACTAAATATTTTAGTGAAGGTTTTGTAACAATGTTTCTTTAAACTTGAATTTAATATTATTCTCTTAAAATTTTCATAAAAATCGTTACGAGCTGTTCAAGAAATTTGTTCAAGAAATTTAAGCTGTAAATACTTCATGTAAATATTGTTTTGTGACAAATATTAAAAATGAGCCAGAATAGCTTTTTCTTTCATAGAAACAATGTTAGTCGAGGAAATTTCGGGGATTTTATACAACAGGGAACATTAACATATAGTAGTGTCAATTTTTCAACAAATCAGTGAAAACTGATAAAAAAGTATGAGTACTATTAATGAACGTACTCATACTTTTAATGAAGCGATTAATACAAACAATAAATCTCTCACATCTTCATCAATGCAAGGCTTCTTTTGACAATAGGAATAAAGATGGTTCATTATTACTGTATAGCAAATTATAAGTTGTACATTTATTTGTAAAACTATTGCCAGCTGCTTTAATAACATATTGCTAGAAAAACCTTTATAAAAAGTTCAAAATGTACGAAGTAAATGGAAAATTGAAGCTTATACAAAGGTTTTGGGAGATATCTCAAGCAGTTTCTTTGACAGTTTATTATTTTCTGAAGTCTAACCAAAAATAATTCAATTGAAGACATTATCCTTTTCATTTCGACAAAATTTGATGAACTTGGCAAAAAGCTCTTATGAAGAAATGTGCTTTGTTTTTCATAACTATTACTGCCTTAAAAATTCTTAACCTTTTAGTGCAATTTTAGATTAATTCAATTTAAGCACATATTGAAATATTACATATTTCACAATGTTTTCCTTATTTAGCTTTTCTAAAGAGAATTTCCAATGATGATGTAGAAGCCATATTCTCTAAAATATAATTCCTGCACATTTGTAAACAAGCCTGTATTCAGTTTAATTAGTAATACAAAATCATCTAAAACCCTTATAGTATGTTTAGATATAATCACAGAAAAAGATGTCAAAGTAAATGTACGGATTCGCGACTACAAATTGAATTTGATTTTCCTTGCGATATTTTAAACATTTGGATCTTGATGGCGTATAATCTTTCAGCAACTACATTCTTTTCACCCTTAGACTCAGAAAAAGGCAATTTTAATTCGTCTGATCAATAATATTCATGAGTCTATGAAGTTCATTGTTTTTTAATATTGTGCATTCAATGCTAGTTATAATGATGTTAAATTAGTTGAACTTAATAGAAATAAATCTAGGCTATTGCTTCTGAAGTGGTTTATTGTTAACACCTTCTGTTTCTTATCAAACGATATAATAAGCAAGTGTTGTCACACTTCCATGAATCGCTCGCATGTTGATTAGCGTATTCAAGGATTGAACGTACAAAGAACACACCAGTGGAAGTGTAACAGCTTCAAATATCGTAGCTGAATAGAATATTCC
>JAFIDM010000004.1:46401307-46437060 GCA_023159025.1 Thereuonema tuberculata
TATATATTTGTTACTACAAATCTATTTGATAAAAAAGTGGTCAAAGATTAGTTAAATGTTTATTATCAGCAGATTACCATTATAACAAAAATAATAGTATTATATGACTACTTAAAACTAACTTAAAATAGTCAATTTGTTATTTTTGTTGACATTGGAGTATTTAGAAATATTAATATAAGAAACATAGCAAATGTATAAAAAGTTACAGTAATCTCAAAGTCGGCGTATATTTTGGTGTAAAACATGCTTTTTAGAGACCCTGCGTTGTCAGTTTACAGCTCTTGAGGTCTTTCTTGTGGTTTCTAATAATAAAACCGCATCCCGATTTCGTGACATTCATTTGCCATTATAATTTCAGTTTATTTAGTTCAATAACTTTTGAGTTACTGAGTTACTACTGATTTTAGCGTGAAAATTAATAAAAAAACATTTTAAGTTATCTCTTTGAAGGCGAATTATTGTATTTATTAAAAGCTTTCAAATACTTATTTCCTTTTATTATGGAAGGAAAAAAAAATAAGCACTTACTATAGCAACTCGAAACCATTTTAGAAAACTTTTTCTCTATTAACTTCCTTTTGGAAATGCATCTGTATCGAAATTAATATTTCTAAATGTCCAATAACAATAAAATTTATTTTGGCTACATCTTATTATTTTGTTTACTCTTAGTCTCTTAATCTTATTTTATACTCACTTTAAAGTTTTTAACGCTTGTTACTCAAGTACTGTCAAGTAAAAGTATTTTTTTTTCTTAAACTAAAATTTATTTCGAGAGTAAGTCATATACATCTTCAATAATGGCATGGACACAATATGTAACATTTAATAGAATATCATTTCAAGATTTGCGGTTGGCACATTACATTTAAGAGAAGAGAAAACTTTAGACCTGATAACTATTTGTACAATTTTACATAAACGATGTATTTTTAATATATTTTTCAGTTATTATGTAATGCGAAAACATCGCATTTGATATATTTATACTTTTAACATCTTAACGGACAAGAGATATTATACACTTGAGCAGAAATCGGTTTATATATCCTGGGATAGTAATAGACATCAAAAATATAAAGAATTGACACGCTGAGTCACTTGCAGCAACGCCTCCTATGAAGAGAAGCTTGTACTAAAGCCGTCAATGTACAGTCTAATTCAAAAATAGATAGCTTTTTTTTTTCTTTTGATGACAAATGAAAAACGTACTGTCTTTGTAAAATATCGATTGTACTTTTTGTTTTTAAAGCTGTGTACTAATAAATTTAAAGTTTGTTACAGTTTTCCATTGTTCACAACTTCAGTTCGCGATATTAAGTTACACTGTCCGAACTCTAACGAGGATGGATGCTTATTGTTACGTCTAGGCTATTATTTAGAGAAAGGTAGCAACGTATGGTGTTGTAGGCTTTAATTTGATTGAAGACTTTGCCAGAAAGACAACGGTTTACAATCACAAAACGAAAGAGACGGTATTCAAAATTACATCAGTTGAAGGATTTGAGAATTTCGAAGTCTTTGGTCCTTCATTGCTGAGGGAAGTTTCAAGTGACTAGAATGTAACTTCTACTCCATTTGAAAGGAGCTCTGAACGACGTCTGTGTTCCATGTAAAAAGCTTGTTTCCTTCAAATTGTATCAGATCCAGGAAGCTTCTGTGAAAATTTTAAAAAGTTATTAGAGCTATGACTGCCAGTCACAAAATGATAAAATTACTACAATCAGTCTAAATAATGAAAGAGAAAGGAATGATAATAATGAAGGGGAAAAGGTAAAAAAGGAAGAAAATTTGTTTTTAAGAACAATTAACTAATATTTTTAAATACTTTCCCCTCAAATTGCATCACATTGTGGTAAATTTAATTAAATAAGTTTAATTTTATTTAGTAATATCTTAATATAATAATTATAATATCAAAATAATAATAATAATAATACCCTTCCTTTTATAAAAAAGTTTCAGAACTTAACACAAGTTAAATTATTAATTATTTTTTTTCCTTGATTTTGCAAGCTCGAAAAAGAAATTTATTAATATTAAGTAGATTATATCTGGAAATGAGAGTTAATAAGATTTTTTTTTCTTTCAAGATGTGAAAATAAAACACTGCGTTTACTTTTAAATTATAACATTTGTCTAAGACAAACAGCAGAAATCTATACTTCTTGTGTAAGCAATTAAGAATCTCATTTTAAATAGTTTGATATACTCTCTCCTCCCCGTAATATTTATGAACTCTAAAGGTCAAAGTTTTAGGGAGTTAGCGGAGTTCGAGTGGTCAGGCCAACGCTGGCTCACCTTGGAAACCCAGGCCCCATTTAACAGTGGACTGGATAAATCCAGTAGCAGGAGAATGAATCTCGCGACAAGAATCACCTAACTCCGCCGGGAAAGGAACCCAGCTCCTCCAGCCAGAAGTCAAGTGGGTTAACATTTGAGTCACAGGACTTACAAATTTAATATGGCAACCCATTATTTTCAAATGATGATAGCAAACTAATTATTGCAAAAGAATATTTGTTTTGGGTCTTTGAAACTTAATTTATATTATCATTGATGTAGACCAATATTTTCTAGTTTCTCACACAATCTATCCTATATTTTAGATAAACTTCTATAACATCTTTTACATTGTATTCCATCTGTGATCTTGAACGCAGTTATTATTAAAAAGCAATTTCTTTGTCAACTTTGTATGGTGAACAAAAAGGAAATTTAAACTGTTTTTCAATTTTAATAGAAGAAGCTTAAAAGCTATACCAACTACGAAGAAAAGAAGAAAAATATTTTTGTTGATAAGTAACAGTGAAAACAAAGGGTAATTGTAGATCCTATTAATAGAATGAAATCATATAAACATTTCTGAAGTTAATATGAACGTCTTTTATCAATAGTCTGAAATATTTGTGCTGACTTTAGTAGACTGCTGATGAATATAAAAACTGAATGTAAAGATTTAATAATGGCGAAGCTGATTCTACAAGTAGAGCAATTTGGCCAATAATTAATTGGGATAATCTTGGCCCTGTAGATCCTAAAAGGTTAATTAGAAGATTATATTGCAATCCTGTTGGCAGCTAGACGAATAGTAAGTGTTCCTGTACGAATAATATTACTGTAATTAATATTAGAACAGCAGGGGCTCCTTTAGATGGTAAATACACAAATGCATCATTGGTATTTACGATATATCCGTAGATTATGAATGAAATTCAAATAGAGAGGGCAAGGACAAAGTTATAATCATAAATCTTGTTCTGGTAAAGCCGTAAGGCCTAAATTATCATTAATTTTAATTCAGAAAAATAATAAAATAAATATCAATAGTGAAGAAAGAAAGAGGAATGTCATGTTGTGACTAAAACCATGCACTGCTATTACTTAAATCCGTATACTTAAGACTAGGCAATTTAAGATTATTTATAATTACCATATCTTTGTTTACTAATGCAAATATAAATCTCAAATTTTTAATGTTAAGCGATAAACATGTACCAATTGTAATTCATTTTTATTATTTATTTATGACTATTGAAATTTATTTTATTTTATTTCAAACAACTGCCAAAAATCAAGATACAGTGGAACCCCGCTATTCGTACACAATCCGTTCCAGGAGGCAGTTCGAATGGCGATTTGTACGAATGGCGAATCATTTTTTCACATAAGATATAATGTAAATTGGATTAATCCGTTCCAGAACCCAGAGATGATTGCTTATTTAAACCTTTGTAATAATACTTTAAGCGTAAAATACATAAAAACTATGAAAACAATAAGAGAGGCCTATATATTTATTATGTCTTTCTTTTTCAGTATAGACGATATGGTTGATTACGCCACGCCATACTGAGTTGCCAGGTCAGAGACACGTGTTCCACTTTCAAACTTCCAAGGAGTTCTTTTTTCAATTCAATTGTCGTTCTCACTGCTTTCCTTTTAGGCTTAGTGCAGCCATGGGTCCAAAAAAGATTACTGATTCAACTATTTTCAATAACAATAACAAAAAATAACAATAAAATATCACAAAGTTTCATGAAGCTTGCGTGGATGATGCGTAGCGTACGGAAGCTAGCACGAGACTGAACTGAAGCGACCACGTAGGGCGGCCAGTAACAAGGTCACGCTGTCCGAATCGCGAGCAAGCGTATGAATGGCGAGTTCAATTTAACTTGAAAAAGTTGGACGAATAACGAATTGTACGAATAGCGAGGCGGACGAATGGCGGGGTTCCACTGTACTGTCATAAAACCCATGTAAACAATAACAAGAAACAAAAAAAACAAAATAATGCTAAATGAAGTGTCATTATGTCGTTACTCTATGAACAGAAATGAAAAATAATTCTTCTGACTGTAGGCTATTGCTAAACTTTCCTTGGAGTGCTTTTTTTTAACAATTTGGAATTGCAGAAAAAAAAATTATATCACTGATAAAACAAAAACGAAATCAAAAAATAAATAAAAATAAATAAAAAATAAAAATTAATAATCCTATCCCGATTTTAAAAGAACTTTCAAAAAAATTATAATGTGCTTATTAATATGGTGAGTGTTCTTTATAATGTGGTTAAATTATTTCTTCATATAATTAATTCAGTCGATTCTAGAGAAGCCACTACACATAAAGAAACAAATGATATGGAAAAATGTATATTTTCTCTCCTTTCTTATATTATTATCTTTAGAAATTTAGAATTTATTATATCTTTTAGATAATATAATCGATCTTATCTTAAAGTGAACCAAGAAGTCGAAAGCTGAGTTCAAGAAAAAAATATTGTAAATGTTACAACTTTTATATTAACTTAATTTTTTAAATATAATTGAATTAAGATTTTTTTCCATTCCGTAATTTTAATTAGTAATTGAAATTCTCAAATAGTTTTTGCATATTCAATGAATATGAATTATTATTTTGATAATCATATCTTAACTCATATCAGAGTTTCGTTTTGACAAAACTAAAAAAAAACTGTTACTAAGGTATTTTTGACAGTTATTGTCAATGTTCCAAACTTATTTGAAATTAACTTTTATTTGTAATTTCTGCGTACAAAATTTATATCTCACAATAAAAATTACATTCGTTCCTCAGTTCAAAAAGTTTCCTACTTGAAAAATTCTTCGAGAAAACAGAAAAAAAGAAGAGTTTTCCATTTAAATGTGTATTTTATATTTAAGATAATGAGGAAACTTTCGAGGGTTTACTAAAAATATTGTTTACATACAGAAAAATTAAGTAACTAACAACTCTTCGTTGAATCAGTTATTCGTAAACTGAGGGATAAATGCACTGTAATCGAAGATCCATTTGAAAGCTGTAGATGGGTCAAGGGTATGAAAGAGGTGAAGAGGTCAATGTTTATAGTCAGAGACATAAATGATAGACTTGAGGTTCGCATTTTGACGATGAAATTTTAGCATATTTGCATCAAAGAAAAAGTTATGGGGAGAAACAAAATCGCCAACCAATATCAGAACCGATCCATTAGCGCCCTCTGTCGCTTTGGTACCCTAACAATGAACTAACCAATCACTGCATGCTTAATAAGTTAATTCTTTGAGAAAAGTCTGAGTTATATGATCTATATTGAACAAAAAATATCTAAGTTACAGATTAAGAATTTTTTAATCTGTAAAATTGAAAAATTGAAAAATTTTCGTGTTTTGTACTCTAAGGCGCTCAAAATTGTAATCCACAAACAGTGAATCACGTACTTCTTACTGTGCTTAAATTAGTACTTACTAACAAAACCAATTCTTAAGATAAACTCTCACTATATTGCTTCTATATTGCCTTAATATGTATATAACTTTATATTATTTATTTTAGTTGCATACAAACATATTTCAAATTAATCTGTATAAAACTAATTAACTTAAGAGGTAAATTCTTTAATAAAAGTTCGTTGTCTAATTATAACAGATTTATAAGAGTTTCTCATTAAAATAGTTAAAAAAAATCAAAGTTATATTTGCGGTAAAATTAACTTTAAAAATATACGAATATCATTTAAGTTACATGGAAGTTAATAGACAAGTAAATGTATTGTTTAAACTGACATTTAAGCACTATCGATGTATAGATGTGCAAAACTACTTTGAAATTTGTTACAGAAAGATTACGTTCCGAAATTCAGAAAAATTGTTAACAGTGTTCATTTTAAATATGAAAATCAGATAAAAAAATACTGAGGAAAAAGATGAGTGATATAAAATTAGCTGTAGAAATGATTATGTTAAGTTGCCAAAAAAAAGTTAACTTTAAACTTAAGATGGGAAAAAAGAATGAAAAAGATGAAAAAGTTAAGTTAAAAGTTGCCATGGAAGTTTTGACTAGAGCAGAATCTTAGTGCAGGAAAATAAACAAATGCAGTCTAAAAAAAAATACTGATTCAAGGACTACACATTTACAGTACATCAATAATTGCAAACCTTTTTTTATTGGAGAACCACTTTCGACATTACAGTTTTCGTAAACCAACGCCTCAACTAACCAACCAAAAAACCGGCCCATTAACAGAATTTTTCCTGCGAACATACATTATGTATGGGGTTTCTCAAACCACCAAACGGCAAATGACTTAATGGTGAGACTTTTCTATATCGCAAGTCTTAATATTACTCGCCATCTTATTGAGAACAGATTTGGTCAGCTCCAAAATATTCGTAGTTTAGTTTAAAACTTTTGTTTATAGGCAGAATTACCAGATTTAAGAACTCTAAGGTGCAGTCCAATTTCTATTTCTCTAGTCCAAGTTCTGTATCTCTTCCTTGCTAATTTTGAAAGACACAAGTAGAAGACTCACTAAATAACCATAACAAAGATTTTAAATAGTTGCTGTTTTTTCGTGCAAATACATTACCAATAAAGCATTGCTTATTGAAGATTTTTAACAGATTTCTTAAATAAATATCACCTTTGGAAAGGTATAAATTAAAGCTGAGATTATTGCGTACATTCTTCCAGCTGTGTAAAGTCTTATATACTCATTGAATGAACTACATTGCGAAATATAAAGAAGTGTTTTTGTCCATTTAATTATTGATGCTACCTTAAATTAAATTTGCAAAAAAAAAGAAATCGATAACATGAGTAATAGGTTTGGTTTGCTTGTGATTTATTGATTCTACAACGTAAAATTACAAGCGATTTCTTATTTCTTAGAAGATATTATTGTTCAAGCTTTCCTACAAATAAATTGTATGCAAAATCAAAATTGTATTTTCTGCAATGCTGTGTTCGACGGAGACATTAGTTTCCACCTATAAAAATCTGTGGAATCAAAGCCATAATATCCCAGACATTTCGTATGATATGTAATGCAGATTGCTGATTTGGGTCACACTACATTTTTGGGAAATATCTCTGTCTTCCTAAACATAAGGTACTTTTGCATTTAGAGACATCGACAAGGGAAACTTTCTTCATGTCTCTTCCTAAAAAGATGTCGTAAATGATGGACCTTTGGAACATTCATAAAATTTTTTGTTGTTTTACAACAAGACACAATATTTTTTTCTGAATAACTGTTATATAATGACCTTCATTATTTTGGCGAATTTGAATAAACAATATTTTAATAAAATGCCCTCTGTATTCTAAGTCCTGCTTTGAAGAATACCTAAAAATTACATTCTACAAAATGTTGCATAAAATACAATGCCTACAAACATGCATAATAATTTTGACAGACTGCAGATCATTAATTTTGAATGTCTTACAATTACGATATTTAAAGACAAGTCTTTTTTATGCTTTAGTGTAAGTTGAACCATAATCCTTATATTTACTGTTACAAAGATTTACCGCAAGAATGTCTGCTATTTTCTATATACTTTCCTCTGACATTAAGATATACTGAAAAAAATGAAGATATAAACCTGAATATCTATTGAAACTCAAAAATTTCTTGATGAAACACTTTACGTACCTTTAACAATTCAATGTTAAACTAATTTTACTGCAAACAATGAATGAAATGTAGCAGTCACAAAGAAGCCAGCAGCTGAATTTTTAATAAAATTACTGCATTAAAACTAAAATCAAATTCAGCTGACAGTAAATATATCGTATGAATACGTTCCTGGGAAGTAATCTGGGAATCATTCACAATATAGTATTTAAGATAACCAATAGTACAATCCACTACAGGCGTCGAATGGTAATGGTATTGTATGTTCGTGATTTGATAGTATCGATAAAACGTTCAGCATATTCGGGTACCAAATGATAAAAAGTTGGTAGCTCCCCCTCCCCCCCTCTACGCCAGCCATTGCCATTCTAAGGAAGCCTTTCTTGTTGTTTTTGTTTTTTGCGCGCAGTTACAGAAGTGGCAGTGGATGCTTATCCATGTAAACCAAATAAGTGATTAGAAAGTCGCTTAAACTTCACTGTATACCATGCATATCTGTGGCAAAGTTTGTGTATCCTTCCATAGAGCCCATCATCTAAACCTGACATTAGGATTCATTATCTAAACTAGCACTGGGTGCCCATCGTCAAATCTGCAATAGAAATCAGATGGGGATGGGGAGGCAGAAATTTGGTACAATGTAATACACACTACCTATTCTTTCTTTGTAGCGAAGAAGTCAACTAAACATTGCATACCGACTTCGTCTATCAATTTCTTAAACCTTAGGAACCTTGTAAATCTTTAAACAATATCTTATTATTTTATCAAAACAGAAGAAATTAATTATTACAACAGATGCTTATTTATGATTTTCGTTATAATTATTATCGTTCCTACCAAATTTATAAACCTTTTTACTAAACTTGGGACATCAAAAGGATATAATGTAATTTTATAATTAGATATTGAAAGTTTTTGGTGTAGCCTCTTTCTCAGAGGTTTCAAGAGAAAACTGAATATATTAAACAATGAGGAAAAGCTAAAAGGTTAAAATTATTGCTTTTTGTATAAAATACTGACTTTTTTAATATTATATTATAGGTAAATGTAAGGAAACTGTGTAAAATTAAATAAAAACTTGTGAGCTTTGAGACGGTATTTCTTCAATTGGACGAGGAATAAAACCTGAGAAATCTCCAGAGGCCCATTTTAATCTGTTAATAGTTTGGGCTATCAGAGTATTGTGTCTGTGTAATGGTGCGCCGTTAGTCGAGAAGGGGAAATCAATTGTAAGCTTAGATAACAAGATTATTTGATAAAATTCTGTAAATTCTTTATGATTTAATTTTGTTTTCAATTTATTTAGTATTGACATCGTCAATAAAATTTCTATTTTTCTTAATACATATACAGTAAAACCTCGTTAAGTCGTCACTCCGCTTAAGTCGTCGTTTTCCTCTGGTCCCGACAAGGTCTCATAGACAATAATGTAAAATAACCCTCTTTTACTCGTCACCAAATTTAATTCTACGCCGGATAACTCGTCACCCTCATAAATGGCGAAAACCATCTTTATTCTCAATTTTGCCTGCTATCTTTTCAGCCCCGCCCCTTCACTCTAAAAAGCCTAGGTTTTACGGGGAATTTTCACGTGGGAAACTCACTTGGGAAATTACACACTTCTCGCTGCGACTCTTATCAAGAGCAGACGTTTTTCTTGACCGCTACTGAGTGTGATTTTATTTCATAGCGAGTAAGCCCCGAAAATTTAAAAGCTATCGAAATTGTTTTTCTTCCTCCAAATGTAACTGCACTTCTTCAGCCTTTAGATCAAGCGATAATTCTTGACTTAAACGAAAGTACAAAAAAATGCTTGTAAAGGACATGATAAAAGCCTTGGATAGGAACGAAAAGCTAGAAGTTTCGGTTTTAGATACGATTAACTATGTGCACAAAAGTTGGAGTTCCATTTCATTACAAAGTGATTCGAATTGTTACCAGTAATCAGCACATTCATCAATCAACACTGGATTATTTTAATGCCAGTAAAAGAAAATAAAATGTGGTAAGTATAAAATGTGGGTTTTTTTTTTTATTATTTTCCATTCATTCATTTGCATGAATTGATTTCTGAAAATCTTGTTTTTCTCACCGAATCCTACAGCAATTCATAAAAAAATTGTATTTCATTTTTTTTTCTTTTTCAAAAATGCCTACTCCGCTTAAGTCGTCAAAAATGTTCGGTCCCTTGAGTGACGACTTAACGAGGTTTTACTGTACTTCATCCATTATCGTTCAAACCAATTCCTTATAGTACTTTACAGAAAAAGGAAAAACTAAGTTACACTATGTAAAATAAAACACGGTAATTAATGCTTTTAGACAGTGTCAAAAGCAAAGCGGCCCCATAATAAGCACAATTGTACAAACAAAATAATTAAAAGCAAGAGCTTATAAATGCAAGACTGTTCCTTTATGTTTTACAGGCAAGCTGTAACCTAGGGGTCGCTAATACAATGTTTAGTGCATCATTTGGATATGTTAAAGAATTTATGAAACAATACGTTTGTAAATATTAACAATGACGTCCGGTTGACAATTGTTAGTATTTTTATGTATGAAGCATCAGTATTATTATTGTGTTACTTGTTATCATTATTACTAACACTGCTATGGAAAACGTTAATTTGGAGGGGGTCAGAGAGTGGTCCTACAGGTCTGATTTTTTTTTTTTTACCTAGTCACCTACTTTTTGATGCTGAACACAATGGTGAAGGTTTCATTCTAATATATCTAACCGTTTGGCCGCGTACCGAGTGTTACGTATAGTGTGACAGACAGACAACACAAAAGCAACAGCGGTTCCCTATGTCAACTCTAACATGGCTAATAAAAAAAAGACTGTAGATAACACATTAAATGTAGATCTTTATAATTCTTTTGCTTTTAGAGTTATAATTAATTAACATCCAACTTATCAAACATCGAATCAGCTGGACATGTTCCTGTCCTTTTAAAACTGATCATTATTTAAGTACGTTCCTTTTTGCAATCGGTATAAGCTTTATTTAAATAGATTGTATTTCAAATTACGATGTTTAGAAAATAAAAGAAACGTCTAATTATATGAAAAATATTTCCAAACATTTAAAAATTAATTTTCTCTATCATTCATTCTCGGAGATATCGTATTTTAAGGATGTTCTTTAAAATATAGTATCTCTAAAGCTGATAGCATCTGTAGTCCCTAAACAGTAGAGCGAATGGATTTTTACCCATAAATCAATATAAGCCTACATTTAATACAAGGAAAAACTTTCTAAAAATGTGAGTATTTCATTATCTTTATAGCGGTGAGTGGCAAATAGGGATATATTGAATTGCTGAAGATTGAAGAAAGAAGTTGTATGAGAAGAATCTTGTTGTATCTCATTATATCGTTTTATATAATATTTGTTTTTAAACATAATATTATTGGTCGTAAGAAATTTAATTTTTAGATAGAAAACTAAATAAAAAAAGATACATTATTTAATCAGTTACAAAAGTTATTTTTAGTTAATTAAATTTTTTTATTTAAAATACCGTTAAAGACCAATATCCTCCCTTCACGCCTGATCACTAACTAAAATCTTCTCATATTAAAAATATCTAAATTCTAAATTGAGTTTTTAGAATAGGCATAAATCATATTCTTCCAAAATAATCTAATCTAACAGCTTTTAAAGAAATTAATGTTCATTCAACTGACAAAAAAAACAACAATGTAATTTGTTGGATTAAATAAATAGTTTTTAATATTGTTTGACATATGTTTAATATTTGCTAATTTATTACTTTACACCCAAAATTTGAAAATAAACGTTTTGAAACCAAAGCGAGGATTTATTGTTGTAAAGTTATTTGTAACTAATTAATAAAATTTTTCCTGTCTTTTTGTAAAAAAAATATTTTTAATATAGGTTATGTATTTTCTAAAAGAGAAAAATATCAATAAAAAATGCTTTTATGTTAGAATGATGAAATTCCAGTGAAACGGTTTTTTTTTTTCTTTCATCTAAAAGTAATATTTCTTACTATCCTAATAAAAATATGTTAAAAATGATTGCTTCTAATAATTCAAATTCTCCAATCCTAATATGTTTATCTCTCTTGACTTCGGCAAGTCACAACACTCCTTCTACGCTAGCCACTGCTGCAAAGTCAACGGAACAGCGGCTCAGCTCGCTTTCATTGCTCGCTAGAAAATCCGTTTTTCTCTTTTATTATTTTTGGGGAGATATTTTTTTTATTCGTAGATTCGAGCGTGTCTTTTTATACCCTTTCAGTAAATATATATATTAAACATATTTTGGATAAAAAAGAAATTCCTATTCATTGCGGAGAAAAACATAAAAAACCCGTGCAAACATATGAAATTATAATTCTAATAATAAAAATAATTCTTGATCGGTTTCCCAATTCTCCATATATTTTTATTTTAAGAAATTAATTCCTCAGACTCTACTCTGTATACGTCATTCTCAATCGTTTACGTTACATCACTGGGTCCACAATGATTTGGGTTCAAATCCCGAAAAAGACATGGATGTTTCTTCATTCTCTATGTTGTCCGAAACTTGGGGATAATCTGTAGACATCTTTTCCAGTATTTTTTTGAAATCTACTCCTCTTTCCGGCTGCCAATGGCTCCTTTAAAGGCAATGTAAACTATCACAGTACCTTTTGTACTTCGTAGCACAGACTTACTGACAGACTAAACAACACCGTATTCTGATTCAAATATAATTTATTGAATTAACATTATAAGTTAAATAAATTAATCACTTTAATTAAACACTGGAAAGCCACTTAATTATCTCATTTTCTTTTATACCTCTCACTTTCTTCGATATTAGAAAGATAAAGAGATGAAAAGATAGTTTTTATCAAAAAAAACACGACGCTTTCAAGAACTAGATCAACATAAATCAATTCACTGAAACAGTGACACAAATAATTCCTGGCCAATTATTAATCAGAAAATTTTAATTAAAGGTTATTACTCTGCTTACCAGTTTTCGCAAATCAATCTCCATTTTCGCCTACTATTATTAAGAAATCGGGTCTTTTATTAGTACGAAAGAATTACAAAAAGAAAAGATTAAACGTTTTTAGCATTAACAAAGTCTTATAAACTATTCAAATTACACTGAAGTGGAAAACGAAGAAGTTTCACTTAAATTTATTACTCTTCCACTTTTCAAACCGTGTTTCCTTGAAAGTTTATTTGAAATTGTAAGACATGATGGGAACCCAGAAAAGGCATAAAAACAACAAAGATAATTGAAAATAATTCTGGCAAATAAATGAATCAGATTACAAATGGGATATAAAGTTAAAAACAAAAAATTGGAAATACTCATACAATGTTGAACTCAAGTTGTTTCAATGAAGAAAATGACACAAGAAATAAGCGAGGGAAAAAGCATATGATATTAAGAGAATATAAATGATAGGCGTAATATTTCAGAAGACGGCCTTAGCAGATAAAAAAATATCATCTAGAACCTCTGAGGCAAACATGGAACTAATAATAATCATTCATTAATGTAAAGAACCTGCTCTTAATATTTAGCGAAGGTTATTCTGAAGTCAAAACTTGGGAAATAAATTGACAGACAAGCAGAAGTTGAGATGGATTTAGAATGGATTTAGAATGAGATGGATTTAGAATGGATAGAATGGATTTAGAATGAGATGGATTTAGAAAAACTATCGGATATCAACTATACAGTGAGCGACAAATGAAGAAATAAAAATGAACATAATTTACAAAAGATTGTGATAGAATTCTTGTATCAATTTCATACAAATGCACCTGATATTTCAATCTTCTTTCCATTTCTTCTATGAAAATTTAAAGAATGTATATTTTAAAGGCAATAAGACAAACTAACACAATAACACTGTAAGTTCTTGATTGTGAAAAAAACATAAATAAGAAGCTAATCTCAAAATTTCCTTAGTTTCAAATTTTCATATTACATTTGCATTTACTGTTTAAAAACAGTTTAATTTACTTCAAAAATTAAAAGCATGATCACTTAAGGGATAACTACTCAAGTAATAATGTAACGTTCAAGATCAAATTTCAAGTTAAGAATACTGAGCTAACAGCTACATATGACTTGATTTTGATAATTCTAAAGCTATTTCAAAGAAAACTTCCTTGGGCTGAACCTAATTATCTTTCAAATATCAACCAATTATGCAGCATTACATTTTAAACTTCGAAACTAAGAATGTGGATAAATTAGGAACACTAGATTAGATTTTGGTATATGTTATGGTCTACTTTGTTTAGGGATTAATGACCGAAATATTTACTCATATAGCCAATAGCTTCCAAGTAAAGAGAGCATAGTAGCACATTAGTGATCGCTTACTGCTTTAGGTGTTGATATGTTACTTCGTTGATAATGCATGCGACATTGAAATTTGTTCTCGGAGGCATGAAGGTTGAAAAGACGAAAATCAATTTCTATATCAAATTGAGCAAGATTGAAGCAGAAACTGTGGATGTTGTCTATGACGTTCTTCGTCACTACACGTCCCAAGCCTAGCTATGGGAAGCGAAGCTATGTCCCAAGCATCTACGAGTTTTTCGGCGGTCCAAGACAGTGCAGGATTCTTGACTAAGAAAGAATCTCCATGTTTTCTAGGTCCCTGCAGATTTATCTATTTTGGAGGGTGAGCGGTCTTCTAAAAGAAATATAATTTGCAAATGTTGATGAGGACCAACCAGCTACGACCTATGGACAGTCACAGAAAGTAGCCTAATGGATTGCTATCAACAATGGTAGCTGAGGAGCGATAATTTGATAGTATTGCTTCCTCTGGAAGTGTAAAATTTTACAGTATACTTATTGGAATTTATTAACTGTAAAACATATATTCGGTAATTATCTCTGATTACTAAAGCATGAAGAAAGTCTTGTAACGGTTGATGTTCATACGTACAATATGAAAGCAATTTTATTATTAATTAAGCATAATCATAAAAGAAAAGAAAAGCTCTTTTCCTTTTTATAAATCTGATTTCAAGGTTGTTGAAATATTCAAGACCTCACAAGAGGCTTTCACTCTGGACTCAAATGGAAGAATGAAAGCAGAATTAGAAAGAGAAAAAGCAGATTGATGTCAGGGATCGATCAGAATCATTTTCGAGATGCCCAAGCATTTCAGACATGCCCGAACATGCCTCGAGCATGCCTGAACAAGCCATAGAGAAACCGACGCAAGGCATTTAAAAAATCAAAATATCAAATTTTTCTTGCAATACTAGTGATTCATATATTGTAGTAATGCACCATTAAAATTAATCATTTTAGGGGTAGAGGGATCTGCTTTTGTTTTTTATTACTGTAATAAAAAAGTAAGTTAATTTTTATTTTCCCTGTAATATCATTTCGTGTTGAAGGATATTTATTGAGTGTTTCTGAATAAATATCAAAGGTATTCCTGCAGGTGCAACTGAACATTTAGAATGATTGAAACGTTCAGAACATTTCCAAAAAATAAAAAAAGGATTATAATTTTGTAATCATTCCGATTGTTTCAACGAAATCCAATCTTCAGAAATCCATTTGCAAAATCGCTTTATGTAGTAATTCTAAAATAATCAAGTGAAAATGTTAAAAAAAGTATTTAAATCTTTATAGAGAACTGTACAATTGATAGTCGTTCTAAATTTATATTTTATTTAAGCTCGACAAAGTTAATCAGATACCAGAAAAGAAAAAAAAAGAACAATAAATAGGCTAACTTTGCACAGCTGAGGAACTGAAAAGCAATGAAAATAAGAAAAATTTTATATTTAGATAATTTTTCTAAATCTCGTTAAACCTTCAAAATTATTTTAAAATATATAATCAATCTTTCTTAATTCTGCCAACAGTAATTTAAACGAGCGAAGTGAGTCTCTCCATTCCCAACTATATCACATTTTGTGAATCATTTTATTTAAAATCTACTGCAACTAGAAATATGAAATTTTAAATGCCCACATAGAAATCCATGAAGAAGTGCACAATAATACTTTCAACCCTTAAAACTGTCAATTTATAAGAATTTTTTGGTTTTTAAAAACTTGGAAAAAGTCATAGGAAAGACGAAAACAAAAAGCATCATTAGTTATGAAACCGCAACAAAATTTGTAATTTCTAATAATCTTACAGCGTCGTAGCATTAGTCATTTTAAAATGCCTCGTCATACACTCACTGGACAAACTGGCTGTTTGCATATCCACGTAGAAATCCTTGTAGAAGTGCACAATCATATTTTCAACATTTAAAACTATAATTTTTATAAGAATTATTTGTTTATAAAAAGTTGAAAAAAAGCCATAAGAAAAGCGTCATTAGTTCTTAAACCGAAACAAAAATTTGTAACTTCTATGTTACAATAGAATCCTACAGCGTTGTAGCGTTAGTCACTATTTAAAATCACTTCCATAATAAATATATATACATGTTAAGATTGAAGGTATTTGACAGTGCTCGAGTCTACTCAAAGCCCGACTGTTTGCTAGTTACAATAAACAAGTAATTTTGAAGTAATTAATTTTCTTGATAAATAAATAATGAATATATCTGTTTTCATCGGTTACCGTGTTAATGATACATATTAGAGTTTACTAAATGTTTGTAGAATTGCAATAATTCTCGCACTCTTCCATTGTCTTATTTTAGCTAGGAGGAACACTTGCAGAATTTAGTAATGAACTGTCCATTTTGATGCCTCAATCGTAATTAATTATCCGATTAGAATTGTTAAATTTGCAGGTAATCTGTTGATACTCATTTCCAAATATTTGTTTAGTTGTAGCCGAAAGCTTAATTTAAAAAAAAAATAATTTTGATTTTTAAATTTAATTATCGTTTATCTAAATTTCGAAAGTTCAGATTTTAGGGAGAAAGATTATTTTAATGAATGAAGGAGTTTCTTTACGAGTTTTTCCGAAATTAAGTTTATAACCAATGATTTTTAGAATTTCTTCGTTTATGACTTCCTGGATCTGTTACAAGATTTGCGTAGAATTCAGAGGAACATGGAGCTCTTGGTGTGCTTGTCGTTCAGTTCGGCTATGATGTGTGACAGCTCTACAGCGTTCCACGGTTCCTCTTCTTCGTCCACCATCTGTAGACTGCTGTTGCTAATGCTGTCGTTGCGGCCGTGGGTTGGAGGTGGCGGTTGGGGTGTCGGCGGGGCAGCCCTTGCCCTGCGCGAGGAGCCCCTGCGCACCGAGCCGTTGGTCTCGAGAAGAGTGTCGATGGTGGTATCGGTGGTGTCCGTGGCACCCCTCGATCTGTTCAAACTATAGAGCGAATGGAACTTACCGCCTCTCGTCGACGACGACCTGCGCCCGCAGCAGCGCATCAGCGTGTCCTTGAAAGCCGCCCGGAACTTGAGCGACATGATGTGGTACAGGATCGGGTTGATGGTGGCGCTCACATAGTATAGCACTCCCGAGATGTACGTCAGGATGTTGTACACGGTCTGGACGGTGAACGACGGAGGATAGGACGCGTAGATGGCCAGCAGTCGCTGGGCATGGAACGGAGCCCAACAGAGGAAGAACGCCACAACTACGGCAACTGAAAAAATAGCAAACACATTTGTTAGTTTAAGAGAAATAACTCATTAATTAAATTATTATCAATGAAAAAAAATATATAACAATAAAAAAGGTTTTTAATAAAGAGGAATTTTTCTATATAGACACTGTGAATACTATACTAGGAAAAAGGCAGCTTCAAGGTTTTCATTAGGAGGCGATTTTCTGCAAAACATAATAATAATAATAAAATATTTGAATATTAGATGAAATATCGAAAGAATTTAGTGGAACAAATTTACTATTAGTATAGCTCGACATGAGCCACATAGTCAAGTAAATATTTTTTTTTTCCCTCAAAACATATTCGAAAATGATTCGAAAATTAAGATGTTTTAGTTTTCATTAAGCAAAAAAAAAATAAAAATAAAATAAAAATAAACAAATAATTTCCCATGGAATGAGTAGAAATTGAATAAATTAAACTTCAGCAGCGTTAATTCTTTTTTTGTTTTTTGTTCTTAAGTCAACTGTGTAAATCTGACTTATTCGAAATTTCGACTCATAAAATATCAGTTACTTTTTAATAAGAGAGAACAACATGACATAAGAAACAAAAGATTGAAGAAAAACAGACAAAATAGCAGAGAACTGTGTCAATGACAGTTGAGACCAACATGATTAATGTTTCTCCGGAAATGACATGTTTGCCCAATGCGATTGGTGGCGCTCTTGTCGAATCCACTTCCGGATCGGGTGTCCTTCGAGATAACTTCAACAGTTCTTCTCGCAAACAGATGGAAGAAAGTAATAAAGGACTCAAAGAAAAAGAAGAATGAAAAAATAAATAAAAGTGACTTTAAGACGCAATTTTGGTTTGGTCGTCATTAATTACATCAAGGAAGAAAAACGAGGGAAATGATAAATTGTCAACAAAAAAAAGTAATGTTTGAGAACAGCTTTTAATGGAAAAAAATTCTGACATTGGAGGAATGTTGGATTAAAAGCAGGTTTTTGATGAAAAGAATAATTAACTCTTATATCTACGAAATTCTTGAAATAATAAACTGTAAAGGATGAATTGCAGTTTGATAAACTGCAGAATAACTTCATAGATTTAAAAATGTCATGAATTAAATATAGAATAAAAAAACAAAAGCACAGAAGAGGAAAATAAATGCTTTTCTTCGTTGCAAACTAATTTTAATGATGTTAATTTCCTTTTTAAGAAACTAAAGTCCGCGAAAAGTTAAAAAAAAAATATTACATCTCTTAAGAAACAGGGATAGGGGTTTCCTCTTGGAGCCTCTGTTGTCTCATGCGTAAGTTGAAGGTATAGGCTCCGACGTTTTCAGTAACCATTGAGAATGTGTGGTCAAATCTGCGCCCGAAATTTGCGCATCTTAACCCTCCGGACTGAATCACTGTGTCCATTTTATAGAGGGACGGATGAACCCTGGGGCCCATCTTGAAGAGAAATAATCTGAGAAAATTCTCCAGCCTCCGCCGGCGATTGAGCCGGTTCCACTAGCCCACTGTCCAGTGCCTATTTATAATAAATACTTCAATATAATCAATCTGTAAGTTATAAATAAAAGAAAACTTGATTTTTTTTTTCTGGTCCTATCTCCTCCGGAACCATAAGACACAGAAATAAAATAAGGATTTTAGTTAATTTAGTATTGAGGATGCTCACATCAACCTCAAGTCACGTGACTTACTGTACGATCAAACATGAGGTCTCCGAGACGGTCCTCGACACCGCTCGCGGTCACGGGTCGTGAGAAAATTATCTCAGAATCCAAGATCACGTGATCAAAGGTTTGCTACTTCAAACTAAAATAATACTTTCAAATTTGTTTCTTCCAAACCTGAATGCTACATTTGTAAGTATCTTATTATGAGTACCAATTACGTTATTACTTTTTAATATATAAAATGTTATTTAGATAGTATTAGCTGTAAAGGAATCAGACTGAATTAAAATAGGCAAACATTTTCTAATACTTCTTAATTTATTTGTTTTTATTTGAATAACAAATTAAATAAGTCATAATACCGAACGTATTAAAACTTTTTTTTACCGATTTAAAACAAACAAACAAACAAAAAACCTTACGGACAATTATTTTCTATCCTATAAAAAAAAAAAAAAAAAAAAGTGTTTTTGGTTTAAATGGGTTTTTGATAAAAAATAAAAAAAGAAAGCCTCTTTTTTCATGAAATTGGAATTTTTATGACGCCAATCAATAAAATTTAAAAAAAAAAAAAAGCAATGATCCTGTTCAAATTAATTGCTTAAATATTTAGAAAATAAATTTAAATATTGAGCGATTGTCGGATACCAGCACAGAAATGGTAATTGGATTTTTCAGAAAATAAATGATGTTTTTAACGACCAAAAAATGCTGAAAGAAAAATAAAAAGGCTTTTTTATTAATAAAAAAAATATTTGACTATAATGGCCAACAATTGAAAAAAAAAATTGCTTCAGTAATTCAATTCTAATGCCTTTTCATTGTCACAAACACTCTTGTAAAAAAAGAAAAAAACCTAGTAAAAAAAGAAAAAATTCTGTTTCAATAGATTCACTGAAAAGTCAAAGAATTCCTGCAACTTCTCCAGACCAGGATATGGAGAGCAGAAAAATTAATTTGAAAACACAAATTTCACGCCTACACAGCATGAATTTTCAAATATTGATATCGACATGTTTAATTCTTTTTATTTTATTAATATCTTGTTGAAATAAACTTGTAACTTATTGTTATTTATTTATTTTTTTATTTATTTATTACAGTGAAACCTCTACTAACGGACACTCCCGAAAAGCGGACATCTCCCAATAGCGGACAATTTTGCAATCCCCAGTCCCTTAATATAGACGTTTCGATGTATTGACCTCCGACTAGCGGACACTCCCAATAACGGACAATATTCTACAGAAAATGAACGATCTTGTATTTGCTTTTCAAAAGCAATAGAATCAGGCTACAGTAATACGTAGCGTCCAGAGGAAATTTTGAAATTATGGATCACGAACTCCAACGAAAACTCCAAACACATCAAAGTTCGGAAACGGAGACATGTGCGATCGACTCTGTCGTCTTCGATTAGTTTTGTGCTGCACGAGCAAAAAACATTCCCATTAGTGGGCCATTATTGCAAGAAAAGGCGTTGGAAGCAAAGGGGACTCTGAAGGCCTTGCAAAGTTAAACGATTTAAATATTCATATTGAGAAACATGTTTTCAATGCAAAAAAGAAATGTCAAACTCTGTTAACTGATTACTTTAGTTAATAAAATTAATTTTATAATCCGTTGTCTTACTTAAAATAATGACAAAATTAATTTTGTTATTATTTTAATTAAGACTAATGGATTAGCATTCATTTAAAAATGAAAATAGTAAACAGTTTGCAATTGTTCATATTTTCTCATAGGGCAATGTTAATTTTAGAAATTTAAGATTGTACGTAATTTTTCATTAAATGACTTGCTATAAGCTAAAAATTGAAAAAAAAAGATAGTCCTCCCCAATAGCGGACACCTCCCAATAACGGACGAAACTTCCGGTCCCGTGACTGTCCGCTATTCGGAGGTTTCACTGTATTTTGTTATTTTTTAATTACTTCTCAGTGAAAATAAAATAAGAAATAACAAAAATTCTTAATGCAGTACAGGATTAAAGCATTTAACTGATCTCGAGATAACGGCCTGTGATCGGCTGCCAATCTTCCATCTGGTCATGGACTTTTCTTTTATCTCAGCCTTTTTACATATTATATTATTAGATGGCAGTCAGACTAATGTAGAGAAATATCCAAGGCCCACGTTAGGATTCGAACCCTGGTTCAGACACATCCGCCTCTTGGCAGGTCGTCGCCTTGACCATACAGTATTTGAACGGCATTTCATTGTCATAATTAATGATACCTAATCCTGCTAGCTAATCCAGTACTCTTGGTTTGATAGAATTAAATTAATTCAGTTTAGAAAACTTAAGAAAGCGAATGTAATAAGTTTTTTAACTTTTTTTTTATTCAGAAAATGGAAAATTTAGTTTTTTGGCATCAGGAACTGCTTGTATTCATTTGAATATAAGAATTCATTTTTATCTTTTTCACGAAAAACAAAACAAACAAAGCAAAACAAAAAAACAAAACAAAAAATAGAATTAAAAAAAAAATACAAATTTATATATATATACATATAAAAAAACATTAAAAGAAAGTAGGTTTTAAGTTCGTTTGAACTTCTTATTTTAACAAAATAAGATAAGGAAGTCACGCGCTGGCCATTAGCAAACTTAAAACATTTCGCGAATCATGAAGTTAAAATTAAATTACAATAAATAAGAAGATATTTACTGATAATAAGACGATAGGAAATTTAGCGAAGTGTGTGATGTTCCTCTGAATGCATTAAATTTGGGAGGAGACAGAAACTTGTCCTCCCACTATGTAACATAAACTTACACCCACTTCCCTCCCAATTGGTTAATCCCTTGTGTCTTTATAAATATTGAGCTTAGTACCTGCACAGGATATTAATAATAAACCTTGAAACTGGACTTCCACTTCCTAGCAATTAGGTGTTAAATCTTTTGAAAATAAAACTCCTTAATTGCTTTAACTTAAAACGAAATTAAAAAAAAAGTTTTCGAAATAATTTCAAATCAAAATTAACTATTTTTCCTCAAGTCTTATAGATAGATGACTGCTTCCAAATTTTTTAATTAATGCTTTTCCCCAAAAAAAGTGTGAACTTAAAAAAAAAAAAGATTTGATTTAAAATTCAAAATTTTAGATTATAAAATTAAAAAAAAAAAAACAATCTATCTTTTTTATAATACACCCTCAGATTAAATTTAATCATGTTTACATTGGAACTTGCTCACCAATCACTAGCCTATGTTTATGTTATGTGATGTGATGTGATGTGATGTGATGTGGATGGGTGGCAGGGAAGCCGAGCACCGCGACCTTTGTTCCAGTGTGCAATCCTACAGAAATAAGGGCAGACGGAGAGAAAGACTGAGAAAGAATGTTGGTAAAGTGCAGGGGAATCGGGAGAACCCCGAGAAAACCTGCTCAGAGCGGATCGTCCACCATCCACGAAATCTATATGATACAATCACTAAATTCTGTATCTAAATAATACATTTCATTAAAAAAAATAGTCAAAAACAGACCACGAGAAATGAAATAAGGAAGAAATAGGAGGAATTCATATTTTCTGGAAAAAAAGGTAAATTAACTATTTATTTGTGTCGTCGATTATTCGAATAAGTGGGAATAAGCTTGGTTAATCAAATAGTTCGGATAATCGAACATATACGAACATTTTACGAAACAAAGTGTATAAATGTCTACAATTAAATTACTTATACAAGGTTATTACAATAATATGGAATATTATAAAAATTTAATTTAGGAAATGTAGCTTTTTAAATTAAAAATTAAAAATTTTTAACTATTGTAATTACAAATTAAGACTCTATACTGCATATGTCGTCGAATAAATAATTGCAAAAATTTGCGTTAAGGGACAGGAGTAGTGTTTTACTATTTGAACCACTAAAAATAGCCAATATACTTTTTAGAGGCGAGTGTGATTCGGATAATTGACAAATTGAATAATCCAAGTTTTGCATTATCAATTAATACATTGACATTATCAATTAATACATTGATGCTTAACATTTTCATAGATTCTTCACTGCTACTGTAAGATTTACAGATAAGCTTTTAGGAGATAAATTTAAAAATGTGTAAACTTTTTTACGATAATTGAGAAAAACGTCCAATACTATAGGGAATCGAACCACGACTTGAAACTCTTGCCCTACTTGAAATTGGTAGGGCAGACAAATCGATCACACTATTTACCTTAAAGTTGATGTGTAGAAATGCGGAAAAGTACGATTTAATCATATTGTAATTTATAATCATAATACACTATTAAATCGTTCAATTTGTCATAAAGTCTAAATTTGGATTTGTCTATTCTTAATTGATTTTACTTAAATGCGCATGGAAGCATGTCTTTTCAGAGAAATATAATTTCAGATGCAATAAATTTTCCTTTTCTTTTCAGGTAATAGCAGGCCAAACTTAAGTCTAAAACACAGAAAGCGCTTAGTTATGGTTATTATGTATGGTTACGTTAAAGTGTCATTGCTGTATAAAAGTTTTATGGCTGAAGCTTAGTATTTCTGAAATGTACTTGACATGCATTCCAGACATAGATTAGATAAAGGAATTTCCGTTAGAATGTCAACAATTTCCTATTTACTTGTTTGCAATACATCGACTGAAACTTTTCTTGCAGGATCAGATGATTAACTTCATTAAGTCGTGCGTGTGTTCATGCAGCTTAGATGTCTCTTCTTTGCCATGTGTTAAATGGTGTTCACAACACCCACAAACTCCATTCAGAGCTAATTAAGCAACGATTCAGAAACCCCACCCAAAACAAAACACACAGCTCATTCCAGCCGACTTGGAGCTTAATTAGATAAAGCGTTTGGCCCTTTGGTGTCGAGAGAGATAATCTAATCAGATTTCGAATTGAGGAGAAAAAAGAAAATTGAACCGACCGATCCCACAGTCACTGACTACAAAAGACACAATTTCACTCTTTGTACTTAACAGTTAATTCTAGGGAAGAACATTATGAAGAAAAGGACTTACAACCGGCTTAATTTAAAAAGACAATCAAGACTATTGCAAGTTGTGAAAGAGTTTCTTAAAAACCCCATTATGTAAATTCTTTGAGTACATTTTCTACCATAACTTAAGGAGAAAAAAAATACACAACAGTTTTTTATCCATGGGTAAAAACTCAAAGAAAACTTCAAGAAAATGCAGAATTCCCAAACTCACTACAAAATCTCCAAAAATTACAATTGGGAATTATGTTTTTACGTCGTATTGAAGCAAAGCATTCTCTTAACTTCTTTTTAGGTTGATGTAATTAATCAAATTGGCAATTGACAAAAGAAAAAGACAAGTAATAACACAAACTTATTGGTCGACTTAGATTTTGCTTTTTTGGCCGGAAGTTGTATTAGAAGTATCTGTGCACAACAAAAAAGAATGTAATGGATACAAATTTTCTTTTTCTTTCTTTCTTTTTTTCAATATTTTTGACTTTTTAAGTTAGAAGGTCTTCCATCATTAATTCCCATTTCTTCAAACGCCTTGTGAGTGCTGAGTATCCCTGATTGTTGAATCGTAACAAGCTAGAAACAGCTGTAACTGATTCTCAGTAGACCCAAATCTCATCCTTTTAGTTACTGTATTACATTTTTTTATATTTTTTAAAGATTCTTATTTCTTTTTGTCTCTAACTGCCAAATTCTTTTATCGGACAAAATAAAACTGACCTTTGAAACCAACTCTTAGTGAAATTTTCTTTTTTTTAAAAAAAATCCTTTGCTCCATCTAAGTCTTTTCGCTTATTTCATCTTGTTTATTTATATTCTTGTAGTTATTAAACAGTCAGCTGAACTAACTGTTCAATACTAGGACTCAAAGACTTAGCGGAAAATCCATTAGAAAACTTAATATCGGAACTAACTTAAAACTTCAAGAACTATTGAGAAAGTTGTGGACACTTAACTACGTTTCATTAACCGAATGCTTCAAACAAAATAAAAACAAGAATAAATTAAAAAGTTCGATAATAGATCGAGTCCCTAACGAATCTTAAAAAGCTATATGAAAAAAACGTCCGATTACAGTACCGCTCAATTTGACCAATTTCCAAGCCTTTTTTTTTCCTTTTTTTTTTGGATAATAATGTATGCTAAACTGAAGTGATTGTTTAAAAAAGAAAACTGAAAATTGATCTTTAAGGAATAATCACAAACATACAAATAAATCATTAAGACTGCTAAAATCATCCATTCGATAAGTAAAAAGATTCCAACCTTCACACCCTGTTGTTATGCTACTACATCGATACGACTTGGACGAAACTACACAACGATGCAGCGTGTATGACAACAGTCGGTAGATGAAGACACACATGTACACATTAGACGTAGATAAGGGAAGTTCTCGGTGTATGTCAGAACTTTCTTATGTTAAACCTCAATAATAAATCCGTAGTTGTTAAAATTGTATTTATCATCATCCCTTTCTCCTTTTTATCTACAAACTGAGCTAATACAACGATACCAGCCTTAATCGGGACCTGTTTACACATTCAGAATTTAGTAATATACTATACCGAAAGTGATCTGAAACCAATATTTGCGTTGAGCCTTCGTCTTCATTATTTTAATTCTCAGTTCAACACATCGAACAAACAGAAAAAAAAAGGCTTTAAAAGCTTCCAGATTTATATTGAAAGTGGATTAAAACGATATTGTTTACTTTCTGCTAATGCACTTTTTCTTTTTACAAATTGGAAAATGTTCAACTCAAAGCATCTACAAGTGAGAGGCTTCCGAAAATTCCTCGTTTTGTCGAAAGATTTTAAAATAACTGAATATTTTATAAGATTTGAAAGTTAAGTGCAGTCATTATCAAATGGAGCATTTCTGGAAATATCTAACTCATTTGCATTAAGTTAAATTTCATTCATTTTTTATTCTGAAATATTTTAACAGTGCAATTTTCTCAATCATTAGAGCCTTTTCAGCTGCGTCTTTTAACATGAAACTAAATTGCGTTTGAAAGTCGGTCTACAGAAGTGAAGACTTCAATAGTTATTACCTGCAATATCGTCAATAACTACTGAAGTCTTCACTTCTGTAGATCGACTTTCAAATGCAATTTAGTTTTATGTTAAAAATTTGAAGCATTTGAACTAAAGTGCAAAAAAGATAAAGAAAACAAAACAAAAAAGTCGAAGTCTTCAAAAACTGAAAACTTTAACTTCTTTCTTGAAACGTTCTCTGTAATCTAGACTTTTCTTTTAGCTGAAACTATTCTATTAAAAATACAACAAGTAAAGATACACGACTTTTTAAAAATAATTTATAATCTATATTACTAAAATCTTTTATTTCTCTGTCTGTCTGTCTGTCTTTCTGTCTGTCTGTCCGGCGCAATTTTCTGTGAGAATGGAAAATAGAAATAATTTTTTCAATGAAACATCCGCGACAGGAATCGAACCAGCAACCTTCTGATCCGAAGTCAGATGTTTTATCCATTAGGCCATAGGGACTATAACTCTCTTTATCGGTTTTTTTGACTTATATCTCCTTTCCTTTCCCCCATCAATTAAGAATGTATTCAATCTTTTTTTTGAATCTCAAGATTGTTTATTTATTTCCCATCTGTCAGTTAATTTGTAATTCGAAACTGACAATTAGAACTATAATTGCTGAAACGTTGCAATATTTTAAATATTCTTACTTAACCAAATTCTATGTGATATTGAAAAATATGTGGGTGTACACGCCAGATGTTGGAGTAAACAAAACAGAGTCAAGAAAGAAAGAACCACTCTTTTTTTGAGGTGGAATACCGAAAAAATCACCAATTGCAGCTCAAAAACCATCAATATTTGTAACTCAAACGTCACTGAAAAGTGGCAATTACAATAAAAATGAGAACCAAAAATGAAAGAAGCAGTACTTTTATCAGCTAGAATACTGAAAAAAACACAATTGTAACTCAGAAACCACTGAAAAGTAACAATCTACAGTATATTACTAAAATCTTTTATTTCTCTGTCTGTCGGTATGTCCGTAGCAATTTTCTGTGAGAATGAAAATAGAAATAATGTTTACAATGAAACATCCGCTACAGGAATCGAACCTGTAACTTCCTGATCCGAAGTCAGACGTCTTATTCAGTAGGCCATGGGGATTACAACTCTCTTTGTATTGGTTCTTTACTTATCTCTAATTCCCCTTCCCCCATCAATAAGGAATATTTCAACCTTTTTTTTTTTGAATCTCAAGATTGTTTATTTATTTCTCATCCGTCACTTTATTATTTGTAATTCGAAACTGACAATTAGAACTATAATTGGCGAATTGTTGCAATTTTTTAAGTATTCTTCCTTAACCAAATTTCATGTGATATTGAAAAATAAGCGCGTGTACACTGCAGATTTTGGAATTAAAGAAAGCATAGGCAAGACAGAAAGAAGCACCCATTTATGAGATAGATTACTGAAAAACACTATTTGTAACTTAAACACCTGGCATCACGTCAAAGTTAAGAACTTATTAAAGAACGAGATTGTCAATAAAATCATTCGAGTGATAAGTCAAAGAATACAAGGTGAGACTAGAGAGTATTTAAGTGAGAATAAGATTGATACTTCTGATAATCCACAACACGAACATCTCTATCTACCTGAATATCTGAACTCATTGAATTTCAGCGGTATTCCTCAACATCGTTTGTCATTCAAAATTGGAGACCCAATAATGTTGTTGCAAAAAATCAATCCCAAGTTTGGACATTGCTACGGAATGCCGTTCATTCGATAATGATCTCATCGAAGCCGAAATTATAACAGGAACTCACAAAGGAGATTTTGTTTTCATCCATAGGATGTATATGAAACAAAACGATAATCTACTTCTATTCACTTTCACAAGAAAGCAATTTCCGATTAGGCCTTCTTACACGATTTTTATCAATAAAGCTCAAGGACAGACTCTAATAAAATTGCCATGTATTTGGAGAACGTTGTCTTCACTCACGCACAACTATATGCCTTTGAGTCAGAAGTAGTCAGAATTTGGTTATCTTCACTCGAAAGAATAGTCAGAATCAATTGATCGCCAAGAATTTCGTATATAAGGTACGATCTTCACTCATCATCTATATTAACAAACCTCCATCTCAACATATCTCTTCTTCAAATATCTATATCAATCAATTTGCACACGGGTAATGGTTGTAATTAAGAAAAGGGATTCAAGAAAGAAATAAGCACTATTTCTATAAGATAGAATACTGAAAAATCACTATTGGTACCTTAAAAACCAATGTTCTTTGTAACTCAAAAACCACTGAAAAGTATATCTATATTACTAAAAGCTTTTATTTCTCTGTCTGTGTGGTGCAATTGTTGTAATTTGTGAAAATAGAAATAATTTCAACAAATTCACTACGGTAATCGAACATGCAACCATCTGCTCCGAAGTTAGACGTCTTAGCCATTAGACCACGAGGACTATATTCTCATCTTCATAGAAAATAAAAATATATCATAGATATATGATTCACACGCTGGTTCTAAAAGCAGTCGTGGATTGACAGAATATAAACATCAGAAATTAAATTAAAAAAAAAATTTCAAAAAATTTTAGTTTTAGTTTACTCGATGTAATTTGTGTGTGTGTGTGTGTTTTTAATAAATAAAAATTTGCTTGCCGTTACATTTGCGGAGGCTTCCGGAGCGAAGCGACGGGTAGCCGATTAGTCTCTATAAAAAATAAAAATATATCATAGATATATGATTCACACGCTGATTCTAAAAGCAGTCGTGGATTGAGAGAATATAGAAATCAAAAATTAAAATAAAAAAAAAAAAAAAAAATTTAAAATTTTTTAGTTATATTTTAGTGGATGTAATTTATATGTGTATTTTTTTTTAATAAAAACCAATTATTTTCCGTTACTATATGCGAGGCTTCCGGAGCGAAGCGACGGGTAGCCGACTAGTTTTCAATTAAAAAGTAAAGCTAGACTCATTTATATTTTGCAGCCAAAGCTCACTTTGCGGCAATTCGCTTCCGAGGCTTATTTGATATGACATTTACTAAAACTCCAATTTGCTGCCATTTCCCAATTTTGCGACAGTCGATTCGCCGATACGACAATTTTGCGACATGACGCTTTGGCATCGAGATGGCATCAGTTTGCTCTACTCGCTGCATCTCTTTGTATTACACTCTGTGATTAAGCGAAAATTAAACTGTTTATTTCTTTTATTTGCTTTCTTTTCGTATGATTAAGTAAAAAATAACTTATTGATGAAAGATAAAGTAAAGTTATACTAAAAGTCAGTATAAGAATATAAGAACGATCTGAAATCTAAGATGTCGTAATACCGAAATATATCTCTATTGAAATGCACCAATCTATATTACTAAAATCTTTTATTTCTCTGTCTGTCCGGCGCAATTGTTAATTATTAACATCAATTCACTAAAGACTATAAACGTTAATCTCCAAATGGCGGCAATATTTCACAAATCTCAACGTCTTATTTTCTCAAGCCTAACATCATGGAAGAGGGATCTATTACCCTTCTTCCCATATCAAAATTAACATAAAATAAAATCAAATCAAAAGCACAAACAAGAATTCTAAATTAAAACAAACAAAATGTGGATTCTATTAACAATTGAAAACGTGAATCATATTGATAGTAAACAAAAGAGCGGAAGTGTGATCATTTAGATTCCATTAAAAGTCCAAATATTTTCTTAAATTGAATTTTTATTTTAAGAATTTTTATTTTAGTTTCCCTTGTTGAGAAAGTCAGATTATAAAATTTTCTTTCTTTTTTTTCCGCCTTGCATGGGATTTGAACCGAGGACCTTCGTCCTCGCAGTCTGGAACGCTAACCATTGGACTACTGCTGGTCCCCCAATATCCAATCGTACTGTTATTCTATTTGTTCGTGCGCTATCAAATAATGAATTCATTCAAAAAAGAATAAAATATCACTTTTTGCCATAACCGCTTGGAATCGATTCTTCTTGGATTATCTCATACTTACCAGGGGGAGATAGGAGGATGGCCTATTACATACAATAAGGTGAGGATTTATAATTTCTTTTTGCGACAAATCATTTTTTTGCCTGTTCGCTCCCATTCATAAAAAAATACATTATTATTCTTTTCTTTTTTTCATATTGTATGTTTTTACGAATATTCAATGAATGGAAAATTTTCTTATAAAACAAAACAGATACGTACGGCCAAAGCTTAACATTATCAAAAACAAAACTCTTTTTAATTAATGAAAATTGATATTTATTGCCAACAAATTTCAGTAGCACGCAACTTACATCATTAGGATTTTTATTTACTTTCCAAGATTTATAGCAGTCGTAATATTACATATTAATAATATTTATTACACCAAACTCGATAACCAATATTTCGTCTTTAGTATCGAAAGACTTTCTCAAGGTCTTCTTCTTTACATAAATAAGTAACTAAAAAGAAAAGAGAAAATCTCTTTTCTCATACAAAATTAAATACAACAAAGCAAATATATTAAACGAACAAGACAAAATGTAACAATTAACACAACATCTGAGACATAACCATACAATGATAAACACAAAAATGAACCTAACAATGATTCATAATAATGATACATAAAACAAACAACAAACAGACTTACATCAATTTAAATAATCTGCTCAACCTTTTGTTATATTTTAGAAATTTACAAAAGACGAAATATTGGTTATCGAGTTTGGTGTACTGTACATTTTTGGATTTACAGATTTATTACAATTCACAGAATTTATAATAACCAATGCCTCTTTTTTAAATTCCTTATAAAAAAAGAGATGCAGAATTTTAATACCTTAGAATAGACGAATAAATGACGTTATTTCGTGTTTAGTGGCGTTATTTCCCGTTTTACTTCGGAATGATGAATTCTATGTTCAACCTACATTCTATAACTCTTTCCTTAATAATTCCAAACATTTAACACAATTAAATTTATAAATAGTCTCATGTATTTTGTTGTTATCTTTTACTTTTTCAGATTAAAAAACTGTTAACAGTTGCACCCTGTTAATAATGAACTAAGAAATTTTCTTTTTTTCCTTTACGAATATCCTTATTTTTTTTTTTTGGCATATCAACAGCTAAGTGCGACATTTATTAGATCCTAAATCTTTCGAGTAATGCTTAGTTTTTTCTTAGACAGAAAAAAAGAAAAGTTTTAGACTAAAAAAGATGTGTATCAGTTGCCATCAACGACTTTTTGCTTCCGCAATTACGTAAAATTAATTAATACTTTCCGTCGAAATAAACCGTCTACAATTGCAAGATTTTTCCTACAATTTTATTTATTTATACCTATCTTAAGAGGAGCTCTGAAATAAAACGATTAAAAATAGAACCTGACGAGTTTACAAGGAAACACAAATTTACAGCATTACATCTCATCGTAAATATTATCTTATTAGTACGACGCTTCTTGAAGAGTTAAGAGCAGATCAAAGCAGATCGGAAGTTTATGATCTGAATCAGAAAAAGAGTGACTTCAGTTGAAAATTAGAATTTCGTTGGCAATGAGATGTGAATAATAATTTCCTCAAGTTTTCTACTTTGCGTTCATTTATCCAAAGAAAAAGTAATTTTCATAAAACGAAACACTGATCAACTTGACCTTGACTTGACTTTATTCCTCTGATTCTATCAATATCGTAAAACGTTTTTATTAATGCAGTTGAATTTTTAGAGCTTTATTTAAGAGTATAACGATATATGTGTGTTTATTATTTCTCATAACGGCTTTCATGTCTTGACTCCTTCCATATACACTGTCCGGCCACTTTATTAGGTACACCCCTGCTGTGCGCATGAATGTCTGGACCCGTCATGTCTCACAACAACTCGCAGTTTCACGCAGTTCCTGATGACTTAATGGAGGTGAAGGGCTGGAGCGAACAGCCCGTTCCAGCTCATCCCATAAATTTTCAATCGGGCTGAAATCCGGGTACTGAGCGAGCCACTGCAGCAAGGAAAAGTCATCGTCATGTTCCTTAAACCATCCCATACTGATGCACCAGCGCGTTATCCTGCTGGAAGTCGCCGCCTGAATGAGGATAAGCTGTTGACATGTACGGTTGCACTTGGACAGCTACAATATTTAGATACGCCTTAGCATCCTGACGTGTCTTCAGAGGTATCAATGGACCCAACTTGTGCCACACCATGACACTGTCCCCACCGGCTTGAAGAGTACTCACCACACACACACGACGTGACCTTGGATTCCGAGATCATTTTTTTCAGTCAGCAGGATAGCCGAGTGGGTGTGCGCAGGTTTGTATATATAATGTTTAATTTAACATATATTTAATGTTTTAATTTTATATTTCAAAAACTGCATTGTGATTATTTAGCTGTCACTACGAAAGGCTGCGTATTACTGTAAGATCTCCACAACGCTTAATTTTGATGCTCTGAAATGACTATTTAATGTGTAAGCAGTCATCAGCATTAACTAGATTTGCATTAATTACATTCTGTATATCAGAGTAATAACAGTACTTGGATATTTATGGATGGATTCCATCTATAGCATCGACTAAAATTTCATATCTGCTATTAAATATACTTATTCATTTAGCATCAACTATTGTCCTCCAAATGAAAGTTGGCCGGCGGAAGTTTGAACTGCGCAGCCCTTCCGGTAGCTGATCAATTATGTTTTCCTGTCACAATGGACGTCCGTCGTCTGTTTTCACTGAGAAAGACATGTTGATAACGCCAAATTAAAACTTCTCTCGACTATTTAGCGTTATTTCAATACCAGTTGCTAACAATAAGTATTTATATAAATAAATAAATATATATTATTTATAAATACAATGCTCTTTTGCAAAGTAACAAGCCTTTACCGCAATGGCGACGTCTTGTCATAAAATCAGACGGAAGTGCCTGACCAGACTAATCGATCATACATGCGCAGATCTCACAAATACAGGGCGGCCAACTCTCATTTGGAGGAGAATACAAAGCTTTAACTATATTTGCATACCTTGTTTTAACAATATTCAAAATCATGCATCAACTTTCAGTCTAGTTTTAATTTTTTATTTGCATACAGTTTGAATTATAATTATACTCTGATTGTAATTACCACAGTAAAAGAAAAAGAAAATCCTGTAAGTTTTAAAAAATTCTGGCTAGTATAAAAGTGTTTAAGAGGAAAGTTTTCCATGATTATTTTCGCCTGGTACAATTGTCCTTGGCTCACATGTCAACTTTTCCATCTGTGATTATTTGTTTCCCATCGGAGCCATTTCTGTTGTGGGGGGGAGGGAGTAGCTCAAGGGTAGATTTAGGTCTCAAAGGGGATTTGAACGAACGAAATGCATCAGCACTCTTTCGCTAAATAGGAGAGAAAACATTCACCTCATCCAATGAATCTTCTGGGATTTACAAAAGGGGTGCAGGGAAAACCTTGAAGTTGGGGAAAAAACAAAATACAATACGATATAGTGCGGTTACTAAAATATGTCTAAATCCAATCATCATACCTAAAGACTCGCAATTCTGAACATTTATGACAATACACGATTTCGAATTAAAATAGAGTATTTAATACATACACAAAAACAAAAATTTAATATATATTTCCCTTGGATCGAAATTAATTACAATTAGAGAGCTAGTTCTTTAATAAGTGGGTTAATGTTATTAATGCATCTTTGGCCAAACTTTTCAGATAACTTTCCAATCTACTATTAGAAGAATTTTCGTAGACGACATTTGTAAGCTATTGGATCTGTGGAGTTTGTTTGAATATCTAACAACCTAAGAAAATCTGTATTCTTTTTCTGGAATATTTCAGATACTAAACCTACAGCCGTAACAGAGGTACCTTAAAAAGAAATTTTGCGGATCACTCAACTGACTGTTATGGATTCATAAATTTTAGGAAATAATGCACAAAGCGTAAGGATTAAGAAAGATCTGATCAAAGCTAGTTGAGATTTGTGCAAATACGTATTTTTGTTAATATTTTTCATTTTTTTCTCTTAATTTTATATAAATCTACTAGCTGAAAGACCCGTTCTTCTCACGGGTTACAAAACGGCAGGTGTCCTGATGTAGAGCAGAAAGAAATTGAAATTGTGAGATCACTTCGAAACTTTCCCAGTTCGTACAATATTCATAAGATAGATTCAAATTAATATTATTATAATATCGAGATCAGAGAATATAAGACTTCCCATCCCTTTCTCCCCTTCTCCAATACCTTATCAAATCAAACCACTCCCAGTTGATAAACAATCACGTGATCTGTACAAATTAATGTTAAATTCCTATTGTGCAATCCGAAAACACCGTAGAAGTATCGTTCAACAAAATGTGCCACAAAAAAAAAATATTTTAGTTCTAGTTTTTGCTACCAGGTTACTATATAGCGCTATTATCCACAACAATATTTATGTAGCTCCCATTGTCGCCACCAGGTGCTTATGGAGCCCTATTTCAAGGATTTCACCCCTTTTCAGGGTGAGGGATTGATGTGTCAAGGTTTCAAGGTGGCCTATATTTTCCGCAGGATAGTAAAGAGTAACTACGGGAAATTTGGTTCAGATCAGCCAAAGGATGTAAAATTGAAAAGGGTTTGTGTGTTAGAGAATATACATACAAACAAACAAACAAACATACAAATTTTGACTTTTAAATATGTTAAGATAAATCTACAGAATATTCAAATTCTGCAAAGATTTTATTTAATCAATGCAATTTTGAAATTGAAATAATATAAGAATTAATTAATTTATATTACAAAACTGTATAAGAAATCTGGATTTTACAAAACTCTAATTCAAAAACCATATTTACATAAGTAAACGACGATAAGTATACATCGTATTCTTTTAGGAAATTGGAATTGAATATTCTATACAATTTTGCATTTTTTTTTAATTCAGATAGATTTTTTTGAAATAATCAATTATTTCGGATTCGAAAAAGGTTGAGATGCCAGCAGCTCTTTCTCTCATTCCTTTCTATTCGAAAGTTTTAGAATGGAATATGCTGTTAATACGTAATGAAACAAAACTGGAATGTTATTAAAATGTCGGATAATTAAAAAAAAGTCCTCCTTTTCTTTTTTACTAACAATTGTAGTTGAGACTACAGCACCACGAAAACCCAAACTCAAGATATTAAACTATTAAATGTAGTCTGGTAGTAATAAATATAAAGTCATCCATAAAGGTTTCGTAAGATGTCAATTATATAATTTCTTTAACTGATTTGACTGATATTTTGAAGCTGATATATTAAAAAAAAAATGTTTGTAAACGATGATTCTCTAAGCCGTAGAACGGTTGAAAATGTTGGCTTTTTTTTTTAAATTTTGGGATGCATTAGACAGGGAAAGGAGTTTCAACCTCCTATCTCCTTTATTTATGCCATTGTCATCATCATTAATTACGTGCAACATATGTCATATTTTTTTTTTAAACTTTTAATATATAAACCTTTTTTTTTTCAATCAATTGTAATGTCACTAGGGTAAACCAATAAACACTGTAAAATTAATTTAGGGCTTCAACTTGATAAATAATCATTCTCAATTAGATAT
>JAFIDM010000004.1:46447060-46467526 GCA_023159025.1 Thereuonema tuberculata
TCTACCATTTCCGAAACACCCTGTATAAAGAAATTATAAGATGGAATAAACAACCAATGGTACACTTAAATATAGACTGGTTACTTTCTAAAGGCTAGTATCTCTTAAAAAAGGGTAACCTGAAAGAATAGATACAATTAAAAGTAGTTTAAAAAAATACGTATTTTTTCGGAATTCTGTCGACAGAGGGCTTTTGCAGAAAAGGCCGCGACATTTTGCAGAAGGGTGGTTTGTTTTTTTGTGATAATGGAGAATGAAATCGTTGAATGCTTACCGTTAATCTCCATCCGGTCCCTTTTTCACAAATCATTTTGGGACTCAACCTGCGGAATCACAACACGGAAAAAAGAAAACCCTGGATTCGAACCCTACTCCTCTAGCCAGAGGTCCCTATATTTTATCAGACCCGATTAAAAAAACTCTTTAAAAGTTTTATGTTACAAGTTATCCAAAATAAAAAGCTCCTCATATTTGTCAATTCTTTCAACTAGATGCTTCGAAAAGCGACATTTTAGAAGTCTGCAGTTTTTTTTGTTACTCTTTGAATTGCCTCCCGAATTAGATCTAATAAGCGTCGTCTCGAGCTTCTTTTGCTTCTCTCTAAGGCAGATTATCTGTTTACTGCTTTCGAAATTCAATGGAGAAAAAAAAAAATCAAGTGTAAATCCATCATCGGAGCAATGAGTGAAGGTCTTCTGGTCTTTCTCCTCTTTTCAGCTACTAATATTGCAGACCGTTTATCTTGTAGTAGAACTAATCCCCAGATTCTAATCCCAAAAGCAGCATACAATAACATCCTGTGTTTATCAGAACAGAAAGAATTTCAATTACTCCTGTCCACCGCTACTTCGTCTCCTGTAAAAATAAATGAAATTCAGCACTTTTTTTTCTTATAGTTTTCTTAGACAGAAACATTCGACTTACTTTCAGAAAAAAGGTTATATCTAAAAGAATTGTTTAAGGACTTACATTTTTTACTATCCAGGCTTTATTTTTCGAGGAGGGGGCGGGGCTGAATTGTGCATAGATTTCATCAAACTATTTTTTGGTTTTATTTTTCAGTCAGATTTCCTCGCCGTTCGGGCTTAATTGGCTTGGATGGTTGTCTTTCTATCTTCTGTGTTTGTGTCTTTCCACAGGTAAAACATAGACTGGTGTTCTCCGCGCGATTCCGCAAATTAGTCTACAGTTACGCACATGAATAACTTCTTACAGTTAGGCAACGAAAAGCCTGCCTGCTTTTATATTAGTTATAACTCAATTGTTCTGAGGCCCAATTCTTCTCTCAACTAAAATTCCAACTAAAGCTTGCAAATTTCAATTTCAGGCTTCATACACATCGGAATAGTTTATCGTTGCATTACTCAATAAAGCTAAATGAATTTCTTCGTGCAAAAGGGGAATGCTTCTCAAAACGAGAATCCTTATCGGTAAGGGTTAATACGATTGGATTGGATTTAATCGTGAATATTTTTATATTAGATCCAAATTCGAATGAATTGGCTTCATTAAATATACTATATTTTAATGAAATGTAGTAACTAGAGCGGGGATGCTAAATGGACTTAATAAAAAAGTAAAAAAATTACATCAGACTAAACTGATATCAAAAAAATTCATAGATTTTAATAACTTCACGTTTCTAGTTACGATATATTCACTTAATACGAAAACTAAATGTAATGAAAAATTAGAGATTAATTAAATACAAGTCATGGATTTTATTTAATTAATCGCTAATTGCTGACAAAATCGTTCATCATAAGTCTGTCAAATCTCAGAGTAGCGTGAATTACAGTAGATTATCCGCGATAATCCTCACGGATTATCCACGAGTGCCACGAAAATTTTTTTTAATTACGAACCTCAAAAAAACAAACAATTTTAATCCAAGCCAACAACAGGGAAAGTACAATAGCCCCTACAGTGCGAAGGTCGAAAATTACTGACAGGTTTATTGTGCATCGTAAATCCTATAGGCCTTCTCGGAATTCGTGGATGAGTGGGAGGCTCTTGCTCTGCAGAAAGGTTTCTGCTTTACTGTACATATTTTAAAAGTTTTGCATATTATGTTTTTATGTAATAAAACGTAGTTTTTATGCTGAAATATTTTTTTTTTCTTTCCACCTCATTTTTAGTCTTTTTTCGGGTTATCCGAAAAAATTTTCGGATACCCGAAAAATCCGCGGTACCCTTGCCACCCAATTCCGCGGATAATCGGGGCTCTACTGTAATTGCCGCCTTGCTTAAGATAATCAGTTCACAGAGTGCGATGTAACAAACTAATCAAATCTTAAATTGGGGGATTAAAAGAATTATCCAAAATATTCAATTATTAATAATGTAAGAAACACTGCAAACAAATATAGGCTTTTCTTTATAATTATCTCATCTAACTAAAGTTACTGAAGTCTAATCTCACTAAATTGACAAACGACTATTTAAAAAAAAAATAATAAGCAAAATAAATAGAGATATGAATAACCACTGTTACTATATTGGGGTGAAATCCATAAAATAATAAAAAAAAATAATGAAATCCCATAAAGCACAAGAAATCAATAAAAGGGATTAAAAGCTAAGATCATTTTTTTTCGAAATTATTGTTTCTGCCTCGATGCAAGTTCAGTTCCTCCGAGGCTGAGTACGTTAAAGCAAATAGTTAATAACAAAAAATAATATCTTAATATATGAAAATGAATGTTTCTTTGTTTGTTTGTCCCGTATGCGGTCCTATACCATTCATCAGATTGCGATGAAACTTTGATGAGTTGTTCTGCTCACGCCCACGAAGGTTTCTGAATTAGTAGAACCATTTTACAATAACTGGTGCGCGAGGCGTTTCAACAAATGAGTGTATTTCCGGTTTCAACGTTTGCAGTTTCCGATGGGACTCGCATTTGCAATGATCATCAACAAAGCACAGGGACAATCGCTACAAGTGTATGGACTAAATTTGGCAAATCCATGCTTCACACATGGACAGCTGGATGTGGCCTGCTCACGCGTCGGGAAACCTTCTGATTTATTCGTGTATGCACCAGATGGAAAACAAAAAATATTGTGCATCCAAATAAAACAGAACTGCAATAAACAGAATTAAAATACAAATTCTTTCTTTCTTTGAGTGGCATTGCAACGCATGCTAGGTACAGCTAGTAGTTTAATAATAATAAAAAAGAAACAAGCACACACACAAAAAAAAATTAAAAGTGATTTATAAAAATCCTAAAAAATGTTGAAAAGGTTCCTACATATTTTTTAAATATTTTTATAAATCTCTTTTTAAAAAATTTTTGTTTGCTGTTTCTTATTATTTTTTATTTAAGTTATATGCGCACACGTTAAAAATATTTTAAAATAATATAGTATTAAAAAAAAATCTTCCTTTCAACTTTATTTAGATTTTTAAGAGAGTACAAGAAATGTTATATAATGAAAAAAGATAAAAAAAAAAATTGAAGAACTTTCAATTGAAGAACTTCTAAAATTCATAGTGTTTAAAAACGAACGTAGCTAACATTAAAAACATCTTCTCTAAAGCTGTGGAAAAAAAATATGGTTAAAAAAATCTTAGTTCTTTAAATGTAATAGTTCGACTAATTATTACACGGCTGTTCCGGCAAGGCCGAGTGATCTGGCATGAGGCCGATGTGTCGGAATCTGGGTTCGAATCCCAGCATAGGACTTGGATGTTTCTTTCTTCTTCAGTATTTGTTTTCTTCATAGGAGGCAGAAATCTGACTGTCACCTTAGATTACCTCCTGGATAATTATATTCAAACGACAGTAAAGCAACAAAAATTCCCCGTCACAGAGTGTACCTCTATGACCAATGGTCCGAAAATGGATCCTGGGATACAACAACAATTATTACATTGATAAGAAAGAAAAAGATAAAATTATTTGCATTAGTTGAATAAACTTCTCCCTTCAAAAACAGGGACTTATCAAACAAGAAAAAGGCTTATAACTTCAGAATGGATTATTAGAATTCTTAAGGTGAATAATATTTAATATTTATTAAAATATCTTATTTCCGATATCATTTTCCTTTCCACAGGAGTTTAGGAGTTATTAACTTTAGAATCGCCTCAACCTGTAAATGATTATTTTGACAATAACTTTATAGGACCTTTATTTTAATCTGTATGTGTAAGCCTGTTAGTGCATACTACACGATAATGTTACCTGAGAGGTGGAATAGACTAGTTCGCAACAATTTCATCAAATAAACATTCCGATCGGCGGGGAAATGGATAATTGAGTTCAAAATAGTGTCACGACATCTCTATCCTCAGTAAAGGGTAGACAGTGCAGAAGATAAGGCTCCTACGATTACCATCAAAAGTTGAACAATCGAAGTTGAGATCTGAAGGCTAGTCCGACGCTCACTCTTCTTTAACCGTCAAATACTATCTAATTACAGAGGGCTAGAGGAATAACGGGCAGGCTGTTCCAGCCAACCGATCTGAACGTACCATTTGAGCTGGATTCAAACAGATCAATTTAAGAAACATGCCCAAAAAAAGAGTGTTATTGTTTTTTATAATTCGATTAACCAATTTAATAATTGTTATCGATATTTTAGGAAGAAAAAATCAAATTATGAGTGTTAATTTTCTTAAAAAGGTTTCTCATTTAAAGAGATAGACTTTATGCTCTGACGAAAAAGAATGGTAGCCTCTAATATAATAAATTGATAGATTTTCAAAAGAAGTGTTTTGGCAAACTTCATAAATTCCACCTTAAATCGGTAACAATTTAGTGTCTGTCAAGATCGATAGATTTTGATAGTTCTTCTGCAAATATTTAGTTCCTTCTCAAGTATTTGGAGAGTTGCGACATCGCAATGATTCTCCTGGCACTTGCATCCCTAGTTCGAATCCCAGCAAAGAACCCCGTGAAGTACGGGCGCCTAATGAGGGATGAACCGTCGTTACGGCCGTTATTTACGGTGTTCCCAATGGTGGCGCTTGACATGCAAGTGGCCTCGAAGCTCCCCAGAGGCCGCTGCTTGTCAAGACAGCGTTCGTCACCTCCGGTTTTAGTCGTGGCGCTACTTTGATTTATGGCGCTGGCGTCGCTAGGAACCACGAAATTAGGTCCAAGCTAAAAATACGTTGAGATTGATTGGCCAGGCTAAAAGTCTAAGCGCGAGAAATGCTTTGGAAGGGTGAAAAATATTCACCTGAGTATAAAAGAAGGGGGGTTAAAAAAAAAAAGAAAGGGATAGACCTTCTTTCAGTTCTCCGGAGGAAAATATAAAAATGTAATGTCAATGAAAATTGAATGATTTACTGTCAATGATGCACAAATAATTTCATTTCGCGTATAGTTACAAACCGTTGTTCATGAAGCAACAACAACTGCACTACCAATATTTCTTCTTAGAATATTTCGTTAATTATTGACGTCAACATCCACAAACCAAAATAAATAAGTAAAAAATTCGTTTATTTGACTAAAAGAATTAAGTAAAAGTGACTGGAAATGCTCTGGGAAACTTAATATTATGGTTCAAAAAACAGAGAAAAAACTATGTAGCAATTGCTAATAATGCTGTTTGAACGTTCTCTTATTTATTTATTTATTTATTTATTTATTTATTTATTTATTTATTTATTTAAATTTATACCTTATATTTAAAGGAGTAACATTACAATTTATATTGTTTATTTTACTTCTGTTTAATATGTTATACTTTTTTGTAATTTTTCATCTATTTCATGTTTATATAGTGTTGTACTCGTTTGGAGTGGTGCACTCAATTAAAACTTCTTTTTCTTCATCTTCTTTATTTATTTATTTATTTATTTATTTATGTTTCTTATGTTCGAATCCCGGCGTTGGCATGGATGTTTGAAAAAAAAAATCCTATTCTGATTTTTATCTTTATCTTTGTCTGCTTCTTTATCTTTCTTTTCGGGTCTTGGGTCATTCCGTAATGACTTCCTGAGGAAGGCAAGGAGAAACCACCTCAGTGTCTATTCCCTTGAATTTCAATGGATTCTTCTAGAGGTTCGCCATGATGACAATCCTAGAGATCCCTCGAACACGGACCATCAAATATGAAGATTGCATTTCGGTGCATATTGCTGTGCATACCAACAACAATTTTATTTTAAAAAAGAAATCATTACTGGATAAATTTCAAGGAATTTGATATTTTATGTTAATAATAATTAAAAAAAAAAAGAATCTAATCAGAGTTTAAAAAATAAAAATAAATTTATAAAAATAAATAAAATAAATAAAATACTAAATTACTGAATTAAAATATTCGCTTTACAAATCCCATAAGCATTTTGTTAGGCATTTCAATTATTGTTCTTATATTTTTACTTATTTACTACTTTCTTGAACAGGTCCGCGTGTCATATTTTAAGGACATAACAGGATATTGGCAAAACTAGTTACATGATATGGAATCACGGGAAATAAACGCCTGATCACAGTGATTTGAAATTCCTGGATACATATAAATATATATATGTAAATTATCTTATGCGGCCTTTACATGACACCACTGTATTTACTACAAACTTGAATTTTCTCTGCACAATGAATAAATAAAATACCTTTCTGGTCTTATTATCAATGGAATCGGGAACGGCCGTTTCGTCCTGCATGGGACTCATCAGCCCGATCCGCCCTCCCCGATAAAAAACACAAAAAGTTTGTGCAGCCCTTGGCTGATATTTTCAATAAATTTCCTGCACGTTAAATTTCTTTATTTGGGTTAATTTATTTATTTCTTTTGGATGTTTGGTTTCTTTATAATGTAAAGCGTTTAATCCTATCATTTATTAGGAAAAAGTTTTTTGTTGTGCACTATGTTTATTATTGTTGTTTTTTGTTGTTTCGGGAGTTACTGTAGTGTGCGGGGGTGACCTCCATTTATGTTCTTGCCTTTTTAGATTTGTTATCGGATAGGGAGGATCGGACTGATGAGTCCCATTCAGGATGGTATGGCAGTACCCGATTCCCTCTGATAATAAGACCAAAAAGACATTTTATTTGGTGCAGTCCTTGGCTTATATTTTCAATACATTTTTGAATATTCTGTTAATCTATAAGTAATCTTACTGCTAATTGCTTATTTGCTTTATTTGAAATTAAAATGTAATTATTACGAAGTTAGATCTTCACTCTTTAGTAATAAAGACATGAGAGCCCTCACTTCGCGCAAGGGAGCAGGGGAGAGGAATTGTCGCACCCTGGAATTTTCAATTGAAATGAAAGTATTAGAATTTCTTTTCTCTCAAGTGGACAAAAAGATAGAAAACTGATAAATTTTATCATAACTAATTAGTTTACTAATATTTATTTAATATAATTTCACAATGTAAAGTACAATTTTTACAGATATAATTGTCAATATAATATCCCCCTACCCCCCCCTGGAGTAAATCCAGTGGGTGTTCATGAGTGAAGATTAGTATCTAACGTAGTAGTAATATGATATACTAAAGTATTAAAAGAATAACACTCTAGAAAGTTATAAAAGCCTCTAGAAGTCTTCGCACATTTTACTTTCTAATATTGAATTTCTACGCATTTTCGTTTTTCTATAAATAAAAACCACATGCACTTTTTTTATTAAGTTTTTCTTGCTTATTTTTCAGTGTGTGCAAAAATCAAATTACTTCATTTGGCAAGTGATGAGGCTTTCGATAATAAGTGGCGTTATTTAGTTCCATGATTTTGTAATAACCCCTAATATAGTTTGAAATGATTTCTCTGAAGATTTTAGAAAAAAATACCATATATCCTCTCAAGAAAGAAATGAATAATGTCTCTGACAAATTTTGCTCATTTCATTGCAATCAAAATATTTACATTTCGTGTCAATAATAAAAATGGTGATAAAAGTCGTATTATTTATAACAGTTACTGTTTGGTTTTTTCCCTAAGTGATTTCTAAACAGGTCGTGACTCCAATTGAATGATCACAAACAGTTTAAGGAGAAATCCATCAGCAAAAGGCTCTGGAATCGATGCCAGTGAAGAGGCTTTGGCAAACAAAATAAACACCAAAGCAAACAACCGAAGTATTCTAAATGGGATCACAACAACAGAATAAGCTAATGGTCGTGCTACTGCATTTAGAAACACAACAAAGACAACGCTTTCAAAAAGTCATTTGATCACAAACCAAGATCAAGACATTTTAAGTGTAAATTAAAGATATCATTCAAACTACTTCAGCAATGATTTTTTTTTTACCATAACTAATTCCATATTCAATTAATAATTATGTAAATCGTTAATTAATCAGTATTAGATCCGATGCAAGTTTGAAAGTGAAACAAGAAAAATATTCAGACCTCCCACCAAAATCGAACTCGAACATTCAGTCGACGGATAGCTTCTACATCACTACATCCATTATTCCAAATTCATCTATAGTTATGCGCCGTTTAATATCCAGTTATGTTTCATCCAGTAGGACATTAGGTGAATTGAACAATTGCGAACATCGTATGTAAACAACCTTATATACTGTAACTAAACTCCACTACCTTTCGCCAAACTACTACACTGCATTCCAACTAAACGGTATAATACTGAACTGCAGTACATTAACAATACTAACACAGAACAGAGACAATGCAACAATACAGTTCCCAGAATTGGTCAGGAGGTTCTGGGGTAATGGAATGTGCAAAGCTAATTGATATTGAGTGAATTGAGGATTTTCAAGGAAATGTAAAGTGAGTTTTATAAAGTTGGATACGTATAATTTTATTCGTATGTTAAAAGATTATTATAATGGGGATGTTTAACGTGACGTCACGATCACGTGATGATGGTTAACCCTCCAATGCCTTCTAGTAGAAACTTCGTGACATCGTTCGCTTTATTTTCAAATTCCTCCAAAATAACTTTGCTATTTAAGTAAAAATAAGATGTAATTTCATGATTTCCTAAGTAAAGATAAAAATAACTGATTTAATGTAAAATCTGACTTCGGAAGCTAAAAGAAATGATTTGAACGCACAGTTTGCTCTAACATCAGCTGATCCCTTTCAAGCACCAGTTTACTTATTCGAGGTTTAAAAAAAATATATTACTTAAACCAAATTCGTTTCTATTATTACTATTCCTTACAAAGCAGAAAAAAAAATTGTGCAACATTATTATAAGTCTTATGTATTACTAAAAGTCTCGTACATTAAATATTTTCATTATTATGATTAGAATAAGCTTCCCTCTTTTAATTTTTTTTTATTTCGGTCATAGTTGTTTTTTTTTTAATGTAATTTGTTAATATTAATAATGATTCCTTTTTTTTTTTAAATTGCTAAAACTGTTCCATTTGGTAAATTGTTTATATATTATGTTTTTATGTTCAATGTCGATTACAAGTGATATCGTTCACTTACATTTTTTTTTAAATATCAGAACATAGGAAGAAAAAATTCGGAAATGTTCAAACAATTCATGTCATATTTATCATTGTAATTCGTATTATTTAATAATTTCCATTTAAGAACATATCCCCAATGGCGGGACCGGTAATGCTTATAATGCGATTGAAAAAAGTATATCTTCATTTACTGTAGTAATGAGAAAATTAAAAGCAAAGGCTTTGAATAAATTTTTATTTCCCTTCTGAGGTATTAAAATTATGCTAAAATTACATCCTGTTTTATAAGTTCTCATGAAGCGTCTATAAACACTTATCATATCTGCAAATTACTTCAAAAATTGCGTAATTACTTAATTTTGAAATTTCAACGTAAATAAAGCTTAAATATTTATTTATTTATTTATTTATTTGTTATTTATATAATCAGTTGATTTTCTTCACAATGATCTTGAAAGTGATTCGGCAGCAAACTTGTGAAATTCGATTTGCATTTTTTCAATTTGAATGTTTATTTTTTTGCGATTTTCTTTCAACAACTGAGTTTCTTTATTTCTGTTAATGTTATCTTTGCTAATTGTGTATTAAATAATAGTTAAACGCACTGAAAACTAGAATCTTCTTGAATAAAGATCCGAAATTCAGCAGTCTTTAGGAAGGAGTTAAAACGTGAGTACACACATCACGTGACTTTTCCAGCCTCGAACCCAAAGACCTTAAACATCCCCATTCACTGTAACGTTTACACTAAAACTGTACTATACCATAATTAAATGTTTGTTTGTTTTTATTTTTATAATTTACTATTTTTGTTTTTAATTTTTAAACTTTTATGTAAAACTTTTATTAGAAACCACAATTAATTATACATTTACTGTATGCACTGGGTTCTTTTTTTTCTTCGTTTTTTTAAGCTTTTAAACTTTTTTTTAATCATTCTTGTAAAAACTTTCTTAGGTCTGAATTTTTAGCTTCCATTCGATCTCCGATATATAAGCGAACGGATTTTGTCCGGAAGTACATTAAGATTACGTAAGCATTCAAGGTGGGGAGGTGGGGGTTCAAACTCCTTATTTTTGCTGACAAGGAGGAAGGGGGGGCGGAGGAAACAGCAATGAACATGTAAGACAGAGCAATGCTTAAGTAATGATAGACTTTGTTCTCAGTATTTCAGATGTATTTCAATATTTCAGTGGTATTTACTGTTAATGATTTAGCAAACGGGGGGGGGGGGGGCGTGGCATCTGCTTATTTTTGCTTACAAGGGCAAGGGGAGGTCTAAAAGGTCTAAAAATATGCTTAGGTTTTACTTGAACGACCTCATATCTGTGTAAGAATTTGTAGAACACCAAGAAGATTTAATTATTGATCCCATATTATTAGATGCCATAATGAATTGAAATTGAAATTAAGAAGCGCTATTCTTTTCTGTTTCTAAATCTGCTAAAATATAATAAATAAAAGATCTTTACATTGTGCTTCCTTTCTCTACAAAATGTAGGTATCATTTTGGGATGGGAAGAAGAAGAAGAGACATACAGGATTATTTAATTTAAAATCAATTTTCGGAGATTCTATCATAAAAAAAACAAAACTCTACATACTCTGTGTGTTAGTATCAAAGAGGATTCATTAGCAGTTTTGATAAAAATAACGATGAACAACATTAGGCAAACTACATACAAACAAACAATATTAAACACATTTGTAAAGTCTTTACATTTGACTCTAAAACAATCAAGCAATTACCATTAAGATTACCATTTGGGAAGTGCACAACAGCAGTTTAGTTCCCAAATTTTAGGTTAAACTTATTAAATTACAATTAATCGTGATGCAACTAATGGACTGCGATAATTTGGATGTTTCAATTTAAACTTTTAACATATTAATTGCAAGATTACATTTGTCAAATCATAATTGGTAATAAACAAGCTATATTTCGAGACAGCGATATCATTGTAATTTTCCGCGTGCCATTAAATTGCCCAGAAATGCCAGTGATTATCTGATAATTTCAGCTTGGGAGTTTTACAATTGATTTAGGTAATACCAAAAAGTCAATATGTAAATGAGATCATTCTCAGTTTATGTTCATAGTTGGTGAAGATTGAATTATATAAATTACGAAAGCAGAGTTATTGACGAATTTTAGAAGGAAATTATGTTTATGTTTCTCTGCATGTCTTTGGATTAAACGTCAATATTTTAATTGATTAATTTGAAAAATATGCCTTAATTGTGCAAAATAATTAACAATAGTTCAAAGATTGCTCTGTTACTTTATCGGTCATTACTGTGCTGAGATTGTGTAAGTATTTGATTGTAAAGTTAAAAGGAAATGTTAGAATTTATTATTATCTTGTTAAAGTAAATTCTTATAATTTTTAAAGGAGAATGGGCAAAACTCTAAGGGAAGTTGCCCTACCCTGTATAGTGATAAGATAAATACCTCTTGAAAGATCTCCTTACATAGAACATATGTTGTTATTACGACTCGCCGCAATTATTAATCCGTTCGGAGTTATATAATTCTTGAAGTTATTACTTAATTAACTTATAATAATTATTATACGTAATTACTAATTAATATTATCATTTATTTCAAGTAAATAAAACTTATTTACATGTAATAAATGAAAATAATATTTACTGTTACTGAAAATAATTATTAAATGCTAATTAATGAATACATCCGGGAATTAAGATGTCAACTAGATAAGTCACATCAACGGTCGCGGTGGTCGGCTTCCCTGTAACCCACACTCACCACCTAACATAAGTCATATCTAGAATTATATAACTCCGAACGAACTAATAATTGAGACAAGTCGTAATAATAAAAAATGTTTTATTTATGGAGATCTTTCCTTAGATATATATCTTACCGCTATACAGTGGTGGGCAGATCTACCCATTCTCCTTTCAACTCATAAAAAAAGGACTTACTTTTGTCTGAGATGTCTGACTATACAAACATTTTCTTTCCAGATATCTTACATCACAAACCTTGCTAAGTAAGTAATTTTTTTCCTTCTCTATTTAAAGCAAGAGATCCTATCTTTTCCACTGAAGAGGAACTTAGATTATTGTAATTTTAGATTTGTATTTGAGAAATCAGCTAATTTTTGTAAATTAGGATTCAAAAGAGCTCCAGCCAAAAAGTAATCATATACAGTGGATAAATTTTAAAACTCTTATAGGTCATACTTCTTTTTTATTGCTACATTGTAACAAAATTTTGTTTGACATTAAAAAATAATGTATTTGGTTCTTAAGTAGAACAGATGTTTAATAAATGAACTTTTAAAGATGAAATTGTTAAGAGACACACAACAAATTGTTCTTAATGATGACAGGTAGATATTTTCTATTTATCTGTATGTAAGTATCTGCCTCGTTACATTTGAAAGTTTTCTGCTAAGTTATCAAATACTAATGAAAGAAAATAAATAAATATCTCGTATTTCTACTGAAGACATAACAGCCAATTGCTTCAGCTGGTACTTGGTCAAATAGTCAATGCTTAGGATGACCAGATTTTTCCGACGTCAATTCGGGACAGATAATTTTCACAACCAAAAAAAAAAACAAATAACGAGTTTAACATAGAAACAGAAAAAAAATCCCGAAAACTACTTTTACAACTAAAAAAATATAAAAAAAATACTTTCTTAATTATTTACAAAACCGGAACTATTTTCAGAATTCGGGATATGTTCCGGGATATCCACTGATGCGGGACAATGCACTAAAATCCGGGTCGTCTGATCACCCTATCAATATATTGCGTTAAACGGAAGGAGGGTTAAGCTCGCAGCATTTTCTCAACCGGGCTCTGGGACAAACAGACCCTTTATCTCTCTATCAAAAAAAAAATATGAATATCTTTTACTTATTTATCTGCCATATGTTAAATAATTGTAAATAGCTTAATTAAGTTATTATAATAGCTTTCTAAGTTATTACAATAATAAGCATTTCAAAATTATAGGGCATTTACAGAACTTACGAAAAATTGGATTAAAAATATTTAATGGCTAACGTAATTTTTATCTAAAAATACTTCAATTGCAATGGTTTTGATACCCTACAACTCTAAAAACTTGATAATCGGACGTTAATATAATATTTCTGGGACAGTACAATCGTCGTTGGTAATGCACCATAAAAATCCGAGGAACTAATAACGTTTCCTAATTTGCGATTTTTTGAAGCAATTTGGATAAAGAACTTTGGCGTCACTTGCATATGTAATACGTCTTCAAAAAAAAAAATAAAATTAAGAGATAATTTTCTCTAATTCAGTTCGAACTGTTTGAATTAGTAATACTGAACAATTAAAATATTCAAACTCTTTGTTAGGAAATTTCATGGTAGAAGAAAAAAAAAAGAATAATCCGAACATAAAAAAAAGCTCTTTTTAGAGTATTTTAGTTTCTTTTAGTTACTTAATTTCTCAACTCCCAACTAAGTTACGATGTCGTAAAATTACTATGCAACTTAAGTCATTATCGTTAATAAGTCAAATCTATTCCTTTCACGATAGACTCAAAGTCATCTCCATTTTGGAATCGAATAGTTTAAAATCAAAGCCATTTTTATGGTCGCTTCTCTCGCTGTCTGTGAAGGCGACAATAATTGGCAATCACCGGGAAACCTAAAAAAAGGAAAAAGATCACAGAAGTCATTTGTTTCCTTGGTAACCACAACACTATAGATGTCTCTTCACTTGTTCCTTTACGCGCCCAATCTATTCCATTTAATGGTTTCAACCGAGATAGAAAATGGAAGAAAAACCCGGAGACCTTTTGATAGAATCAAACACTACTCACCAATCAATATCGAAAAAAACCTAGAAAAAGAAAATTATCGGTTTCTGATATTGGGAAAGGAAGGCTTGTTTTCTTTTTTTAATTTAAGCCTGAGAGCAAATCGAAATCTTACAAACTTCCAATTTGTTACGAATCAAGGTGTTTTTGATTATAAATGAAAAACGAATCAAGATAATCGAACAGTTCGCCCATATCGCCTGGCGGCGTCGTGTAGTCTCGCCATGGCAACCAAGTACATTTATTCACAGTTTCTTTGAAAAATTCTCACTTGTTGAATTTAGGCCGTTATTTTGAAAAATCTATCAAGGAAATGAAAAAGCTTACTTCTATTTTTGTTTAATATTTGCGCAGGCTTTCGGATGCGCGAGAGGTTTAGGTTCTGAACTATTCCTCACCATTGGGACTAGTTGAGGTCGGATGGTTAGCCCGATGCCCGTCTGCCTTTAACCCCTGAATAACAAACCTGGTATCTATTTGAGAAAGATCAGGGTGAAAGGTCCCATCTCGAGGGAAAAAAACCATGGAAAAATCCCCGGTCACCGCCAAGTATTAAACCCTCTAACCCGTAGTCCAGCGCCCAAATCACCTGGGCTACAGGACCCACTTAATACTCTGTTACTTATTTTTAAAAAGAAATGAAAATAAATAAATTGTTTCTTTCAATATTTGTTTCGAAGGCATTCAGGCATTGCCGTGTGTTTAATGCCATATGTTTAATGGGTATATTATTTTGTATTGAATAGTTATACGATCTTTAAATGGCAATAGCAGCACCCTTCCTTAAAAGCCGCTTTACATATACTATTTCACAGGCAATCTGCGCGTCATCATCTGAAATGGAAAGCACAATTTCATTTTATCATTTGAAATTTCAGAACGTATTCTAATTTCAAAGAGATAAATGCCATTTCTAAGGAGCCATCTTACACTAGCGATCCTGGCGGCGAATTGTAGAACTTGTGGTCCAATCGATGTGTATCTATTTATTCAAAATTACCGATTACAAAAATGATATGCACGAACGGAGGTCATCTTTTCCTTAAGTTTTCGTGAATGCTTTCACAGAACATTACAATATTAATCAAAATCATTACAGAATTTCGGCCTGAAAATTTGAATCGACGAGCGATAGGAATCTCAAAAAAAAAAACAAAAAAACAACAACCATGGTTGGTCGAGATTTAACGAGAAATATCGAAACTGAAAAGAAAGAAATACAAAAAGATGAAAAAAAAAAAAAATGAATACTTCCTATTTTCATTAATTAGAAACATTCTTTTGCCTATTCGATGCAGTGAATAAATGATTTTTATATAAATCAATGCTTTTTTTTTTCGTAAATAAAACCTAGGTATGATGACAATTGAGAAATGTAAATTTTCCGTGTGACGGAAGAATATATGGAACATGTAAGACATTTTTCACTGACAATCTACGCTGATATTGCCATTGATATAGCCTACTCAAATGGCACGTCTAAAGCGGCCTGTAGTTTAATCAATCAGTCAATCTTTATATTAGAAAACCTTTATATTAGAACTTAATAGCGTTATTTTATGCCTTTTTTTATTGAGTTGTTTTGTCCTATTAATAAATAAGGCATTCAATATTTTTACTTTGCTGAAAGATTACTTAGTGATTTTGCTTAGAAAGAAATCCGTCATTTTAAGATAATAAAACTTTTAGTGGAAAGCGTTCTTCCTTAATTATGCTTCAGACTAAAGAAACGAATTACTCAGCAAAAGCTTTGTAGTCAATGTTTTCACTGCATTAAATCAATTTTATGGGTTGATAAAACTAAAGAGCTATTTCGAAAACAAGACATGCCACGCGCAAATTATTATGTGAGACGAAAGGATTTAATTAGGAAAAAAAAAACCCTACTGTATAGCTTGCTGCTGTATGGATTAGAATAGGAACTATTTGAGGATAGTTTAATTAAGAAAAACAGTACCTACTACAGTATCACAAGGGTTTTCCTTTCTTTCTTATTTACACTTTTATCAGCATTAAAATACATTGGGGAAAGCTAAAATCTATCATAAAAAAATTTCAGCATCCGAGGCTACATAGTAGTTGATTAATACTGTAACAGCTGTTACATTTTAACCCGATGGAAATTTTATTTTTGGCTGCTTGGTTGGTCAAAGATAATGTCGACAGGTTATCAGTAAAAAAAACTCCGAAATCGACCAATCACGTGCTTAATTCGATTGAGAATGCCAACCAATAGCACAGGAATTTTTATTCATATTTTGTTTTGCTGAAAAAAGGTAGAGAGATGGATGTGTATGTTTTTCCTATGTAATTTGACATTCTAAAGCCAAAGAAGATCTGTACCATGCATTTGAAAGAAATTAACAGCCTAGTAGCAGAACCTGGAAAAGCTGGGTTCTGGAAGACTTATTTTAATGCTAGGATTAGGTTTTTTTTTCTTTAACATTTGGAATAAAATTTAAGAGCTTTCCACTACGAAGAAAAACTAGACAGTGGGTTTCTTTTATTAATTTGACAACAAATTAATAAAATTTAATTAAAGTTCAAATTTAATTAGATTAACAGTCTCATTAACCATAATAAAAATAAAGGTAAAAATGTTATTTAAATTAAAAAAAAGTTCTGAAGCACCAAAAACGAATGGAAATCAATTATGAGAAATGATAACAATATTATTCAATCACATTCCAATGAACAATTATTAGATTAAAAGGGAATATTGGAACAAATCAAAGCAAAGATCTAAATAGAAAACTTCTTGGTTTCTGTAATTTGAAATTTTGCTTGTGAAAATTGTATTTTACAGATTAAGGTATCCTTTAAATCACTTTAGATCGATTACAGTGTTGATCAGTTTACATAATTTTTTATTAAATGAGTATTCGATCTTTCGTATCTCAGAGTGCTCACAACATTATCTTAAGTGTTTTATTTTGTTTTTCTCCAAAAAGTATCACAAAATTCTTAATATACATTTAGATCCCACAAAGGTAGGATTACGCTAAAAATATTGCAAATTGCAAATTTCTGTTTCTGTCTTTAGTGTAGGCTTCATTCAGCAAATAATAAAATCTTACGGTACTTTACCATGAGTGTTAAAGTATGTATAACTGTCTGGGTGTACGTATAACTGTCTGTGTATACCTATAACTGTCTGCAATGATCACGTGTATTGTAGGTCTGTGTTTAATGTGAATTACTCTAATCAAAGTCCCGATACCCAAAATTCCTCTATCCGGTGGTTTTGAAACAAATACACCAAAAACTCAGGTAATTTCTGTATAGAAAGTCTTTAATGCAAATAAGAGATAGTATATTCGCAGGCACAAAAAAAAAAATAGATGTGGCTATACTGAGGACACAGAATAAGCGTTAGTATGTGTGTCTTTAACAGTTTTCTCACGATATATCAATGAACTTAAACCTTTTGATAAAAAAAAAAATGATAATAATTCTGAAAGTGCACATAACTCAACAAAGGTTCTCGCACCCTGAGCTACCATTTCGAGAATCTGAGACAGCTGTTTCAGCCTTATTAAGCTTCTTCAGTCAGATTACCCTCGGCGGGACAAAGAATTTGAGGCTGTGCGGTGTACAGTGAATTATTGTTAGTGCTTGATTTTGTTTGGGAGGCCATTTCGGGACCTTTGTTCTCGCACTTTCAGCTAACATCAATGGTAAATCTGCCTGAAGAAGCCAATAAGGCTGATACAGCTGTCTGAGCTTCCCGACATGGTGGCTCAGGGTCCGAGAACCTTTGTTTAGTTATGTGCACTTTCAGAATTATTTTTTTTTATCAAAACTTTTATGGTGCACATTAAGCTTTTTATTTACATAAACGTAAGCCTTTTTCTTTAATGTTAAAGCATTACCATGTAAAAATGCCCAAGATAAACATTAATACTGAGATGTTCTAAATTTCGAGAATAAAATGTATCAAAACCACTTTGAAAGTTTGAAATTTCACAACTTTTCAGGCCATTAAATTTTCTCCAAAAAACGCTTAAGTAATGTTATTGATGCATCGTTAACTTCAGATATGACACAGAAAACACGTCCTGCATACTTTTCCGTTAATAAAGAAGAGATAATATTAATTTTTTTGATAAACTTAATAAATTTCTATATTAATTCATTTTCAAAGCGAACAGTTAGCACAAAGTTATTATTTGTACAGTTTTTCTCTTATTGTACAGTTGATTACATCAGAATGGTTTTCACCATGTTGTCATTACGTCGACAAATATTTTCCCAAATATTTTAAGTATGCTTTATTTTTCTATAAGTAAAAAAATACACCTCAATTCATAATAGTAATAATGTATTTTGGCAAAATACAATGAAATCTTGTCTAAAAATTAGAAATCTTTTTTTAAAATTAATTCGCAATGTGAAAAGATATTTTAGACTTTGATGAATTAAAAATTACAAAGTTGCTTTCAAAGTATAATTCTTGGAACAAAAGGACTTCCTAAATCGACTTTTTTAACACGTTTTTATTAGCTCACTTTCTTCTCTGTCTCTTTGTTCGGTACAAATTTTTCAATTGATTTTAAACTAACTTCGCGATAAGCTAGCAACTTGAAACTTTAAACATAGCGCAGAAATGGATGACAATGCAATATTAACTCGCTTTCTTGTCTGTCTGTTCGTTAGGGAATCCTAATTCTTCGGATAACAGGTCGGTGCCGCACGGCTCGTCTGCTGTAAGTGTTTCTGCAAATGACCGCATAGCGCTGAGTTGCCGTGCATTGCAAGGCAGCGGCTTTTTTTTTCTTTTAACATTAACACGTTTTTTATCGCGAATAAAATTTAAATTCGTGTTAAATGTTTAAAATCGATTGAAAAATTTCTAACACACAGGACTAAAAAGCAGAAAATAATTATTTAAAAAAATATTTTTTTTTAATATACCACGTTTTTAAGACGGACTAAAAAGTATAAAACAATTAGTATAAAAAGTATAACGAAAAACGTGGGGCGCAAGATAATACACACTCCATTCATACCATCTCAATTATCTATTGCATGCGCCCCATGTTTTTCGTTAAACTTTTTATACTAATTATTTTATACATTTTAGTCCGTCTTAAACCGTGGTATATTAAAAAAAATATTTTTTTAAATAATTATTTTCTGCTTTTTTTAAAAATATAATTTAAGGTTTGATGTATTATCTTAATATGTCAAAACTCTTCGCTTGTTATAACCTGACAAGGTTATAACAGATTATTAGACTGGATAGTACGTATAAGAGCTAATAAGGACTTTGCTGATCCTCAGCTATGTTCTATAATCATCTGACGCATTTGGTTAAGTCTTTTTTAGGATCTGAATTATCGCTGTTTCTCCCAGAAGAGGAGGCCTTTCTTTCGAGGAAAATTCCACCATGCCTTGATCTTGAAATCGTTTAGAGAAAACAAACTTTGCAGTAACTCTAAGGGTGATTTAACAGGTCGAAAATTCAGAGAAATTCAGGCAGCAGTGCCAAGGTCACACGCCTTCCTTGAATTCTTTGGTTTGTTATTATAGATCAAAGATATTATTTCTTGGAAAGTAGTAGTAAAAGTGCTATTTTCATGAATAAGAATGCGCGCCTGACAAGTTTGCGATGAAATAAGATGGCAAGTGTGTAGCTTATGTTTACAGATGACAAACACGTGATGCTCATTTATCTGCTCGAGGCGCCACTGACAATTAACGGCCAGTCTTTTTTTTTCTGTTTCTTTTTTTTTTTTTTTAAACCTGCAGAAATAAGTGAAGAGATATATTTTGAAAAATTCCCTCGAGGATTAATTAAAGAACACCAAAAATCCTTGAATATTATTAACTTTTTTTTTAACTATGATTACAGACTGAAAAGCAGGTTGCCAACAGATAAAAAGTAGCTCAGAATATCTAAAAGACATATCGTATAGCAATTACCTTGTATGTGTTTTTAATTTAAAAAATATTTAGTTGTATTTTACTGCAAGTGTTTTAATTCCAAGTTTTTTAGATTTTATCTTCTGGAATGTAGCTTATATAGAATCCTATCATTATCAACTATCAAAATATCAAATTTCAATTCAAATAATATGTATTGTTGCAGTACAGGCGTAAATGATCGCCTACCTCAAATTAGGATTTTTTTAATTTGTGGTTCGAAGTTTAGTTATAGTCTGTTTATAAGTCTATATATATGTTTCAAATATTGTGGCATCTAACTTTTATGTTAATTAGGCAATTTGAACAAAGTTTTGTGTTAATTAAGCACGATGTC